>JAOTQM010000449.1:0-1200000 GCA_026939265.1 Oreonectes daqikongensis | reverse complement strand
GGAAAAGTAAATATATAATAAAAAAAAAAAAGGTATATTCTAAAAGAACAGTATTTGCACAAGCGACCTCATACCAGGTTACCGTGATGTTACAAAATATTAAAAGTAATGTATGTTGTGAAATATTACAAGGCCTCTTTGTAGGTGCACGTAACGCTCATTAATCTATAATTATAAAGTGACACACCACGAGTTACATACATTTTCTCTTGTTTGGAAATCCTGCTGGTTGCCACAAGAGGCTAATTAGTGATTGCAATTATCAGACCAACCAAATGCTTATCATGACTTACAGACCGGGCCCGAGGTGCATAGCAATGCAGATGGTGCTATGACTTTGAAAACTCTTTGCAGTCCGCAGTCACATGTTCACATCACACGGTGAGAGTCAGAGACCGGGTTTGTTTGGGCCGACTAGGTGTGACCATGAAGGTCATGTTATCAGCAGAGAAAAAATGAGCTTTGCGCTCCAGTAATTACTCAAGTCTAATTACAGAAAGGTGGAATACTTGGTCTCACTTACACAACCTCGGTTGGAAACTTGAGAATTTAAACATGTGCTTGTGTAATGAGTGTATGCATGCGGTCAAAACGTAAAGGCAATTACACACTGAGTCCGAAATTCGCATCCGAAACTTTCGGACGTTAAAAAATAAATACGACCTTACACTGTGTCAATCACATTTACACACTGCCTCCGAAATTTTCGTCCGTCATAAAAATAATCGGACCGGGTTCGATTTTCTGCATTTTTGGCATCCGTAGCAAGCATTTTGATGGGTGTTTTGAGAATTCAGAGCCACCATACAAGCGAGGATGACGAATACGAAAAAACATATACGAAAATTTCGGACTCTATGTGCAATGGCCTTAAGTGATGACCATCTGACTGGTAGGCACATTTAAATTTGATTGAAATCTCAGCTTGTAGTTGAAAAACTTTACACACTATTTAATGTTGACAACACAGAATATAAACTATAAAGGTAAATAGAAAATGCTAAAAGTTTTATTTGTGAAATGCTGTTTGCCTTGAGCAATAATATCTTTATAAGGACAGAATTCAAATGGAACAGTGACAGTAAATCAAAATGACTGCTTATTTTTGTTGTTTGTCTAGTATTTAATTATTTTTCACTAAAAACAATTACAATTATCATTTAATATCTGTATATTGAAGATCGTATTAAATTATCATTTGAATTAAATAGCAATCAAACCCATTTAGCTTATATATAAACCATTAATTTAATGAAATATTGTTTCAACCGAATGAAACATTGAAGCATGATTTATCGTAATATTTTCCTAGTTAACCATGTTTTAAGAAAACAATTCCATGTAAAGTACTTTTCATCTTATTCTATGTTGACTGCAAGAAGTTTAAAAAACTGCAGGTAAAGCAGCTGACTCAGTGTAGTGCTGAACATTTCACACTTGTCTCCTAAATCAAAATGAATTGGTTTAATAAAAGAACAAAGCAGCTTGAATGAATAATTTTAGCTAAATATTTCATAATTCCGACACATTCATTTATTCACAAAGGACATTGGCTGTACTATATATTATTAACATCCTGCTTTTTACTTCTAGAGATATCATAAGAGATGATGTGGTTCACAATGTGGTTTCTCGTTCTCTATACAACAGACTACTAATAATGCAATACAGAAGCTTTTTGATGCTCTGGTCAATCTGTCCTATACCGCAACTGTGGGAGGGAGATTTGTTTGGAATGACGGTGAAAACACCATTTCTATTCAAAAGCACAGACATAGTTAATTCTTTCCTCATGCAAATTAATCCACGCTTTTCCCATCCAATTTACACTGGTAATAGCATCTTCTGAACACTAAAATCTGTGTGTTGGTTTCTTTGCCGTGGCTGGATATCTCATTATGCTTCAGCTACCTCGGAAATACTCTGAAGAATTCCTAGAAAGCAGGCACATATGGGAAAAAATGTCCTGTGTTAGCATGGCATAAGTTTCCTGGAAATGCCTATATACTGTATATATTTTTATCAATCAACTTAAGATGCACAGAATATTGCATATAATCAATTGTAAGCACAGCAAAAAAAAAAGGTTTTAGGTTATGTGCATGTATCCAATCTCAAAACAAGCACTCTCTATTTTGTGTAACATCAGTTGAGTACATCAGCAGTACACATCTGCTCTCCGCTGGCGAATGATCAATGTTTTTGATTCAGTTTGTAACACCGTTTGGGGTCATAAAATGGAAGGGAATGGATGGCTTCCTGTTTATTTATATGCATTGGGTCTTTAAAGAGCCCAGCAGTTATCAGATTTCATTCAACACGCTGCACAACCAAATTGAGTTTTAACATCAAGTGTTTTGGCTTTTAAAGTAACTGTATCGCGATCTCTGAGGAGCTGAGATTTTGTCAGTGTGGATCTGAGCAAGTCAAGCTGACTCAACGTTCAAACTCAAATGCTAACACGGCTTTGCTCAGGTTTTTCTGTGGTTGCTGTGCATTTACATGAAACATCCTATAAATGATAACTATACAAAAAAAATGGTTTCGCAACTGTTCTAAAATGTCACACGACAATACAAAATAGCGCTATAACAAAAGGTGCACATTATTTTCAATTATGCCTGTAATTATTCATGCCTCGCTCTTATTAGCATAATGCAAGTCTCATTTCATTAGTGTTTTTTAAATTAAATTTGTATTAAAGTACAATAGTTATTAAAGTAATTAAAATTAGGATAATTCCTCTATAATCACTGTTAAAACATAATGAAATTATAAAATGTAAAAATTTACATGTAAATAATGTGCACAAAAATGTCAATGGCCCTAAAAATGCGCTTCATGCTATAATTGTTTTATTTTGCACTCTGTACGTTGTGGTGACACATGACTTTGGCATGTTTTTGTGAGACGTTCCGTTTGACTGACAGTTAGAAAGCTGACAGTAAATATTGGACCACTGGTAAATCTCCACACATACATTAAACCTCTAGTGCTCCTGTCAAAGCGTCATCCTCCGTCAAACAAGCATTCATCAGTTAGAGGCAGTTAGTGACAAACTCACGTTTATAAACGCCTGACAGCTCGTGACATGCCGGTACCTGTGACAGCGATTTTCTCTGCGACGGTGAAAAGAGTCAATTCGACTGCTACAGCTCCAGTAGTTTAATGGCAGCTCCTAAAGCGCTATATCTTTTGTTTAGATAATCAGTGATGTATTCAAGGAGAGGGTCACATAGTTGTGTAGACGTCTCTGCCGTAGCACGGAAGGTGTGTGTATGTGTGGCGTCAAAATGGCACGATGCCCTGTAGGGGGAGAAATGTAATGCAATTTACTTTAGCCATGCAAGTACAATTTCACACCATTTCAATTCATTATAAAATCTAGACAAGGTGTGCAATGACGGAAAGTTCAGCGTTCTATGAAATATGAAGTTAAATTGTCAAAATGTGCATGTATGGTTTTTCCTCCAGTTGTCAGGGCCAAACATTAATATTGTACGAGATTACATTTGTTTTCAAATTCAACAACCTGTTCTTTACTCCTAATGGCTCTAAAAGACAGCTTAATAAATTCATTTCCAGTGTCATACAAATGGCAGACAAACTTATTAAATTATCATTAAGCAATATGTGCTGTCATTTTTACATTTGTCAATGACTGCTCAATCTGACATTTGTTTACATCCATTATCACTATAGCTCTTAACATTCCCTGTGTGATTCACAAAAGGATAAACATTGACATACCAACATTGGTCTGATTTCTTTGTATAGGCTTCATCTTCCCAGTACACCACTGACGCAATATTCATTAGAGAGCTTTTGTGGAGCTGTTTTTCCAGTAATTTTAAATTGCCGTACACAATACACTTGTAGAGGTAGTGAAAGGCTATTGTGTTGCTTATTCAGGTATTATTATGCTTATTTTCATTCATCATTAGCATTGGCCGGGCCTGATTACTGCACAATACTATATGGCGTGCTGATAAAGGCCCACCTGCACAGCGTTCCCTCAGGTGCTTCCAAGAAAAACTGACAATTTACACCACGGGCAAAAACAGGAAATGCAAACCATGAACAAACATGCCAACTGTAAAACTAACTTATAATCATTCGGGCTCTCAAATTAATCCGTGGCTTTCAAACGACACGTCAGTAAAGAGGTGGCAATTTACGTTTCACTTGTCGAATGACGCAGGATGCAGAGAAGATAAAAGACATTTTGTGAAGAAATCCGAGTGTGGAATCCAAACGGTCCACCAGACAACCGGCACATTAGCCTAGTGAAGCACTATCATTTGTTATTTTGGCAGCTCGGCTGTCATTAAATTACTCTGAAGCTCAGGTTCTGTCTGAACGGCGCTTTGAGAAGAGTTAGCACTGTATTAGCCTCATAATAGAGACAATTCTCAACGTTTTGATAAGAAACATTTTTTGGGAAATAACATTTTCTTCTCTCATTTCTCACCCACTCAAAGAAGCATCTGTTCAGTTGGCACCGCTATATTTCAGCTCTGTATGTTAAGATCGCTGCTTTATAATATTTTCAAATCACAGAACCTATAACTACAAAACATCCTGATGTTGTGTAAAGGTAGCCATTTCTTATGAACATTCACCATGGTTTTACTATAGTAAAAGTGTGTTTTACTACTAGTTAAACTATTATAATTTGTGTTTACCATGGTTCAACTACAGTAAACCTTTGTTTATTTTCTGAAAGTGGCTGTTCCAATCTGGTTGTCCGGCTCTTTAACAGCTTCTGAGTATCAGTATAAACAGTCAAGCAAAAAAATAATAATCGATGGCTTTGTCATAAATTGCTCGGTGTAGAGTTATTACGCAGAATAAACTTTATGTCTACAATCAAAAGTTAGGCTATGCGAGATGACCGGTAAAGGATTCTTTAAAAGTGAACATCAATAAAGTTATTGTGTTTAAATAACTCAAAAATAGTCGTATTATTCTGACACCATCTGAAGCAACAACTGCTTAACTTTAAAGAGAGAACTCGTACAAGACCCACCGGTAATGGCTGTTAGAGAGAAAGGACGAACTGACCTCCACTTCTTCTAAAGTCTCATCTCCTTATCAGAAGGACCCCGACCGCTTCTGAAAAAAGAACAAGGGCAAACTGTCAACAAATCCAAGGGGTTCTGTAAGCTCTGAACGAGCACACTTTCAAGTGTTCAAAGAAACGAGGGCCGTGCAAGCATGTATCTGTGTCAGGAGAAAAGAGGCATAAAATTTGCTTATTGACAGGTTTTTTAACGCTAAAAGAATGACCTTAATAACTTGTTTCATGTATCTTCTCGTTTGTTTCTGTGCAAGATGAAACAATAAATTTCAGAGAGTTTAATCTGGTAGGCTTTGAGCACACATCAAGGCAAAGGTGAGTGTTATTTCTCTTGCGGCAAAACAAATTAACACCCATTGGAAGCGGTGTCCTGTGGACATTTAAAACACGAGAGCTTTATTAAGATTACATACATCTCATTGAAGTAATCAAGGATTTGACCTGAAAAGAAAATTAATTGCCTGCCATTACAACACAATAGTTCTTTTACTTCTCAAGAGCCATGGTTTGTGCACCTGTTGCGTTAAGGGATTGAGGTTTTATGGCCTTCATAAAAAGAAAGAATTAGTGTTTCATTTACAATATAAACAGTGTGCTGAGCCAGTGAGTTGTAAATATGTGGGTGTTCGTATGAGCCAGTCTTCATTCATCATTTAATAGGTTAATATAAACACAGACATTTATTTAATCTCTAATCTTGTTATTCATTAATGAAATGTTGTATAATGTTGGTGCCATCACCTTTCAAAACTTTAATGCACAACAATGTTCCTCATCAAAGAATATTGCAAAGATAATTTTCTCATTTATTCTCTGTAAGGCTGGGAGAAATTTGCCTAAAGCAGTAATGTACAAAAAGGGTTATGCCATATTGCGACTATAGCAATGGCTAAAAAGCATTATGCAAAGCAGATTATTACATAACTACATAAATAATAAACAATAGCAGAATGTTGCTGTCCAACAAAAAAATCAGCTATGGGGGCTTTGCAGTGAAATAAATAGTAGCTCGGTAAATAAGTAAAGGACCAAGACTTACCGTTTTATAGTTTCTTCATGAACAACTTTCAGTTTCTTCTATACATGCTGCAAAGGAAAATTTATAGATTAAGTAACTGAAATAAATTGACATGTTTTCAAGAGAACATGGATAAATAGAAAAATTAGGCAAACTTGTCTAAATCTGGATTATTTTGGAAGAAACTACTATACACTGGAAAATTGGCATGTATTTAATTACTGCTTATCTTTACTTATAATATCATAGAACATGCAAAGGTAAATGAAGACACCTGTTTCGGCAAACTGATGAATATTGAATTATGGGAGCATCTCCTGATGAAGATGCTGCAGAGATTGGAACAGATTGCGGCAATCTTGAATGTCCAGCTTCATTCCACCGTCCATTCATCACATCGCTGCCCCTCCTTCACCCCAAAACACCGGACGCTGTGAGCGGAAAACCAGGACAAACATTTAAATATGTGAGAAGATTCGGGAGTCAAAATAGTAGCAAGTAAAATATAGAAATCTGTCTTGCTAGCCGACTATAACTCGGTCACCTTTTACAGTTCCAAACTTTATCTTTACTCCACCAAAGTTAAATATGATTCATAGCACCTGTCAAATCTAGTTTTATTACAGACTGACTGAGTTGAACAATGCCACGTTTTTAAAACATATCTTACTCTCCTTTTAAGTAACTGAGATAAAAAATAACATGTAATACACGTAACGCATGGAAGCAGTCGTCACACCAAACTTAAAGAAGACTTAAAATGCGAAGACTTAAAATGCAACATGTAATCCACACAGCAATGTAATCTGTTGTATTATGCAGTAAAATAATTCAATGCCGAAGCATCTCTATATGGAAACCTCCAGGAAGAGACATCAGTAAAGCAGTAATTGTCAATACGCTTTATGGACCTAATTGCTTAAACTAAAGTGTGTTGTTTTTTACTAACCCTCTGAATTACACGGTAGCTCGTGAACATCTCCCACATCAGGGTTCATTCAGAATCTCTACAGCTCCGATCAACGAAAGCAAAGTCTTTGTTTCAGGGCTTGTACAAGATAAGAGCTAATTAAGAACCCCCCGATCTTTCTGCGCCCGTTGGTTCAGAGCTACATCTGTGATATAACAGATTTATTTCCATTATTAGATAAATACACAGGTTTACGGCTCCTGAGAAGGGAATTGAAATACTCATCTCCAAAATTATTCAACAAGAAACTACCTGTTTAACACAACGTAATTACTTTTCAGCAGATAACAGTGTTGTGTTTGAAACAAGAATCTACCTGCTTCATTTAATGCTTTTCCTTGCAAGGTAATAATATATAACATATAATCACAAACCAATGAACTGATAAGCTTCTCTTAACACTTTTACTGCCATTAGAGGAAAATAACTTGATAGGAAAAGCAACAAAGCCAACTAGAATCCATCTAGTGCATGTCTGATAATGCTGTGTATTTGATGAAAACAATGAATACATCCTTACCTTCAGTTTGTGAAGTACATTGAGAAGCCTTGAGATTTTTAGTGCCGGTCCCTGGACGTGGGTCCATCATCTCGAGGGATTGACAGCCCTAAACATAAAAACAATCAAGCCATAAAGACAACTACATTCTCTGAGAGATATCAAAATTTGTGTTTGCTATAATGTGAAATTTATCTCATATGAAAACAAAACGTAAAATGAACAATCACACAGATCAATGGTGGAAATGTGAGCTAGAAGGAATGATAAAGAAGAGATTCAGCACCTGTCCTATACATATTACACATTTTCTCAATTCTCTCAAATCTCCCAGAAAACATTTTGTGCCTCAGTACACTTTTAAAGAACATGTATTTCGATATTTTGGCCCTGTAGCTCCAAGCACTATAAAATCAAAAGAGAATGAAGTATGTCACTCCTCACCATCCCAATTTTGGATACCTGAAGAAAACACAATAAATTCCCCCCCCCCCCCACCGCTGTCAGTTCAAATCTTGTAGCCTGCAAAATCAAAAGGAATTGGGAATGGAGAAATGACAATTGGATTTGACATCCCTGAACCGGATATTGATTTCCTGCTTGACAAATCTCCTAGTCATTTACAACTAGTGTGTGCGAGCTCAGGGAACGCGCTTCCCATATTCCTTATAAGTCCAGTCTATAAACTGCACGCCCAGAAGGTGTAGGCATCGCTAAAATATGGAAACAGAGTTGAAGCCAGTCATTCCCAGAGGAATAAATGTATATGCTCTGCACATGTGGGCATTAGTAAGCTTTTCTGGCAGAAAGACAGGCAGGTGCAGCTCAGTAGGGGAACACCGCTCAACTGCCGCCCATGAGATGCCTCCCGAGGATTGTGGGATTGACAGCCTGAGGGTGGCATGCCTGCTAGAGAAGGTGGCTTCTCATGAGACCCTGCTTCTCCTGTCATCTTTTCCCTTCTGTCAATGCCAATTAAAGAGAGCTAAGGCACTTCATGAGTCATTTTCTGTCAGGAAGGAAGCCATTGCTCTTTTTGTAGCAGTGTTCAGACAGAATCAAGTTTTTTTCTTCCTGCGCTTCCGCATTTGGTTTCATTTACATTTAACGATGAATAAAGCTTGAAAGTGCAGAGTGGGTTGGAGGTGTCAAAGTGTCCCACTTCTCATCTCCACCTCAGCTGGTAATGCAAACAGCAATTCCAGGAGGGTGGCTGTGTTATGATTACTTCAACTATGATGCATACGGGCTTCCCAGTCTTGCAAAAAACATAAATCCATAATGTACATTAAATCTATCACACAGTGAAAGGACCGGCAGTTTTAATGTAGAGCAAAAAGTGTGTGGCGGTTTAAGAGAGCTTTTCACAGCATCTGAAATTGGCAATTGATTCTAGAGAGTGACACTCACATTGGATCTATCGGGCCAGTATTACACATTAAAGCTAAGAGACATTGAATTTATTTATTTAGCAGATTGAGGAATAATATGGGCTTCAATGGCAAAGTGATGCTATAAAATGATGGGCTTCGCAAAATTACAGTTGGATCTTCAAATACAGGGATATTAAAGAGACGGAGGAAAAGTGGCAGACAACATCTCAGACTTTAAATAAGACAATTTCTTCAGCCTACGTGGCTTATAAAAGCCTAACAAATGAGCTGAATGATACTGCGATGGGTCTCAGAAAATACTGAGCAATACCAAGATTTCTAATTTGAAGGATTCTAGCAGACCAGGCAAATAAAGGATTGTCTTTCTGAGTAATGACACTGAGCAGTGGAAATCTTCAACATCGAAAAAACAGTGAACACACACAATCAATTCAGCCGATTTTAGAAGGCAACCTGGTTTTGCTCAATAATTCCCAAATCATATTCTAGTCCAGAATTTTATTAAATTATTTCGTTTATTTTATAGACTCATTGTTAAATGTCATTATGGTAGAAATAGTTTAGAATTGATTGTTTATGAGTGAGGCCTGTTTAATTTTTCCTTTTAAATTGTCTCTGATATTGTGGTGATGAAGCAGATAAAGCCGATATTTAGTTTCTAGTTCATTACAAAATTAAATAGACAAAAAAACACCATTAAAAACAATATTTGGGTGTTTCATTATAATGTTGGCTATTGTTTGCCTGTGCTATTCAGACTCTGACAAAGACAGAATTTTAAAATAACTTTGCTCACAGACTTTGGGACCTTTGAGCAGCTACGCACCAGTCAAAGGGTCAAATGAATCTTTCCAAACTTTCCATATTGAATGAAATCAATGTATTCATTTGCTCAAAAGACATGAAATAGTATCTGAAGTCAGATATAAAGTCGGATCAATGCCACGGTTCAGCTTGGCTGCCACGGTGTAATGAAAAAGTTGTTTACACAGGCATGTGTGAATCTGATCTGTTTAACTGTGTGTCAGAGTCAATGGATAAAAATAAAACTAAAGCTGCCACCAGAAGGAAATCTGGCATGTTCAAAGATCACAGCTGTGAATCAGACATATTCTTAACATAACAACTTAACATTATTTATTTACATTTATTAAATCTGAATCCCCCAAGACAATTCTTCTACTTTTGACTGGAACAGTATACACAGACAGTAAGTGATGGGAAGGAGAGGGGCCCGATCGGGAAAGGACCGGAAATCAAATTTGGGATGCCCGAAGCGCAGTTGCGCTACATGTCTGTCCACCCCTAAAGCAAGTCTTGCTCAGTAAAGTAGTGTCGGCTTAGGCCGTGCAGGATCATACCAGCAACTTTGCAACAGCCTTAAACTTTAAACCCAAAAATGACAATGCCATATTTTTATTAACTACACACATAATCATCCCCAAAATGTTAGTGTTAGAATGTTTCGACCAACATGATACACTAGCAAGCATAAATAATCTATGAAAGTGTCCATTTAAAAAAATAGTTTTTTAATATGATCTAAACTATTCAGCACTGAAAAAAAATACATACATAAAAAATAATTACATAACATTTCTGTTGACTTATCCAACATATTGGAAGATTTTTTCCCTCTCTGTAACTGCCTGAAGGATAAATGTGACTATCTGTGAAGGATACAGTCATGTTCCCCAAGAATCTGTTTATCCTAAAAGATACCAACCCATGACGCTTTAATACGCCGTGTATGTAGGCTTACTAGGTTTTGGAACCTAGCTACAGTCAAAAAAGGATGTTTAATTATTTGTTTGTTATATTTGAATAACACATTGTTTGTGTTATGCTATTTAACTGTCATTTTGTGTCGATTTTGTGTTAAATAGATAAAAGGGACAACACAAATTGAGTTAAAAGTAACACAAAATGTGCTGTGCCAGAAATAGTTGTTTTTACCAACCATTTTTAGAGTGTAATCTGCGTGGTTTTACATGTTTTCCTTCAACAACATAAACAACTCATACTGAACTTTCATAACACTTTCCAAGTCTATTATAGACCTCGAAAACTTCTAGAATATTATAGCTGCAAGCATTGCCTGAAGAAAGTGTATAACTGCACTATATGAGTGTGTAGCTGTGATATGAGGCGAGGGAATCATACAGCGCTAACACACCAATAGTCAGTAATACACAACAGAATTACAGGCACTCCAGTGATGGGAAGGCTAGTTTTGACCCCAGCCTAGTAAAACAGACAGTGATATGTGGCAGTATGGAGTCATGGCCTAGCGCAGCTTTGAACTGAAGTGCTAGATGTTGAACCAGAGTGAAAGGCAGCAGTGTGTCACTAACTTTGTCAATATGGATACCTGATAGAGCTCCACACCGCCGCGGGCATAACACAAAACCATCAGGAGGTAGTGAAGAAACAGCATTCATTTATTTTCTTTTGTGCTTCGACACAAAATGAAGAAACTCACAGCTTCACAGCGCCAGTCATATGTGTTTCCACTACCGTCCAAAAACAACCAACAGCGTCCATTAATTTCACCAGAACGCTCCAGGGATTTGGCCTTTCCTGGGTAAAACAGATTTGGAAAGGTTTAGTGGTGCATTTGTAGAATAAAGAGAAAATACACATGTAAATGAGGGGGGTCTTCATTAAAGGGCAGACAATAAACAACAGGTTTTATGTTTATGCAAATCTTATCATTTTAATTACAGGAGGCCATCAGATGTAAACCGCAATAATGGACAATAACTGCAATAAGCATTACAGTAAATCCCTCTCTGCCAGAGAACATAATGAGCTATGAGACCAATGTCAATTTTGCATAATTATATACGCGCCTCAAATTAATTGAATTTTTTCCTGATAAGACACAAATTCTGCTGCTGCGTGAGGGCCGAACCTGGAATGGTGTTTGCGTTCAATAAATATGTCATTAGCTCTGCGTTCATCGCGGCCGAGTCCTTTTCTCGGCGTGACGGGCACAGTGCACGCGTCTTGTGCCGTGATTGCGGCGTTGAGCGTTCCCAGCGGTGTATCACAGCGTGCTCGCAACTCCTGCTATTGACACTGCGTGTTATCTTGCGGCCCCAGTCCACCGACAGCCCGCAAACACAAGCAGGCTGCAAAAGAAAAGATTGACTAAAAAGCCTCAGGGTCGTCATCATTTCCATGGCAACCGCTGTTCCAGTCACATATAATGCATGAAAAGACGTGCTGGTTAAACGTGAAGGACAGTGACACGCTCCTACACACGTTTTGCTTTCTCTTGGAGAGATGGAACTGGATGAGGAGGTGGAGGAGACGTCTCGTTGAAGGAATTCAAGTCAAACCAACAATTTCAAGAACTTTTGCAGCGTAGAACTAAGAAAAATCTTAAGGTGTTGTGTATGGTTGCCAGGTCCATGCTGGGGTGTTCTGGGCAGGTACTTGTATAAGTTGGGATACAATGTTAGCACGTCTCTTCTTGACAAACTGCATAATTTAAGCGGTCATGCATTTCGACAGCACGAGAAGTAAAAGACAAGTCACAAACTATTTAGGTTTAATACCTTTGTTCAGGAAACAGTAATAGCGAAGCTCATCGAAGCAAGGGCCATTAATAATAAAGTCCCATGCGTAAAAAGAAGTGGCAAAGCCCTTTCCATTCAATTAACCACAATAATATCCACGAAAATAAGCAGCGAAACCAAGCCTCCATTACAAACCGACAGCTCATAGTACAGAAGCACTGAGAGCGTTTACACGCCGAGTTACAGTCCGTTCCTAAGAGACGCTCCACGTTCACCAGTGGACAAACATCATGCTCAGTGCTGTCAGTCAAACTGGCCCCCAAATCCCAAACCTCCCAAGACCTCTGGTGCCACCCATCGCTGCTGCATGTTAACTGAAGCATGTCTTCTCTGTTCTGGAGTGTCTGGACAAGCTGTGTTGCGAAATAAATGTATGACAGCACACCCAGTGTGCAATATCTGACACCCGGCTATTTAGAAAGGTCAGGGCTGCTGTTTGGTATTCTTAGGCCAGAAACACATGAACCTGAATGCTTGGCCAACATAGTGCAAGAATTTGGTCTTACTGTTTTAATCCTCAACATGGTAGAAACAAACCGTTTGATGAAACAATAAGAGGTCTGGGCATGGGGCATTATGTAGGTAGGACGATTTATACATATGTTGATAGATAAGAAAATATACACAACTGTATTCTATAGAAATACTTTGTATCCTATTACCTGTGCCAATCTTGAACTTTTCGAACAAAAAAAAATCTTTAAAGGTGAGCAGTCACAGGCGTGCAAGCACATGCACTGGATCGTTCACATTTAAATATCAAATCAAGAGCAAATCTGCAGGAAACGCAGGCATCTTTTTAAAATGCACAATGATGTTTGCACATCAATAGTAATTGGTGCAAGTTTCACGGATTCTGTAAAATTAGATCAAACTGTCTTATTTACATTTTGTCACAATGTAATCACGTCCGGCGTTATTCTCCCATACTGAGGAACGTGCAA
Source organism: Oreonectes daqikongensis (assembly GCA_026939265.1). Classification (NCBI taxonomy): domain Eukaryota; kingdom Metazoa; phylum Chordata; class Actinopteri; order Cypriniformes; family Nemacheilidae; genus Oreonectes; species Oreonectes daqikongensis. Next base: position 1,186,511 of record JAOTQM010000449.1, on the reverse strand, counting down.
CGTGACTAACGTTACAATGGAGGAAAGTTTTCAACCTCTGGCCAGCGGAAAGTTTCCACCCACATATTTTAATTAAATTTCTCAAGCCTGCAGTGGGACTTATGTATGCATCGAGCTACTCTAGCCATTCAAGTGAAAGGAAGGCGCTAATGAAAGAGATGAAAACAAGAAAACATGACATTTGCTTTGTGAGTGATGTGGCTGGCCTATTTCCATATTAATATATAAATATGCAAATGCGGGGCTTGAAGTCACTAATTAGTTGTAAGAAATATGAATTTGTTAATAAACATTGTTTATGGAGTTCATCTCTGTGCCTTGATTTCTCAGCTCAGGTTACAGAGAACACACAGACTGTTCTGTATAGTCCCGATGATGGATTTTCTTTTATACTTTCATTTGAGTAATGGTATAAACACTGCTTATCAACTAAAGTGCTTTATTGCAGTCTGTCGTGAACCTATCCATGCACCAAATTATAAGGTAAGGCTTTTGAGAAGTGGGTGGGGTTATGCAAATTATAATGTACTAATGGAGGAACCCTTGAGTTGTTCCAAATCTGTATATGTTTCTTTGTTCTGATGAAATCAGAGAAATATATTTGGAAGAATGCTCAATGACTACCATTGTAGTAATCTTTTTCTCTGTTCAACCAAACAAAGACATTTACACAGGCTTGGAACAACTAGAGAGTGACTAAATCATGACATCATTTAAATTTTTGGGTAAACTATCCCTTTAAGCTGGTAAGGATTCAAACTTGTAGGAAAGTTATTGGTTCGTCAGTGTTTTTTGATATTCTCAATATTTGATTGGCTAACAACAGGAGGTGAGAGAGATGAGCTCCACGGAATGACGACGAACGTGAAAGTGAATCAGATCTATTGTAAGGTGTGCTATCCAACAAACAAATTACTAAATCACTAAAACCACCACATATTTACATATTTTTACACCACTAGGCACAAACCATAAAGAGGTAACAAACAAACCGTGCAAATAATGCATTAGACACAAAACAATGAATAGTAAAATGTGCTCAAGGCCAAACCACTCTGAGCCAGTATGATCTCTGAAATGAAACTTTAAGTGATAAACAAAAAATATTATAAGATGGAACTTTATAACCAAGAGACAAAATACAAATACTTTCTCTATGACAATATAAAAGTATATTATTATGATAACATTATGGCAAGCAAGCATTAAGAATATGCCCAATTGTTCCCCTACAATTATGCTAATTATCATATTTAGTGCAAATTGTGGTTCACAGTCTGAAATACATAATCAGTGGGTTTAGGATAATCATGTAAATTGTGAACAATTAAAGCGATTTGGACTTAAAGCATATTAGCATGGTCGAAACACGACAGTAGCGTAACCTTCAAGTTGTATCTCATTAGCATCTTGCAGGTCAGTCACCTTAATTGTACAGGATTTGTTTAAGAACTTCAGGAGCTTTTTTAAAGTATTAACAAACAGTTCCATATTAGTCCATATTAATGGACCCAATTGTTTTGCATTAGAGTTTGGAGTTTACAAAAGGATAATGATCAGTATTACCTGTGAGATGAAGCGAATCCAGCCGACAAATCTACTCCAAAAGCATTTTTGGTGATATGCAGATATTGAAATTTTCTGCAATCGATGTCTTATCTTATCTGGGTCTGAACAGTTTCAGAGAGAAATCCACACACAAAACAGACAACTTAATGAACAGATATGATAATTCATCACTGAATAAAATCTGGCACAAGATACAATCAAAAGGCCAAACTTTCTCACAACACAAATGCTCAGACTTTGAGAGAAGACTATATTGAAAGACCCAACACAATCAATATTTGTAGTCTTGATCAAACCTGACAAATGATTATAAATACTGCATACAAAGGTTTTATCATAGAGCAAATATTAATGTATTAAGAAATAAGCGAGTGAGTAAAAAGAAGATGGGGGCTGAATCATCAGGTTTTCTACTTTGTAAAGTCTGAATCAGCACCCCACCAAGGTTAATAGATTTTCACCCTCTTCTTATGAGAAAACTACAAACCCTGAATGAGGTTTTCTACCTGTACATGATCTAGTAAAACGTTTTAGAGAATTTAATCCTTACTCACCAAAATGGTGCCGAGATTGGAGTCGATGCTCCGTCTGAGAGCTGCAGAATTTTCAAAACAGAACCTGGCACGTTTTCTCACTGACTCGAAAATCGAACACGACGTGACTGTAAACACACTGTATTGCTACACAACCTACCCGACCAAACAGTCTACACTTATAAGCCTTCTAGTTTTGAGAACTTATTGTTTCCTATAGGGGAGTCATTGTGTTTTAGGCTGTCCCCACATTTGCTTATCTAAACTCATTTACATATTTTGGTTTAATTGAAAATCTAGAAGATGTGTCAGGCTAAACGGAGGATTGTCACCCTACCCCTCTTTCTTCCTCATTCACCCCACGGAGGCTGCAGGGCTCCTTTAACATTCTGATGAGGGACATCTATTAAATGTCACACTGCTAAACAAAGAACCACAGGCTCAGACTCTAACACCAGGCTGCAGACAGAACGAGACAGTTAGGAGAGTCCCTAAAAAATGAGTCAGTATGAGAATGATTCGGAAAATGACAAAAAGCGCAACCTTTTACCAGAGGAGTGTTTATGTCAGGAACATTACAGCTTAAGACAGCCTGCCCGAAGAATTTTTAACTAAAACAGCCGAAACAGTTTATTTCACATTTACAATGCTCAGTGAACTAAAGAGAAAATGACTATTTACAAAAGCATGCAAGAGCCTCATAATAATAAACTTTTCATTGATTTTAATATTCACCAATTTACAAATCACAAGCAAAATCTATTTCCAAACACACAGAAGCAAAACTCCAACATATTAGGAGGATATAATAGTCCAACAATCTAACACTAAAAATAAATCAACCACTTTTTTAAATATTAGAGAAGGTCCCATTCCCAATAATGTCTATGGGGGTTATGGTCACATGCAAAAGCAATCCAGTCCCTTTTTACTAGTCTGTTCATTTGTGATACAGGAGCATGCAGCGAAATTCACTGCAGTTCCCAAGAATGCAAACGAATCGTGACCTGTCCGAATCTTTAACCTCAGTCTATCTGCGTACATAGAAATAGTCCCCACCTGCCCGCAAAAACTTGAACACACGCGCTAAACCAATCACAGCAGACTAGACCATCTGACCAATCACATCAGACTACGCTAGCGAAAAGGCAGAGATTAGACCGATGAATTGCGGTAAGGTAATAAAAATGGCTTATTATTACGAAATAATTGTGTTTTTACACCATGTATGTACATAAACCTGTTGTAGGACACTCCACAAACCAAAGCAGGCCCTTAAAAAACAGATGCTATTTACTCTTTAACACTGCACCTCTATAAAAAGGCTGGGAAAAACTTCCACCTTTTTCCACTGCATGCTTGATGGATTCCGGATGACTCTTGGTACGAGAAACAGAATCTTTACTGGTTCCGTTCAAGCCATATTGCCATGGCAACAGAAGTCCTTTAGGAGGGGTGTGTGCATGCACACAGCGGGGATAAGCAGGGGACTGCAGATTTCACAACCTAATTTTTCCTTCTCTTCTTTAGTCATTAACTTTCATTTAGTTCAGCTTCTTGTTAAAGCTACAAATCTGTCGGTTGTCCATCATTTTGGCACGAGCATGCCAAGAATGTTTAAAGATATTTGGGTCTCTATTTTATACTTTGGGATCAAAATGGTGGGTTGTTATATGCTAAGGCAGGGGTAGGCAACGTCGGTCCTGGAGTGCCGCTGTCCTGCATATTTTAGCTTCAACTTTGAAAAAATTCACCTGTCTGTAGCTTTGGTAATCCTGATGACACTGATGAGCTTGTTCAGGTGTGTTTGACTAAGGTTGGAGCTAAAATCTGCAGGGCAGCGGCACGATGAGAGTGATATTTCTGCTTCTCTGTCTTTCTGTTGCAGATTGAAAGAAAGCTCTGCATGCTGCACCACACATTTCTTGCATTGCTTCTCTTCCTAAATATTTCGTTATCGACTGTCACCCCCACCAGTTTACGCTATCAAATAAGCCTTCGACCTCAAAAGAGTCAATATTAGAAAAGACAATCACTCAGGTTCTTATGGAGGATTACTGAAAGTCAGTATTAGCCATGCCAACACTCTTCTTATGCAATAATGTTATATAGGTCTGGATTAGCAATGCTATTCAGTCATAAATGATAAACTGGGTTCTTGAACAAATTATAATTTAAACCTTTTTAGAAATGCATAATGTATAGGAATCATCAGAAAGATAAAGAATTAAAGGCTAATGGGACTTTACGTAGATGAATTTAGCACTTCACAAAGCAACAGTGTGGCTTCTTATGGCTTTCGGCCCAGGATAATATTAATGATTTATGCATGCTGTACAGCAATGAAGCAAATACGTTAGTTTACTTCACGAGCCTATTAGGAGAAGCACAACATAAGCCATTACAGCTTACAACAACAATAAGAAAGGATAACTCAACCTGACCAATTTATGTAATTGAAAATGTCTCAGTTATCATTGAATTATAATACAAGGGTTCTTCGCATTTTTTAAAGCACGACCGTGTGTACAGTACTGTCGTGGTCGGGTCTTTAGTCCAGATTTATACCTCTCATTACAAACACACACAGCTGTCCATCCCCAACCCTCTGTGTCATAAAAAAGGACCCAACTGACAGGATTGTGACTATAAGATCCATTATTCATCAGCACCAGAGAGAAGCAACATCTCGCTGCCAGGGAATATTTATACAGTTTTATAGATGCTGTTCACGCAAAAGTATTTCTGCCGAGGCGTGGGGGTTATTTTGGGGATTCCGCGAGTCTCTTGGCAAACCCGACCGCATGGATAAAGGGAAGACGGAATTCCTAAGAAAAATCTTAGCAAGGGACAGTGAGAGGAATGCTAAATGCATGTTGGAGGAAATGGAAGATAATGTGAAAGGATTATTTAGGGATGATGACATTTTGTTAGATCCCCATAGGAAGGTGGAGGTGGTTTGCGTCATGCCAGAAAGACAACGTGAGCACTCGGGGCAGGTGGGGACAGTGTTTATGCCCCTAAGGAAGTCTGGAGGGTCTAGACGTAGCAGCAAAAAACACAGAGAGCCTTTGAGTCTTTAATCTATTACTTTTGAATCAAAATGCCTATTACACAAATATGAACAGAATGTTAAAGGAAAAATATTGCCAAGCTAAAACCAATATTATTGTTTGTATTTGATGTAATGCAATGTGTTTATACGTTTTAAGGAGGAAAAAACACATTATTTTCCACATACCGTACATTATTGTATCCGGAACGATCATCAGTTCGCCTCGCCGTCAGACCAGTTATAATAAATACAAGTACATAAGTGGGTAAAGAGTAAAATCGGCATTGGTTTTGCCTTTAAACAAAATTAGGAGAATGAAACCAACGGATCAACTAGAAGGACACTTTACAGAGGTATGCTTTTATTCTGTCTTATGCATTTGCACGGCTGCAGCACCACAGCTGTCATAACTAAATATACGCCTTCTTCTTATACTATCTTGACGTTGTATTTGAAACTTTGTATTACTAGCACTTCTAGTGAATATTGCTTGCTTAGATGAATCGCTTGCTGTTTTCCTCAATTGTAAGTCACTTTGGATAAAAGCGTCTGCCAAATGAATAAATGTAAAATGTAAATAAATGTAAACCTACTCAAAGGTCTGTCAGAAGTGATAAGTGATACAGGTCCCACTGGTCAGTGGTGTATCTCAAGTCTCTTTAAATCTTTTTATTTTTAGTGGCTGTAAGTTTAATTTACCTTCTTTACCCTTGACTTCGCCCAAGCAAAGGCTGGGAAACCAGAGAATAAGGCAAGAGCTAAGAGTAGATGTACTGAAAGGTACGGCTTAGGAGAGGATTTCTTTCGCCAAGATAAATTCCTGCCCTCAGTGTGCTTGGCCATCTAAGAGGTGGGAAAAAAATCACTGGATCAATTAAAAGTCTAGCCTTGACAGTTATGGAGGAGAAAAATGCTGCTCGCTTTGGAATAAACGTTGCTTTTAACAGTTCTCATGGAGATGCACTTGAGGACTACTAACCGGGCGTGACCTAGCAGCGACTTTCTGAGGAGAAAACACCTGACAGGGCTTTTATCTGAGCCAGACATCAACATGCTGAGAGAAAAACAGCCAATCAAAACACATAAGAGCAGCACAGGCACAGTTAAGGTGTAATGCATGCCAAGTCAATGAACAATATGAAACCAATACGCTCCAACAACATGTGCTATGACATTTAGACACTCCTAGACTTCTGTATCTGGACAATGAATCAAATATTCACGATATAGTTGTGAGTATAAAACAATACAATGGCAAAAAATGTAATCGTTAAGCAAAAAACAAGATTAGACTAAAAGTTCAATACTAAAATGTAAAACTAATTTAAAATTTTGTACCAAACCAAATATCTCTATACATTTATTTAATAAAAAATTGTTAGAATTTTATATCTCCGTGAACTGCGACTTCACAATGCCTCAATGATGGAGTTCAGTCCTTTTAAACCCTTCACTGGTCCTTCATTCTCCATTCCCTGTGGTGAAATAATCCTCAAAATCATGCGGCAAACAAACGCCTCGTTTTCACACACTGGCCTCTTTTACCCTCTGGTTGATAAACAAGTCAGAGAATTTATATAACGGTGCTTACCATATCACAGAAACAGACCTCAGAGGCATGGTGTACTGAAAGCCAGGAAGCCTCTTCAAGGAAAGCGTGTGCTATTATGACGAGTGAGATGTGAGCGGTCGGGCCGCAGTAATGGAGATTATGGCCACAGATGTGAATGTGAAGATGCAAAATTAATGGGGTCTTGTTGACACAGAGTCCCTTTGTTAGTATCTAAACTGTGACAGCTCGCTGTGCTATTTCTCTTTCATATGCTAAACCTACCACAGCATTGCATGCAGAAGTTCTGTAATGCTCTGACCGGGAAGCTAATAAATGCATATTGAAAATGACAGCTGCCCAGGCCGGTCTACTTAATGCTTGTTTTCTTCCGGACATCACTGGCAATTTATTAGTGTAACATGCTGAAAAAACATCTCTACACGACAAGCTATTTATAGAGTCCTCCGACACATGCATGGGTACTCTATTGTGGTATTCTGTGATTCTTCGACTAGATAATGTGTCCTTTTATCAACTTGTGTCATCTTCTGACTTTCCTCTGAGTCAAGGTTGGGCAAAGGGAAACAACAAAGCAGAAGAGTGCTGAAAATGAGATTTATTTACCTCAATTTATATTCAAGAAAAGGTGGCATTTGAGCTCTAAATTCACCACTACGTTCTGAAAGTAACCACAGGCATCGAGGAAAAGGCAAGGAAGGGTCCTAATCTTTCCTCCACACACAAACAGAGCATGCCAAGCTCACTGTCAGAGTAACGCGGTAAAGGATAAACAAGAGAAACACCAGTGGCGCTGCTACGGGCCTCTTTTCCATCATGTAGTGCTTCCTCTAATGAGGGAAAGCTGCTCAAATGTGCTTCTTTAAAATTCAGCTTCAGACTCCAGCACGTTCACACCCAGCTGGACACAACACATGTAATAACCTGGTTAGGGAAAAACTACGGGGAGCTAGAATACAAACAAACACACTGAAATATCAACTCAGTAAACTCTGTTTCAATAGATTGTTTGTTGTTCGGTTTAATTTGTTAGCTAAAATATTCTTAAATGGAAAGTAAATGAAGCTTAGTGCCTTCATTATTTACAAAACACAAATCTCCACAAAAAAAACAAAAAACTAAATTAAATTATCATTCATGTGAATGGTACGAACGGTTTTAAACAAGTTACATCAAAAGGTTTACATATGGTTAGTAAGTGCAAGCTATAGAGATGTTCAGCTTTGCAAGAACCACTAATAATGAAGAAAACTTGATTCAAAAAGGTTTTTGTTCCCTAATGGTACAAATTATTTACAAAAAAGCTGTTTTAATGGATTCCATCTGTGGATTAAGCAGTTTGTGCTGAACTAATTGCAGAAAAAGGTGAAGAAAAAGCACTACCTTGTAAGCAAAAAAATGCACACTGCAGTGGATTCCTAGCTTGAAAGTTTGGAATGAAAGAGAAATGCAAGCAGGTATCGCCCGGTGTCTTGTCTGTGGAATCCACTGGAAATCAATTTGTAGTAGTGGGGTCACACAAGGTTAAGCTTCAAAGAGATGTACAAAAGATCCCACAACAGCTCACAGAAACAGAGAGTCTCTCTCAGATATGACAACACACACAACATCATGTTAAACATGAACAGTGCTTTTGATTTTCGGAGGCGGTTATGTAAATGTAGAAAAAAGGGGCAACCACACATGAAATGGAGATGCACTCAAGTTCCATTCTCATCCGTCAGAGGACATAAGGTTTGAAATATGCATGAAGAGGTTTTACGATTACTGTGAACAAGGCTGCTGAGATCCAAAGGAATGCTGAAGCATATTTCGAACAACTGTTCATTTGTTATCGCTGTGAAGATGCGACAGGCCACCGCCGAACCTCCTTCGTAAAAAGCAGCTTCTGTCTCGTAAAAAACTAAAAGTGGAATTAACAGATCTGTAATGCTCCTCTGAGGATTTTGTGCGATGGAGCGATTTCAGATGTGCTAGTTTTATCCCTTTATCAAAAATCGTGTTGCTAAGCGCAGAGTTGTCACTCGTGTTTGTATCTCATCTCAAGTGCCTCTGGAGAGAGTCTCAACCGAGTCTGGCACTGAATCGCTTGAACAATATACAACTGATGCAGTGTTTAAAACTCCGGTAATAACCTTCAGAATCAGATACTATGGTATGTGAAATCGTGTCAGTGTAAATGAAAAGCAGAGATAATAGTGAGTAAATGCCTCCATTTGGTTCATCGTGTATAGCACAGAAAATCTATCCTTTACGTCTATAGCAAACATATAGTCTTAAAAAAAAAAAAAAATACCACAAACCTCATTCAATTGAATTAACAAAAATGAAAAATATAAGTTATATCAAAACTTTACTCAAATACAAATAATGCTTAAAACGCATCTTTTTTTTTAAATCCTCAGTTTCAACACCACCAAAATCATTCATGCACTCCCAACTCATGGATTATGTTGAGATCTCTATAGTTTTGTGACTACACACTACAACTTGACATGTGGTGTAAATAGGGCTCTAGGACAACATTACAATTTTATATGTCAACAATATAGTCATTAAGCCCTTACAGTCAAAATAATTAGGAAAGCATGAGCAGAAAGATCAGCCCTGTTAGCCCTTTAAAACCAACCTTAAAAACAATCATCATATTGGCAATAGGGCTTGAGAGATGAAACAAAACAATCTTGATGTAAAGAACTCTGCGCCTCTGCCGGCCATGGCCCACACACCAGCGCTCTCTCCCAACTACCCGTTCACGCTCACCAGCCTTTTGATTACCCCGCACCTACAATTAATCATGGACCGCCTGTATGAACTCACCATTGTCATTCACTCTTTGTCTGGTCTAGTTGTTTGTCATGTCACGCTAGTTCTGGCCCTTTCTATATTTTATAAATGTTTATTGGATTAGTTAACTGTGGATGTTCTTGTTACCTGTGGATATTTATCTGTCTGTTTGTTCCAGTGATTGTCACCTGTGCATTAAACTCTTGTTCATCACTCACCCAGTTGCATCGTCCCTTCCTCTCTAAACTGTAACACTTGACCTAATTTAAAAAGCAAAGTCCTAAAGTTTTATCTGAATATAACAGATTCATTCCAGTAGAGATACAGGACAGCAAGGAGGAGGAGTCACAATCATTTTAGTTCTTCCTCCTTCACCGGTGACCCACATAATGCCAGATGACCCCTTTCCACCCAGTCACATAAAACTCCTTGAACATAAAAAGAACTAGAATTGTATGCATCATCATTGTGCCTGCATACACCCATTGGATAAAAATACATATAACAGATAAAAGGCACTGTGAGTTACAGAAGATCCTCGCCCTGAAAAACAGCCGAGCATCTCCTCGTGAATTACCCCATTCACGAGCCAAATGAGAGTTTAATTTTTGTGCCTTGCTAATGTACAACCATAAAACTTCAAAATGTCCATGGCAGAACTAGCTATAATAACTAGCACAAGCAGCATTTGAATACAGACTCATCTGCTCTGAATGTGTGGCGCACACGTGTTGAAATGTCACTGGTAATGGACATTTTCAATTTTTCTTCTTTTGAAATGACCTTTAAAGGCATGAAAACTGAGATGAGACAGCCTGTGGGCAACGACGGAACTGGCCGACTTGCACTGTTTAGCGTTTTATTTGCAAATTCAATAGCGACAGGGTTCAATTTTGGGTAAATTACTAATGCACAATATTTGTGGGTGCCAAAAGTGTATTCTGGTACTCTAGATACTCTCTATTGTACAGCACAGTCAAAACAGTGTGTTGCTGTGTGTCTACAACGTACCACAGTAGCAAGAAACTCATTAGTTGTAAAAACCCTTAGTTGTAATTTTAAGAATATTCTTTAAGGGATTTCTTTAAAGCGTTTCCTGCAACCAACCGCTGGGCATTGCTTTTAATATTGTGTGTATATGTATAACACAAGCCACAGTTCCTACCTCACATTCAGTTGGTGTATGAAGTAAAAAAGCTGAACTTTTCCCAAACTGCTGTGTTGCTTTAGCACCTGACAGGACACTAGGGCACTTTATTCATTATAGCAACAGCCAAGTAGCACTAATGAACGATGAGGCTGTGTGAGCAGGAATAAGGTCAGCCTTGACTGAAAGCACTGATTGAGAAATCTTCTCCCTTTGGGCATTCACAAAGTATGTGGGAAATACTGTAATTACCTTAGACACCAGCGGGGGGCGCTGTGTGACAAATGAGCATGCCAAGGAATGCATATGGTTTTTACCCTTGTTCTCCCATCACTATAGCTATAGCTCCATCACTGTCAATCAACAAAGTTACAACACATAAAGAATAGTCACACATCAGCATCTTAAGACTTCTATTCTAATGACAGATCTGATAACAAAAAACAAACTACTGTGATAAAAATACATGGAATGTGGTTGGTGGTACATTATGTACATAAACATAAAGAGTATTAAAAAATGTGTGGGAGAGTGACAGAGAATGAGAGCCAGACTGAACGTGTGCATTACCCGTGTCTGCTGTCCACTGAGGTAACTTGTTGTAGTGTTGTGTAATGGCCACAGTAATGGAGTGATGGTGGTTTCCGGTGCTGTTCTAGTCCTTTCACTCTTGAAATACCTCTCATCCACCCAGGACCAGGAATAACTGTTGTATAATATAAAATAACAATTAAGAGTCAGCGCTATATAGATGTGACCACAGAGGGAAGAAGGATTGGAGCCAAGGGTCAGATTCGGCCAGTGGAATTTCATTTTAACACTTGGATTATTGTAAATTGACCATGCTGCTACAGACACCAGAGACAATGATAAAAGATCAGACATTGTGACATTCTCTGAAATTTAATGTTCTAGTTGCTGCAATGAGTATTATTCAAAAGACCCAAATGTTATATTACTGAATAAATAGCCCACCTTTCGCTTCTCCTTCTTGCCCTCTTGATGGACCCAGATGGACTAGACAACTCCACTTCATCACATTTTGACATTAGTAGAATTCTTTGAATAAAATAAAAAACAGTTTAATTCATTTGAGAAAACTTTTTAATATTATTCTATTTGAACACATTATGTGTCACACATACAATAATACCTGACTAAATGTGCTGGACTGCTGCAGGATTCTGTACCAAATACTCGTGGGACCAACAGGGTCGATGTAGATTTAATTTTAGACCGTTATGTAGTTTACAAAACACACACTACAGTGACACCAGTGATTTAAATAGGCACAAATATAAATGTGGGTTAAATCAAACCATTCGCCAGAGACAGACGGTCGGAACGCATGCGCAGAAAGAGTTGTAAATTGGAAGTATTCGGTACAACGCGTAGTGTAAATTCACCGTTTTCTTTACATAAAGAAAATATCAATACTATAACTTACATAATACACACTGCAAAAATTTAAACAAGTATGTTATTAGCAGCATGGCCTGCTAATAATCTGCCGTCTCAGAATGACAGCACACATACTTTACTACTAGACTGTAAAGCAGAACGCCAAATATTCTTACAAATGTATCTATATTTATTGTGTTATCCTTACCAATAATGTTTAACATTTCTAAAACATCTAACAATTTAATTTAATACTTTAATACAAAATGAATGGCGATATAAACGCCCGTCATGTTTACCTCATCTGCTTTACTGCGTAGATTTAACGCAATTATTCGCACTTACCCATAAAATATAACGTATTTTTTCACTTAACTGAGAAAATATGACGTTACTGTGGTAAAACAATGGAGTTACTGTAGTCAAACTGACACATGCAAGTTACAATCTGAAGTTAGAAATCCGAGATCAACGCCCACAAAATTTCTTTCGAGCTGAGGTAAATTTAACGTGCTCTGCGTCTGATGCTGGGAGCGCGCACGTACGGACCGCGTCTGTTGTGTGAACGAGCTGGTGTTTTAATACAGCCTAGTAAAAACCAAAGACTGTATAAAACATAAGTCTCCAAAAAAATGTCAAACTACATTTACGTCGTCTGCGTACATAACAGTAATTGCTTCACTACTTTTCATAACATTATAAAGTTCTCTTCAATAGGGCTATGTTACATTTGAAGAGGTTTTACGGGTAAAATTATACTAAAGGTTATGCCATTAGGCCTACACTATTATGTGTTTAGGTGACTTTTTTATTAATCTGATCAGTAACAAAACCTTTTTAAGAACATTCCTTTATTTTGTATATGACAACTGGTTGTCATACTAAAAAAAACTTTTTATTGTTGTATTAAAGTGTGTTGTATATCCCTGTAGCCTATATAACTTTTTCTGTATGTAGGCCTATTGTAAAATAATAATAATAATAATAATAATAAACAGAGTTTTTGGTTGTTTTTTGGGCCAGTATACAGAAAATTACAGCACCCTTAATAATGACATGACCACAGTTAAATTGTTTGGGAAAAATATAATTTCTTTCTAATTAAATAAGGACAGTAATTTAATATAAATAAGGCCTTAGTTCAGTTGCATGGTTATTTTAATCAACTTTACCTCAGAGGTTAAGATGTGCATGTCTCTTATGTTATCGGTATAAACAATAATTTATTATTCAACCTCCTCATGCTTAGAATTTAACAATAGCCTAGTAAATAGAAACTATAGGCTATCCACAATTTTACCTATGATTTTCCTACATGCGGCTATACGTTGTATTTTTAAAAGATGGTCTCAATCCACACTGTCATCTTTCTTTATTTACGAAATCTTCTGCCGCTCCTCAGAGATGATTAATGTTTTATAGGAAAGATCTGCTTGCTTCACTTCTAATATTATGTTCGGCAGTGTTGTTACCCCGAGCTTTCGCTGGAACATTCATTTGACTGAATCTGTCGAGGCCTTTGGCTCTTTGCATATCAAAACAAGGAAGCAACCTGTTTGTGTTTTCCCAACAGAGTAAACAATGGACTCTCTGTATCTATATTAAAACACCAAGCTGCAACTTGTTCCGCTTTGTGTTGTGCCTAAGAACATCCCTCACCTGCCGTAAAATCATGTACTGGCCTCTGGTAGCTTCTGGCTTTAAAAACACATACAGTTAGCATGCAACTCTCTCATAGGTTTTATGATCCACAAGCTCTTTAGTTCACTTTTACAGCAAACTTCATGCTAACTAACCATTTTGAAACTAACTAATCCATCCATTCTAAGCATACTGGTATATTTTAAACAATGGTGGTTTTTTGTTTGCCCATCAGCTTATGTTGTGCGTTTAGGTTTGCTGTCTTGCATCATTTGCCAAACAAGAACAAACTGTTCTCTTCGGGGTTTATAAAGTAGCAGCACATTACAGACAGAACAGGACCGTCTGGCACTTCCACTGCTTTATATGAGACAATTGTCCAGTTCATACGAGTAAAGTGTGGAATATACATACTGTGAGAAATATAACTGAGTATGTTAAAGGGTGATTACACATCTTGTTGGAAAGCGCCCATTATATTTTTGTGTTTTTGATCATCAGTCATCAGTTCTTAATAATAAATAACGTTTTTGTCATTTTTAGCTTCAAGTATGAACATATTTGTGCATTTAAAAACAAATTATGCTATATCACTCACACATTAAAAAATGTTCATTTAATAGGGGAAGACAAAAAAATAATGTATTTCCTTCATTGCATATGGCATTTCCGTATGTGCAAACTATATGATGAATTTGATGACCACAGATGTCATGTCCTCCATGGAAAAACTGATAACAGTCAAACAACAAACAAATGCTACATCCGCAAAAACAACGAGATAAAGTCACATATTCAAAGCTGTTCCACCTAAAAACATCTTTTACAGCAGCATTTTATAAACAAAAAAATCATTTGTTGAATTTGTGAGATTAAAATATTGTATGACTTACATATAAAGTTTGGAGGTTGTTGATATGAACCCAAACGTTGTAACATCTAGGAGTTTGTTGGGTCGTAAACATAAGAAAAAGAAAAAAGATAAGATGATAAAAAGATAATGTAAACGATGAACCCACAAAACCAATCAGACTGCGACAAACAGGGTATAATGCAAAAATAGGTATTTTATTTAGAGATAAATGGAGGAAATGCTCATATTAAAGTTACTTTGAAAGAATTTTTTTCCCCTTTGGAACGGAAAAGGAGATGTAATGTTTTATATAGCTCTTGCCATTTAACAACAGCGTTGACCAGAGACCGGGGCTGTCAAGATAAAAAAAACTTTGGTTACTTTGGTGAAGACTTGAAATCTTGAAATCACAAGAAGAATATATTTATTTTTATATAGCTTATTTCCACAAGCTCAAGGTCATTTGTAATCTTGGTTATTAGCACAAATAAATACTTGTTTTCTCTTGTCTTTCTCTTTTTTTCTTTATAGTTCACAGCATCATGAACTTATTTCTTTATCTCATAATGTAAAGTAATGTTGTTGGGTGCAAAATAGCTGAAAAAAGGTTTTGATAATACAGTGAAGTTTTTTGTTCTGAATACCATAATATTTATCCAGAATCCATGTATTTATATAACATTTCATTTCACAGTGAATAAAATCATAAATGTGTATAACAACATGATGATAGAGACAAAATTTGAATGAGATAACATCAATGTTTATACAAATATAGTGAGGGAAAATAAAAACAGCTATATGGGCTTAGACAGAGATGACGTTGAACCAGTTTATAGTCAGATAATCTCTTATCTCCATTAAAAATTTGAATAGAACATCATCCTCATGTACTACCTGCATACATTTACATACACATAGACAGTCAGTTATTAAATTACAAACATCAAGATAACATGTAATATCTATACATGTATTTAGGACATTTGAATTATTATTACTTTTAGCTTAAATTCAGTTATAATTATAATAAACTAGATTTTTCCAAACACACAAAGAAGAGAAAATCATTATTAATTGTACAGACATGAATGTAATTCAGTTTCATTTGCTGTATAAAAGTCATTCACCACAGCTTGCCCAATAATTGAATGATATAATTTCCTGTAGATGAGATAAAAGTTACATCTAATAAAATGAGTGATTAATAAGTTTCTTGTGAAGTTTCCCTCCCCATCCTAAAAGAATGACATCATTTGAATAAATAACCAGAGTCCTTCATGTGTTCAATGACACAAGAGTCATCTGCTCACCAGGTAAGATGGGTTTCTGTTTTATAATCTAACCTTTGAACATGTTAGGGAAATTATACTGCTTTTTATTGTTTATTTGCTTTCTTGATGCCATGTCTATTGATTTTCATATAGTGCTGTGTGTGATAATGTATGCAGTCAGATTCTGGGTTTATTTAAAATAATGACAATTTATACCATGAGTTTGACTTCAAGTTTTTAAAGATAAAATAATGGCAATAATTTAATACAATATAACATAATGTGAATCTACATTTTTGCGGTTTCTAAATAAACGTTTTTTCCTAATCCTGATTGTTTAATCTCTTCCATGAATCCACATCAGATCCAACAACAAAAAACATTCACATGAGTCTTGTTAAAAAAACACTGGATATTATTATGGCATTTCTATCAGTGCTAGTGCTTCTGTGTGGTGAGTTTTCTGCTTAAATTTGATTATAAATAAAACCATCCGTCTTTTATTTGTTTTTAGTGCAGCACATGCTTGTTATTTTAGCGAATGTGGAGGTTAAAAATTTCAAACATGAATTAAAAATAATACTAACAACACATGCAAAACAAGTTGCTGTATGATGGCTTTGTTTAGGTTTTTGTGTAATAAATCATATAGAGTTTGCTGTGGTATGAAGTACGGCTGCATTATGTCATGCCTTTAGCTTTGAGCTGAAACTGAACAGAACTTCAAACTGTATTTATCTCTGTATGATAACTATATTTATTTACAGTATTCTATTCAAATATTTTTCAGTCAATAGTATGTCACTAAAATAACATATTAATGTAATATTGTTCCTCAGCTTTCCCTCTTTCAGATGCTGTGGGCCGACTAAGAGAATTCCATCTATTAAATAAAACGAATATCACTGAAGCTCTGGAAACTTGCCAAACTAACTACACTAACATTGTCACAGTTTATGACCATGAAGACAATGAAAAGCTATCTGAACTTGTTCAAATGATCAATGACACAAGTGCTCCATCTGGCCTCATTGGTGCTCACACAAATAACACAAACTACACAAGTAAATGGTCAAACAGTGATGATGTCACATTCACTTCATTCATTGAGGATTGTACAGAAATATGTGGAGCTGCTATGAGAACTAATGGATCATGGGAACTTCTGCCATACAAGACCTCAATATACTTTATGTGTTATGATGAAGGTAATCATCTCTGTGTTGTTTTAGTGTAATACATGTCTAAATATTATTATGAATTGTTTATTATTTCATTCATACAGGTGTTGACCGAGCATCACACAACTACAGTTTAATCCGTCTAAACAAAACCTGGACAGATGCTCAGCTGTACTGCAGAGAGAATCACACAGATTTAGTCTCGATCAGAAATAAGAAGGAAAATAAGCGAATAAAGAACGAGACGAAAGAGTTTCCTTTCTGGATCGGCCTCCTGTATGATAACATTGAATGGACAGATGGAGAAAAATCTGCTTACAGAAAACTTGCAATGAAACTAAATCCAGATAAGAGGTTTGTAATCTCTAATCAACAATGGACACAAGTACCACCGACGGGTTCATACTACACTATATGCTACAGTAAGACAATACTTCTTGCATCTTATCACTCCAGGTTTTACAATTTATGCTTCTTTAGTTTTAATTATTTATCTAATTCTAGATTGATATGTTTCTTTGTCAGACAGTCTCATTCACGTGAACACTTCTGAAATGTCCTGGGAAGACGCTCTGGATTACTGCAATAGAAAAGCTTCAGGTCTACTGCGCATCGAGTCTAAACACGATCAGATAGAAACAGAGCGAGAATTACGACGACAGAAGATATCTGGACCGGTGTGGATCGGACTTCGAAAGAGTCGACTTTTTGGTTTCTGGATGTGGGTGAATGGACTTCACGTGGGATCCTGGACTAACTGGAAAGGAGGAAGTCAACCAGAACATCAGGTCTCTCATCACTGTGGTGTCATGGAGGAGGTGGACGGCACATTCAAGTGGTCTGATAAAGACTGCAGATACAAATTTAAAGTTTTATGTGAGTTAAAATAATACACCGCTCATCTAACTCTAAATATAAAAATAAGTCTTATTTATTTATCAAAGGACATTCTGCATCAGTCACACCTTCACTATAGAGATTTATGTAGATTTATTTCTGTAATGAAAGAGATCATATGAGTTTCTTAAAAGTGTGTAATTCTGACACATACAGACATATAACCGTGTTGCATTTCGTTCGATTTTTATAGATTTTATGAATTTTCTATACATATGAATTTTCTTTTCTTATTTTCATTTTGTAAATTGTCTTACGCTGTGGGCCTTGCTATCTTCATGAGTTCATATATAGTTTGTCTCCATCTCAGTAACATCTGTATCTATTTAGTGTCTTTTCTTGGTATGCACAATAAAATTATTCATCAAACAGATCAGTTTATTCTTTCATCACTTTATATCCGGTGAAAAAAATGCTGGATTGTTTCAACCTGTGTTTGAGTAATAACTCACAATAGGTTCATGTAAATCCAACCGTTTGGGTTTATTGATATTTTATTCACCAATGAGTTTGAAACAATTTAGCAACACAAACAGTAACGGATCTGACGCTATGTTTGCATTATATGATATAATGCTCAAAGACTTAAATACACTTACTATTTAATAATAATTTAAAAAGCAATGTTTTAATATTACATTTACATGTAAACTTAAAAAAGATAATACAATGTTTTATACTTTGTGCTTTTATTAATTATGATTTTTTGAAAATATCTTAACATGAAAGACTATGTAAATAAAATCCTGGTATATATAGGATCAGCTAGATTTTGATAAGGAAATAAACTGTGTATTTTTTATTTAAATTATTTTTGTTCTCAAAGCACATAAAACGTTCACCTGCAGTCAATCAATCACATTCATCAAGTGGTGGGACAATTCAAGTCAATGCATTAAACATCTTTAAGGAAGTGTAATGAAATATAATGAACCTTTTCCATATATGCAAACCGTGTAGACAGACGTCCACAGACGTCACATACTCTACAAAAGAAAAAACTGATAACAATTAAAGAACAATTTTACATCCAGGAAACTAGGAGTTCACAATAAAGCATTCAGATACATGCGTGTCAAATGCATTATAATCAAAAGCCATTGCAACCAGATGACAGCAGCATTATAAAGTGACTGTGTGAGATCAGGACACATGAAGAATGACATCTAAAGAAGTTCAAAATAATCTTTCTTAAATCATCCCTTAGGAATATAAACCATAGTTTAGTTATCATGAAAACCATAGTTTTCATATCTGTGATTGATCACCTTATTGTGTAATGTGTTTATTAAACACAACATGTGTTTTTAGTTTGTTAATGGGGGAAGTAAAACCCGGCCTGGTCAAGTGAAGCCTACAGTATACCAAACCTTGCTAAATATTACCAACAACAACAAAAACTGGGAGAAATGTAATGAAGACATTTTAACATTTTTTTTAAATTAAAGTAGAAAAATGTTGTGTCTAGACGTCCATGATTTCTAATGTACATGTTGGAAGTTGGAAGGAGTTTGTAAAAGCAAACAGAGATATTTTATTCAGATCTTGAATGTAAAAACAGTGTATAGAGGACACATTGGTTAAAGTGATAATTCACCCAAAAATTCTGTCATCATTTACTCAACCTCTTGTCATTTCAAACCTGTAAACATTTCTTTGTTCTGATTAACACGAAAGAAGATATTTGGAAGAATGTCAGAAACCAAACAGATCTCAACCCCCATTTACTGCCATAGTAGGAAATATAAATACCACGAGTCAATGGGGGTTGAGATATCTTTGGTTACTCACATTCTTCCAAATATCTTCCTTTGTGTTCATAATGACAGAATTTTTATTTTTGGGTGAACTATCACTTTAATCTTGATTGTGAATACAAATTAATATTTAATTTCTCTTTCCTTTTTGAAAAATATGCAGCAACAACTGACTTATTCTTTTACCACATAACCTCTCTGTTTGGTTAACATATACAGTACTAAAATAAGATGTTTTGATGATACGATGAATAAAACATTCATCCAGAATCCATATATTTAAATGACATATGTGTAAAACAACATAATGGTTGTATTGAGATAAGAGAAAAAGACCAAATTTGAATGAGGATACAGATACATGACGTTAATACTTGACTGAAGCGATGTGTTTATGCAAACAACATCTACAGGAGGAGATGAATACTCTGGATTTTTAAAACAGCCTTAACCAGAGACGACTTTTGAACTTTACATCAGTTTATAGTCAGATCATCTCTTATCTATATTAAATCATTTGAATGGAACAACATCATCCTCATGTACTACCTGCATACATTTACATTTATGTAGACATGAAGCATCTAAAGATGTTAATCTGCACTACTTTAACATTTCTTTTGATATATTTTCAAACTTGGTTATTTATGGCTACTTCTAGCAATGTTTCATTGAATTTGAACTCAAATAACACACAGTTTTCCCAGATTCACTGCACAGACATCAGTATAATTCAGTTTAATTTGCTGAATAAAAGTAATTCAATTTCCACACCGGTTGGCAACTAGATATTAAATACTAAATAAATATCTAATACTACCATGAATTGTTTAGTAACTTTTAGATGATATGGGGGTTAGTGTTTAATACGTTTTTTGTGAATTTGCCTGTGTGTCCCTGCCCATCCTAAAAAAATGACATAAATCACCAGAGTCCTTCACGTGTTCAATGACACAAGAGTCATCTGCTCACCAGGTAAGGTTTCTGTTTTATGAGCAAACCTTTTTTATTGAACGTGTTAGAAAAATAATACAGTTTGTTATTGTTTATTAGCCTCCTTGATGTCCTTCTATTGATTATTATATAGTTTTGTGTGATAATGTGGTCAGACTCTGTACACTGGGTTTATTTGAAATAATGACATGAGTTTGACTTTAGATGAAAGTTTTCAAGTTTTCAAAAATACAATATAGAATATCATATTGTTTTGGATTTTAAATGCATGTTTTATCTAATCGTAATTGTTCCAACACAGATCTCAACACCATTGAAAATCCACACGAGTCTGGGCATTATTATGGCATTTCTATCAGTGCTAGTGCTTCTGTGTGGTGAGTTTTAACTTCTGCTTAACTTTCATGATGTAAATAAAACAATTCATATTTCAATTGTTTTTATTGCAGCACATGCTGAGGGTTAATGCATCTCGTGGAGCAATTTCGTCCAATTTGATTTGATTGTGTTCATTATTTTAGCTTTGAGCTGAAACTGAACAGAAATTAACTGTATTTATCTGAATGGTGTCTGTGTGATACATGTATGTCTCGAAGGTTTATTTACAATATTCATACAGTATATCTAATCAAATATTTAATGTCAATGCATAAACAGATTTCTCAGTCAATATCGTGTCATTAAAAATGTAATATTGTTCCTCAGCTTTCCCTCTTTCAGATGCTGTGGGCCGACTAAGAGAATTCCATCTATTAAATAAAACGAATATCACTGAAGCTCTGAAAACTTGCCAAACTAACTACACTAACATTGTCACAGTTTATGACCATGAAGACAATGAAAAGCTATCTGAACTTGTTCAAATGATCAATGACACAAGTGCTCCATCTGGCCTCATTGGTGCTTACACAAATAACACAAACTACACAAGTAAATGGTCAAACAGTGATGACGTCACATTCACTTCATTCATTGAGAATTGTACAGAAATATGTGGAGCTGCTATGAGAACTAATGGATCATGGGAACTTCTGCCATACAAGACCTCAATATACTTTATGTGTTATGATGAAGGTAATCATCTCTGTGTTGTTTTAGTGTAATACATGTCTAAATATTATTATGAATTGTTTATTATTTTATTCATACAGGTGTTGACCGAGCATCACACAACTACAGTTTAATCCGTCTAAACAAAACCTGGACAGATGCTCAGCTGTACTGCAGAGAGAATCACACAGATTTAGTCTCGATCAGAAATAAGGAGGAAAATAAGCGAATAAAGAACGAGACGAAAGAGTTTCCTTTCTGGATCGGCCTCCTGTATGATAACATTGAATGGACAGATGAAGGAAAATCTGCTTACAGAAAATATCCATTAGGTCCGGGTTCTGGAAATTGGTTATTGCTCATGCCAAATATTTGGATGAAAATAAAAGAGGGTAATACCAAACATGCTCTATGCTACAGTAAGTCAAGACAATATATGTAGTAAAATTATGGGGTTTTAAAAATATATATACTGATAAAAAACATTTATCTAATTCTAGATTGATATGTTTCTTTGTCAGACAGTCTCATTCACGTGAACACTTCTGAAATGTCCTGGGAAGACGCTCTGGATTACTGCAATAGAAAAGCTTCAGGTCTACTGCGCATCGAGTCTAAACACGATCAGATAGAAACAGAGCGAGAATTACGACGACTGAAGATATCTGGACCGGTGTGGATCGGACTTCGACAGAGTCGACTTTTTGGTTTCTGGATGTGGGTGAATGGACTTCACGTGGGGTCCTGGACTAACTGGGAAGGAGGAAGTCAACCAGAACATCAGGTCTCTCATCACTGTGGTGTCATGGAGGAGGTGGACGGCACATTCAAGTGGTCTGATAAAGACTGCAGATACAAATTTAAAGTTTTATGCGAGGCGAAATAATGCTGACAATTCTGACTCGAGAGCACTTATGTGTTTTTTAATTCACTTATGATTTTTACATTTTCTTTTCTAAATATGTATTAATATATTCATTTTGTTGTACACATTTAAATTTGTAATCATGTCTAATGCTGTGTGCTGTATTGTCTTTATAAATAAATATCATGGTTTGTCTCCATCTCAAAGCTTTCAATCTTGGAACACAATTAAAATATTCAATAAAAATATATTTTTTCCTTCATCACTTCATCTCTTGTCTGCTGTTCCTTCTTTATCTCTCTCTCTGTTATAGTAGAAGTGGAGCTAGAGGTCTAGTGCAAAATTTGTAATAAATACATCTATATACATAACACAACACATACGAACCATAACCAAAAAGACACACGTGAAACACTGGGGTATATAAACACACTTAACACCCGAACACAACAGGATCACAAGAATCACAAAAGAATATGGACGGGGATTACAGGAAGTGACATCATTAACATTAAAAGAAAAGGTATACAGCAGTAACTGTCAGGTGTCTTATAAAAAAGGCTTTTGGAACATCAGTGATTGAATTAGATCGAAAAAGAATATGTGTGAAAAATAAACAACTTTAATTTTTTAAATGTTCGATCTCATTACAGTGTGTAATGATTCAGTATTAAAATAAACAAAACAAACTGGATCTGACTGTATGTAAGCATCATATAGTGCCCAACATCTTAAAAATACACAGACTTTGCAACAATGACCTACAACAAATGTTTCTTGGCTCAGGCATTCATGTCAGACTCTCATACAAGGTTGATAAAGTTACATACGTTAAAGAATCAAAAACTGCATTATTTAACAGAGAGTATACGTGGATTACATAGCATCAAGGCTTTCCTACTTGTTTAATGTTTAAATACTGCTGACATCTAATTTGCCTGCGTGTCTCTGCCGAAACTGTAACAATGACATCACAGAAGCACATTTTCTGTTTCATTCAATTCATTCAAGAAACTGTGCGCTCATCAGGTAAGACTGATATGACTTTATATCAAATAGCACATTTTGTGTAGGCGGAGAATCTAAAATGACCTAGCTTGTCATTATTTGTTTGCAACTATACTTGGTGTATTGTCAATATCTTCAGTTTATTTATTGAGATTTAAACACAAAAAAATATTGGGTTCTTTTAAACCGTGCTGGGTAAAAAAGGGGGACATGTTTTGTTGTTTTAAACAAATGCAACCGTTGTGTTAAATTAACGCAGAAAATGTTTCATTTCACCCAACAATGGATTAAAACAACCCAGAATTTTGTGTTGAAACAACCATGGGTTTGTCTCTTTTGACCTAATGCTGGGTTAAAAAAATAAACCAGCGTTTTTAAAGCTACACTCTTGTATTATTTCATATTAACACATATCCTGTTATATGTATCATGTCTATCATATGGAAGACTTTTATACAAATAAGTAGGCTGTAATAAACAAATATACCATGTTTGTAAACGGTGAAAACATGAATATCATATAACATACGGAAGTTATGGGAGGTATTTTACATAATATGACACTGGCATCATTTCAAAACCAGCATGAGTCACACCAAGAGCCTTTCAGCCTTAATAATATTGAATCTGATATTTATATCAACTTAATTCAAAAGGGAAAGTTTAGTCTTACCGTTTATCTGTATTCACTAACATTATATAACGTTTTACTTATTTACTTTACAGATTGTGCACATACTTTAATCTTCACTTCTACACCAGATTTGGATTTCAACACACCGATCATTAATATGCTATATCTCTACATGCTGGTACTGTTCTGGGGTAGGTACTATTTACTTATCATATATTTTTGTAGACGAAAAAGTGTTTTATTTAGCGTGTACAGTCTAAAAACTGCTGCAACCCAGCATTGGGTCAAAAAGGGACGAGTCCAGCCATATAGTTTATATTTGACCCAACAATGGGTTGAAACAACTCTGCATAAGTTAATTTACAACCCAACGGTTGGGTTTGTCATTTTCTGACCCAATGCTGAGTGTACGTTAACTGGTTTATCAGTTGCTTTGGCAAATAAATAAAACATAATAACAAAACAATAAATTAAAACATACACTACAAGAGCCACAGAGCTCTTCACCATGCACCTCCAGCTTTTAAACATGCATCTGTATATCTGCGATGACAAATCCTCATTCATTTCTCATTTCATATTAAAGTGTCATGTGTGTCATTTTGATGTATCAGAGTCAATGTTGTTATGTTTCTCCTCAGCTTGCCCGACTTCAACTGCTGTAAGCAGACTGAGAGAGTTTTACTTAGAGCATTCAAATACTACAATGAATATTAGTGAAGCTTGGACGAAATGCCTTCAATACACTGACCTTGTCACAGTTTATGACAAGCTGGACAATAATGCACTAATGGAAATGCTGTTAAAACAAAACGCTACTTCCGCCTGGATTGGTGCCTACGTTGGTAAACAATGGTCAGATGGGGCTGTAGCCACATTCAAGAAGTTTACTTGGGAGCAAGTAGGATTTTGTGCTACTATGAAAGCTAATGAAGAATGGGATTGTATTCATTGTAATGAAATCAAAAACTTTACATGCTATGATAGAGGTAAAGATGAGAATTTACATTTACATCTGACAAGTGATGTTTTATGACTCGTGTTTAATGACGTTATTAAATGTGGCCCTGGATCACAAAACCTGTTGAAATTGAGATTTTTACATCATCTAAAAGCTAAATAAATAAGCTTTCTATTGATGTATAGTTTGCTAGGATAGGACAATATATGGCAACTATCTAAAACTCAGGAATCTGAGGGTGCAAAAAAATCTAAATATTGAGAAAATGGCCTTTAAAGTTGGCCAAATGAAGCCCTTAACATAGCATATTACTCACAAAAATAAAGTTTTGCTATATTTACGGTAGGAAATGTACAAAATATCTTCATGAAACATGATCTTTACTTCATATCCTAATGATTTTTGGCATAAAAGAAAAATGGCTAATTTTGACCCATACGATGTATTTTAAATGTTTTCGTGCTACTTAAGGTTTTGTGATCCAGGGGCACAAATGAAATGTTTATTTGAGCAATGAAACTGCTCTGCAAGAATGATCAAAGTGTGATGAGAAGTTTAAGTAATAAGAAATCAAATAAGTGCTAACCCAACACGATACATTTACATTTAGTCATTTAGCAGACGCATTTATACAAAGCAATTTACAAATGCAGTATGCGGTATTGTTTACCATACTAAAATAAACTTAAAATACTTCAAATTGAGGGCATGTTGTGAGTTTTAACGTTTGTAAAGGTTTGTTTTGCTAACGTAACTGCACAGTTATAAGAGTCACGCATGTTTTCTTACAATTAAACAGGTGAACACAATTACACATTAATCCTTCAAAACAAAACCTGGTCTGAGGCTCAAAACTACTGCAGAGAGCATCACGTTGATTTAGTCTCTATCACAAATGAGTGGGAAAACCACCAAGTGTATTTGGCAGGAAAAAACAGTACAAATCCTTTCTGGATTGGCCTTAATAGTAAATTATCAAAAGAAGCATGGTTTGATGAAGGACGGTCTAACTACAGCAACTACATTTTCAATCCGCTGCTGGAGGATATGTTTACATATATGTATTTGAATGGGTCCTGGATCCAAAGTAATGCAACTGAGAACATATCTGCTCTTTGCTACAGTAAGATCGCACAACATTTAAACATTGAACTACTTTCAGCTTTATTATTTGCTAATCTAACCATTTCATCCAATCCACATTTGTTGTCAGAAAGCTTCATTCATGTAAGAATGACTCAAATGTCCTGGGAAGACGCTCTGGATTACTGCAATAGAAAAGCTTCAGGTCTACTGCGCATCGAGTCTAAACACGATCAGATAGAAACAGAGCGAGAATTACAACGACTGAAGATATCTGGACCGGTGTGGATCGGACTTCGACAGAGTCGACTTTTTGGTTTCTGGATGTGGGTGAATGGACTTCACGTGGGATCCTGGACTAACTGGAAAGGAGGAAGTCAACCAGAACATCAGGTCTCTCATCACTGTGGTGTCATGGAGGAGGTGGACGGCACATTCAAGTGGTCTGATAAAGACTGCAGATACAAATTTAAAGTTTTATGTGAGGCGAGGTGAATTATAATTCAATTATAACTTCATTACAGTGCTTTTAGTTTATGCTGTATTTTCTGTTTTCTTAGTTATTGGATGACATTTCAAAAAATATGATCAAACCAATACGTGTAACTCTTCTTCAATCAATCTTTATAAACCAATAATTATAAATCTTTTCATAAAAATATTTTTTTAGAACAGAAATATTATTTTCTTTATATATTGTAGCCTAAAATAGACTATCCAGAAATTAAACAACAATTGATGCAAAATGATACACTCAGTGATGTGTTGATTTATTGTTAACAATGTTTTTTTATTATTATTGTTTGAATATACATGTTGATTACTTTTACTATGTAAATTGTTATAAAAATGGTATTAATCCCATCTTTATCACACAAAAATAAAACTTCTATCATCAGTTATTCACCCTCATATTGTTGTAAACCTGTATGTGACTCTTTCTTCTGGGGAACACGAAAGAAGCTATTTTGAGATTTGTGTTCATTTTTGGTGAATTATCTTATCAACTGCATTCACTTCATAATTAATAAGTTTTTGCAAAACAAAATTACTAAAGTTTTTTGGCCCTGTTCTTATCTAATATAAATATGAGTGCAAGAAACACTGATTTATATAAATGCCTGGATTGTGAATAGAACGCTAAACCAACGGCAGGAGGCGAATCCAATGTTTGCGCCACCATGTTGGCATGGGCAGAGGGCATCATTGACGTCAATGGCTTACAGCGCGGTGGCTTCAGTGTAATGACGTCATGAGCAATCCAGTCATTTAAATAGATCAGTGGCAAAACCTCTCAGGAATAACAGGGGGGCTAGTTTTGTTACTCCAGGGGTCTCTGCTCTCAAGTCGTGCTGACCCGCGGACAGAGAAGAGCCACCGAGGTCACCAGAACCGGTGTGAACTTCATTATAAGCCCGTGAGATGCTGTGTTACCATGACAACCACCGGGCGAGCGTCACCCGAGCTGAACTTTTGTGTGTGACATTAATTATAAACGTTGTGCAGAAATGCAGCTCTATAGATGTAATGCATTTGCCACGTGCGTCACGTGACGAGTGAACACAGTGCATTGAAGATTTCACATGCTGACATTTCCCAGAATGCCCAGCGTCCCAGCACGCCCTGCACGCCACCAGGTCGCATTCTGAGCCGCAGGGAAAAACTGCCCGTTTTGTATTACGATACGCCCGGGCAAAAGAGCTAAAAGTGATATTTCTCAATACTCCTCTTTTCCAGCTTTAGAGATGCATAACATCCACCTGACGTGTCTACTCCTAAATGTCACCCAGATCTCGTTCTTTCATTCACCAGCGTCATTTACAGGCAAGATGAATGAAACACCACACAATGAAAAACAGGCAAATGGGTCGAACATCGGAAGGAAACCGTTCAGCTCCGAGACCTTTCCGTCGGACAGGAGCTTGAGAGCTCAGGACACGAGCGTATGGGCTTTAACAGCCCTGACAATCAAAACGGCGCCTTCATTAAATCTTCAGCAAAAGTGTGTGACTGACGACAGGCTCTCCGTGTTCAAAACGCTCGGCAGCTGTGACACGAGCTCGGAGTGAAAGGTTTCATTTGGAAATGAAGGCAAACCGCATCGCTGTTCCGCATGCCTGCTATTAGCCTGTTAGGTTTTATATGTGGGAAATTGCGGCGGCTGCTCCAAGACCCACATTTGACCCGGTCCCATGACATAGCGAGAACACGTCGGTGCTTTTAAAGCTTTTCGGAAAGATGAAAGGAGCTGATGGGAATCTTGAAGAGGTTTCAACACGCTCGCCGACAAGCACGGACGTACAAAACACACATACACTAACATGGGAGATTTTCATTTCTTTTCTAATATAATACAACATACCTACAGTCAAATTTGACATTCATTTTCATACTAAAAGCCCCAAAACTTGACTTCTAATTCATGGAGACTTTAATAAGATGAATTACTGAAGGAATAATATACGGTTACGATGTAAAGAAAAGATTTGCACATGCTGAGGTTTCTTGGGGATTTGTTGAGAGCGTTCGTGCCCAGTTTGCCAGCGGGGAACTCATGAGAGACTTCGAGAAACCCTGACTTGCTTTGGTCTGGAGTTTGAAAGTGTGACGGTGTAAAGAGCATGAGAGCAGTCAGACCTAAATCAATAACCCTGAATATCGCCTGAAGGTCAGAAAATACTGAGACACGCAGAATTCATTATGAAAACCTGAGGGATAGTTTCATAAACTGTACACGTTTTACAGTAAAAGTCAATGACTCCGGAAGAAAAGATGACTTTGGTTCGGTATTGTTCTTACTCCTTAAGGGCCAAAATCTCATTTCTAGTATTTCAAACTATTCACACAAACAAATGTAATAAACAGATTCACCGACTAAATGTAATGAAATACAGAATCAACATTACAGTCAGATTAACAGAATAGAATTAGTAATAAATTTAAACCAATCAGCTGAGCCGTTAATGTCATGTGACTCACTTCAACCTATTGTAATCATTAAGGACAACTCATAATTAAAAATCTTTGTTTATGTGTCTATGCTATTTAAAAAATGTATCTTTCATGACATTGAGAGACAATTGAGCATTTTTATATTCTGGTGCTGATGCTGTGACTTCATTTGGAAAAAGCACTGAATATCTTCCAAAACTGACTATCGTTCAAACATGAGATGCCACAAACACTGCAAATAATAATGCGACGTACGAATACCACATCTGAAATATATATACATCACAATTCCTGTCTCGATTACAACTGCACTGTAAAAAATCTCAACTCATCTTTTTAAGTTTCTTTTTTGCATTGGATTTTTTGAGTTGTACTGACTGCCAAAAGTTGAGCTAACTTACACTATTAAGTCAAATCAACTAGATTGAACAAAACAATTGGATTAACTTACTAAATTAAGTTTAGCTGAATTTTTACACTGTGGAAACTCGCATAAATAAGGACCAGTTTCACAGAAAGCTAGAGAAAGAGAGCCAGCCATGTACATTCTTCACGGTCTGGCTTGCACACGTCTGCAGCCGAGCATGACAAACAAGAGCTCAACACACGCAGCTCTTCTCCAGCTTTGTGTCATGCGGCTGTTTCTCACTGATGCTGTCAGGATGTGAGAATCACATACAGAGAGCCCGTGGCTGTTCTGAGAACAGACCGAGACCAAACGCTTTCATGTCGACATGTTAAGAGGGTGACTGACAACATCTGGTGGAGAAAACATTGCTGTTGACTGTTTTCACTGTATAGAGAATATAGAGAAGGGGTTGTGCAAAGAAATGAAAAGAGTGCAGTTTGGAAAACCTCATGAGTATTATAAAATCTAAAAAAAATAGACTTTAAGACAAACATTTAGAGAAATTTTGAGAAAGCTATTCAAGCCACACAGACGAGTGTTGGTTTGTTCACCTGCGTGTGTTTACCTGCCGTGAAATTCTCAAGCGGTCCAATAATAATTAAGCACACGGAGCATCTGTAACGTTCCCCCCCGGCAGCATTCAGGGAGAGCGGATGATTGACAGCTACGACAGTCCTGACAGCTCAGGTGTCCCAGGTGTTGTGTTTCTCTAAACACTTTGCAGCCATTCATATGTTCACTGTCTGGAGAAAATCACAGCGGTAAGAAAACAACATCATAACAACACTGAGCAGCATCAGAAAAATTGGCATTTCTTAAAGACGTCAGTGCTTTCAATGCATGCACATATATACATGTACATATGGATTTCTTTTTTCCCCTTTTTTATCTTAATTTTCTTCATTATTCACATTTAGTTTTTTATATTTCTTTCTACTTTAGTACACGTATCCTTACTGTGTATAAAACCTATTTTATTCTTGATGTAAATTATTTGATTAAAAGGCTTAAGATAAACAGCACCTCTAAGACTTGAAATAATGTAGAAAATAAAATTTTATTAATTTTCTTATAACAGGACATAAGAGGGAAAACATACTTTCGTGTTGCGGTGCGGCTAGACATCTGGAGATTAAACTTATTTTATTCTTGTGCTCCTTTGGGAACAGCCCATAAACAATACAACAGCTTTACTACTAAGTGCGTTTCTTTTCTTCGAGAAAATCCTATCAAATCAAAAAGTGTGTCTGTGGAGAAGTTGTGGAAATGAAAAACAAAAGTTTTTATACACACTTCACGGCTTAAGAGTGCTTAGAAACACATCCTGGAGGTTTTATAAACATTGCTAAATGGTTGCCAGATCGTTTCTGGTGTCTAGAGATACGGCTCAGTGTCATTCAGAGCATGTCTATAGGGAACGAACAGAACGGGATGCGTTACGTGTTCAGATCCCTAGAGTCCAGCGACAAGTTGTCCACGGCGAACGTGAAACTGCAGCCGATCAGAAGATGTTTAATGT
This sequence comes from Oreonectes daqikongensis, assembly GCA_026939265.1. Taxonomy (NCBI): domain Eukaryota; kingdom Metazoa; phylum Chordata; class Actinopteri; order Cypriniformes; family Nemacheilidae; genus Oreonectes; species Oreonectes daqikongensis. Next base: position 1,155,411 of record JAOTQM010000449.1, on the reverse strand, counting down.
TTAATGTACGGTTATGTAGAGCAAAGCTGCCCAGCACGACAGCGCAGAGATGAAAACTGATTTACATGGATTTATTTATGAGCTGTTAACACCTGACACTTCATGACTATCGTTTAATAATCATGACTGCTCCTGGAACAGCTGAATGTGACCAAGGGATTGTGGGAGCGAGCGATGCCCATCACCGAGAGAATACACGGAGGAGATCAAGGACCAAAGACATCTGTGTGGCTGCCATGGCAACCGCATCTCTCAGAAATATGAGTTTTGTGATGCTGGTCCTTACCTAAGAAGACACCTGCATCTGTACTTCAGGTCTGACAAACCTGTAAAAGTGAGAACCAGACAGAGAGAGGAATTAGATGTTCTGGGCATCTCTGTGCTACAGGGCTAAAGTAATTGATTTAACCTGGTAGAGATAAGAAGCATTAGAGGAACATACCATGTCACGAGAGGCCCAGGGTCAAACCGACAGCCTCGAGCAACACATGAGACTTACTCAGCATCTGTTATCTCATTCCACCGTTCCCTCGCAAGCTGACCGGGAACCTGGATGTGGTCGCGCCACGGGCTCCACGCTGTCAGTCAAGACTCGTTTTTAAAGAAAAGTTCGTATGACATTGAACATTACCTTATGCCGATGAACCCGTCCGTCTCCTGCGGTCATAGAGGAAAAAGAGACCTTCAGGCAGAGACTTTTCAAACATGACCTATGGAAGATGATCAGGGAAACTTTCTTCAAGTCATTATTTTTACAATTCAGCTTCACCGTCTTCAAGTGAACTGAGAGAAAAGGCAAAGTCATTATTTGTAGTTACCTGACATCATGTCACAGACGGAGCTTCATCTGCATTGAACCCAGAATATTACTCATACAAAGCAGCAACTTAGAGAAAATGTATTTTACTTTTTTAAATAAAGTAAAAAGTGCCCTAGTGTTTCAATTACATGCACCAAACGTATTGGCCGCCAATTCTTATCAGATATTCCTCATCTGCATATCGGCTATTGCATGAAATCAGCAAAAATATCAAACTAAAAAGTGACAAAATATAAAAATGAGAGTTATTTGTTAAAATGTGTAATGTTCTATAATAAGTGAGTTAATAAGAAATATCGAAACATAATCTCTTTCATTTTGTCTTCATTGTAGTTTGTTTTGCTGGCCTGTTGAATGTTAACTGGATTTATTTCTATGATGATGTTGCAAAAAACTAGCTAGTTTCCCATCATTTTAAAACTTATTTGATCAAAAACCCTAAGTTCAAATAAGTGAGAAATATTGGCATGTGTATCAGTTTCAATGTAAATGGGAGTGAAAACATTGTCAAATACACATCTAACAACGCTACACATTTGCAAAACATTCCTTTATTATAAATAAATCTTTTTTTAGTATAAAAACTAGCATGCTTCAACCATGGCATTTTACAGCTTCACAACCCCAGTATTACATCTCATTCAGCCAATACAAGACAAGTCATCTTAGAATGCAGGATTCAGACAAAGTGAGACAAGAATGAAAAACTCCGCACGACCACAAAAATACAAGTAGATTAACAACAAACATATGCGACTCTGGTAGTTTTAATATATCTTCTTTTAACATCCACATATCCAAAGTTTACTGTGAACGTGTTTCCCGTTTTTTTTTTTTGCCTGGGTATGGTTTCGAGTGACCGTGAGCCGGCGACGTCAGGTTTTTGTTGCACGTGACGGTGTGGGTTCACAGCAGGATGGCCAGCTGTTTGACACGGGGCATCGGCCCACCCGCTCGAACCGGATATAACGCTTCTCCCCCGGTTGCCGAAGGTTTTAGTTTGATGCAGAACGATTACAAAAAAATCTCATGCTTATATCCCCGAAGGAGGTCCATTTGCCTGTCGGCTGTCCTGGTTTACGCAGGGCCTTTTCAGATGGCGTGATTGCTGTAGCTGACGTAAGTGGTTTTGGTGGAGGACGCTGGTGAGGAGAACCAAACGTAAGAGAATCAGATTTACACATCATCTATTAAAAGGTTTCTAGTTTTGACTGATGATTTAGAATTAGTTCAGACGGCGACCCGTCACCCGCCGCACAGAATTAAGTAATTGTCTTGTTTACTTGTAATGAGCTCATTTCCTCTCGGAGCGTCGGATCACCACGGCACGATTACATTTTCAACACTGTAATCCTGCACTTTTGGGTAAGAAAAAACATTCCCAAGCTGGCACGCATGTTAGTCTATAACGCTGATAGTGTGAGGAATTTTACTCACTGTTGGTCTCCATGCTCTCACAGAGCTCGGTCTTCACCTCTCCGTTGGGCCGGTCGCCTCCTTTCTGCACCAGTTTTCCCGACATGGTGGCGGCAGTGACGATAGCTTTAAAGCTACGCTTGCGTTTGGGAACGTTCTGCTCAGGATGGAAGATGATGATGTAGACCTTAGGCATGTAGAGCATCCCCAGAGATACAGACGCGCTGAGACTCAGAGAGATGGTAAGGGTGGTGGTCTGGATGTACATCTGCAGAGAAAGAGAGAGTAGTTCAGATTTTCTGCTCATAATAATAAACTCAGAGACTCTTGACCTTTCTTTTCATCTCATTAAAATCTACTGGAGGTCACAGCTAATGGAAGATTTAGTTAAGGAAAGCCACTGTAGGTCCCAGCAAAGAACAGCTCGACTAGGAGTTTTCAATGAATGAATGTTGGTTTTTACAGACCAATCAGCCAATTTCAATTCAATTTACTCATTTTCCAAATGATAGAAATGAATCACACAAAACCTTTTTTTTACATTGGTGAAAGTATGACTAGAATGTTCATTACTGTAATGCAAAAACAAAGAGAATATAGACTTACTGTGACACATATTGGACGCACGCGCATGCATGCACGCACACACACACACACACACACACACACACACACACACACACACACACACACACACACACACACACACACACACACACACACACACACACACACACACACACACCGAGATTCATTAGGACTTCAGATGGTGAAAGTATAATGATCAGGATAAAGAGGTTTGCTCACTCGAGACACACTTACAACTTCCACTAATTAGAATAAAAAAAACTGAACGCACACACGCACACACACGCACGCACGCACACACACACACGCACACACACACACACACACACACACACACACACACAGCGTCAGGATGCTCACAGGCTAAATCAGTGGTGTGTATCTTTGTCTTCAGCCGGGTAAAATCTCAGCAGATGGCGAGACACGCTTGAGCTCCAATGCACAGGAGACGACAAAACATGAGAGTAAGTGTGTTGAATCCTGAATCTCCATCCATCTCACTGAAAAGCATCCGTCGCATGTTAACAAAACGTTCCTTGAGAATCAAACTCAGTAACATACAGATGGACCGTGACAAAACACATGATGAAATTACACCAGACTCTGGGTTTTTCAGTCCGTGTGAGATTCACAGGAATAAATGCTCAGTGACATTTACAGATGGAATTGGGAGGAAAAGTGACTGCAGTGGTTTCAGTTCAACCAGTTCTTACTGCAGCTTAATGTTTAAAGATGAATTTATCCTCACAAGGATCTTACTCTGTATCTTACAAAACCTGGAACATTGGTTAAGCTACCAACACATGACTTACTTCAGAAAATAAATTACGTTTTTTTTTTATTATTTTGTGCTTTTACTGCTTGAAGTAGCTCTTCATTTTGCGGTAGCTTTCTTACATTTAGCTTAAAAATCTGGGTTACACTTTATTTTAAGGTGTTCATGTTACAATGTATTTATACATTTAAGTACTGAATAATAATAAATAACCACATGTACTTAATATAGGGTTAGGGTGGGGGTGTAGTTTTAGGTTAGTTGCATGTAATTATGCCTCATTTATAATAAATACTATAGTAAGTACATGTAACATGTGTAACAACGACACCGTAAAATAAGGTTTTACCAAAATCTGTTTTATTTTCCATGACAGACCAACAAATATTATATTTTTATACATTTACAAACAGAAGATTCAACTAATCCTAAAGTTGTCAAGTCTATAACAAGTCGTATGAATGGAAAGGCAAATTCATAATATTTTGGAAATAAACCTTTTAGGTAAATTTGAAATTATTTGTTTAAAATTTGTTCAAAATATTGTGATGCTATTGTATGGTGAACACACCTTGTATCTTGAGATGATTTTAGTGATAATAATAAGATTTACATAATCTATTTCATAAAAAAATCCATTTAAAATGTGTGTGTGCGCGTGCGTTTGTGCGTGTGCGTTTGTGTGTGAGATGACTCACAATGGGCACAGAACTCAAGTCAGAGAGGTTATACACACACACACACACACACGCGCGCGCACACACACACACGCACACACACACGCACGCGCACAAACGCACGCACGCACACACACACACACGCACAAACGCACGCACGCACACACACAGCGGAGAGCAATTTAAACCACACAGCAGTCACTGAGTCTGGGGATATTCTACCTTTCTAACGTAGGAAATTGCAGGTAATCGCAGGAGAGCAGCTCCACGGGTATCGATCCTAAACGCTCCGACACAAATTGGAGATTTTCCACCGAAAGCTACGTCTACTTCAGCGTTAATTCGCTTCTACATCAAAGAAATCACACAAGACTAACAGCAGCCCATTAAATATACGTCAAGCGGTAAGAGAGGAAACATCGAACGACCAAACCTCTTCTCTGACTTAAACACAGCATACAGTAGACTTCAGCTGTCCTGGGAACAGCTTTAAAACACACTCGGGTGATATTTGTCATCATCTTCCAGTGCGATGGAATAAGATCCATCGATCTGTGTGATCATGTGACATCAGGACCAGCGAGTCCAGCAGAATCCTTCATGTATCAGTGAGTATAATAAAGCCATAAACCCTCAGGAGAGACCAAACCAAACTTCAGAAACACACAACCACTGTAGCAGAAACACTGTCTGACTTGAACTTATATGATATCATATACAACGAGAAGTATTTGAAGTCCAAACTGCAATTCATGATTTCGTTGGTTAAACTACAGTATATTACTACAGCACATAATGATGTTTGCTCATAGAAGATCAAGAACAATTCAATTCCTTGTGATATTGCTCCTTTATCCTTTAACAAATCTAATCATGGAAACAAGCTTCAGAAAAATCTCAAAGGGGAATTTTCAAATATCTCAACAAATCTCACTGGGGAATTTCTTACGTCATCTAGAGAGATAAAATTAAAATGGCAACCGTACCGCGTGGCCATGAAGAGAGGATGACGTAGAAAAGCTTTGACACGGAGCACTTCATCAAACCTCTCAGGGTGTAAAGTTAAACAGATAAACGCTTCTGTAAACCACTTCAAGACCAACAGCAAAAAGCTATATGTGGCAGGAATCCTCTTATATATATATAACCTTCGACACACGACTAGAGATTCTGATTATAACACAGCTGACTCACATCCTCACATCATCTGTAGAGACTGTAAGAGATGAAGCAGGTGTGTCTGATGTTGAGAAGCACACCAGCACCTGTGTACTCGTCTTCTGCTTGGGTTCAAGTCTTGAAATACATCGAATGTGCCATGATTTGCATTATTGAGGAGTTTTTGTGTCTTGTGACAGAAAGATCTGAATGATCTGAATTAGTGTCACACAGTTTTGTACCGCTACATGATCTCATAAAGCTCTCATACACACAAACTCTATCACAAAAGCAAAAGTTTTACTGACACTGAAGATCAATTCATTTCGATTCGATCTATATCACACATGTACAAACATTGGAGTTGACTGTGCAAACTGTACTCACTTTCAGATTTAGTCAGATTCAGTGTTTCTTTGCTGGTTACTTCCTTTCAATGAACTCGTGTGTCACTTTTGGAAATGATCACCAAACTGAACATTTGTAATAGAGACTGCTGGACAATTTAAGGAAAAAACACATCCTTAAAATGATAACATCAACATAATTTGATGGTCTTATGGGTCAATTTTTTGAAGTCAAGATTTTTACATCATCTTAAAGCTGAATAAATAAGCTTTCTATTGATGGATGGTTTGTTAGGATAGGACAATATTTGGCCGACTATTTCAAATTTAGAAATCTGAGGGTGCAAAAAAACAAAATATTGAGAAAATCACCTTTAAAGTTGGCCAAATGACATCCTTAGCATAGCATATTACTCACAAAAATAAAGTTTTGATACATTTACGGTAGGAAATTGACAAAATATGATCTTTACTTCATATCCTAATGATTTTTGGCATAAAAGAAAAATGGCTTATTTTGACCCATACGATGTATTTTTGGCTTTTACTACAAATGTTCTCGTGCTATTTAAGACTGGTTTTGTGATCCAGGGTCACATTTTATCTTTGTTTACCTCCGACAGAAGTCATGTTGCATTTGTTTGTGAACTTTACATGGAGTGAAGTGACATCTGACAGATGGTTTGTGTTTTTATGTTTTCACGACAGCTGCAGTGCTTCATTCATTCACACCAGCATGAGAAAGAAATCACAGCCTCTCTGAAACATCTGCTGATAAACAGATGCATGACATTTCCTAAGTTATTCTTATCTATACATCAGAAAGGGAACTTCATTCTTGTATCTAAACCAAAACAAAGATATTAGATGTCATTAAGTGTTGTATGAAGGAAACACACCTTGATGTTTTTTTTACACTTAACAGTCGAGGGGTTATGAAGAGGTTTGCGGAAGCGTTTAGCATTTGACATTTCTGTTCAAGCTTATTATGGAAGTCGAGGAGGTGTAGCTGACTTCCATCTGTTCATTTAATCTCACGCCGCCGCAATTCATCAACATTAACCGCACATATGCACAACTGAACCCGAACGCTAACCTCCTGTCCGTATCCATCTCATTCAATACAGACTCACTCTCAATATCAAGAGTTTGCCATAGAAATTCAACCTAAGAATATGTAAATTATGTACATGACTATTTGGAAAAGTTCGTTTTATTCATCTGTCACAGAAGAGAGTGTGTTTATAAAGAAACGTCTCACTGTCTCTTTAAACCCAAAACCCTCAGAGCCAAAGACTCGGCGAAAAAATCTGATTATTTTAAAATGAGCCGCGCTGCAGACGAAACAGAAATATAATCTCATAACCGAGGAGAATGTTTTCCTTCTCGTCCAAACGCCTGTATAACAAGATATTTCTGTTTTGCATTATGCACTCTTAAATATAATATCACGTATGTTTATTTATAATATAAGTGTGTTTCACACAAACTGAGATTCATGCAGGGAAGCCAATAACATCCGAGGAGAACTGCATTTTCTAGGGAAACCATTCCGGTTCACACTGTGAAAAACAAGACTGTTTCTAAACTGATCACCTCCAGATTTTGTTGTTGTCGTGTCGCTCATCTTTCCTGAGCGTCTTCTCTCCGTTGCATTAGCGCTCGCGGCTGCAGAAGCGATTCTCCACGCGGGACGGCCTCTGAGGATTACCCATGATTAATAGCACCGCTCGCGGCACACTAAGGACCGGGGCGGCCACTCTCTCGACCAGCAGGAATATTATCTGCCGCAAGCTGCCGGGATACATGAGTTACGAGCGGAGTCTTTGGTGGCATTGGGGAAAATGGCAGGATTGCCATCACGTATGACATTAGCAGGACGAACGTAACCAAAGCTTATCTCATCTGAGGTAATACAGCTTCATATCCATAGAGGAAGCGGCTTACATCATTATTATAGCAACCAGATATGTAGATATGAACTAAACTGAACACGGATCTGATTCACACCGTCAGCTCTGTAAGTGATGAGATCACATCTGTGGCTTCAGTCAATATCTTCATATCTGGAAGCTAAATACAATTGGATTTGGTTATAAAATATTCAATTGGATGGGTGTGATGTGTCAAACAAAGGCATTGTGGGTCTCTCTTTTAATTTAAGTCAATACGTTTCATCGTCTAAACGCTTAGAAGAGTAAAAGCACACATGAAGGTTATTATATTATATTATTTTTAAATGGTTTATTAAAATCAAATCAAATACAAGCCTATAAATAAATAAATGGAAATAATAATTTCACACTAAATTAAAACTATAATAAAAACTACTTAACCAATAAATAATAAAAGAATCTAAAAATAAAAGCTAATTTAAAATATATATAATATAACAAAACTAAAAACTATAATAATTGGGCCCAAAAATGATTGGAAAAACTTAAACAAAAAGAGGACAAATTAAATGTGCCTCAGAAATAAACTGAAATAATAATAAAATAATGGGCACTAAAATGATAATAATAAACAAAATCTAAACTTAAACTACAAAAACTATTTAATATAGCAACATAAAAAACATATAACAAATGAGCTCAAATTAAACTAAAATTAACATAAAAATCTAAAAAATAAAAGCTAATTTAAAATATTAAAACTACATTAAAACAAACAAAAAACCGATAATAACTCTGTTCTTGGACATGTTGTTTAAATCACAATGTGAAGAGTTCATTTGACTTTCATTTACAAACTCTTGCAGAACAAAGGGGGCAGAACGAATACAGAACAAAGCTGGCCTTCAAGGTATTAAAACTAAAGTAAAACTAAAAACATCGAAATGTCACAAAGATTGGGTTCAGTTACGGTGGCGCTGATAAAAAAACAGCTTTAAGAAAAAAATCTTCATAACATTCATCATATAAGAGAAAACCAGGCGAATATTTCACACTCCAGTGAGGAAATGCTCACACCCACACGAGGATTATCATTACACGAGTATCGCTGCTAAGAACTTTACCACATTTCAGTTCATGTTGTAATATTACTGTGTGCATGTAAACGTATTTCACCCACCGCTCGAATGTGCATTTTCACACAAAACACACCTCAAAGACCCATCATCATTTACAATTATACAAAACATCCCACGGAGAACAAAAACGTCCATTTCTGTCAGCGAGTTCTACAGAAACCTCATCATTTCATTTACTAAAAATCAACCTTGACTTGGAAAAATGAGTTTAACTCACTTAAATGTATACGTGAGCGACCACAACGCACCCAACAAAACCAATAAAGTGAGAGATGTAATGTGACGGGACAGATGGATTGGATGTCAAAGTGCATGTATTGGTTTTGTGGTCTCAAACGCAGGAGGAGAGCTCATATCAGCTTTGATGTCTTTACGTCGGAGGAAAATGGAGAGGGAATGGTCGCCACAATGAAATTGATTTTGGGAACATTAGCTAAAGCACATTCTTGATAATGGAGGCATATTTTACAGGCGGTGGGGTTTTATCTACTTTCCTACACCGGTTCATTTCACACGCGCAGACGCCAATACAACATCAACGTTCTGTATATACAATATTAACTCATTTTTCATTACGATGCCATTATTAAATTATTTTGCGTGGTGTGATGGTTAATAAACAGAGACGACATATATTTTGTGATAAAGACTATTCTTAATTCAATAACAAACCGTTTCCCTTTATCAAATGATTACGTTGTTTCGTTCTCATCCAAACGTAATGACTTGGGATGCGGGGGGTTGTGTTAATAAAACTCCATCCATCCCACAACTCCACCATTAAATAAGAATACAAATAAGCTTGTTAGTTCAGGAAGTAATTGGTATATCCATAATCGTCTCTCTTGGCTGGAGTACAGCGTATCAGTCACAGCGAGAAGCTAATGTGACTAAAGAACGATGTGGTAATGAGTTTTGATCGGAAACCACAGCAGGAAGTCGCTTATAGTTCTAGGGTTAACTACACATTAAACTACAAAACATAAAAAAAACACTCTATTGTAGTCAAATGATGGCTTTGTGTGACGAACAGACAGAAATTATATTCAATTATATTATTACAGTTTACTAAATCTACAAATATTTAAACATTTTTGAGTAACACTTTACAATAAGGTGCTATTTGTTAACAATTAGTTAATGCATTAGCTAGAATAATCTAACAACGAACAATACTAAAACAGCATTAATTAATGTTAGTTTATGTTCATTTCAGCATTTACTAATACATTATTAAAATCACTGAACTAACATGAATAACTGTATGACATGAACATTAATAAATGCTGAAAAAAATTTGTCGTTCATTGTTATCTAAAGTTAGCTAATGCATTTGGTAACTAATAGCACCTCATTGTATAGTGTTACTCATTCTTGTTATGGAAATATTATTTGAGAAAATAAATTCAAGTTGAAGTACTAAAATACGTAACTGGATGCCAAAATAAAACTCAACTTAAATAAAACTAAATTAAACTTTTACAGCAATATAAAACAATCGAATAAAAAGTATTCTTTGAGTACTGAGTACTTTATCCACCAGCATTCAGATTTCAACAAAAAGTGTATTAGTGTAGATTCACTAGTTTATTGTAAATATCCAGAATGAAGAATGAAATCTGAGGGCTGTAAAAGAAGATTTTCAGCAAATAATAAAACATTACACAGCTTGACAGATGAAGATTCACTTTCTAGAAAAAGGATGCATAGGATTCTTGAGGAAAGCAAACAGACTTTCATTTGTGTTTGAACTTGAGCTTTTCCTGTGAGACCCTCCTGAGCTCCTGGACTTCAGATCGATATATCTACCTACCTGATCTTACTCGAACACATTTGCCAGTTTCCTACCATCCATCAGCATGTGAGAATGCCAAGTTCAGCTCTCGCTGGTATTTAACATGTGAGACGTGCAGTCTAACACCCACCGGGTCAGGTGATGGGTTAAACAGCAGGTGATGTTATTAACTGTAGCCAACAGCGAGATTCTGATGCATGGCGCTCGCACGAACACAAACAAACCTTCAACCACATCGTACGATTCTTAAAACAAGACGTTTTAAATGAAATTACGTCCGACCTCACGTCTAACTAACGCGCTCCATCAAATCTCCCGAGCTATGAAAGAGCAACACTAGTTTTTTCTCTGGAACCCAAAATATGAAAAATGAAACGAAGCTGTTAGGACTTACCCTCTCGGCCGACTGCGCCGTTCCAAAGAAGATGGGTATAAACGCCAACCAGATGATGCAGGTCGTGTACATAGTAAATCCAATGGGCTTGGCCTCGTTGAAAGTCTCCGGCACGCCGCGAGTCTTGATGGCGTAAACAGTGCATGTGACCATCAAAAGGATGCTGTAGCCCAGCGAACAGATGAGCGACAGATCCGAGATGTCGCACTTGAGCACCCCGCGGGCCTTGTTCGGGTCGGACGTGCGCTGCTCGCCGTAATCCACCACCGTGTGCGGCGGGTCCGCGGCGAACCACACGAACACGCCGAGCAGCTGCACCGAGATCAGACTGAAGGTAATGACCAGCTGAGAGGCGGGGCTTATGAACCGCGGGGCGGCCACCGACTTCTTCCCCTGCTCGAAGATGCGATGGATGCGGTTGGTCTTGGTCAGCAGGGCCGCGTAGCTGAAGCACATTCCCAAACCCAGGAACATGCGGCGGAAGGAGCAGACCCCCAAACTCGGCGTGGCGATCATCAGGAAGGTGATGGCGTAACACAGGAAAATGCCCGTGAGCAGCACGTAGCTCATCTCCCGGCCGGACGCCCGCACGATGGGCGTGTCGTTGTAGCGTCCGAAGGTCACCACCACAAAACTGGTGGCCAGGATGCCCATGACGGCGACAAACACAGGCACGGCGGCCCACGCCGAGTGCCACTCCAGCTTGATGATGGGAATGGGCGTGCAGCCGGTGCGGTTTCGGTCGGGACGTTGCTCGTACGGACACAGCTCGCAGGTGAACTCGTTGGCTTGGTAGTGGTACCCTTCGCATCGCTCGCAGTGCCAGCAGCAGGGAACCCCCTTCACGACCTTCTTCCGTTCACCCATTTGGCACGGCACGCTACACACCGAGATGGGAAGAGCGGGGTCGCCCGTCCGCCATCGCATAACGTCCACCTGCGGAGGAGAACGAAAACAAGCTCTGTCAAAAATTGTGTCATGTTTGCAGAAGAATTCATTTTAGTCCTTCTCAGCTCCAGAGAAATGAAAAATAAGCAGCCCGGTTTCAGGCACGACTTTCATGACAGATATATTTCGGGACGAGCTCACGCCAGCGGCGCTCGAGATGAAATAAATAACACGACAGGCTGGAGTTTGAGGAGTGACTGCCGTATAACTCGTGTAGCATGCAAACTTGGATCCAGGAACGTAATTGCACATGATTTTGGACAAATGAGACCGTCGCTATAGTTCTGCTCTATAGTTTCCAGCACTGAAGCCGTAAATGAATTATTCATGCTTGAGACAAATTACGCCTGGCAAAAACAGACTGGGTTTAATTAGAGGAGACGAAAAAAAGAAAAGACGTATTAAAATGAAAGACGGCAGAATTTGCACATGAACAGTTGTTTCATTTGACTTATCACGTAAAAGGATATAAAGGGTCTTTAAGGAGAATAGAAGAGCTAAATCCTTCATTTAAATCTTGCCGTTTGGCCCGAAACAAAAGTCACAGTGACCACAGATTAATTCGCTCTTATTCATCCTGAAGAAACTCAAGAAGGGTTCAAACACAGATCGCATCTTCCACAGAAAAGGTCAAAATGTAGGTGCATTTGTATGTGTATGTACATCTTTACATCTGAATATTTCAAGTTCATTTAAACATTAAACATTTCTTACTAAATCTAGCAGTTTTATTTGAAACATTAATTGCAGAGACTAATGAACTAAAGAAAGTATTTTACAGCGAATTTAATAATGAGAAAACTGTGAAATACAAATAGATATGGATGTTCCTCACTCACGTTCAGATGAAGTTTGTTGGTCCATTGTCCGATCACTTTATACTCAGCTGTGGATTTGTTGGTTATCTGATACTGAAAGATGTCGTATCGGCCCGGCGCGTCACCGTTCTGATTGAAGACCACCGGCGTCCCAGCACTTCCTGTAAAACACCATATGATGAAACAAATAGATTGAGGCATTGTAAAAAAATACATTCAGCTTCTTTAACATCACAACGGCAAAGCTTTTGCAGATGAATGCATAAGATACACAAATATAAAGAGCACATTCAGGTGTCACAGATATAAATAATACATGATATACTGTACACACAGGGACCGCCGTAACCTCAAGAGACGATGGAGACGTGGAAAGAAAGCTGCGTTTCGTACAGATACAGCCACGTTACCCACAAACTTTCAGTCAGAGACCATTTTTTGATGTTTTTATGATCCGGGTATGAATCATAAATTACAACGCTTTACATTTTTCAAGTGTCATATTCTTGCTTTGTGTTTCAATCTCAGGTTTTTGATGTGGTGTCAGTCTTTGGAGACGGTAAAAGTTCACGGTATTGTATTGTAGATACAGAAACTGCGTACAAAATTACATCCTAATATCTCGTAAATCCAGTCTTCTGAGAATTTCCCAAATATCCCAGAGGCCAATTCAATCCTGTTATTGATGAGGAATGAATAACGCATTAGTTTAGAGAAATAACCTTTTAAAGGAATAGTTCACTAAAACATGTAAATCTTCCCATAGTTTAGTCATCCAAGTTCAAAAACAGCAGCAAACATCATTGAATCTCATTGTGTGACGCGATATTTTGTGACAACAAATTCTACTTTTTACGTCCCAACCAAAACATCGGCACTGAATTCTGAAGCAATATTTTCAAAGGGTCCGTTTCGGCAGCGAGTATCCAGACAGATCTGTTGTTTTATTTAAAAAGACATCAAGAGAAGGAAACGCTCCTCTCTCCAAACCAAGACGCTGAGTGTTTTGTATTCTCTGCCTGCGAGGTGTGACGCTCATTGTCATTCTGAACCTCTGCTCTCGGGTGCAAATATCTCTCTCCGGGCGGCGCGGGAGGTTCCGGCTCTCTCGGGTTCACGGCGAGTCTGCCGTCACTGCGGATCAACACGGCGTAATGCAAATAAATAAGCCAGCCATGTGCAATCAACGTTAGATTACTCCATTATTAATCCACCAACAGCAGAGGAACGGATGCCTGCGTGAGAAAACACTCAAGATTGGCAAAGACGGGCGACACAGATTTCAGACTTTCTGAATTCATCTCTGATATGGAGCAAAGATTTGCTTTCCAGGTGAAACGGGACAGCGGAAATAAAGGATTACAGGGACACATTCGTAACTATGGGGTTATCTTCAGCTGAACTAACATCTGACATCTGATTCCTGTTAGTCCTAAAACAATGTAAAATAATGTTCGAGTTCATATTGAGATCTTCAATAATATTGACTTTTGATTGCAGACGAGAGAAATCTGAGCTCAGTTTGAGATATTGTTGACATCTCTTCTGAAACTCCATTGACAGAGACATTTTCTCAGGAGAAATACAGATGGAAACGTTTTCATTTGCTCTCCATTTTTATGGACTGCTAGCAGACTAGACAGATATAAATTATAAATTTGACAGCACAGTTTCTACAGGTGAGAAGCACAGATGGTCATACAGGACCTACATGAAACGATTTAATGAAGAACTCAAATAAAACCTAGAAAAGTATATTATCACTTTAAGCAATCTGATATCATCATAAATGTGCATATAACAATGTTTTTAATGATTTTTATAATAAATACTAAGTAATACATATTATAGCTAATAATATAACTTTTATATGAAATGTATTAATTTATATTAATATTTTATTAAGTGAACAATTTGTTGAAGGATCGTGTAACTTTGTCGCATTTAAGTTTAGCCAGTTCTTCTACTGGTAACCCAAAAGAATACTAACTAGACATATTTTTAACTTTCAAACTAATGTCATTTACTTGTTATTTCTTTTGCTTGTTATCAGAAATAATCTGCAGGGACTCGATTCTTTGTACCAATTCTTACGTTTGGGCCATAAAAGCGTGCATGTGCAGTAACGGTAGTTTATGTTGTTGCTTGAAACCATTTATAGTCAAAGTTTTATGTATGTTGGTCAATATATTGACGTTACAGACTTAAAGCATAATTTTCCATGACTAAAGTATGAAAGAGACGCCATCGAGCAACCACCCAGAACACTTAAAAAATGTTTTTAAAAAAACAGTGATATCATCTTAGAAATGTCCTTACAATAATTCACACCAACCTAGCGTTGATAAATCTGAAATGCCTTTAAAAAAAAAAAACTTTAGTTTCTATCAAAAATCTTTCATCATCCAAGCACCTCAAATCAGCTTTTACTTCTCACACAGTCTCTTTCTCTCTCTCTCTCTCTCTCTCTCTCTCTCTCTCTCTCTCTCTCTCTCTCTCTCTCTCTCTCTCTCTCTCTCTCTCTCTCTCTCTCTCTCTCTCTCTCTCTCTCTCTCTCTCTCTCTCTCTCTCTCTCTCTCTCTGTATGTGATGTAACATCCTAAGGTTTTTCCTTGATTATTTCACCACAGAATCATTCGTGTAAAAAGGACGGAGCTTCAGCAGCTCGATTCACTGTCACACGGCTTCTTTTACAAGGGGATTTGTTTAACACAACACAAGCATCTGCCCTCATGTCCGGCTCATCTCACCCCTCCGCTGTCTCTGTCTCCGTCTCCGGCTCCGTCTATAATCTAAAAATGAGTGTATGCAGGAGTCACTGGAGTGGATGTAATTGTGCCTGGACTCTTGGCAGAAGACGGCGTGATGCTCGGGGTTGAACGGATGCCATCGTATCGACTTATGTTTGCTGCTTCATGGCCTCTTTTCTTTCAGAAAGCATGAACAAAACACAAGCATTCGATTGAAACAACACACATCATTTTTATATAATTACATCATTTCACGATGACTTTAACTCGACTGTGTGGACATTTGGTCATCACGTCGTAGGTAAAACCTGACTCATAAACACACATACTCTTCACACTCTTAAAAGACGCCACACTGTCCTTCATTCCATCCCATAATCACGCAAGCACAGTTCATTATCACACAGTGTCTTTGGTTTAGAGAGAGAGAGAGAGAGAGAGAGAGAGAGAGAGAGAGAGAGAGAGAGAGAGAGAGAGAGAGAGAGAGAGAGAGAGAGAGAGCTCCGGTGCGGGTGAGTTAACTCATCAACCTGCAGCATCACAAGCTTTAATGAGGAACCTTTTCCATTCCTGTGATATCGGCCAAACGCCAGCACATCCAACATCTGTCATCCATTACCGCTCAATAGCGCGCGCGTGTGCGCGTGAGCTTTCTTTTACGCTCGGGATAATGGCCATCCAAACATCCGGTGGCCGTACGATCACAAAGTGCAGGTGCAATAGGTTCACAGCACTTCATAAAGTCTAATATGACTGAATCCCAAATGACATCTCATTAATATCTCAATAGACATCAAATACAGACATCCACATCTGAAAAAGAGTCTATTAATATCATCATGTGCTCGTATAGAAGCTCACAAGAGTACATCACCAAACTCAAAATAATATAATAATATCACTATTCTCTAACCACGTCCGACTTTTCTTTTTTCATTTTAAGAAGCAACATCTCAGACAAACGTAACACTTCACCGAGTTCTCAGTTTGGTTTCTTTCAAGTCTCTTTTTAAGTTATTCTTATGAAACATTAACTTGTAAACGCGAAACGCATGTTTCTCAGGAAAAGAAGAGAATCTCCGAAACTAATTCAATCTGACAAAAGACACTTGCTAGAATGATCATTTTGTATTAATATATATTTTTCATGGACTGAAGTTCCAGAGGAGCGTGGGCAGAATCACGCTTACAGGTGAATAAAAACAAATCACAGCTTTTCAGAGGTCAGAACAGGAACTGCCCTTGAAAACATCAGCGGATGCAGCGTGTGACACTGAAGTAAAACCTTTTCTGAATCATACAGCATTCAGCATCATTGCAGTATATACTCACTATAACTACAGTTCATAGTGACATTAAAGTTACAACCCAAACTCATCCCGTAACTCATCTGTTTCTGCTATAGAATTCATCTTGCAGGTGCACTTTAGGGATCTCTTGTAACCTCTCTCTGTTGTTGTGGCAGTGAGTTTTGCATGAGTAAATTCATTAGTTTTTTTTAGAAGTGAAAATGAGGTGTGCACAGCTGTAGCGTATGCCCAGAAGACTCTCAACAGGCTTCATTTACACTGCTATCTAACACAGTAAAGAACAGCGTGCCAACATCCAGCAAACGCAAAGAAAACAGAGAGAGAGACACACACGCTTCACTGCAAACAATCAATCTCTCTCTTACAATTTCTTCTTTTTATCACTACAATACTGAAAATTACCAAACCAAGATACATAGACCAAGAGATATGATATAAAGTAAAATAAAGCAAAATGAAGTCAAATAAAATAGAAAAATAGAAAATCAAATAACATTTCTGAAAAAGGACTTTAAATTAAGTAACCAACTCTAAAGATTTTCTTGGTTGAATTTGATTTTTAAGTAAATAATGAACAAAAAAACAAAAAATTACCAAACCAAGATACATTTACTTAAGATATGATATAAAGTAAAAGAAAGTAAAATGAAGTAAAAAATAAAATAAGATAAAATAACATACGTGTCTGAAAAAACTTTCTAGGTGTTTTTATCACTTGATTTGATTTTTCTTGGATGAAATTGCTTTTAAAGTAAATAATTAACAAAAAACTAAAGAAAAAAGAAATAAATAAAAGAAAATATATTTTTTAAAAATCTAATAACATTTCTGAAAAAAAAAACTTTAGGTGAAAAAATAAAGTAACCAACTGGTAGATATTTGTCTTGTTTTAAGAATAAATTCATTTTTTTCTTGGATGAATTTGCATACATGTGTAAATGTACTGTATAATTATATATTTAATCTTTAGACAAAAAAACCCCACAACAATAATTCATTTCATGCTGTGTACACATGCCACCCAAAGTAGCACAGGATCAAAAATAGGATGACTATGTTCATGACACCATGACCCTTAATAGGCCCAACTCTGATCTACAGTAATATATCAGTAACTGTAAACTATAAACATTTTTCGCTTCTGATTTTGTCAAAAGCAGCAGAAATCTACAACCTAATGTCTCCTTAGAATGACGCCAGAACCAACCATAAGGACAAATATAACTATGAGTGTCAATGCATTGTTTGTGTCTGTACAGTAGCATGAGTCCTGATGTTATTTGAGGGTCTTGTGTCGGGAGAACAGTTGAACTCTTATCAGCAGGAGGTTGTGATGCACGGCAGGAGAGAGTCAATAAGAACCAAGCGTCTGTGACCGGCTCAGGAGAAAGATCACAACCAGCACAAACAAGATGAACGGGATTGTCAATCGAATGCCTCTCATCCAGAACAACATCTGCTTGTAGCTCAGACATAAAGTTCAGTTTAAATATCAAATGTTTTTTCAATAATATCTTGAGAAAAATGACATTTTAATGTCAAAGATGTCTGAGATATCACTTATGATTTTGTTCGTCCGACGTTTACTCTCGATTTAAGAAAACCGCATCACTGATTTCCCTTCACCCATACAAAACAAGACTTATGTTGTGATCTCTCAAATCACAATGAGAAATGTCAGAAATCAATAGAAACAAACCTGCTTGTTTACTTTCCAGAGGAGAGATCAACAGTCTGAAATAAATGACAGCACATCTACAACTCCAAACCGAATCTGTTTTATAATCCGCTTTATCTAATGTTCTGCACCTTGTTCTCACTAATTCACCAGAATCAAAGTCAACAGCGGCTCAAATCAAAGCAGAGATGATATAAAGTCAGCAGGCTCCTCTCATGTAGTGCACGTGTATATCCCACATCATCCCTTCAAACACACGCTGATGAAAACCCCACAAATAACACGGGTGCGATCGCCGCCAGAAAGCCAATGAACAAGGTTTTAATGGCCTGCTCCGTCCGCTCCGTCATCGCTCGGTTACGCTAATCGAAGGCAAACCAAAGCAGATAACAAACAGACGACGTGAAGGGGAAAATAATAGAAGAGCAAATATAAAAATGAATGGGACGAGGCGCTTTCAAAGACAACATCTGGATTTGAAGCTCACGTTAAATCACGAACAGTCAATCAGACGCGGCATTATGAAGAAAAATGTACACATCAACCCAACTCACATTCTGCCCTCTGGCTCTGATGCATGTGTAATGAGGTCAGAGGTCACTGGGGGTTGTTAGAAAGTTGGCGAACACAAAACGATCTGCGATTGTGGAAATGAATGAGTGATGAAAATAAGGCCATATGTGAAAACATTAAAATATGTACATAGACATCTGCGGGAAACATATACGCCCGTGGCACTGCAGACATAACGCTTTATGATAACAGTCATTAAAATACCATTAGCAAAACTTTATTTAACGCTAAAAAATAAAAAAAACGTCTCATAAACGTCTTAGAAAGGGCCGTTTTACATACATTCCAAATTTAAAAACATCTTATGTATTGCAGATGAGCCAACAATAAAAAAAATACATCAAAAAGACGTCTTCCAGATGTATAATTCAAATACTAAGAAATCTCTTGTTTTTTTGTGTGTGTTCATGACGTCAGTAACTTTTCTATTCACTTCAACACGATCCCAACTACTGGATTCATGATTCATCTAGAAGATGTCTGTAAGATCTTGATAATTCAGAATGTATGTAAACTGATCTTTCTAAGATGTTTATTAGACGTTTATTGTTTTTAAACAGCAGATGATTTCCAGATCCTTACCAGACATCTTAGAAGCGGTCCTAATGTTTAAGACTTAACACACGTTAAGAATTTATGAATGATAAACGCGAGTATAGACAGAGTCAACAACACATCCTTATCTGAGCGCCGGTTACCATGGTTACACATTCATCGAGTATGGAGAAGAAAGCATCCTTCTGAGTGGCCACACTTATATATAATTTTAGTTAAACATCTCATTATCATCAACCAAAGAAGAGTATTTCGAGCCAAACGCTCACCATTAAAGTTAACGCTCCTGATGTATCCCAGAAGCTCTTTGCCATTGATGTTGCTCATGCGGGGACAGAGGCCGGGGTATCCGAAGCAGTAATCCTTATGCATGCGATGCAGAGCGTGTGCCATGGCATAAACCGCGTCCATCACGAACTGCACCTTCCCTTCTTGCTCATAACTGGAGTCACGACCCACCTTCTCCAACCCTGAACAAACAAACAAACAAACAACACACACTTTATGAATAAATATAATCCCATAGTGCTGGTGTAACGTTTTCCACCCTCGTCGTTTTAATAAAATGATATTTAATGTGTTTCTGTGGTCAGTCATTAGATGATCCAGACTGCGTACATACATCTGATACGTACATTTTCCCCAAATGTGTTCTTTCCAAATAAACCTCTTCTCCCACATCTCTGAAGTGATATTCGGTAAATAAGTAAATTGAATTTGGCATCTGTGATGATTTCTTTCCAACTTTTGTTTTAAAGAACAAGATTGCCTTTAATGCAAAAGATCCTCGGCACAGTTTTTGACGTAATGAAAGATAAATAAGACGTGCGTGCCCGGGCGAGGTGAATTAGCAGGACCTGGAGTCCTCCGTTCGGCTGTCGCTGAGGAATTAATAGGCTCTTGTAAATGAAATCCAATCCACTTTTATAGCGGTTTTAGAGTCTTGGGAAAGTGATGCATGCGGTTCGCCAAAAAAGAGATGGATTGCCCGTATGATGAATGACTTAGAAAACAATAGAGCGCAGAACCGCAGCTCTTAGAGCCGCAACAAGCCGGACATCAAGTTTATTTGTGGCGACACCATCACAATAATAGTTCTGAATGTACCCGCGCAAAATATGCACAAAACATTTAAAACATCCTATCATCTCAGAAATGTGTAAGTTATGAGTATACATTTTTTTTATTGAGTCTGGTCATAAAAAAGCACTCAACATGTTTTTCTCTATGAATAAATGAAAAAAAAACTTTTGGATCTAATATTCCAGGATTAAATATGCATTTGTATTTTCAACATAACACTGGATGTAAACTATTTCACCGAAACTGGGATATAAAGGTGGGCGTGGCGACCGTGGGTCCGCCCCAAACCCAAAACATTCTCTCATCTTCTCCGACGGGCACTTTAATCTTGTTTTTTAACTACGGTTATTGTATGTTTCCATCAAATGACAGCACACACACACACTGTATCTGTTTTGACTCACACTTACTTTTGTTAAAAACTAGTATGCAGTATTCAAAGTTCACTGCACAGTAAGTAGTAAGCACATTTTCCATTGTGTACACAGCCATTATGAAACCTGAAGTGTTTTGCTTTTGTTTATTCCATATTTCTTCATTTAGAAAACGCTTTCATCCAAAGCGACTCACACATGAGGAGAAATACAAACCAAAGCGATTAATCATAAGAAGACAATACCAGCAGCGTCACAATACGAAATGTTAAAAGTTGCCGAGTGTGCAAGAATAAAGCCTAAAACAGGGTTTTGTTTGCACAATAATGGAATGACGTTTATAGGACGTTATTTTCGTTTTGTGTTTCTCTTCGTCAGGCCCGTGCGCTTGATTCCGCTTAATAAATGATTGATGGCAACACGGATGACGGACAGTTTAATGAGCCGAACAACCGTCTCCATTAAATGTCAATTAGCCGAGCAAATTAAATTCCCTCCCTCCTGTCAAAGAGCTGCTCGTGTTCTCCCGGCATTACTGGAGTGACCTGATCTACTGTTTAACAATAAATGAAAAGAATTATGTTTTATTATTATTATTATTATTATTATTATTATTACAGAAAGAATAGAAAGAAGATTAAAGTGGAAATAATACAGCATTTTCGAGAAAACAGGAGAATTACTTTTTTTACAAGCCAGATACATATGTCATTGTATTACAGCCTACATGAAAAACTACTATATTATTTACTATAGTAAACAGTGGTATACTATAAAAAAATAGTATTTATGCCATAGTATCCCGTTATATTCACTACGGTCAATTGAAAAACTATAGTAAATAATTAAGTATACTCTAGTATTTACTATTGTAAGGTTCAAAAACACTTGTAGTAAACACTATATTATAGGACTAAAGCATACACTAGTATGAAATACAGTATACTTTAGTATGTATAGTATATAAATACTACAATATCATGTAAAAACAAGTGAACGGTGCTCATTGAATGTGAAGAGGTTCAGTAAAAACTGGTTGCGTGATGAAAATGTACTAATTGTCTGTCTGGCATCCAACTTTGCTTTTCTCTCGCTGTGAATGACGCCGGCGCGTGCCCACACTGAAACAATAATCTCTATTCTATATATGCTAATGAAATACTGGATATATAATACATGCACATCTGAGTAAATTACTCAAGCCGAGCTTGAAAAACATCAACACCTGCCAACAGCATTTACATTGATGCCTTTAGTCTGTCTAAAGCTAAAATGAGAAATAGATTTCTGATCCCTGTTATCTGGCCCGTTCTATTCAACAGATGCCAATTGTGTTCCTCGTATATGAAAAAGATTTTTTTATAATAGAAAGTGCATATGAGCAATGTGTTAAAAATCAACAAATTAAAAGTGGAAAAAATTAGGTCTAAATATTGTTTGAAAGACCGAAAATAAGATAAAAATGTTGCATTAACTGATGTAAGTATACATTAAGGTACTAAAATCATTCACAAAAAACCAAACTGAAATAAAAATAAATTACACCTATATGGCAAATTGCTGAAAATGTAACCAAAATTAACATAAAAACTACATATATGTGATTAAAAGCAAATTTAGGGTAATAATAAAACTATATGAAAGTAGATAATTATGTTTATATTAAAAATGCATTTAAAAATGAAAAAAGTTTCCTGGGTTATAATATTTCATATTTATTTTGGCTATAGACCTTTTAAAAGCTTCTGATTTCAATCTTGTGTTTTTGGCCCGAAAAGTGAAAATGAACAACGGCCATCTGACTGCGTTTCAATCCCGTTTGCCGACGGGCAGCACATTTCTTAACCCATCGCTACAATTTCTCCAAGCAAATGGGATTTCTGCACTTAAAAATGAGACTGGTCCAGACCCAGTGCCCTCTTTCCCCAAACCATTACATCTTACAGAATGACCACGCGCGGTGTGGCCGCTCCTAAACCAGCTCTGATTTATTTGAGGAAAGTCTAAACCCGTCCTGACAACAGTTGTTGTTTTTTTTACCGTTCTCCTCTCTGTAGTTTTCAGCAGGTTAGTGATTCTGTAAGCAACCCGACCTGCCAAGGAAAGAGACAGAGCGTGACGTGCCACAAGAGACGGCTCTTATTGTTGGTGATAAGACGAAGCGTGAAATCACATTAAGACTTGCGATTCTGCCACCTTCGTACCCTCAGGGGTTTGCAGAGATACACCCGACCCGGGCGGTGAGAACACCTGAGCTTCTGACGAGAGGAGAAGGATTCGATTCGACCCGACGGCAACCTGAGCAGCCAGGTGTGTCATCTCTCTCTCTCTCTCTCTCTCTCTCCAGAACCGGCAGAGGAGGTCGGGGTCGTGCGCACGGTGGCTTTTAATTCAGACTCACTCAAGGTAATAAAAGACACGCTTTTTGTTTTGAGACTTTTGGTTTTTCATTATACTGCTTCATAAACATAAACTCAATTCATTCAATATAATGGTTTCAGTTGTGAAAAGTCTCAGAGAACAGAGGCCTTTTTGCCAAATATTAAACCGAAAACAGCATGCAAACAGGTGAAAACATGGAGTTCGTGACCTACATTATGCAGTTCATTGCCTTTTTTACATGCTGCTGTCAGGAACATGAATAAGAATTAATGACTTTATTAAATTCAATTACTAAAAATCAATGGAAGTAAATAGCAATCTTCAGTTCATCCACAGAAGAACGAGCAAAAACAGCTTTCTCATGGTGAAAACACATACAGATCTGCTAAATCCCTCTCTTGTTCTTCGCACATCAAGGCAGTGTGACACAAATTGGCTAAAATTGCTTCAAATCTACCCCACAGATCCCCTCAGCCCACCTGGATTGCCAAGTTAAATCAGGTCAAACACAGAGAGACTCCACAGAATTTGGTTTTGAATGTTCATCTCTACAAGAGAAATTGGCAGACGGAGAAAACCAGAGACCAGCGGCCGGGTTTGATTTGATAGAGAGATGCTTATGCGTTCAGCGAGTGTCACGGGGTGAAAAAGCCAAATGGAAGGTCGGAGGGTCTTCTAACAAAAGCCGACACATCATTCTCGTGTGACACCAGGTTGTGTTATTTTTTATCATTCGGGGCATGATACTCCGAACACCTCCTGCCGTCTTCAAGGCCCTTTAACTCCATTAGACCTCCTGTGATGTCTGACAGAACTTACGATCTTGAATATCAAACCTCTGCGAGATCAGACGTCTCATAATGAAACAAACTTCCATCGCTGTAATGATGTCATGATGTACTCACACAACAACAGAAACCCTTCTTTGTGTTTTCTGCCTCTCCCATGTGTCGGTTTTTTTATTATCTCAGTAATAAAACAGCAGTAAAGCACATCATTGTACTTGCTCATCCCGACGCTTCTCTTTTCTTTTGATTCAGAAGAACTCGCTCACTTTAGCACCTGCACTCACATCCACATCATATCTAAAGTTTTCAGTCGCAAAAGTGTGACAGGACCTGTCGCAGAAACCTTCAAATATTACATCAAGACCAAACTTTAGTGTCAAAAAAACTTGGCACTTAGTAGAAAAGTTAAAGATGCGACTTTAGCAAAAGATTTTAAAAGTTCAACTCTTCAAGTGTCTTTGTAATATAAAGACCCTAAAATGTCAAAGTCAATGTATAAATGTGCCTGAATTATTGAACACAACATGAAAGCATCAAAAGAGGAAATAATGAAAGCAAAAGTATTGTAGCATAATATATATTTAAAATATATCATTTATGTATATAAAGTAGCGGTCAAAAGTTTTGAGACGCTTGAACAAAATTTTTCTCATTATTTAAAAACATCTTTTGATCTGAGGTGTTTGCTTAAATATCTGAAATTAGTAGACAAAAATATAATTTTACAAACATACACGTTTTTCATGATAAAACTAACATTTAATGTAATTTTTTTTTTAAATGGATAATGTTGACTCAAGAAAGAACAGCCAATAAGAGCACAGAATACATAAAAACTCCTTTAATGTTGTTTAAAAAGCATCTCAGATGTCAAGAAGCTGCTTAAGAAAATTACATGAAAACATTTCTGCTAATTCTAGTGAAAGGTGACAACACTGAAGATGATAAAATATAATATGTTTTAATTTATTTTTATTTCAACATAATTCCCATAGTTCCCTTTGTTTTATTTCATAATGTTTAATGTCATAAAAGTTTATTGTTATTCTAAAATGTGGAAATAATATGAACACATAAGTGAGAAAGTGTCCCAAAACTTTTGATCGCTAGATATTATACGGGAATAAAAAATAAGCTTTTTATTGATATATAGTTTGTTGGGATAAGACAATATTTGGTCGAGATATAACTTTAAAACTCTGGAATCTGAGAAAATTGTCTTTTAAGCTGTTGATCATTATCGCTCTCTTTTGTCTTACCGCTGTAATGATGTTGTGGAAAATAGATGAACCTGAAAGCTGAAATTCTAAGCTTTAAAAAGCTCAAGTTTGGTATTTGTGTAAATAAGTTTGTAGATGTGTTTCCGGCCCTTTTTGATAGCGTTTTTGCTGCATCCAATCACAAAAATAACATTTTGATATATTTACGGTAGGAAATTTACAAAATATCTTCATGGAACATTAGTATCTTAATATTCTAATGATTTTGGCATAAAAGTCGATAATTCTGACCCATACAATGGATTTTTGGCTTTTACTACAACTGTTCTCGTGCTACTTAGGATTTTTGTGATCCAGGGTCACATATGATTTAACTCAGTGCAGGTGTGTTTAATAAACTGAAGAATAAAGTGCAGGTGGATGACATGTGCATGATAAACAACAGTCAGACAAACACAAAGCCACACAGTTGAAACCCTTTGAACATCTTTTTCAGATGTAAAAATACTCACAATAAAGCCCCGACAAGCGACGGCTCTTAAAAACCAGCAGCACAATATCCAACACGCATATTAAAGGGCATCTTTACAAGCGTTTGTTTCTTTTATGCCTGCCTCAAAAAGACGAGCCGTCGGCCACGGTCCCGTCACATCCTGCACTTCTAGACACTTCAACCAGGTGGAATTGTCTTTTCAAATATTTATGGAGTCATTCCCGTCGACGGCAGCTGCTAACGTCGCTGTTAGGCTATCGGGGATGACTGATCTTTCTATAGCACACACATGAGATACGACACCCCTGTAATTGAAGAAACCAGCGTAACCGTGCCGCCGTTGTCTAACCAAGCCATCGATCGCTGGCATCAATACTTCTAATGACACTGATCCAGACATCGAGACGCACCGTCTGTAATGAAGTTACGGATAACGTCTTGTTAGGTCAATAAGTGAGTAAACACGGGCTGTTAGTCGCAGCATCCCAATCATTTCCGAACAACTCCCGCACGTGTCGAGAGCATCCGAGCTCGGCACCCGTTAATGAGAAGTGGGCGGGGTCACGACCTTTGCATCATCAACACGGAAAACAATCTGCCGCTGCGGAATCGATGGCGAGGCCGGGCGTCACGGCGACACGGATCACGGCGCCGATGTAATTAAAGTGAGCTGATTGCTTGTGAAGAGGATCCGGCTCTCGAGCGGACGCACGGGAAATATATTCCGAGATCTGTGTAGTGACACTATATGCACGCCGGGGAAAACCGGGAGCAAATATCACAGCCAGACGTGATGCGCGGCTGTGTCGGACCAACACCTCCAAACTTTAAAGGGATCGTTCTCCCAAAATGTCATTCCAAACCTATATGAGTTTCTTTCTTCTGCAGAACACAAAAGAAGATATTTTGAAGAATGCTGATAACCAAACAACATTGAACCCCATTGCCTTCCATTGAACGAACAAAACGAAGACATTTCTCAAAATATCTTCTTTTGTGTCTATATCTGAAACTTCCTCATAATATGCCATCTGATTCCTTTAAAGGAATGCTGATGTATATGAAACAAGGTTTTCAAATCCAGCATGCAGAACTGAATGTAATCTAGGAATATAAATGAGTGTGTTTGAACAGAGACTGATGAGATGCTCGGTTTGTGTTTGTGTGTTGAGAAGGCCATCAGTGCGATGCTCACACCTCAGATGATGGAGCCGTCACACTGCCATAGTTATTTTCATTATGTCAGGCACGTTCTTATTATGTCAGACAAACAAGAGAGATTAAAATAAAACTACACACAAACACACACGCACAAATGTTTCTCCTCAAACTGATTTGGGTACATCTGATGAGTTCATATTGAGATCTTCAATAATATCGACTAATATTGATTGCAGACTTGAGCCCAGTTTGAGCCGTAGTTGAGATCTCTTCTGAAACTCAGATAAATAGATAAATATCTGAGACACAGATGAGACTTAAACAAAAATGTCCATTTGCTCTCCGTTTCATTTAATTGACATCAGAGAAATAATTGAGATATTAAAAGAGACGTGGACCAAACAACTAGTAAACGTATTTATCGCCTCTCTGTTGACAGTTTTTGGGGAAGTAAGCTCGGTGTGGAGCGGAGGGGTTGTTTTATGAAATATTGACATGTTTGTTATTGGACTGAGTGCCATTATTGTCTTGGTGTTTTTTCGGTGGTGTTAAAACAGCACGCAAGTAACATGATGCACACATGCCTGTAATTCGGCATCTGTTCTTATAGCTTGACTGCTAAAGCAAGACAACCAGAGTCATGGGTTCCTTTAGTGCACTGTAAGCCATTCGCTGAACATGTAATGTACTCTCCTACATATTTACACATACAAACCCATCGGTTTATGACAGTCTATAATGTACAGCTCATCACAGTTACATTATCTGAACTCATATTTAAGGTCTGATAACCAGCAGTCACGGTCAGCGTCTGATTTCTGATGCACTTGTTTATGAGCAGTGATGCATTCAGACTCTCTCTCTCTCTCTCTCTCTCACTCACTCACTATCACTGAGTCATGCACCGTGTTGCCCCAAAATTAGCTTAATATCTCACAAAACACACAGCTTCATCTGTGTGTGTGTGTGTGTGTGTGTGTGTGTGTGTGTGTGTGTGTGTGTGTGTGTGTGTGCGCTCCGGGCTATCACCAGATTGCTTCCCTGTTGTTGTTCTCACATTCCCCCGGCATACCGTATTACAGCCAGACAGCCACCAATATAGCGTTTTTGCATCAACAATATCAATATAGAATATAGCGTATGATGTACAGAAATTATTTTTAATCATGTTTCTTTTTTTGTCACAGTAATGCTTGAACAACAATACACAATATGCATAATCATCATAACAACATTAAATTTCAGATGCTTTTCTAAAAATATTAAAGTATTGTTTATTGGATTATTGGCTTGTAAATGTGTTTTTAAATTCGGCTGCGTTCGGTCTTGATGTTTTAAAAGCAATGTGAACGACACCTTTAAAGTGTTTTTGCTCACCACACGAGGACCTTTAGGACAAAAGAGAAAAATGCCAGAGACTGGAAACAATCCAAGCGTCACCCAAGCGTCTGTCCTAAAACCGATTGTTTGCATCGATCGCATCTGACAGACTTACAGAAACGTGTCAACTTCTTTTGTGTGCTTATGTTGAATGTCTTTAAATTGCAATTCAGTAAATTCCTCATTTCAATTCAACCCACTGTGTCCAATTCAATTCAAACTCCAGCTCAACTTCTCCCCACCCGAACCCATTTAGCATTCGTCATTTTCAAACTAAAAATCTTTCAGAGATTCAACCTGTGAACGTGAAAATATGACAGAACTCGACATCTCTCACCGGTGCACTTTTTGAGATTTCCCGGACGCTTGCCGTGCATCCCCAGCTTGCAGCCGAAGTTTTCCTCCCAGAATTCGGCGAACCACACGTTTCTTCTGTTGTTGGACAGCGAGCGGCTGCGGAAGTAGCGGTCGAACGCTGAGAAGAGAGGAAAAGAGATAAATATCTGGCAGAATGTCACACATTTGCGACGGTGAAGTGTCGGAGCGCGTGCGTGTCCTCGACGGCATTCCTGTGCTTCTGTCTGTATCAAATCCATCTCCCCACAGACACAATTACACAATGTGTTCTGACAAAAGTGCACTAATTGGTGGGTTTATTCCCGATCTGTTGCCTGTGGATGTGAGAGCTGATGGCTGAGGGACAGCGCTGTGATTACTGGAGTGCACATGAGCACCAGGAAGAGCTTAGATACTGACGGCGAGATTGAGCGTCCGACCACGCTGATGAGAGTTAATAAATATCTCTACAATGCTACCACAATGCAGGATTGTCTGTGTGAAATCCCAAATGTATTTACTAAGGTAGAAAAATCGTAAAAACAATGGTGCTAAAATTGGATTTTTGCAGTGATGCCCAATAGAACCATGTTTGGTTCTACAAGGAAACTTTCAGTCGATGGTTCTTAAAATAACAATTTCTATATAATAGTCTGTAAAAAAATGTTTCAATTACAAAAATATTTTAGGAATGTTAAGAGGGTTAAAAACAGGGACCATTAACTTTTATTCAATTGTAAATACTATTACTACTATTATTATGCACTTAATAATAATAATATTAATAAAATACTATATAATACACTATAACTACTACTAATAGTAATGATAGAAATAAAAAATAAAAAAATAATTAGTATTTACATTATTATTATATACCAAATAAATCATTTATATAATGCACATATACATTAAAAAAAATTATTTGAATATTATTTGTTTCTTTGACAAAAAAGTTATTAATTTTACATTGAATATCTGCAGAGAAATGTGAAGATCATTGCAACATCAAATGTGAGCCGCAAAACTACCTTAAAGAAATTAAATTTTCATTTTCGAGGCACAAAAATATCTTGCTTTATAAAAATACAGTGAGGTAATGTTGTCTCATGTCAGTAAAGGGGATTTTCACAAACCCTCGACCGTGGCTCTTTTGGGCAGGATGGTGATGGCGCCCTCTGCCACTCTCTCCTGCTGGATGACCGGTGAGATCTTGGCGCCCCAGCTGTCAGAGCCCACCCACAGGAAATGACCCGTCTGATTGTTCCTCTTGGCCGCATCCAAGACTCGTCTGTAGATGTAAAAAACGATCAGCTTCAAAAAACACAAAATCCACAAGCACATGAATCTCTCCCGGCTGAACGCTGAGCACCATCTTATCTGTTGACGGGACAGCGATTCAGATGAATGCACATCAAGGGCTGTTGCCATCTGTAACCCACGGACTGATATTCAAATCAAGACTTAAATGTTCACTCGTGTCTGAATCGGTCTATATCTCAAGTATTACATAATCTACATAATTAATATTTGCACAGCGTGGACTTGATAAAAAGCTAAACAAGTTAATAAGCTCAACTTTTACAAAACGCTTTTCGCACTTCAGTGTGAAGTCAGATTAGTATTTGCCTGCGAGGCTTTTAAGAAAATACTGTTCACCTCAGCAGCTGTTATTTTATCAAGCATATGTGTTGATGGCAGGAAACCTAGCGCTTTTCTAGCTCGATCCACGTAGCCAAGCCAAATCTCAACAAACAGCATCACCTCGGGGCTGAGTTACATAAACGTCTCCGGAAAAGTGCCCGAGTCGGAGTGGAGCATCCCGGTCCTATGGGCACGAAACACTTAACATCATCTCCAGTGTGAGTTTTAATTGCTTTCCATTTGTACTTTAGGTGCAGGAAAGTTGGAGAACGTACAGGTGGCAACCGAGATAAAGCCGGGAAATGAGTGAAGGCTTCTGGGATGTACTGCGGGAGAGTTGTTAATGTTAATGAATGTGTGTTTGAGTTTTATCTTTGTCTCGCTACGTGTACTTCATACAGTATGCATATGCAATAGATCCAAGATGGCGGCGCGATCACATCGCGAGGCTCAGGCTCTCTCCAGATTCTGCAATTTTGTGGTATTTACTGCATTTCGTTGCCTTGTACTTGTACATGTGTAAGGACAATAAAGTTGAATCTAATCTAATCATTTCTGATTTGTCAAATTGTGCAGCACACTGTACTAAATACTGTATCCCAGAATGCAATGCACTCCACTTGATCTTCTGGTTTTTTACTGAGAAACCTATCTATGTATGTTTGTTTAAGTGTGCATAAATATAAATGTATTATTTTTGCTATATACTGTGATCACAAAATCAGTCATAAGTAGCACGAGAACATTTGTAGTAAAAGCGAAAAATAAATCGTATGGGTCAAAATGAGCCATTTTTCTTTAATGCCAAAAATCATTAGGATATGAAGTAAAGATCATGTTCCATGAAAATATTTTGTCAATTTCCTACCGTAAATATATCCCCAAAAAATTTTTGTGAGTAATATGCTATGCTAAGGAGTTTATTTGAACAACTTTAAAGGTGATTTTCTCAATATTTGGATTTTTTGCACCCTCAGACTCCTGAGTTTTAAATAGTTGTATCTCGGCCAAATATTGTCCTAACAAACCATACATCAATAGAAAGCTTATTTATTCAGCAAAATCTCAATTTTATCCATAAGACTGGTTTTGTGATCCAGGGTCATATATGTATATATATTCTCTCTCTCTCTCTCTCTCTCTCTCTCTCTCCTGCAGACGCTGATAACAGACTCATCTCAGTTTAAGATCTCTCTTGCATTTACAGAAGAGAAGAGTACCTGATATCATCCTCGTTTGCAAACATGATCACGGCTCGAGCGTTTGGGGTCTCCAGGAGGCGGCGGATTATCTTGTCAAATTCCCCAGGTCTCGGCTCCCGGGGGATCTTCAGAGACTGTGCAATACAAACCCCACCTAAACACAGACACGCAATTCAACACATCACTGACTGTTACTATACAGTATAAAACCACTCACAAACCAGGTTTGTAAAAGAATTTCACTGCAAAAACATTTGCATGGATATCTAGTATTACCAATAAATCATTCAAACAGCTTTAAAAAAATCAAAAAGTTTTGAACTAAGAATATTTATTTTACACAACTGGCAAACAGTTTCTTTTCTTGTTTAATGCAAAAACCTCACGAAAAAAAACAATACCTGATGAATATTTGAATTCAAGATATAACGTCTTATTATGTTAAGAAAATGCATCTTGTTTTAGGATGTTTGTATATTTTAACTGCAAAGCAACGTATTTAATTTTTGTTGTGCTTTTGCTTGGAATACAAATAACTCAACAGCTTCGAGTCAAATACCTTGACAGTCAAAAAGATTCACAGACATCCTGTATAAGCAGTTAAACACGTCTTCTGTCCACATCACTTCATCAAAGGTAACAAGGCAGATGTACAACATTCAGGTCGAGCTGGAGCACATTGAGGTGGACAGGACCATCTTTCATATTTAATGTAAGTTGTAATGTGTAAGCGGCCGTCCCACTGAGAGCTCCATTATAACATTAGCGTCACGCATGAGAATGAATGATGGACTTTCTCCTGGATGTAATCTCTTCCTGTTTCGATCCATTTAATGAACGTTGACATTTTGCTCAGTTAGCTGTGTCGCCGCATGCTAAACCAATGCTGTTCTTCATACATTCTGTCACAAAGACAAACACTCATTAGCTGTAATTAATGCCCCGTTCAAGGGTAATCATCAATCTGTTGCCCTCGTGCCCTTCACCATCTCTCTCTCTCTCTCTCTCTCTCTCTCTCTCTCTCTCTCTCTCTCTCTCTCTCTCTGTGTTTATCTGTGAGAATATGCAGCGAGAAGTTTGCTTTGCATGAGACATGTTTCAGAAAAACAAAACCATGACGGGTATTTACTGTCACACACTATAGTAAAAATGTTATGTTCTTGTAAAAAGGAAAGGAGGTTCTGCAAAATATCATTAATGTTTCTATGGTTTTGCCAGGCTAAAAGCAATATATATGCCATGTGATGAAGTGAGAAGTGGAATTATACGAGCTTAAATGCATCCCAAAAGCCCCCAAATGGTCTTTATTGTTTGAATTTTGTAATAATATTTACATAAGAGACTTTGTTTTATATCATTGCATGCTTCAAAATCAATAACGGTCAACATTGGACTTTACGCTACATGCATTGTAGACGTTAGTACAGTGTTAAAGAACACTGCACGTTAAAGAAAAAACAAAAGCAAGCATATTATGAAATAAAATACATGTCATACCTCCCAAAATGATGCTTTCATGTGCACCAAATGAAAACCCTTTTGCATTACATAGCATGTCAAAATACAAGCTTCTTTTAACGCATTCAACTTTTTTATTACTGTGACCAGCAGCAGTTACACTCTATAAAAAGATTTCAGGTTTTACTAAAGCTCATAAAGAGATTGCATGGACAGACATCAGCATTGCAGCATGTTACGGAGACTGAAAAAACTGTAAGGTTTCGGGTTTGACATAAAGCAGCTCCCCCTGCTGCTGACAAATGCTGAAGTGCCCCGTCTGACAGACATGAGTCACTCCATTATTAATATGCATGAATGTTAAAACGTGCCCTGTTTATTTTAAGCTGTGAAATCCCGACGGAAGAAGAGAAGAAACACTGTCAGCCGTGATCCACTCGAAGACTCGAATGTTTTACTCTAATTGTTTAAGAGAGCTGTATTAAGCCATTCATTCAGCTTGTGTGATGTAGCATGACAATAAAATGATCCGTCCGGCATCAGACGCAGAGCACTTCTGCATCCCTCTTCATCTCTAATGATTAGATTTTCAATGCTTTATGAATCATGAACGATCTAATTGAGTCCAACCTCGCGAATCCCTCTTCAGACACGCACACGGGCTGAATAATGCCATCATTTATTTCCGATGATCTACGGTCTCTTTAAAGTGCTTTACACTGGATAATTAACTTTCCATTTGCTATTGTGAACAACCAGCTGATTTAACTTATGGTAGACGAAAACAAACTCAAGTAATACGCAGATGTCTATTTACTAGATATGAAGGAATATTTACCAGAATAAGAATGCTAACCACAAACTTGCAATGGTCACAACATGGTATTTGTAGTTAAACTTTGGTTACTAGACTTGGTAAAACATGGTAAATTGGGGCAGGACACACATACAGACATATAGCATTTGTCACCGTTGCATTGGGCATTATAAACCCATTTTGAGTCTCCTGCTTTCCCGTTGCGCTCCAGCGAGAAAACATTTACACCTGCTTAATGGATTTCTAACCCTCGCTAAAGACGGCAGTTAACAGCCAAGAGCTCAGACAGACGGACCGGCCGGGTTTGATATTTCACATGGAAGTATTGTTTCCTCATGGTGTTGACCTCCCCCGCTCTCAGCACGAAACGATTCGCTCGTCAGTTCCTGCGAGCATCAAATGCCAGAACGTTTCTCACTCATGAAAAGAGCACGAACGTGTTTATTCAACGCGTCGCCACGTCTACGCCCACGCGCGCATCACAAATGTGCTCCGATCCAACCCGCATCCACCCACACCTCACGCTCACTTCCAGAACATCCAATCATCATTTGTGATTTCACATCAGTCGTGACATCATTTAGATATAGCGCCACATCGATGAAGCAAGACTAAACCAAAGATGTCCATTTAACTTATCTGAACCAAAGTTTGAGACTGCGGTACATTTGCGTCATGGCGCGCGCGTATAAACAGCATCTGTTAAGAACTGTAACTAGGTAACAGCTCAGGTGAGGACGACAGCATCACGGCGTCTTTGTGTTTACTATTAAAATCACACACCGACATCTGCGTTTATCTTCTGTGAATGACTGTGAGAGAACACGAGCTGAAGACCGTTTCTGCACATGCAACCAGCAATAAAGAAACACGTTGATAAAGAAATGACTACTGGAGCTTTAGCTATGCAAATGAGTTTCAAATGCATTCATATAACTTGCACTGAAATCGCAACTCACAAAAACGATATATCCCAAGATGCATCTCCACGTGTTAAAAGAGGAATCGCCCCAACACAACCTTCAAACAGAAGTTATGGTGAGGGGCATTACAGTGCCATTCTTACTGTCCTTATAAATGTGATGTGTCCGCCATCTTGGTACAGTCAACATTTCAGATGCTGTTGTCAAAATCAAAGAGTTTTAAAAGACGCCACTACATTCTTATGGGTTATAAATGTTATATTTTGTGTTGGTTTATCAATTGTAATGTTCGAATTTTGTTGCTCTTGACTGTTCCAATATGGCAGACGACTTACACAGCAGCCCATACAAACAACCGCTAAAGAGGCATCTATGACACATATGGTGAGCGGCACTGCTTTAAAAACTCTAGCTCGGTTTCAGAAATGATAAGTTTAGATGTGTTTTGAGCCCAAAAGCAGCGTAAAAGGTGATGTATGACTCTTTGAAGTCATGCGTCTGGCAGAACGCCTCAGGAAACATTGCAGGACGATTGTGCTTGTGCTCCTTTGGACCACATCTAATTGGATTCTCAGGCTGGATTTTGGTCACTTAGCGATGCGACTTTCAGCTGAACACAGAACAGCAAGAGCTCCAGCGATTCTGAAACTGAGAGATGAGATAATACTGATGTCATGCGCAGCGTTAAGCGATTCGCCCGCGAGAGTGTCGCGAGCGGATCAATGACACGGATCGATCGGCTTCAGCCTCTTAAGGAGCGACACTGGAAACTGTAATGTGAGGAGTGATAGAGAGTAGATTCTTGGTCACTGAAGGTCAAATCTCTCCACCAAATCCATGTAATAAATCCTTTTGTCTGGAATGTCTCTGTCTCGAGTCAGAGGGATTTGTTTTGTCTGAGGAGTCTGACAGACATCTTCAAGCCGACCTGCGCGGATCTGCCACACTGACAGAGAAATCTCTTTCCCTGCATGAATCCTAATCAAATCTCCGGCCGTCGGGACAGGCGGAGACCTGCCTGCGGAGAAATTAAGAACTGACAGTAAGACAAAACTAAGCTTCGTATATCTCGCATTTGAAAGCACAGTTACTCAACAAATGTCGAGAGAGTTTTGAGGTGTCAGTAATGCACGGCAACAGACATCAGAAAATATCAAACATCAAGCGTTAACAAAACTGCCAAACAATGGAAGTCTATGGCGCAGGATACTGCAGCAGTATTAAAGGTCAAGTGTGTCATTTCTGCACCGTGAGCTGAACGGCACAAAATTACAAAAATAATGATGTTTTAATGACTCACAGTCAGGGTCAGAAATTAACCAGGCCTTGGGCAAAAACACCATGTGTGCAAAGTATAAAACTACCTCAACAGAACATTTCCAAAAAATATGATATTTTGTCATAATCTATAGGAGGCCTGTCTAGTTAAAAGTTTATTGTTGGTGCATCTACAGTCTTCTTTATTAAAGAATGTTCTTCAATGTGAAGATCAAGTGTTTTTGTTGAAAGCACACACTATGGAAAAAGTAAACAATCCTCCTGAAAATCATTTTATGGGAGAAAATATCACCTGTTCAGTTGTGCTGACATTAAATGTGATCTTTAAAAAATCATTTATTCACCCTCATGTTGTTCAAAACCTGTGGAACACAAAAGAAGATATTTTGAGAAATGTCTCAGTGGTTTTGTGTTCACACAATGAAAGTCAATGGGGTTCAGTGTTGTTTGGTTACCAACATTATACAACATATCTTCAGGTTTGAAATGACATGAAGGTGAATAATAGTGAACTTTTTCAATTTTCAAAGTATATTGCTGATGTTCTTTTCCATCAAACACACCAAAAACCAGCATAAAATATTGTTCAAGAATTTTCAAAAATATAGATTGCGTAGCCACTGCTGACGCTGAATTGAATGTAATTGAATATTGAATTCATATTGAATTCATATAATAAAACCACTGATGTTGTAAACCTTCCACAACGACAACAAAAAGAGAAAGTACTACAGAAACTAATACGCATCTTCAGCAAAATAACAGTTTAGCGTTTCACCATATGCTGATGTATTTCAGTGTGGATTGACGTTCAGTTAGTCTTGTTATCCCAGTCAAACAGTGACATTTCTAAGAGCGTGCTGAATTCTGTCATCCTCTGCCGTATGTGCTCCCATAAGACCCGAGAGAGGAAAATGATGTCACATATCATTTAGCAGATGCATTTCAGAAGTACACAAATTACGGGCCAATGCAATCATATCTTAAATATCACTAAGGTTGCTTAAGGACGCAGTGATGGATTGCAACACCTTGCATTACAGTTAATGCCAGCCAATAATGTCTGTTCTTTAAATACGAGGGTTATGAAATATGAAGAAAAAAGTGGCAATTTGTAGCTAAGGGCAATATTTAAATAATGCATGGAAAAACATTAGAGTTCATTTATAATGCGCGTGGGCTTTTTGGGGTCCACATTTGCCTCAATTGCAATCAAATATCATAACTCATTTAAATGAAACATAATATTATTAGTGCTGTGGAGGTTAAAGATGTAAAGAAAAACAAAACTTGAATATTACACTTTAATACATAGCTCATGCTACATCACAGAAGTTACTTTTCTGTGATCAGATCTGGTTCACTGGTAACATGCTATAAACGAAATTGAAATGCATTGGATTATGGGATACAGGGCAGTACAAGTGACATTTACAGTAAATTTCTAATCACGCACAGACGGACTTCTGTGAATTTTCAAGTCTTCAGCTCTGTAGGCAGATAAGATTGTGTGTGACACTTTCACGAGGGATCAGATCTCTGAATTATTCTGACATTTGCCTCCCTCGGGCTCAGAACACCAGACCACATATGCTTCCCATCCTTTCAGCTCCAGATGTATAGTACAATACAGTTAGTTTGGCTGGAAATTCACCCAAAAATGTAAACACTATGGGGCGGTTTCCCGGACAAGGATTAGCTTAAACCAGGACTAGGCCTTAGTTAGATTGAAGATGTGTTAAAAAACATAAGTTAACAAAAAAACATTACTTGTGGGCAAAACAATTGCACTGATATATCTTAAGATTGTTTTCGCTTAAAACGCCTCTTAACATCTCAGTTAGTCTAGTCTAGAACTAGGGTTAAGCCCTGTCCGGGAAACCAGCCCTATGTCACAATATCACATTTTATCACACGATTGAAATAAAAAATGACGCTACTGTATCAGTCAAATTCATCCGATTCCGTTGCGGCTATTTTTGTTTTCCGGAAAGTTGCATTGAATTGTGTATAATATAAAAAAATATTATCATTACTGTCATTGTGATTTCTCTTTTTTTATTGTGGATTGTGATAGATGCATATTAAAATATGATCATCCGTAATGCACAAACAAATTAATATGCAACGTCTTGCCTGCTGACAGTAGTGTACCGGCGTATAAATGATATTGTAAAAGATGCACTGACTCCAGTATTCAAACACTGAATGTCAATCTGTGTGAATAGATTCTTTCACTGCAGTGTTTCCATGGCATCAAACATGTGTGTAATGAAACACTATTACAAAGAAAGCTTTGAGATTTCCTACCATTTTGTTTTGATGGACCTGTTTGCTGTCAACATATTCTGTCCACTTGAACGTAATCTGCAGCTCCAACCCACTCATTCAAGCACCTCCACATCTCTCTCTCTCTCTCTCTCTCTCTCTCTCTCTCTCTCTCTCTCTCTCTCTCTCTCTTCAATTCAAATAAGCTTTATTGGCATGACTGTGAAATAGCACAATGTTGCCAAAGCAATAAACAGTGAACAAGTTATACAGGTATATAGATAATAATAATAATAATAAACAAAACTTAAATTAATATTACAATTTAAAAAATGTAAACACACACAACAAAAATAATAACAATAGTAAAACTAGTAACTCTCTTTCTCTCTTCTACCTCCATCCTTTAATTCTCTTTCACTGCAGACGCTAAAATAAAAATTCTCACTACTTACTTATTGACACGACACTACAATCCACATACAATAAAACTTTCTACAAAATATTAATATACAGGCGTGAATTGATTTGGCGTAAACTATTCCTTTAATGATGTTTTAAACCTATATTACTTTTTAGAAAACGTGCAATCTCCTGAAGACAATAAAGTCATCACGGCTGTGTTCACGAGTCGAGCCCCAGTCATCCCAATTCAACAGCGTAATGTGTAAAGGACACACTGCGTGTTTACTGGAATCACAAAGCGCTGATCTCTGTTTGTCTAAACATATTTAAACAAATGTCAGTCTTGCTTGAGCTATGACTGTTTGTGAAGACAGCACAAGTAAAGGTGACCCGGTGCGCTGGCATTTGCTTTAGTTTAATGAGGTCGACGAGCGGATGCCGGTGCACGCTCGCACCCGTCCGTGAGACTGCCGGCGTGTGAAATCTGCCGTTTCCTCTTGCTGATATCCAGGGTGGAATATGACAGCCTTCAACGTCTGAGAAGCATCCAAGTGGAGATTCTGTAAATTCCCTCAAGCAAACTTGAACAAGAGGGATCGATGCGGTACTCTGGTTTCCTGTGCTCTACTGAGGGAATGAAAACAAACCACCGAGACAACCGGAGCGACGGCTAGGCACAGCGGTGAAAACTGTCTCGTGGTTTCCGTGTGCACTAATTCACTTATAGGTCACATGCTTCAGGCAATCTCTGTATTGTAATGTGACCGCTGATGTAGAAATTGTGTTTTATAACCAAATCCTGTGAGATGCTTTGACTGTAAATGACATGAATGTGAGTGCTGCTCTGTGCAAAAACTCACCGTCACAACGCACAGACATCCAGAGTGCCCACGGCATTTTAGTGAATACTGAATGGTATTTAGTGCATTGCTATGTGGTTGCTAGGGCAGTACATGTGGTTGCCAAGGTGTCTGGAATGGTTTTTAGTGCATTACTACAGTACGTGGTTGCAAAGGAGTTCTAGGTGGTTGCTAGGGAAGTACTATGTGGTTGTCAGGTATTCTGCAGGAGCCAGGATGTTTAATATGATTTCTAGTGCATTGCTACAGTATGTGGTCGCTAGGATGTTCTGTGCGGTTGCTAAGGCAGAACTATGCAGTTTCTAAGATGTTTCTAGCGCATTGCTGTGTTATATCTACTGTACAGTTTGTTTTATCATCTGCCAGCTGAAGTCTGATTCTTCAGAAATCTAATAGCACCTCTCTACTCAGCTCCACAAAACCCAAGAGTTTCAATTTCCTCCAGAAGTCCCTGCTCTCCCTGAGGAATATTTCTTGCAATAAACCACCAAAACAAAATAAACAAAGCAATCACAATGGGTGTGGATGCAGAGTAAATCACTCATATCGAACGCAATTACGTAAGAACCGTTTTATGAACGATTTACACATTTTGCTGTGTTTGCACGTAAGGCACATTGTGTAAATATACAGAAAAGCTTCTCAATTCTCCCACAATTGTGTCATTGAACAGAAGAAGTAATCTTATGGGAGCACTTAAGTGATGAGCAATGTACAGCCACATAAATCAATATCATCTCATCCACCTGCTTTAGAGAAAGAGAGAGAAGAGCTGATATATAAAAAGACAACAACTTCCCTTCTACATTTCTTTTCCATTACATTTGAACCTGCTCTTATATTTTTCTTCAGCATGGGTTAGCACCGGGGCAGAAATAACGGATAAATGTCAAGAAGCGTGTATGCTACACGATCTCAGCGTCGCCGGCACGATGGGCGTTTGTTCTGCCCGAGCGTGTGTTTGTCTGTGAAATGAAACGTAACACAGCGTAACTCTCGATACCCGCTGCAAAACATCGCCGGCGGGCGAGCACGACCTCATGAAGTACAGTTACTCGTCTACGTAATGCAAAGTACATCTGAACCGCAATTAATAATTGAAATGATTCGCTAAATTATAGAAACAATCTGCAGGCCAGGCCAGCGCGTAGAGATGTGTCTTAACCGTGACTTCTCATTAAAACTGCATTACAGCTTCGGCACGTGAAGGATGAAGCATCTGCCATTATATCAATCACCACTGTTTAATTGCATTATTCCAACATCAGCAGCAGTTCCTCAATGCAAAGGTTTTATTTCTCAAACTCAGGTGATCAGCTTTCAGAAAATATGCATGTTAACGTTCTGCCAAACCCTGTTTAATATTTACGCTGAATATTCTCCTCATTATAATGTTTTTGAAGTGTCTCACCTCGGTTTGAGCAGTGAGGCCTTGAGGGAAGTGAAGCGGTATAGTTAGTGCGGACAGCACGGGTTTGGCTGTCATATGGAGTTGTTGTGTAGCCTGACAGCTCGTGGGATGAGCCGAGCTGTTTTCGGCAGTCGCTGAAGAGACTTTCTGTCTGAGGCGAGGCAGCTTCCACACAAAGCAATGATAAGGCAATTGAGAACGCTGTGCGTGACACACCTGGAGTAACTGGAGAGGTGATGCTTTGCGCACCGGCTCGATTGAATCTCAGGAGCTTGTGTTTTGGGGTTCGTGCAAGGTGAACCGCAGATGACCCAGTATACTGTAGCTACAAAAATCTCTATAGAAAATGATCAAATGTTCTCCTGAATGTAAGACAACGTTGCCTTTAATCGATGCAATATGTCACCACGGTTTCGGCCTGAAGCCGACAAGAATCCGATATGCAAATAAATGAGTCGCAGCCTCTGCAACTTGTCAAAATGAAGGAAACTAAATCAGAGCTTTACGGTCACCTGCCAGAAACCCATTACGGCTCTATTAAATGTAAAACTCTAAACACAAACAGCTTTAATTCACACCCGCAGGGTTTTCTGACTCATTACAGTTTAATTACTTTAAAAGTGACGCCGTGCAAAATGTGCAGAGAAACCTTGAATTCTTCGAAGCAAACAAAGAAACTGTTGTGTCCTGCAGCGCAGACGTCACCTTGAACCAGCACCACGACAAGAGAAATGAGATTTTACTACGGTAACATCTGTAGTTTGGCATTTACTGACCGTGACACTCTGAACAATGATGAATCTATAGCTTAAAACGTATAACTTAGATTGATAGCTCCCTGTAGTACTTTGGAGTATAGACGACTCTCAGTAAACTCCTAGTTTTACTACTAGTGAACTTAACATCAAATTGTTTACTTATTATATACATATTTTATTGTTACTATACTATACAAGCTTGAATATGTATGTTTATAATAAGAAGGTAAACACATCTAAAGAATAGACTTTTCTGTCAAATAACTCAACTATACTTGCTTGTCAGTTTAAGCGTATACAAGTACATAAAATGTTTTGAGTTTGTACACTTTAATAAAGGTTTTTTTGTAAGGGTTGCTCAGGTGAGATGGCACCAGTCGCTGGATGACAATCCAGGGAGATCTTACTCACATTTTATCAACCTCATATACTTCACCTTTATTGCTCAGGAAAACCGCACGTGTCTCATCAAAAAGAGATTTTATGGAGGTGACGGTATTCTGCTCCAAACAGCCAAATTTGGCATCAGGAGGAAAGACATCAAGATAACATTGTGTTTGGCACTGAGACTGTAACAAACAATCAATGGACATTTTATCTCTTCCACAGACACATGTGATGTAAGAACACACACACACACACACACACACACACACACACACACACACACACACACACACACACACACACACACACACACACACACACACACACACACACACACACACACACACACACACACACACACACACCTATATTCACCGGCTCAAAAACCCAACTAACACAAATGCACACGATTCTTATGCGATATCCTATAAACCAGCATGATTACTCACTGGATAAGATAGCAAAACATCAGCAGCACACTTCATTAGACATTCTCAGGTCAAACGGGACCAGTTGTGAAGGCCAGACAGCTGCGGCCTTGGTGTTTATATCACACACACATCATCCTTGTTATTTCTGCGCTACACTTTCAGACGATGAGAGAAGCTCCAGATGGATGAGGATATCAGGAGGATACTAAAAACATCACTTACAGTACGCTAGTAAACTCCAGCACTCACAATCATCTACAGCTTGTAAAGTTTTCCAGGTGTAAGTACACATGTGACCTCATGCACGGAGTTCAGAAATCCCCCGAATCACAATGACATGGAAACCTGACCGCTGTCCTGAGTTTCATTACTTCTCTTATATTTTGTTAGCTGCCGCTCTTAGAAAAAATTTGTGCTATTAGTGTAAAACTAACGCTTCTCAGAAAAATACTTCACACCTAAATTGATAAAAATGACACTTAAGTATATTTGACTTACACTGACAGAGAAGTATAGAGTTTATTTGGACTATACGTGTATTCGATGTTTGATAGAGATCTGCTCTATAAAGTATAATGACGTATACTTGGCTTGTAATTTGTTTATTCTTTTGATTGAGTAGCCTATTAAATACATTTCACATACTTTTTTACATACTCAGCTTTATGGTCAAATAGCTTAAAGAAAAAAAAAACGGGTGAAAATAACAATGATCTTATCAATCTTTAATGTATATTTTAGGTATAAAATTAATACCAAAAGAGGAATCTAGTAGTATATCTAAAGTGTAAAATAATATTTAAATAGTTGTACTGTATTGTATTGTAAGTATGAT
The DNA here is from genome assembly GCA_026939265.1 of Oreonectes daqikongensis. Classification (NCBI taxonomy): domain Eukaryota; kingdom Metazoa; phylum Chordata; class Actinopteri; order Cypriniformes; family Nemacheilidae; genus Oreonectes; species Oreonectes daqikongensis. The sequence goes on along the minus strand of JAOTQM010000449.1, from coordinate 1,111,881 downwards.
TTTAAAAAACTACTAAACTAGTGGTTTATTGAAAGTATACTTTAAAGTGTACATTCATAAAATAAAACATTATTATTATAAGTAAATTATTAGTATTATTTAAAGTTCTCTTGTAGTATAGCACAGCAAACAAAAATTTAGTTACTAACTAAGGTTACTACTGTTAAACTTAAAGTAAACTTAAAACAATACATCTATAAATGAAAAAGTAGTATTGAAACAGTATACTAGTACATTGCTAATAGTATATGTACTACATAAAGTACAGTTACTTAAGTATACTTAAAAAATTACCTTAAAGTATACTTATATTCTTGTAAAATATTAAGTATTTTGTAAGGGAAAGCATCTTCAGGCATGCAGACACAAGTGACTGTCTACAAAAAGAATGTAATATTATTTTGAAAACAGAAAAATGACATATGCACAAAACAAACTATGAGGATTTATCTTCATATAACACTTATTGTTCCACGGTGATGAATTAAACTTCTGTGTGTCAATTGTGCATCAGGCAAACAGATGAAATACTGGAAAATAAATGTCCTAAAACAATTAAGATTGTTTATTTCATAGAGGCATCACTTAAAAGTCTCACACAGCTGCTCGCTACAAATAAAAGCCAGACCTCAAAGTATCCAGCAAACTGTCTCACTGGAAACAGGACCTTCATTTACATCTCTGTCAGTGTTCAGCTGTGCGATGGGATGCCCGGACTGTTAAAGCCCTGATGATCACACTAATTCAATTTCCTGGAAGGCGTCTATTCATTCTGTCTCGCCCGTGCGTTTGGTAGAGCAGAGATAAACACAAAACGCACGGCGTAATAAAAGATTCTTTCATAAATTTCTCCGCGTCGGACCGATGAGAACGACCCGGAGGTCCTGAGAGAGAGGCGCTGTATAATGCCCAATTCCGAGTGAATAACTGAGAAGGGTCTTCAAGCGGACATCTGTGTCCTCCGGGGATTTTCTTGATGGAGGACTCGGCTATAACCTCTCGCATCCAGGGCCGAGGACCACACGACACAATCAGACAGTCATTGAAATCTTTAAAGAACCAGACGAAGTCTATTAATATTTACAGCAAATCCCAACAACTAGAGCGTTCTTCGGTTTTTCTTTCTTATGGGCCTTATCCATAAAATAAATGGAAAATAACTCTCTTAACTTTTATTTTTACTGTCGTCATCAGACGTGACCGACACTCAACCACACAAACCTCACAAGTTGAGCTCACACACCTGGTCCAAGAACCAAATAACCAATTAACATAAGGATTTAATCTCTCGCCCGACAAAACCTGCACGAAAGGTAAACAGAGCTCCCGGTTCCCCGCAAGCTTCTTTATCTGTCTCCGCAAGAAGGTGAGCAAAAGGGATTTCCAATGTTCTCGTGCATCCACAGAATGCAAATGGTGCTTTTCTCATGAATATGTACGAGTGCAGGAGCGAGACCTCTTATGAATAAATTCTCTCTTTTAACCTGACGGACAAACAGGGCTCATGAACACGGCACATCCTCTCATATGAGCTGACACTCTCGGGGTCCTTCAATGGATTCAGTTGCACAGATAAATCATCTCTTCAAAGCCCCGCATTGCTTAAAGACAATAAAGATACTTTTAGCATTATTAAAAAGTTTTGCATTGACAAGTTCTCACTGTTCCCACTACTTTAACCCGTAATGCAAAAACAAGTCATGTAAAAAAAAGAATATACTCTTTGCATTATACATGTACGATTTTGCATTGAAATAAAAATGTCTTTTAACGAAATAAAAACCTGACTTTGATTTGAAACATGTCCCATTCATCTATAAAACTCTGTAAGCCATTTCTCTTCAGTGTGCACATAATCTATTGTGTTTTGGCAGCGGAGACGGGAAACACCAAAGCAACGATGGCTACGTCCAGCTCTCCGGAGACTCGGAGCTCAAACTCCGTCCGCTGCTATGATCCACTTCTGCCAGCTTTTTAGTGCCATCACATATTAAACTTTAATGAGCGACATTTAAAATTTATGACAAACTTAAATGGAGTTTTCTCACACGCTATAAATCCAAAATGTCAGAGAGTCAGAATGTGACTTTCTGCACTTGTTTATACGGACCTCTGTATCCTTTAAAGACAGACAAGAGACGGCAGACTGTCACAGATACAGAAGAGGAGATGCTGAAACAGACAAAGTTCTCATTTATTCTAGTAAAAATCTCTCTAAACGAATCTCTAAAACTAAAGTTACTAAAGCAAAGCAAAGCATTCATTCGCTCTCCATTTCATCTCACGGATGTCTAGGAGAAAAAATGTGATATATTACAGAAATCTCATACGCGATTTTTTCTTTCTTATTGGTTTTATCCATACAATAAAATAGAAAATGACCTTCATCCTTTACTCGCAAATGTTCTGTATCAGATATAGAGATATATAGTCAATTTCACCACAATACAACAAGCACAATTTAGATTCAAAGGACCAAGTTTTAGTATTAATACTGAAAAACAAGACCAAACAGATTAAGAAAATGATCCTGTCTGTCGTCTCTTCCTTTATAAGCAAACTTTCTCATCTCTTTCTCTCACTTTCTATTCGAGGCTGTGATTAAGAGAGTGTTAATAACTCCAGCACATTCATCTTCAGCGTTAATGAACATCATTTAATGTGTCTATAATCACCTTTATTCATTTGACACCAGACTCTAATAGTACCTCTGGTCAGTGACTCATATTTCTGCTGTATTTACCATTGACTCTCATTTCTGGAGTCACACATCATTTCATGAAGCTTTTCAGAAATATACGAAGAAGAGCATTTAATGGAGAGAAAGAGCTCAGATTTGTCAATATTATTATAGACCTTAATATGAACTCTCATCAAATTGAACCAAATCCAGATTATTTTAATCATTTACACGTGTTTCATTTGTCAAGTCAGCAATCAAAAGTCAATATTATTAAAGACCTTGAACTCTCATCAAATTAAACCCAAATCCAGATTATTTGATTCATTTACACGTGTTTCATTTGTCAAGTCAGCAATCAAAAGTCAATATTATTAAAGACCTTGAACTCTCATCAAATTAAACCAAATCCAGATTATTTGATTCATTTACACGTGTTTCAACAATTACACTCATTGATTTCTCTTTTAAGAGCAATTTTAGGAGAAGCATTTGATAAAAATATTAAAACACTACACAGTGAAAACGGCCTAAGAGTGTTTGGCGTTCTTGAATGAGACACGAGCCTTGTTGATGTGTCTGGTGTCAGAGGTTAAAGACATGTTTTCTTTCATTGAGTTATTAATGAGTTCTGTATTTAGCATTGAGACCGAGGGTGTTGCCTCCACCCCAATTACAGCTCCAGGGTTCTTCTCCAAGGCCTCTCAAGAGGGATTATTAATTCTAATCACCAGTTCTCTCCTGCACCTCCACGATAAGCTCATTACGACAGCAATATATGACTGTGAAGCTGGAGAACCGCCAGCCATCGGACCTCACATTTAAACAGCCAATTACTGAACTTCATGGAAGAACTTCAAACTGAAGCTCATGTTGGATCGTTCATTGAAAGAGAAAGTGACGGTAATGGATTGAACTAAGCCAGTGGTTGATAAAAGTTACTCAAATGATTGACAACAACGAGGCTTTTCAGTGGTTATTAGCTTGATCATTACAGCCTGACAAGTTTGTTAAAGGTGAAGTTCAACCAAAAATGTGTCCGTGACTTAAAGGGAACATTGACCCAAGAATGAAAATTCGGTCATTATTTATTCACCCATATGACTTTCTTTCTTCTTCAGACCACAAAAAGATAGACAGCATTTCTGAAACTCTTAATGTAACATCATGTCTAAAAGATGTCAAAAATGTCTTCCATCTTTATCACATTCAAACTAAACCTAATTTGTCAAAAATATGAATTTACTTCTTTCACCCACTCCATTAAATACCACTTTTATTCTCGTCACACACCGCCGAAGCGCACGTAAAGGATTATGGGATATGAGAGGAGATCTAGCCTTCAAACACCTTCTGCTCATGTTCTCTGTCATTCACTTTACACAAAGAGAACAGCATTGAGATGCAAACTCTAAATGGTTTTGAGACTAAAAACTGTAATTTATTCAATCGAATCTCCTTTATATGATGCAAGTGGACTGGGATCTTAGCTTTTGAGCTTGAAACAAGGAATACATAGTAAAAAAGTCAGCAGCTCTGGACATCAATCTAAATGATAGTAACACATTGAAAATGATTCGCTAGAAAAACAACACAACCTATTCACTTTCATTGTATAAAAACGTCTAGAGAGGATCTGGCAACCCAGGTTTTCTCGTAGTTATTTGGCCTGTGGATGGAGATTTACTGTTTACTTTCTGCACCGCGCTTAATTTTCCAGCAGTTCAACATTCACCCCACAGGTGCAGAGGAGATATATTGAAAGCAACTGTGCGTGAGAGAACTCGAGCAAACATTGTGAGCTTCGAAAGGCCATTTTCTTCTTTTTTTTTAAATGTGTGTAAGCAGTGTGGATGTGAAACAAACCCAAATATACAATACAGATGTGTTGAATAAGCTGGAAAAACGGCACTGATATCCAGACCCGGATACAGTATCAGTTTGCACATGGTAAGTAAGCCACCAATGTAAAGACAAAAGCAATAAAATCTGTTTTAAAGCATTACATCATAACACCGCATCATTTCACACGATACTCTAACAAAAGCAGTCTGAATTTCGTGACCATGAAGTGCTAACCCCATTTACCCGAGGTTCAAACCTTCTTTAATGAAATATAACCCTGAGCTATGAAATTCTCCTCTTGGACCGACTGTACCTCTTAATTTACAAATGCTTCTCTTTTGAGGCAGTGAGAAGGGCTGGGATCTTTCTGCACATCATCGACTGCTGAAATGTGGCCAGCGTGGGTGGAAACTCGGTCTCGCTCTGAAGAAATGCATTATTAACATCAGGAGATTCATTCTGAAGGACTTCACCGCGGTAGCGCCGCGGCCGCGATGACTGAGTCAGAGCGGACATGAGACGTGACGAAGCCTCCGGGAATCTAAACTTTCTAAAAATAATCTTAATTAATAAGAGCGATCTGATATCAGACGTGCTGTTCACGCATGAGCTGAGCTTTTGTGCTCCTGTTTCTCGCTTACAAAAAATGGAAGAATGGTTGAGAGTGAAGATGCATTTTCTCACCCGTGTTGATTTTCCAGGATGTTTTATAGTTAACCACATGTATCACAAGACTTTTTTTTGAGAATGTGATCAGTTTGGTAAGCTGGCCTTTCAAATTCAATGGCTAAACATCAGTGCTTTCATTCATGTTAGCTCAATATCTCTTTATGATAATGATCATGATCCTCTTTCCCACAATCCCTTTCAGCGAATCTTCACAACACACGCTGCCCCGACAATGTCATTACAATCGCTAATACGGCCGTGTTTTAGCCCTTTCAGAGAAATGACAGAAAGGGTATGAACTGTTTTTCAAAACCGACATCTTTATCTAGATGAGCGGCGGTCTCCCCCCCCGCGGGCTTCCCCTTCCATTCATCCAGTGTTTCCTGAGAGCGCACTTGACTGATGGTCTTCCAGGCCGGGTTTGTAATTACGGCACATCTACAAGAGCTACTTCATTCAGCAAACTCGAGGACTCGATAGGTGAGCTGACGTTAATGAACACGTCAGAACATTTTGCCGTCGGGCTTGTATATAGAGGAAGACAAGACGTCTGATGAGTGTTCTTCCGACCGTGTTTCTTACTGTACCTTTAAGGTCTCATTATGCAAATGAAATCTACGATACAATACATCTGCATGCTAAAATAAATGCAGAAATGTATAATCAATTAAAATATAATGACAGGACCGCTTGACAACAGTTTTGTCTACTGATCCTAATGGGATGCACTCTTACAGCACTGCTCTTACTGTTGCTATGGTTACCTGCATCCAGCATCTTTATGGAGACGATGCTATTGTAATCAAACTCGTGTTGTCTCTGAATGCGACGTCAAAGCGCTTCTCGCAGTTTGTATATCATGATCGACCTGACAGGTGCGCACACTTATAATAACAGCCCTCGAAATCTGCATTAAATGACACGTTGCACACTGAAACGTTGCACACACTATTTCTTCTAGCCATCAATCGAGCCAATGGAAAGGTTTGCAGATATTTATGAGAATAAGACGTGGAAATCTCACAAATGTCTCCATTTGAGTTTCAGAGATCTCAACAAACTGAACTTGTCACGTCTGCAATCAAAAGTCAATATTATTAAAGAATCAAATTTTTCTCAAATCCAGTTTATTTTACCTCTACAATCTACATTCAGGACTGAATTAAAACTGAGAACCACCGAGCTATAAAAGAGGAAAGCTTTGAGCAGTTTTTCTGTCGTTTCCTTCATGCAGCATACAGACAATTTATTCAAAACTGCATTCGAGCAGATGGTTTAAGAGAAAGCTCGCCCATTCTGGACGGTTCCTCAGAGCTATAAACAGACCAGAGAATCCTGGAAACAGCACATCTGCAAACACGAGGTCTTTTCGTGCTCCTACACGTGCTCCCGGCTTCCTCTGACTAACACGAATCAATTGAAGTCGGCTCCCCCGGGACAGCCGGCGCTGAGACAAAACTCTTCAGTCGATTCTAATTCAGCAGATGCATCACAATACAGCGCTAAAAGATGCCACAGCTCACAAAAATTCAACACAATGCACAATGTAATCAGAGGTTTGGAGTGCCGATAGCAGCTTTCTGCTGGAGCCAAATGAGCCGTTGGCCGGAGCTCTCCGCTGGCCTCGGAGAACAAACCGTCCCGCTCTTTTGTTTGTTAACAATGGCGAACGGCTGAGGGCTCCGACACTACAGCGGAGACTTATTTACTCGGTGAGCTTTAAGAGGGTCTCGATTCTTGTGTCAATTTGTTGTTACCTCAGCAGAAGGCCAGACGCTGTCGTTTAGAGCGGATCCGCCAGCTCTTCAATGAGAGAATCAACAAACCATTAACAGAAAGATGCAAGCAGAGATTACCTTTCAAAACCGAGACGATAGGAACAGATAAACAGAGATTAAACACCCGGCCGGGTCAAGACACACTTTCATCTGTTGTGTTTGAAGTTGACACATGTTCGCCTGTAAACGCAGATCAGGTTATTTCAATATTTATGCATTTATTTATATGGATCTATTTATGCATCTTGTTTGACAAATGCAAACAGCGTAAAGCTAAGATAATGACTAATGCATGTTATTACTTTTATTTATTGAGTAAAGATATAAATGAGTGTCTAAAAAACTACAGTATTCATTATTCTGAAGAATTGTTTTATGTTTTTAATATTTTATTTAAGGATGTATTTAGTGCAGTTTAGTGTAACAGTTTAGTGTAGTTTAGCAAAAAAAGAAGAAGATAAAAACTCATGAGCAAAGCTTATTGAGTAAGCAAAATATAAATAACTGATGAGAAAATATAATTTTTCTAGACAAAAATGTATATTAAAAATAATTTATTAATTTATTTAATTATTAGTTAATAACAACAACTCAATGTTTGCTCAACACATGAGTAAACCAAATCAAATAAAAGAAATAATATAATAATTTTGTACCATACTCCTCATGTTTTAATATTAATTAAATTTAAGAGGGCATTAAATGCAAATTGTACAAATAATCCGTCCAAACATCACGTTTGGCCACAACTGTATATGCATATAATGATCAACATTTACTGTCAAACTTTTAAACACACACATTTTATGACAATTTCTTTAAGTATTTCATATGCTAAAGCCTCTGAGAGTAGACACAGCACAAGCCGTAGCAGATGTCTGTGTGATACCGCGGTAAACCGACTCAATCGAACACTGAACATGTGGAAACTGAGTCTAATGAGACCATTTCCTTTATGAAATGACACAACTGTGAGGTGGATTGGACCACCGTGTCAATTTCAAACCTTGATTCAAGCCTAATTGTGTATAGTTGAAAACTCACACTGGGACACAACAGAAATAATCCAAACAGATTTACACTTCTGGTTTCAAGGCAACACGCACAGATAAAAAACAACCTGTGTTTTATATTTCACCTCAACCTTTAGCAATTCCTCCTCAGCACAAAACTATAAAGGGATTTGTGCCACACTAGTTACCGTATGTACTACATAATGCCTTCTGTACTTTTAAATACTTAAAGCAATACGCAGAATGCAATGACATCACGTTGCATGTTTAATGAAAACGAAAGCTTATCATCAGTTGCAATGCATTTTTTATGTAATTTATGTAAAATGCCTTAACATTTGACAGGCTGATCACTCATCACGCTGGAAATGAAAGACTGAGTGCAATGCATTGTGGGATACTGTATTAGACACTGCACAAGTCTCAGTGTTTCATGCATACAGAAAAGTTTAATACTGCACACATAACTGAAAGAGTAATATATCAACTAGATGAAGTAATATTTTATATTTTACATTGTGAGATAAAATCGTTTTACACAAACTAATGCTCATATCAAAAAGTAGTGTATAAAATATGAAGTTAAAGGGATACAATATTTTTATTCATGTCATATCAAACCTGTATGACTTTCTTTCTTCTGCAAAACACAAAAAAAGATATTTTTAAAGAATGTTGGTAACCAAGCAACACTGAACCCCATTGACACCCATTGTATGAACACAAAACCACTGAGACATTTCTCAAAATATCTTATTTTGTGTTCTACTGAAGAAAGAGTCACATACAGGTTTACAACCACATGAGAGAGAATAAATGATGACAGAATTTGTATTTTCTGGTGAACTATCCCTTTAAGAGAGAATAAGAGACAGGAGGAAGAAAGAGACACACAGACAGACAGAGAACGATATCAAGGCATAACTAAACCATGAATAAATTCACATCCCTGGGCTGAATGAATGAAGTTTCCCCGAGTCTGAAATGTGAGGCCTGCGGATGATGAAACTTTTCAATCCATGCTTTTATAATATTTAGTGAAGCGCTGAGGCCAGAACAGCTTCCTTTGAAAAACCACCCAGACACATTAAGTGTTTCATTATTTGTCCTAAATTTCCTTTACGCGCAGACCAGCTGACTGAAAAAACGTCACCAATGCGAGTCGTGATGCAAGTGTGCAATTGCGTTTCGCTGAACTACGTCAAATTTCTGTGCATAAATGTCCACATGAAAGCACAGACGTCTACCATATCTCTGTCATTTAGAAAACTACAGATGAATAAACATCTGTGACGGAGAGTGACCCATCACCTGAAATGGTTGAACTCTGACAGACGTCACAAGCAATGTCAGGACTGCTCTTGTCATGTCAGATCGTCTCTGAAGTCCTCGTGAAGGATGAGGTTGATGGGTCAAGCAAAGGTTTCCATCAAAGTCAACAAAACGTCTGACTGGGAACACAGTGAATCCTGTTTCAACACATACCAAAGCCATGAAACAGTCCAGAATCCATGTCATTTTTACATGTTTAACATAGAAGCGCTCTCACTGCTAACATGCATTTATACTACAGTACATGTTTACTATAGTAAAGCAAAGGTTAATAAGTAAGAAACTGTAAATCTAACGCTGGATGTGGCGAGGGTCTCCGGAAGATCCTTCACAGCTACACGGGCACGATTATAATACTCGGGCGTCCAGATCCATCTATCGCACAGCTGGCCAGAGTTTGATTCATTATCAGACGCAAGCTGCTGTTTCAGAGATGAACTGGACTCGGCTCATTCGTCCTGCCGGCTGGAAAGCGCCGGTAACATTCGTCTTTCTAAACACTGAAGTGTCCGAGCTTGTTAGGAGAGAACAGAGTCCGCTGGCGGAGCGATCGATGGCTACGGTCAATCTACAGACGTCAATGAAAGCGAGAGAGAGTTTCAACACAATCTCATCGCAATTCATGAGAAGTATACGTGGCGGCTAATTCGTTTTGAGTTTAGTTCGAGTTTTGTTACAGGAAGCAGTAAATCTGTTTTATCAAATGAAGATTTAACCTTGAAGTCTTTATACACCTTTATATAGCTTCATGAGTTCTCTGGGTTTCTCCTTTGAAAAACACCTCAACACGCGTCCGTTTCTCTACACAATAACGCCAGCGTGCGTTTTGCAATTTATGTTAACCCTGACACGTCTGACCTCTTTCTAAACATGTTTTCTGCAGGTCTTCAAAGAAAAACTCAAAACGACTGAAGTGTAACTTCACAGATGGTGAACGTCTAAACAGATGCACGCACGCATATTGTGCTGCTGTTCTTTCTGTTAGCAAAATCATCCCAAACATTTTGTTTCGACCTACGCAGAATTCTTCATCTCTTGTGTAAATACTGTCCAAAAAAACATGTCTTGTGACCTGATTTATGAATGTTTCTTTGCACGAATGTCTATAGAACAAAAATGAACAAACCAAATCCTGTTAATTGGCAACATCTGTTGTGTTTGATGTCCTGTGGTTGTTTGGTATCATATTTAAAAGCCCATAATGATGAAGAAGTAACACACTGTCAAAGATTTGGTAACTACATCAAGTCGGGAGAGTTCACAATGTTTTACAGCAATACGTTGCAAAGCGTGTCACCTTTTTTAAACGACCTGTTTGCAAATAAATCCCTGTAGCTTAGTTGGTGTTAACAATTACATTTGAAGAGTTCATTTGCAAAAACAGATTTCAAAAATCATGTTTTTTTCATTGTGGATTCCAAGTAATATCCACCAAACTGCAGTTGGGTTGTTTTGAGTAAATAAGTAATAATAACAAGATTTGTGAAAATGTTTAAAAACAGAGTTTTCTGTTTTGCAAAGAAACTCTTCATTTATTAAATGAACAATACAAAGGGAACATGTTCAGACCACTTGGGGAAACCTAAACAACGCAAGCCCAGAAAAACATCCCGTCACAGAAAACAACCAACAGAACATTTGTAACCAAATCAAAATGTTAAACGAATACCTTTAAGATTTAATCAAATATGTAAGGTTGGTTTTTTTACTTTTTGAGAAGTGGTCTGATAAAAATACTGATAAAAAGACGTATAGCTTGAAGTTGCTTTGGATAAAAACATCCACCAAATGCTTGAATGTAAATAAATAACAATGAGACACTGCATCACACTTACAAATATAAACCATGGTTTTCCTTAGTAAAAAAAGTCAATTCACCAAAATAAACATAGCTAGTACACTTTTACTTTAATAAAACTATAATTCTACACGTCATGTCCAGGAGGCAAAGTGAAGCCACACTCTCACAGTTTTACACATGGACTGCAGAGAAATCCCACGACAGGTGTAAGCACAATTATCAACGTCCCATTGACACGCTAATTAAAGCTAATGTGTATTAGCATCTATTGCCACCAGCTCCTCTGAGATCTGTACTCGCTAACCCCCGTCTCAGCAGCTGTCTCCACGCTTATTAATATGAATTTACACCAGTAAAAGACCTTTAAGAGCTCCGACTTTAAAACTGCAAATCTATCAGCAAGTGAAAAGCGCTGAAATGTTAGCAGACGCTGTGTGTTGTCAGAGATCATTAGCGAGTCGACAGGGACGAGACTCATCAGGACCAGAACAAATGTGACGAGACAGGCCACATGAACGAGCCACACATCTCGCCCGACCGTGAGGCGGCAATTACAGAACAACGTCACACCCACAACACTGCTATTAGCCGTCCAGTCCGCCGCTTCATCGCCTGCTTTATTGCAGGAGTGATGATGAAAAGATGCGGCAGGTGCTTTCTGGACACTTTTACGGATGCGGTCACGGAGAGAGGTCAGGAAATAACGCTTACAAAGCCTGCGCTAAATGCTAGATCACGGCTTTTATTTAAAAATGCTTTTCAATTAGACAAACTTTGTAGAACAAACTGTGGGGTTAATGTTTATAGCGCTAAAAGGCCAACGGTTGCGTGATGGAAACAGTGACAAGCATCTCAATCGTTGCAGCCATTAGCGGAAATGAGGGCATCGTTGTTGCGATGCTATTGACTTTTCATTGGCCTGCTGTATGACATTTGTTAAGCAGTTAATTGGATGCTTGTTCAGTTTTTTGTCTGCGAGATTTAATCCACTTCTCACGGTTACAGCTGGAAGACTTGAGCCCCTGTCATTTGCCTCAGCTGGGAAAAAAACCAAAGACTTCAGAATCGAAACAAGGGAATTACAAACAGAAGCAGGAAGACGTCTTACAGTATTCACGCTCCGTCGCTTAAATTAACGTCATACATCTCTTTCTGTTGCACATCAACACGCTACTTTCATTACCTTCAACATTCATTCGCAAAGACTTTCTGTATTACATATGAGCAGTGTTGTGGGGTAATTCATTAAAAGTATTCATGCAACGACTTTAAAGTGTGTTGTTTTTCTTTTGATACTAGTGGAACAAAACAGAATTGCACAAACTAATAAAATCATCGACCATTGGTTGAAAAACTGATACCTTAGCCTATTCTTACAAAGTGGCTATTTTGCATGAAAATCATACATTTTTTACAAAGAAATTAAGGCCAAACCCCAAACCAAACGTCACGGGTGATCGTACCAAAACATACAAACGACATGAAATCGCAAATCAAAAAATACGAAATTACGAATTGTCATGAGATTTTGTTTGGACAGTCACATCTCATAGAGTGGCGTGTTTACATTTTTCAATTCTTAATAAGCAAACTATACCAACACATCTAAAAAAAAGTACAAAGTATAAAATACTGCTCTAACCCGACATACTATAACAAACAACATAACAGCTTGAATAAATGAAAGTAGCTGTTTCTGAGCAACAGTTTTAAAGTAGCTTCAACACTAAGCGCGTGTAAACGCTGAGAGAGATGCTGAAGTGGATGTTATTAGCATTAGTCACACAGATCTGTGCCGTCGCTGGTGAATTTTTAATGCACAATTAACCGTACGATTAGTACAGCTGTTTGATGTTTGCTCGGCGGAGGGTCCGCCATAATAACTGTAATTCTATCATGAGGGGTGAGGAAAGATTACAGTGTAGACAGGATTTGATGGAGGAGGAGGGATTGTGTTTTAAAGCCGGTTATTATATTTCCGTCGTGAACCGATGCCACCCGGCAACATTACTGGCGTTTCATGATTCTAAATCTATTAAGAAGAATGTATAGCTCGAGTTCAGTGCGAGTTAAACTCTATCGATCTTATTTGTGGCATATTGTTCGTAACGGTAGAAAATCATTTAAACTTCCACCTCTAGAAATTTTTCAAGCAACAACTGCATCAAGAATGAAACTGCACTCATGGCATTTAAAATGCATGCATGTACTTTTGAAAACTCAGTAATGCAATGCACAACAATCTTGGGCTGTTTGACATGGACTTAATAAAAATGCAAAAGGCATAATTCAGCAAATCAGAGCAAACCATCTCACCCATTTCCCTGGAGATCTGCACGAACGCTTCCACGCCACTTTCACCGTAGTTTCCTTCGGAGGCGAGCGTGGAGACGTAGTTCCAGCCCATCGCAGTGACTATATCCAGCATGGCCTGCGCCTGGTATGAATCCGGCGGAACGACGCGGGAGAAGAAGTCGTAGCGGGTGTTGTCGCTCAGCTCCGGAGCCGTGGATGCATAGCTGATCTGAGGGATCTGCAGAGGAAACGGAAGAAAGTTTTTATTAAAAAAATATACAATATAATCTGTTTAGACAATGACGAACATTACTGGATGAATGCAGAAGCTGGATTTCACAAGTTGGGTTTTTGTAAATATATAAACCAATCCTGTCTGTGTTAACACTCTTGAGTAAATTATGTTTTCAAACTTTACCAACAATATGCCCAAAATCATAAAATAAGCATTAAAAACGCAAGACATTTCAGCAATTACTTGGGTTGCATTTTATTTCTTAGGGGAAACGCTGAGTCTGGAGGTAAAAATCTGCAGATCAAAGCAGGGAGAATAACTCACTACTGAGAAGGCAGGTCTGCCGCTGAGAATTCTGGGTAATGGAGTCAAAGCCGCAGGAGGTTTGACTGACAGATTCATTTTTCTGGAGGAAAACAGCAGGTAGAGGCGCTCACGGCTGAATAATTCCTAAGCATTCTATTAAAAAAACACTTTTTGAAATGCGGCACACGTCAAGCCGCACAAACTTGAAATCCAAACATCCCGATGGCTCGACAATCAGACCGTTTCACCACTTGAAGCCACATTTAAGGGAATTTTTAAGCGTTACTCAAAGATGTGCCGCCCTGTTTGTGCAGGTACCTGTTCGGAACGGATTTATGAGTAATGATGCCGAACGAAATTGAGACATTGAAAAATACATCACATTTATTTGTCCCCTGAGGTGGCCTGTGAAACTGAAATCTATGCTAGTGATCGGGTTTTTGATAAAACACAACAAGTGTGCGATTTTAAACATTCGCTCTACAACAGACAACTTCACTGCACACAGCTCACACAAAAATCCTTTATCTAAACAAGTAATGAATTACTTTCATAAAGTACACCAGAAGCAAATAAATATTTCATGAGAACAGGCCACTCAAATACGACAACACCAGGAGGTCAAGACACATAAAAATAAAGATGATAACTTGTTTTCATAGCATAACACAGTGAAATAAAAGTAATATCCTTCTGAGAGAGAAGCGAATCATCTCATATCAAAAGCTTTGAGTTTTCGTTTTATTGCACACACACACACACACACACACACACACACACACATCTTGAATAGAGTAACCAAAATTTCACATTTCCAGACAGCGATGCTGTGCAAACCTCACTGCCACGACACCAGCGTGATGCTGACGGCTGTCAGGACGTCGCTCTGCGTGCGCAACAGAGTTTTCAGCACGTTGCTATGAGTTTGCAAGTCTTGAATCATCTGTCGGGTGAGTTAAAGTTTCAGGTCTGTGGTTATGTACGTAGGTTTACAGTTTTTAAGGCAAACACCCTTAACCCTAAGCAATAGAGTCCAAAACAATTCTGCTTGGCACTCATTTTAAAGTGTGACAAATATAAAATAGAGTAAATAAATGATTCTGGTGTCAATAGTGAAATAAATCCATTCAACTCAGACAACCAGACCTCTTCGCAAGAGCATTTTGTGTACGTATTCTTAATATTCTCAAAAACCTGGACATTTAAAGCAATTCGCTGAAAACACGCTGAATGAATATAAAGATGCTTACAGGCACTAAACTCTTAATCCGTGATAATCCTCTTTTTTAACATTTCCCTGAGCAACAGATTTATTTAATTTAACAAAATGAAAGCAAAACCTCGCTTTACCTACGACATTAGGTACCTGATGTATTTTGGAAAACGGTTAAACATGGCAAAGCTTGTTAAAAAAGGGCTTCAATACTGACCCAAACTTTGAGCAGTTGTAATTCAGGATAAACGTAGAAAGAAAGCTTTCGGGAAGAACGCTGGATGCTTTTTTATCATTTCAATACAGTGAAAGCATGACAAAAAATACACAAGTAATGGCATTAAAAGGATATCAGGCCATACAAAGCCAAACGGACCACTACGAGCACACATTTAAACATTTCTGATACGCTGATATGATAAACGCATTTATAACAAAAACCGAACACTAATTTCTACTTAACCCCAGAAACAACACAACATAAATGAACGCTATTATAGTCTCCCAGAATGCACTGGAATCCTTTTATTTCTCCAGCGCTGCTAATCAACATTCGCACAACGTTCACATGCCGTATGCGGGACGTGGACCTTAACAAACGGTTCACACAAACACAAAGTGCATCCTCATATAATTACATCTCAATTGATGAATGTGTCTGTATGTTGACATTGATTGATATCCTGGAGAGTCAGAAATATATGACAAGACATTAAGTGTCACACACACACACACGCTAAAGACGTGTTCACACTGACTGCAAATGACTAAAACACGTGACTGGAATTCATTCATTTCCAATCAAAGCAACTCAGTTCATCTCTTTAATATCTCTTTATTTCTCTTAGGCATCAACGAGATTAAATGGGGTGCAAGTGGAAATGTAGCTTAAGTCTCATCTGTGTCTCAGTCAGAAATGTCACAAATGTGTTTCAGAAGAGATGTCTCAAACTGAGCTCAGATAAGTCTGTCATACAAAGTCAATATTATTGAAAATCTCAATATGAACTCATCAAATTTATTTAAATAATTATTAAAATTTTACTTCTACACCTCCATACTCTTCATGTGTTCCAGCAGTTACACTCTCATCTGTTTCCATGAAATATCTGAGACTTTACAGTCTACATAAGACACATTTCAACCCACATTTAGGTCTAAAATACGTCAAAATATAAAGTAGTAACCTCAATTTGATGGCACACAAAAGATTAAGCTAAAAAAGACCCCATTAAAACACCTTTTAAAGGCCAAAAAGATGAAAAATGTATCTTTCTAACCCCATGTTCAATCAATTATCTATTTCATTAAAACTAAATAATACAGTTACGAGCATGATCAGGATCTTAGACAATGGCACCGTCCTTAAACAAAAACACGTCACACATTGCACAAAAGACATTGCAAAAGCGTTCTGACTCCAGTTTTACTCTCTAAATCTGTAGAGATTTGATGTTTCACAAAGCATCTGTCATCATGCCACGCTAAAACAACAAAAGCTCAACATCACAAACACCTTATCTCACATCCAGAGACACGAGGAGACCCCAAACCAAAGGAACTGATCCATGCCATTAACACAACAGCCAAGTTAATCTCCGGCGGTCATAGCGGTTCCGCTCAATATGCTATCAATGCCATGCTAACCCGATCTCACCACAATGAGAAACTTTGACTCCAAATGTCATCAAGCGGCTGGCCGTTTCCTTCTCAATGAGGCGGATCGCTGACATTGTGCTCCGCTGATAATGGCTGCAGCGGGGTGTAAATGCGGGTCATGATGCCCAATCTGCTCAGCGGGGTTTACAGGAGACCGACTGCCTTGGCAGGTGTCCTCGTACCAGCATCACAGCGCCGGTTTCATCCGTCAGATGGATGTTTGTACTGACAGAGGAACGTCGAGGAGACACATTAGCTGACAATGCTTATCTAAAGAGCGCTGGGTCAGTTGCTTTACATTACCAGCTCCATAATGTCACATAGGAACAGATGTGTGTGCGCGTTTGTCTGAGCAATAGAGTTGGACTTTAATCAAACCTGTTTTTGATTGACAGGTGATGATGTGACACTGCTAATGAGAGAAATACATTCCCAATTGCTCCACTGCAGCTCAGTCGAGTCTAAGCCGTCGGGATTGAGATGTCTCTCTGGAATTTCACCCCGTCCTGGATGAGCTCAGGATTGGATGCTCCGCCCCCGTTCACACTTGCAAGACTTTTTGATTCCTGATACTAGAAGTTAAGCACACTTCATCTCCATCTCACGGACAAAAAATAACCAGTCAATGTCTCATCTGTGTCTCAGATATTTCTCCCGAGAAACGAATGTCTCTATTAGAGTTTCAGAAGACATGTCAACAATGTTTCTGCAATCCAAAGTCAATATTATTGACATGAACTCAAACATTCAAACATCAAATTTACCCAAATCCAGATTATTTTACCTCTACAATCTACGTTTATTTCACACATCCATACTCTTCATGTGTTTCAACAACTGTCTGTTTTATTTCCTTTCTAAGAGAAACATTTAAGACTAAGTTGATACCTACACTGCAAAAAATGACTTTTATTTTTTGTATTTTTGTCTCGATTTCCAGTACAAATTCTTGAATCAAGATGCATTTTCTTTATAAGCAAAATATGAAATTTAAGTCAATTTGTGCTTAAAACAAGAAAAAAATCTGTCAATCGGGTAAGAATAATTACCTTGAATTTAGTGACTAAGAAAAATGTAAAACTTAATTCCAGTTTTTTTTTTCTTACCCCATTGCCAGATATTTTTGCTTGTTTTAACCACAAAATTACTTAAATTTCAAGAAAATGCATCTGGATTCAAGAATTCTTAAACATTTGTACTGGAAAACAAAACAAAATTAAAGAAAGTCATTTTTTGCCGTGTAAATGAAACATAACCGTCAAATCTCCAGAGCTATGAGAAAGCAACGTCTGGGAACGTCTGCTTTAAAATACATTTGAATTGTTAATTTACTTGCATATATCTTGAAATTATTATTTGTATAACTCTGTACATGTTTACGTAATAATAAAGTGATATTTGTCATTTCTTATTCAAACACACATGTGTGTTTCATTAGCATCAGTGTTCTCATGGGAAACTTTTTTTAGCATCTTTCCTCTTAAAGCTGTCAGCGTCTGGCAGATTCGGTCCCCTACGTCTTCCATCACGTCTCCTCCATAAGCGCCGTCGCTTACCACCATTATCGTTCCCCCACGGTCCAAACGCGTCACGTGACGGATCATAATCCCCGTTCGAGATGTCAACAAACTCTCCTGCGCCGTAACATCTGTTCCAATTAACAACACGAGTCTAATGCATGTTTGATCATCCCTGAGCTTTCATTACATTCAGTTCATTACGTTCCTCAGCGTTTGAATAAGACCAGATCTCACGTAACATTCACCGGCTCTCTGAAGCTAGAAGATTTAGTGACCGAGGGAACCGGGGAACACTGGCACTAATGCACAGACACATTATTATTCAGCTCGCCGCTCAGAGCTCGAGGTCTCCGGCTTTATTTACCTTCAGCCTTCATTTGACTTCAGTAATATATGAGAGACACACACTTAAGTTGTACCTTTGTTAATTTCAAATAATATTTCTGAAGTCCTTGAATCTACCACTTGACTTAACCACTTGAATATTGATCCTGACATTGTTTTCTCCTTTATTCACATGTAAAGTGAGGTCTGTAGGTCTGGGACCATAAGTGAAAACAATCATGTTTTGAAGATTTCATTTCAAATGTTATACAAATGTTGAGCATTTTATTTTTAGTGATTATTCGTTTTTTTGTTATTGTATGACATTTTCCTTATTTTGAATCCTAGATTCTCTATGTTGTAATTAGTCTTTTTCTCTTATTAAACATGTTATTAATAAGTCATGGAAACATGTTTTTACATTACTGTACTCATCAAAATAATTTAAGCATTTCTTATAAATACAGCAACTCGTCAAAATTTAAAATATCTTAAAACTTATATTACAGTACCTGCAACCACACATTTAGGCAATTCCAGCGTTATGGATGCGACATTTTCATGCAAACCTGGAAATATAAATTGCCGGAGAATGTATTTATTACCAAGATACTGAATAATCTGTTTATATTTGACTAAATCCCTGATGATAGAGTTCAAACATAAGAAAAATCATGCGTTTTCTTTTTAAAAAATCATGCGTTATGAATGTGACAAACGTTTTTGAGAGACGACACACTTTGTATGATTTATATGAATTTAAATAGAAACAATAATACCCAACAAATGGCTCTTTACAGAACATGCAATAGATACTATATTTTAATTTTCATGATGCCCATTCAGACTATGAAAAACTGTGCTTTAAAAACACACAAAAATGCTTTAAAACTTTTTTGCTTTAAAACAACGTTTTGTTGTCCATGGTCACATTTGTGTCTTAAACTTTACAACCACAACTTCAGACTCAAAACAAGGCAGTAATGTCACATTTTGCACAAAGCAAATACCAATATCCCAATAAACGTTACGATTAATCATCTTTATATATTTTTAATAAAAAGCATGACGACACATCCGCAATCTGCTAACCTAGATGAGCATCCCAAAAACACAACCCTTTAAGTATTTCTCTCTCATAACAAAAGAGCAGATTGGTCTCACTCCTATCATTTTCTCTCTTAACACAATAACAGATCCAGTGCTTCACATGTCATTGAAAACACAGTTTCCATTTCTCTTCTATCAATCTAAAGGCTATATGTTACTGTTCACTCTCACACATCTGCAGCTTCATGTCATTTTAAAGGCGCGTGTGCATCACAGAAGCATTAATGAGAAGCGCTGCTTCTACGTGATTTCTTTAGCGACGGGCTGTCAAGAACACATCAGATGAACGAGTGGGTGGTCTGCTCATCTGCCTACAAAGTCGTGTGACCGGACCAATAAAAGTTCAGGGAAAAGAACAAATAAAATCCGACAAGCTCAAAGAGTTTAAAGACCGTCATCTGCCTTATTCGCTCCAAACCATCCTCATAAAGCTCAAAGTGGTGCTTATATTTAATGACGCAAAGACAATCTTTATTGTAAATTAGCATTATATCGAGTAAAAACATGAGAACGGATTCAGCCTCTTTCATCTCCTAGAAAAAAAATAAAGAGATTTATTCTGCTGGAGGTCATTGAAAAGATTAAGTAACATATTGGAGTCCAACGACAAACAGACCGAATTATCTGCGAATCGGTGAAGACGCTTTTTACCAGAACAAGTGACATTAAACGTGCGACATGAAGGATGGGATGGAAATCAAAGCACTGAAATAAATGATAATTCAATGCATGTGACGTCCGTAAAAATGAAAGAACATCAATTTTGTCTTTGCATTACACATGAAGGGCTGATGGGATATTCAAGGACAGTATAGACAGGCCGTTTGCTAAGATTTATCACTTTTATTACAGCTCATGCTTTGGGTTTTTTAAATGTATGCATTTCAAAATGATCAACAAAATATATATGAATATAAAAAATTATATTTTTAAGAACAGCTTAGCAACCGCATCACTAAGCCTTGGCAACCACCCAAAGCACAATAGCATCATAAAAAACAATTACTTAACAACTAAAAACAAAACTTTAGAAAACTAGATTTTAGGAACATGCTCAAGTCTGCGTGACATGAAGAGCGCAACCGCAGCGAGAATCAGAAGTATATACTGAAGGCCTCTTCACATTAAGACCTGATGCTGTCTGAGAACAGGAGGAGAGACAGAGGGACTCATGGTCAGATCCTCATCCGCCTCGTTCTCAAAAACACTCCAACACAATACTCTGCTTACTAGGATATAAACAACACATCACAATCCCTGGACACAAAAACAGACACACAAAAAATCACTTGAATGGTGAAGTGTGGACCGCTTGACCTGAATCCCACCTGTGGTGAAGTTAAAACTATATACAGGTTAAGAAAAGCATCATTTTGTCATCATTTATTTATCTTCATGTGATTGTAAACCTTTATGCGACCCTCTACTCAGTGGAACACAAAAGAAGATATTTTGAGAAATGTTCATACAATGGAAGTCAACGGGGTTCAGTGTTGTTTGATTATCAACGTTCTTCAAAATATCTTCTGTTGTGTTCTGCAGAAGAAAGAAGCAAATCCGATTTTCATCAAATCTCAATTGGCACCTAACATCTCTCTCATAACCTCACACTAAAACCTGATCGACGCTTTTACACCTAAGAGAAAAAAGGTCGGGTTATGAAAGCATAGCTGCAGGCGTGACAGACGAGAGCATCACGGCCTCCATCAGACTGATGGAATGAGATGGTGAATGTAGTCTGCTGTGAAAGCGCTCCACTGGGCACCGGGCCGAATAAAACTAGGCGATGAGAAAACCATCCCTGCCAACACAAAACAATTCATCTTTCATGAGCAACAAGTGGACCTGCGCTTTGATATTATTCTGTGATGTTGCGAGCGAGTCAAGCCGGTGCCAAGTGGCTGTATTGTTGATGGAAGGAGCTGTTACTGTCGCTTATTGCAAAACAAGATTCATTCTGAGATGACAAGGAATTTATAGTAATGAATTATTGACCCATAGGAAAATGATCCATGGTTTTACTAGAGTAAACGTGTAGCTTGTTTTTTTGGAAGATTGATTATTAACACATGAATCTTTCAATCTGAATCTCTGTGTGAAGAGATGAACAGCAGAATGAAAGGCTCTGCTGACACTGAAGCAAACACACAGATCCGACACTACACGTGTTTACTAACTATAGAAACATGAACATAACATTACATAACATGATGTGATGCTACATGTCATAAATGCTGAGTTAAGCTGCAGTCACTGTCAATATGAGACGACAGTAAATGTATATAAATAACATTTCAAATGCATGAGAGAAAGTGTATGTCTTCAGCTTTTTTAAAAATATACTTCACCCTTCACGCCTTCACTCTTAAAAATAAAGGTGCTATAAAGGTTTTTTCACAGTGATGCCACAGAAGAAATATTTTTGGTTCCCCGAAGAACCTTTCAGTCAAATAACTATTTCTTTTTCACCTTGAGATCACTCCTTCCACTGAAAGTAAGCTTTTGTGCAGTTTATTTTTGTTGCATCGACAAATAAAATTGTGAACATAAGTGTGACAAGTAAAATCTATAAATACCTAAAATATTTGACTACAGACGATTTTAAAGCAGGAAAACGTTACCGCGCATGCACGCTTTTACGGCCCAAACTACCGGTACACATCCAGAAAAAAAAGAGAGTCCCTGCAGATTATTTCTGATAACAAGCAAAAGAAATTACAAGTAAATAACATTAGCTAGCAAGTCCGTCTATAAGGAACTTAATTCTTTCAGCTTTTCTCCATAATCTACGTGACAAACTCCCTGAGGAGATAAGAAGTCTTCTCTTGCAAACGACATTAATTATAAATGTTACGAACAATGACGCTGTGGTCAACTATCAACTATTTATGTAAAAAGCCTTCATAGTCTTCACTTTCAAAGAGTCTATGGATCGATGTCTGTTCCCCACAGTGTACCCGACTGTAAACACAAAGCCAAGGTGACCTACGTGTAAGAAAACTCTTCAAATACAGTCAGAGCTCATTTACACACCGTCTGGGTTATGGAAAGGTCAGTAGTTTACCTCACTACAGTGAGCAGTATACAAAATTTTGCAATCATACATGGAAAGCATCCTAATTGTCTCCATTTAATGTGTTTTACGTGTTTGTGTGTTTCAAACATTTCATGTAGTAAAAATAAACCCTATCTTCCATCTGTGGTGCGCTTGTTATTCACAACTTAAGCACCAAAATAAATTCTCATCGAAATGGTGTTTTGTAAGGTGTTACAGCATCAGGAAAGGCACCGGGGAGCTATTTAAACCTCTGTACAGACAAAACACACACTGTAAAAAAATCATATTTTTTGCATTGAATTTTTTTGAGTTGTACTGACTGACTTACATAATTATGTCAAATCAACTAGATTGGACAAAACAATTGGATTAACTAACTAATTAAAGCTGACTACAATCAAACATTTTTTTTTTTACAGTGCATGATGTGGGTTAAAAATGAAGAAACCGATGGCCATACACAAATAAAGAATATACAAAAGCATGCTATTGCACTTTGTCGCATACTTTAAATGATGAATGATGTAGCTCAGGTATTCAATGCATACAGACGCTTAAGAAAATGTACCGTGGTATTTGTAGTAAAACTATGGTACTTCCAAATAAATGGTTACTACACTTTTACTATAATACGGTTAATTTTCCTAAGAGAAAACATACTACTGCAAATAGTGCGTTATTCCGAGCACAGGCAGTTTAAAGCAAGGTTCATTAAGATGGAGAGAGATTAAAACGAGAAAATGAACAGGATTAGTGGCATATAGAGCGTGACCCTAAAATGTTTCTCTCCTAAATATGAAAGGAACCGCTCGGCACGGATCTCCGTGGCATTTGGGTGACATTTACAGCCGGAGCCGGAGGGGATGTGGACCATGTCCTTCTAATTTAGTAATTAACCAGGGTTTCATTTCTAAATTTCAAACAGAGCTCATATGAGTGTAAACACCTGTGAAGGAGCGCTTGTGTTAATATCTGCTTGTCTGTTTGCATAGATCTGTTCATTAACATCCATATCTCTGAATGCTGGTGTTTAATTGATACGTTTGTGTGAATGTGGGTTGTTCTGCGCAGGATGTAATGACACATCACACCTCTCGGTTTAGTTTGAGAGTTGTAGTGATGATGGGCTGTTAACACCGTAAATTACTTCCACCATAAGGACCATTAGCACGAAACTGCAAAAGAAAGAGAGAGAATGAAAACAAGGGGTAAAGGTGATAAGAAACGTAGAGTGAAACAGATACAACGCGCAAATGTAACGTTAATGTAAATTTGTGTATACGCTTTCTCATTACGAATACGACTCACGTGCAGTCGTGGATGTTAAGACACCCGATGATGATCATGGCTTTACGGAGACTCAGAAACAAGGTTCAAACGACCGCTGAGAGACGCAGGCCAGACATGAGCCGCAGTTTTAGAGCGCTTTTAATTCATTACGTCCCCCTAAAGAGGCATTCTGCATCAACACCATCAGCCGGCTGCTGTCAGGACCCCTGAGCCACTGTAAATGAGCAGTAAAACCAGCCGTCGTAACACTGCAAACACCTGGCGGATACTGTCAGAGCGCTGAAACTTCAGTGACCCGCGGACAGCGAGAGCGCAGACGCCGTGAGGTTGCTCACATGGACAGAATGAGCCCACGCTTGTTCACTGTTTGTTTGTGAGACACTGGCTTCTTTTAAAAACACAATGAGTAAAGACATATCAATTGTTTATAAATCTACACTTTTACTATAGTAAATGTGATTTTTTTTCTAGCACAATTACTTAAGACAACATTACTATTTTTATACATGCCTTTATTAAGGTGGTTACTATAGTTAAACCATAAATACAGTAACCAAAGTTTTACCATGGTATTGGTAGTAAAACATGAGACATAAATGAAAATCAATTCTTTAAAAAACAGTTTTACTATAATAAAACCAACAGACCTTTGGGATATAATATCATTCAAGAATATGACATTCAAACAACAAAAAACTGTAATTAACTCAAGTGAAGGTATTAAACAGTAATACTACAATACTTCAATATATATATATATATATACCATGATTTTGTACTTATTTAATATAACAAATAATTATTTAATTGTATTATTTGATATATTTAAAAATGAATTATTATAATCATTTATGGTATCATTATGGTAAGTGTAAGTATCTCAAGCGATGGTATTAAATAGTAATATTATGGTACTTAAATATATACCATAAAAATATAATTATTTAATTTTATGATATCATAAAAAGAAATCATTAAAATAAATTAACAAAAATGTATTGATTAATTATTTAAATTAATATGGGGTGGTTTCCCGAACAGGGTTTAGACTAGTCCTAGACTAAAAGAAATATAAGAGCTGTCCAAACTAAAAACTACTTGCATTGACATATCTCAAAATACATCAGCGCCTCTGTGTTGTCTCAAAATGAACACAAGTAATGTTTTTAGTAAGATATGTTTGTTAAAACTACTTACATTTACCAATTAAACTTAGGCCTAGTCCAGGTTTAAGCTAATCCCTGTCTGGAAAACCCCCCCAACATGTTATATATTATAGTATTAATTTAATATAGTATTGCCTTAATAACTAAAACATTAAAGGAAAATGATTGTCTATTATATTCTTAATAAAGCAAAAATCACAGCTATGTGTGCATGAATAGTGTGTAATTGCGAAGCAAATCGTAAAGCTGATGCCTCCAAGCCGCTCTTGACTTTCACATGACCCAATATCAGCACATCACAAGAAATAAGCAAAGAGCGCTTACGAGATGATGTTCCTCATCGACACATCGACACACTACAGAAGAGCAAAGTTCCTGCTAATAATCTGAATCAGATTTAAAAAACGCCCGCGGGGTGAAATCTAGATGAATCGAGTGGGTGTGGACCCAAACATCTACACCAGGATGAAGATGCTACAGATGGAAAAGTTTTGAGGCAAAGAAAGGCAATATGCAGAAGTTGCCATAAACCCTATTTAGCCGCGGAGCACAAAGCTGTCAGAGTCGATTAATTCAGCTCGCGTGGAGAATCCACAACACTCCCTCGCTAACACAAGAACACAGACGCGTACGGCTCTCAGGGGAACGCCATAAAGCACCTTTTAGAATACAAAACAACCACCACGGACCCACAGCAGACTCTCATGCTTGTGAGGATGAGTTCCTGTGATATTTTACAGCACAAGACGCTAAATGGAGATGTTGCTATTTACCCTTTCAAACAGAAACCTCAGACCTCTGTAGTGGTTGTAAAAGCTTTCAGGTTTTGTTTCAGATGGAGTCTGGGGCACTTTGATCGTCATGAATAGGTTATGAAACCCAGAGAATAAACTGTTTGGGTATCAAGTCTCAACCTCGGAAGACAAAACACAGTCCCTTCTTCATGTATCTGAGGATGCACTGATACACAAATGTATGGATAAAAGTTACCAGGTTGATATAAGTGCTTGTGATAAACAATTAGTTTCCACGTTTGGCGTCTACAAATCTTTCAAAGACAAAGATTTTCTTTAAGGTGCTTAGACAAAAACAAACTTCAGGTCCATGAGCAAAACAGTATATTCTGTAGACACGGTTGCCAGATATATCTTAAATATCCTAAATATATCAACTCCAGAATGAGAGCTGATGAATAAAACCGATCCACCTGGCAACCCTGTCCACTGGGTTTATTTTGTGATATGTTTTTGCATTACAGTTAATAACAGTAGGTAGTTGTTAAATTATTATTTCTAATGCAGTTCCCAGAAGAAATAAGAAAACAGGTATAAGGTGTAAATGAGGCAAAAGAACACTGTATGCCAAACAAAACACTAAAAATCTGCTCTACCGCAGAAATATACAGCATAATATTACTTTGTAAATAATATCATACCATGGTCTCAACTTCATAGCAAACTATACCAATTATTACATATAATTCCCAGACCAATCTTTTCTTTATAATAAAAGTAAAAAACAAACAGCCCGACTAGTGTGTTTTTCACCCACACCTGGCAACCCTTCGCTCTGCTAAACGTCTAAATAAAAGCAACCGTCAAAGGCACCTTTTACATCAAACTCTTTTCCTTTTGTGCGTGACACGTCATTCTAAGCGAGCGCGGTTTGATTTGCGTTCAGCGTGTGCATTATGGATTCCAGGTCTGGTTTTATTGGTTTGTTTTGCTCGGCCTAGCAGGAAATTTCTTTTTAAGTGGAACAGGCGTCGGGTCCTAAACCACAGTGAAGGCAGGGGGAGTCATCTACATTTGAATGGGGGCTTAAGTGAATATTTTTCTTTCTCGCTGAGGCCTGGTAGGACGTTAACTGAGGTGAGGGAATTGATCCAGAAAAGCGGGTGACTTTCTTGCTTGCGAACAGGTGGCAAGAACCGGAGAAGGAAAACACGTCTGTTTAGTTTCTACCTATTTTAGTACTTGGACATCTATATGGTAAATACCATATCAAGGTTTTGGGTGAATGACTACAAAGACTGCCACAATTTTTATGAAACACAGCAAATATGCTTTTTCGTTGTCGTTCAGGATGAAGTGTGACCCGAGATCCAGCCGCCCACTGTCTTGACAAATACAACCAAATACACAGGTGTGCATAATCTGCTGTGAAATGACACAGTTTGAGACAGACCTTTCCTTTTAAAACATCAATTCTGCTCCATCTGTCCATCAGAAAACATAAAGCGATGTGAGGATCAAAGACGTCCTCTGGTCTCAAGACAAGCCTTTTAAAGAAGAGAAACTCTCAGGAAAGATTAATTATGACTACAGACTTTCATCTGCGCTCTCTTCTCATCACTTCTTTCATGCGTCGCACACGAAATCAACACAGGAGACGCTCAGAGCTCCTGCTGAGATGAGACACGCCAATGTCAACAACATCATAAAGACAAGAGCAGACGACAGACAGAGAGAAATGGACGGATGGACAGGGAAAGTGAGACAGACGCACAGATTGTTGGATGAACAAACAGACAGAAAGATAGACAGAAAGATCAACAGACAGATCATTAAAGTAAAAGAGGTGATGTATAGGTGATGGACAGGAATATGGTTAGACAGACACTAGAACTATTGAAGTCTGTGCTATTAGGTATTTTAAACTTAATTGTCAACAATTTACGATTCATGAAAAATCTCAGACAGCAGCAAACAAACATTAATCCATTATTTATTCATACGCTCATTCGAAATGAGTCAAAGTACCTTTATCCTAATTCCGGTCCCAAGTATCAAAGTAATCTTCCACAAAATGAAATGAAATGCTTGTCTCAGCTGAAGCTTAAAAAGCAAAACCAATTTAAAAAGACATCTTAAACATTGCTCAAAATATTTGCATAACAGTAGGACTCTGGTGCGAGCGATATGAATATAAAAATCTCAAACAAACTCTCCGCCGATGTCCCGTCCCTGCTGAAATCACATTAGATCTCATCTGAATTCTAAATTATTATGCTAATGTCTTTTATCCTTTGGATTCTCATGCCTGTATTTAGTTACTCAAACTGTATTTATTTCCACCTGAAGTATGTACTGTTCAGGTGCACGGTCAGAAAGAAGACATTTGATGACAAAAAGCATATAAATGTAAAACTAAATCGTATAGGTTATGGTCCTTTAAAAGTCAGACTGAAGGGAAGGTAGTGACTCAGCAGCGTGTGTGTGTGAGGTCACAGAGGATGCTGGGGGATGGTATCGGTCTGGATCAGAGCTCAGGTTGGCAGTCATCCTGCTGTCGGAGGCGTGAGGGAGCACAGCCCTCGACAGGCTTCCTCCAACCTTCAGATTCACCGGAGGGAAGCCCAGACTCTTCCTGTCCAGGAATGTAACGTGTTTGGTGGAGCAGAGCGGCACCAGACGGGTTTGCCGGGGCCAGTGCCAAAGGGAAGTGCCCGGGGTACCAGCGTCCCTCTGCAGGACTGGCCCCAGAGACCGACTCGACCGACGATCAAGTGCGTGCTGTGTTTTATAATAAACATCTATATTTAGAAACACATCTACGCATCCATATATAGGAATAATGCCACGAAATTATGGAATATAATATTTCGGAAATATTTGGGATTGGTTTACTCTGCATCTTCTCTTTGAAATTTGAAATTAAATTAGAAATGATAAATGATCTACATAAAAACAGCAATGCCATGTCTACTAAATCGAATAAAAGTTCACCCGATAAAATATTTCCTTTCATATGAAGAAAAATTTCCAGTAACTTAAAGTTCCCAAATCAAGTCAAAAGGATAATGTTTAAATTTAAACATAATATAAAATAATAAAAAAGTGTACCTCATATTTACTCGTCCTTTGATCAAGAAGGCTACCAAAGTTTCAAATCATCTTTGTCCCAGGCGTCTTGTTTTTAATCAATGACAGCAAAGAACCGCAGGAAAGTGATGAGAGATCAGTGTGAGATATAGTTGATGACAGAAGGTTTCTCTGGTGTCAGGGGGAATATTTGTGGCACTTTCCAAGCCCATAAATCAAGAGCCCGCGGGCCGGTGAAGTGCTGAAACTGTATTCACGGTCATCGACTGACTGCTGCGGTCTGTGATGGTCTCTGAGATCTCTCACCTTCAACTGCGCCCAGCAGTTCTCTAACACACCACACACACACACTTCTGATCATCAGACCCGAGTACATCCATCATTACCATCAACATCTATACCTCATATGCACCACCAACCACGAGATACATTTGGCGCTTTCCGACTGGATAAGTTCAGATCCTAAGTTTTCCCTCAGGCCATTTCCCCAATCGCACTTCTTAGTGACGTAAGCCGTTCGACAGTGACAAACAACCAACAACAGAAGTTCGGTCAGCGTTTGCTTACGTCACGGATCGTTCCTGTCCTGCTGGTTTAGACCTAAAGTGTTCCTCCAAAAAGGTTCTCCGGAACTAAAATTCCGGTGGAAACACAACAAAAAGCAGGTACTTCCGGCAAACCGTCCCGGAAATATGAAATGGAAAGCCCCTATTAACTCTACTACACAACACAAACATGCACCTGACATGAAACCACAACAATGACAAGAGAGAATTTTGCTTAGGTCTCATCTGTCTCTCAGATATTTCTCCGGAGAAAAAAAGTTGATACTTGAAACATAACATCAAATCTCCCGAGCTATGAAAGAGCAACATCTGAGCAATAACATTCTCCTCTGGGCTGCCTTGTATTTATTTCCCTTAGGAGCCGAAAATATTCGGTCCTGGGATGAAGATAAAATGTTGTACTGGAAAGATGAGATGACAGCAGATGAAAACTGATGCTCACACAGGTAACAAGTTTTGAAGCTGAAGGGACGGAAAGCAAAAATATTGTCAGGATTCCAAGATGAAGGCAAGACCAGTAAAAATATAATCAATACAGCCAGCACTTCAGCTGTTCTATCACAGATAAGATTGCTTCCACACTAATTCAATGTTGTGGACTTCAATTTTATTACATTTTCAGCACACAATTCTGTCAGTCGGCGCATTCCCGCTATCTAACCTACCGGCTGAAAATTCAACCATGCCACAACTTTTCAATGAGCGTCAACAGCGATAAAAAGAAAGTCGGTTCATGCGCACAGATCGCATGTATACGACGCGCAGGAACGTTAATGCACGCAGACAAAGTATGCTCGAAATTGTGGGAAATACTTCAAAGAGCGTGTTTGAAGTGTAAACGGATGCATTTTGTTTTCAGCCGGAGATGTCGCATCTGATGCGAGCGCTTGGTATTTTGATTTCCATCTGCATACGGTGAAGTCAAACATTGACATCTTTATCATCACACTTCACAAACAAATGCATCACAGTTTGTTGTGCTATTTCGGCACAGTGGAAATAGCTGGAAAAAGAGAAAAATAATGTGATCAAGAAACGCCATTTTCAACTTAGTCTCAGATGTTTCTCCTGAAATTGCTTTTAAAAGAAACCAAAATAATTCAAATACAGCATGGGGGTGTAAAATAAATGCTGTAGAGGTCAAATAATCTGGATTTGGGTAAATTTGATGGACACATTTATGCGATTTTTACGTGTTTTTGTCATGTGAAATATCTGAGATGCAGATGAGATTTATGCAAACGTTTGAATTTGCTCTCTATTTAATCTCACTCACAAATAATTGAGATATTAAACTGTAAAATTTTCTCGTACAGGTTTGACTTTATTTTCCTCTATACTGTGAGGTTTTCTCTTCATCTTTGTGCCTTTAGAGAGACAAACAGCATGTCCACAGCCATTCGAGCACACACATATCTAATATTATCTCATACTTGGGAAAGCCGGTGGGGTCTTTTCCCATTAGCCTCTGTATTTAATGTCAGGAGCCAATGACTGCTGTCAACAGACAGAAGAATTCTTCACCTACACCGCTGTGGGACAGAATGGAAGAAATTTCCGAAGCACACGGGTAGCATTATAATACTTTATGTCCTTTAAACTCTCCCACTCTCTCAATCTTTGCTCGTGGCCCTGCGAGATCTCGCTCGCTCTCTCCCTCCGAGCCTGCCTTTGAAGGTCAGAACATGCGAACGCACAACCAACCACAAGATGCTTTAGTTTCATTTTATACAGAAGAACAACAGGGCTAACCCTAAGACTTCATACTAAAAAACAACACCTCATGGAGGGTACACCAGTCAGCCAATCCTTAGGGAACATGGACACAGCAGCTAACCATCGCTCTCCAAACCTGATTTACTTTAAAAAAATACCCAAACTGTGCCGCAATCAACATAAAAACACCTCTGATGCATGCACACGCTGAAAAACCTCCCATAATTCTCTCTGAAACAATGAACGGATTATGCATGATAATAGGAAGACAGCGGGAGATCTGAAGTTGGACTGTAAACCTTCATATCCCTAATGAACTCCTCATTTTCACAGCTATCACTGTCGCCTTGACGTTACGACCGGAGCGAACGCACATTTATAGACACGCAGCAGAATGTCGCCGTCGCCACCTACCAGCACGTCCGTTCAGACGCTCAGGAAAAAACTCAGCGTCTTTTCCGTCACCTACCCACACAAACACATGCTGGACTTCCTCAAGCTGTTAGAATGCGTCAATGCTTTCACACACATGAGAGCAACAACAGAAGAATCTTATTCATATCTGCTTTCGAAAACTGTGCTCGCTGTAACCGTGTGCCATCTGGGGCATGAACGCAATATTTATATTGACCAGCATTTGACAGAATCACGTTTTTCTTTCTTATGGGAAGACCTAAAATGAGCAAACTTTCTTCAGTCTCCATGACTTGAATAAACTAACGGCACTAATGAATTTCCAGAGACACACTGTAAACATGCATACATCTGATCATGCATTCACTGTTTTATTAGCTAAGCTGCATACAAAACCTGTCCAAGAAATGTTGGTTCAACTTAAAAAAATAAGTAACCTGGCTGCCTTATATGGGACTCATACTAAGAAACAAATGTACAATGCAATGTAAGTCGCTTTGTATAAAAGCATCTCCCAAATATGTTAACTAATATTTTAAAGTTAAATGAACTCCAAATTTTAAGGCAGCCAGGTTACTTATTTATTTTTTTTTACCATTTTTACAGTGTGGTTGCAGAAACACTGCATCATTTCAGTTTTCTTGCACAAAAGGAATTTCAAGCATTGGTGCTTTCGGTTGCACACTTCACGCCTTGCCAACCTCAACAAAAACACTTAAAACGGCTCGAGTCTGCGAGGGTGCAGAGGTCCAGTTAGCCGGAGCGACCGCTGTGATTCACACAAAGATACATACAGACGGTCATTCACTCGACCGGCAATGGCTGCGAATAGATCTCAGTTAACCCGTCTGGCTCTGAAAGCAGCACCTTTCAGCCTGCAAAGTGAACGATGTAATCTAAAAAAAAACATAAGCAAATTGGCTAAGCGTCTGTTTACAGAAGATATGAAGGTGTCCCAGCCTGTGAGGTGAACAAGTTACATCGACAAACAACCCAGATGTTTCGTTCACACTCCATTTGGATTGATTTATGCCATTTTATAATCTGCCAAAAGTAAATAAATCACACATGTACCCTTGATCTTTGTGTCTGTAATCATTGAGAACGCCATCAAAGCTCTCATTGAGCAGATGTCAGCGGTGAATGAGGTCATTACATTAAGGTTATGATACTCGTGATAATGATTTCATCTGTCATGATCTCAGGACATCGATAAAACATGTTCTCAATTAGCTGGAATGGTGTTAAAGTGGGCATTTAGATGTCAACTACTCTCAAAACGTCAAATGACAACTGATTTAGCATTCAGAAGACGTCCATTTTCAATTTTAAAGAGAGACTTACCACCTGTTACAAAGAAAAATCACCCAAAACCTAAAAATACTTTCATCATTTACTCACCCTAATGTCTTTTTAAACCTCAAGCAGAACACAAGAGAAGATATTTGGAAGAATGTTGGTCACCAAACAACCTTCCATTGTATCAACACAAAACCTTTTGTGTTTCTCAAAATATCTTCTTTTGTGTTACACTGTATATATATATCTAATGTTCAATCACCCATCTGCAAACCTACAGCATATACGTAGATCATTAGCTTATCGTCATTAACACTGTGTTTCGATCACGCTCCCTCTCACTTCTTCTCTTTCTTCCTTCCACTTATCACATATTTGTTGATCAGTCTGTTGTCACGCTTGAAACGTGTTAAATCAGAACAGATGAGATGTCACGTCTGCTGACATAGGAACGCAGCATCTGTCTGCGAAGATGTCGTGAATATTTGACTCAATTTAAAACCAGACACATTTATTACTCATTGTGTGATATATCGTGCGTGTCTGCCTTCGCTCAAAACCAACTTCTTGTGTGTTCTTCAAAAGAAAGAAAGAAAGTCATACAGGTGATGCAAATGATGCATTTTCCTTTTTGGATGAACTATCCGCTCAATATAACAGTACTATCCACTGGCGCAATCCCAGGATGCAACAGGGCCTATTAAGGAAGCAAAAAGATGCTTCCTCGCAGCACAGCGGGAGACCCGAGCGCCACAGAAGATTTATTCCTGCGGAACATACGACTCCTCTCGCGTGGTTTCCATCATCCAGGCTCTTATCACTTGTTAATTGGTGTAGAGTTTAACACAGCAGGCGAACGCCGAAGATAAACATGATGGTGCTGAGAAACTGTTTACAAACCGGGATGCGATCACATCTCATTGCTTCTGGGGCGGCACAATGCAACAAACAAAAAATTCCGAGACGTTCAAAGCCGGGGGAATAGAAATGGGTTTGCGGATTGGTTAAGCAACTTTCGCTGTGTTTTGTTTTTTTAAACTACGTGTTTTGATGTCAGCTTGAGCAGCTGGGGTCTCGTGAACTTTATGCTTTATGCATGCTGTTCCACGCACGCCGATCGCGCTCCCGCAGAGATAACATTAAAAGCATCGCCAGGTTAATCTCCTCGCCGGAGAAACCGACGGCCACGCGCATCAGGTATCTAAGAGGCGTAATGCACAACACCTACACTGCAAAAACGCACGTACGGCCAAATTGCACACCACAACATTTCATTATAGCATAAAGAGACACAGCTGCAGGCGCGCTGACAATAGAGACAAGGGAGTGGGCGCCAGGCAGGTATTTATCTTTTCTCTACGACTGCAGATTTTCATTAGCAGGTGCACCACCGGGGGACCGCCGGAGACTTGGGTGCACTTGGACAAACAGCAGATGGGTAATTTCGGGTTTTATGCACGGGAGAAAGCTGTCACGTAGGAAGCGCGAGCGGAGGCTGGAGATGCCGGTTGGGGGCTTATCCTCACCACCCACTCGGCCGTCCTACACACGCTGGAGAATAATTGACTTTCTCTAACATAGTCCTCGCGGTGAGAGGAGCGTCTTAACTGTGCTCGCAGTCTCAAGATGAATACTTTCTCTTAAGACTGCAGTTATCTGGTCACAAACAAGAGGGAGTCATTAGTAACTCCGTGTGAAGTGCGGGATGGAGACGGGTCCGGGGGGCACAATTAGTTGATAGCACCCTGCCACGAAAACCCCGCTTGATGCGAGAGCCGGCGGACGGCGTGTTGAGAAGAGAACCGAGCATCAGGGGAACCCAAGCAGATGGACGGCAAACTGAAGTCTTTAACCTCGTACTGAACGCCTGCCATAGTCATGCATATTAAAGGGACATAATAAATGAAATAGTATTAGGATTTGCAAACCAAGAACTGTTGTTTGAATTCAAATAAAATCACAGATATCAATGAGATTAAATGAAGAGTAAATGGAAACCTTTGCTTAGATCTCCTATGAAAATGACCAACAAATCTCACAAGCTCGGGTATGTCAAGTCTACAATTAATATTATTGAAGATCTCAATATGAACTCAAACATTCTCATCAGATTTACCTCTACAATCTACATTCATTTGACACCTCTATACTTGTCATGTACTTCATTTGTTTCGGTTTCTCCAAAGCAAGAAACATCTGATACTTAAATGAAACACAAGTGAGAATCTCCTGAGCAATATCTGAGCAATAAAACAAGTCAGTTGGAGAGTTACCGAATCAACACACATGTGCAAAGCATCTCAACTGGGTAAACCAAACAAAAAGAGCTTTCTCTCTCTCTAGAGTAAAGACTGAATTTATGATATGAGTAAAGGAGAATGGCCGCGGGCGGGGGCGAGCCGTCATGACGTGTCATTACAGACGTGGAAATGGGATTTATAGAAGCTCCGCGGCGTGCCGTGACTTCTTTTGAGCAGCCGGGCCGTGAGTGGCACCGGGGCATTACTCACTGCACGACTCCCACCGGGACCTCAATACACACCCAATTACTGCATGCTTAAAACTATTACTATGCACTCCCCGTCCATTACCCTCACCGTAGTCAACCCAGGAACAAGACTGGCAAACAATCTGCTTGTCTCACGCAGCTATTCAACAGGGTTGTGGTCGAAACTGCGGCAGGCGGTGACAAAGACGCAAGCAGCCGATTGCATGGAAGATATTTGGGATATGTCAGATCTGAACTTGCGTTCTCCACATGAGAACCACAGTCAGAAAGAGAGACAAGTGATGCTGTTTATTTAGACGTTCTACATCTAGTTACGTCAGGTAGATGATTCGCGTTGCCGTTGTAGTGTGTGTATATAATGCACATGCCAATAGAAAGTGATTTCAGGTTTATCACGCTGAACTCAATGAGTTTAACACGACAGTCTGGACATGAGAGCATCTGTTGTGGCAGTCGGCCAGTTAACAGCCGATACGCTGACAGTGACAGTAACACAACTAATGAGAGATTAACTGTACCGAGAGATCCGCACCGAGCGCAGTAAAACTAAAACCTGCAGAACATTAGCGCAGTAAATCTCATTCTGTCCATCACCGTCTCCCTTCGCTGATCTTTA
The DNA here is from genome assembly GCA_026939265.1 of Oreonectes daqikongensis. Lineage (NCBI taxonomy): Eukaryota > Metazoa > Chordata > Actinopteri > Cypriniformes > Nemacheilidae > Oreonectes > Oreonectes daqikongensis. Next base: position 1,075,643 of record JAOTQM010000449.1, on the reverse strand, counting down.
GACAGAGCATAACTCAACAGAAAAGGTCATGAAAAAGCTTTCCGTCAGCCACATTTGCTACTCACTTTTTGAAATAGGGAGTAAAAATCCTCCACAAACTTAGTAAATCAGCAATGGTCAACAATTTGTTTTATTTCTATGCCGTATTTCTGTGGAATACAGGATTTTTTTAAATTTTTTAAATAGGACAGGACTAGATTTGATTCCTTATGGTTTGATAGAATTGTGCGCAGTGGATGATCCAAACCAGAATGCATTTAGACTTGAATCTACAATTTGCACATATAGACCTATTGAGATCCTAATATTTCTGGGACTGTGCCATATAGGGCCTCAGAAAAGCAGTTATCAAAAGACAAGTTTATTAGAAACCAACATTTAAATGGATATTGAGGTGTCTTTAATACTTCTTGAGTTACAGGCACACAAACTTTGAAAAAAGAACATAAAAAAGCGCCGGTTTTTATTTTTGAACTCTCACCATTGGCTTGTAAAGCGACAAATATTGCTTAAGTTTACACATTCTAATAACACATTAATCAATCTCTGTGGGAAAGTAAAATAATGACGCTGTCCCTTTTTAAAAGTCATTTTATAAAAAACTTGGTTTGAAATGTAAGGTGAAAATGGTCAATGGAAGTGCTTTTCTCAGTATACTATACTGAGACTTGTGTCAGTATACTAACGTAATAGAAATGTTGGGATATTTTCAAACCCAGCATTGAGTCAAGAAGGAACCAATCGCTGAGTTAAATTAACCCAGATTTAGATTTGACCAACAATGGGTTAAAACAAGCCAGAATTTGGGTTCATTTATAACCCAACGGTTGGGTTTGTTCCTTTTTGACCCAATGGTGGCTTGAAAATATGCCAGCATTTTAGTATTTGTTTATCCAGAATTATTAATCAAAATAAAAAACAATTACCATAAAAACACATATAACATAATTCTAAAATCTTTAAATAAATAACTTATGTCTCAATATGAGACTGAGCATCACAGCCGCATGTTTCTGCAGCATGTCAATAGGTAAGGTCATCTTATTCATTACAGGATGATGTTTCCAAAGGATACAGAGTCCATCCCAAAGAGTCCAGTGTTAATGGACTATATCCTTATGTGTTTGTGAGCGTGATCTCAAGGGCTGTTCTGTTAAAAACGACCCCAACATATTCACAACCGACCTTCACAACCTCAGAGAGCGTAATGAACGCTTAGGTGCCTTCGCTGATAAAACTTTTTATTTCCATCTGCGTCTCTGTATAGTTTTTACATTTTATCACCGGCGTGCCTCGTAAAAAAGACGGATGAGGGGACGTAACTGTCCGCCGCTTGTGCGACCCCCGAGGGCTGATGTGCCACCGAGAGAGATTTCACGACAGAGATCTCGTAAAGCATGGGATTATGATATCATCGTCTCTAGTCTCTGCAACATTCGTGTTTTACTCGTGGAGTTCTGCAAATTTGCATGAGGCCTTAAAAATTTGATGCAACCTGGACAGGTGCGCAGATATCTTGAACGTGATATTCAATATTGATCATATTTATCGGGTCTTATGGTACGACGCAACCAATCGTTCAGCTATGAAATGCCTATAAATCCATTTTCAATTATAATATTATTAAAATAAAAAAGTAGAATATGTTAAACCCGCAATGTCACGTTACAGGATTAAAGGATGCCGTTTTATGACTTCTATTTCCTTTCTGTTAACAGTTCCCAGGCTAAAAATATCCTGGGATTCTTTGCCTTTCTTGGAAACTCCTCTAAATTCTGTTGGTGATGATCCAAAGCAGAGCGGAGAACAAAAACTGCGTATTTACGCCACGAGTACAAGTCCCTACAGAAAAGTTCAAATATCCAAAAGGGAGATTTACCAAAGCCTCTTTTTCCGGTTTAGTTCTGTTCCAACTCTTCAAAGACATCCATCTGTCAAGACAAGAGGAATTCTGTGCTCGGGCCTCTTTTAAACAAGACATTTCTGCATATTTTGTCTAAGCATGCTCAGAATGCAAATAAACGGAGGATTTTACAATATATTTGGGGTGTATAAGGACTCTATAGTGCTACCGAACAAACAGACCAAAAAACAGAAATGAACAAAATACAAATTCATGCATTTTATATGACTTCGTGTCCAAAGAAAATCTGTATCCCGAAGCCAAATCAGTTGGGAAGCTTCTCATATAAGCCGACAGGGACTGTTATTGGTCTGTGGGCTCTGTTTTATTATCAACTCTGATGGGATTGTACATGGTAATGAAATGAGACTTGTGGGAAGCCATTCTCACGCAATTGTTGAGAACTCGATGCAATGAGAGCGGCCATCTTAATTAATAAGGTTCATTATCAACCGCTCAAAGTCATCCAGGGCCGACATCTCAGGTGTCTGTTTACCTCTCAGCACGACACGTGTGATTTATAGACGCTTGACTTCTCACATAAACAAACTGCTAATAGAGCGCTGGCTGAATGACAGGCAGTTCATTTTCTATGACAGCGAGAGTTCACTTATGAAGGACAATTTGATCATGAAGTGTCACTCTGTTCTTTCCAGAAAGAGGGATGATGAGAAAATTGAGGTTGTTTAGGAAAGAGAGACAGACTCTGAGTGTTGACAGTCTACATTATAGCGCTGATAAGAGCGTATCTGAGACAAGTAAACACACTGCGGTCATGATAAAGCTGAACATATTCTTGAACTTCTCTCTACATGTGGAGACAACATGTGGACAAATGAAACACAAAAGAAGCTGTTTTGAAATAAGTTGGTAACCGAACAGCAGATCACTTCTATTGTATGGACACAAAACCAATGCAAGTGTTCTGCGAAATAAAGAATGGTTTGAAAAAACAAGAGGGTTAGTAAATGATGACAGAAGTTTCATTTTCGAGTGAACTATCCCTTTAAGACAACATTTTACAATTGCACAATTCAATTACAATCCTACAAACATTTTTACAGCTAATATTGCTAATGTTCATCTTAAGGAATTTGTATAAATATTTGCTTAATAGCAATATCAATATATTGACCAAATTACAAACCTACAAACTACTTTTACAGTTAACATCCCTAATGTACATCTTATTGCAATAATACCATGTATCATAAAAACAGGAAAATGTTAAAATACATGGTATTGTGCAGACCAAATACAGCCACTTTACAGGAAATTTAAAAAAGTTTAAGCTTGTTTCAATAATGTTTATTGGGTAAATATTTGCAAAACCCACTAACAAACATAAAGGATGACCAGTAGAAATAATTAATAAAAAATCATTAAAAATAATGACAACTGGAGATCCAAGGTTTCAGTCTGACCACAACGATTCTGAATTGTAATTTATTAAAGATGATTTTTTTGCCTTTATTGGACAGGACAGTGGAGAGAAGACAGGAAAGCGTTGGGCAAAGACAAAAGCTATTGGCATGGACTTGAAGACGATTTTCCTCAAGAATGCATAAATGCAACTTCAACGTTGAGAAAGCCATTTTGAAACTATAGCTTGCTAAGCTACACGTTACAGTGTAAACTACATTACAAAAATATAAAGTAACCCTTTCAAAGAATGAATAACAGAAAAAGAAAAATAACTTTCTCCATCTCTTAAACTGCCCAACATTTTGTTATAGTTCTTCATAACACAAAACAACACGGCACCATTAGGAAACAACTTAGTGACTTAATTTACAAAAACAATAATACCAGAGAAGAAAACGGATGCCATTTACCACAGTTCAACACAACGGTGTCAGTGTCATCACAACTGTACCTCATCTCTCAGACAACCTCCTGACCCGCGTGGAGGCAAAGCCCAATTAAAAGCAGCAGATGAGAATGTTTCTGAGCGCTCTGAACTGTAATTACAGGGCCGAACAGCAGACTTTCCCTGAGGAAGGGAAAGAAACTTGTATCGATTCAACTCGAGGAGCGCCGCATCTCTGACTTTTTCATAGTAATGACAATCAGACGGCGAGCAGAACCGTCTGCCGCGCACGAAATGAAGAAATAACCGCTTCACTCTCTCTGACTACACTACTGAAAAGGAGAGGGACGGCGCTGAGGGTCGAGGGGTATCGGGTGACCCCGGGTAGAGTTTACACAAAGATTAAATACCACATTATTTTTTTTTTTGGGTGAGGGTGAGTACATTACAAAAGTATTTTATTTTTTATTTTGGTGAGGGGTGACACGAGTAGGCAGGTGAATGGAGATGATGTGCCTGCATCAAACTGCAAATAAAACACACTCACTCTCTCTCCTCCTGTGACAAACCCATCTCATCCCTGCGTATGAATAATTTACACGGACACTCCAAAAGGAAAAGCTATTAAATTTACATGTGGACGGGGAAAAGGCGGTCAAATATTCGTACCTTTTCCTCTGTCCCGTGGCCCCGAGCTCATGACTGAAGCAGTCTATTTCCACCTTCAACATATTAGCAAACGACAAGACCAAAAATCCTCTTTTGTGAAATGTTCTTATAATCATATTTTTCAGTAAGAGCTACTTGATACTAAAGGAGGACAAATATCCTCCACCGAAGGTTCACAACATCATCTCATTCTTAAAAACCTCAGATTTCTTTTTTTAAAGAAAAACCCAAATATGGTATAAAGGAAAGAGAGCATCTGATTGGACAAAGAATTAGGTACACCTAAATCTTGCACCAGAGAAAAGCCTAACCAAAGGCTGTCGCTGTCAACGCCAGGTGAAGTGTATTGATGAATATCGATTTGTAATGGGTTCATTCTATAATTACTCGCCGAAGGACTCGAGCGCTGAATCTATAACAGCAAATGAAGTATCTGTGAGGAGGTGTGCGACCCGCTTTCCACTGCTAATGGTTCTTTCGTGCCTTTTATCAATAATGTGATCGGCCTAATAAAGTGCTCGAACCCGCCCCCACGAGGCAGGATGAAGGGCACTTGAGTTCAACTATCGGTGACTGATACCCGCTTCACTGCCGACCCGAGAGAGAGAGAGAGAGAGAGAGAGAGAGAGAGAGAGAGAGAGAGAGAGAGAGAGAGAGAGAGAGAGAGAGAGAGAGAGAGAGAGAGAGAGAGAGAGAGAGAGAGAGAGAGAGAACCCACACTGCCAGGTCATATAAACGCCTGTACCCGTCACCTACCACCTGAACACATTATCATTCATTCAGGCAATGAGAAAGAGAAAGAGAGAGAGAGAGAGAGAGAGAGAGAGAGAGAGAGAGAGAGAGAGAGAGAGAGAAAATCATGGTTATCATGGTTACATTATGGAAGCAATTTATCATAATGTGACCAGGGCCAATTGAATTTGCTTCTGCAACTTAAACTAGACGCGCAACATCATCACACCATCATTTTCTCCCTATTACATCATTTGTCCCCATTACCATGATTTAGGGGCATACAGGAGACATTTCCAATTCTTTTCTACATGTTAACAAACTGTGATTCAGCGTTGGATCTTCATTACGTTCAATATAGTGCTTACAAACCAAAAGAAAGAAAATTCACGGATGAGATCTCTTGGACATCGCAATCATTTCACCCAAATATCAATTAGATGAACGGACATGGAGTCTCCGATGTTTCGCCTGAGAAAAAAGTTCACAAATGTCTCTGTCATTAGAGTTTCAGAAGAGATGTCAGCAATGTCTCAAACTGAGCTCAGATTTCTCTCGTCTGCAATCCAAAGTCAATATTATTAAAGATCTCAATATGAACTCAAACATTTCTCATCATTATTTGACCTCTACAATCTACATTCATTTAACCTGCAAAAAAGTGCATCGTGCAACTTCAAAATGATAAAACCAATGAAAGATTTACAGAATTATTCAAAACCAACTAAAGGACAAGCACAGATTTAAATCCCAGCTGGCGTGAAGTCTGCCTGACCCATAAATCAAATATAAGACCTCATTTCTGGCTCCTCCATCCATCCACACATGGTTACTCAATCCCAGTGTTGTTTACAGTGGAGTCTCTCGCCGACTCTTCTAGCACTTTCACTCGTGAAGTCATTTTCAGCCGAGCACCAGATTTCACACTCATCTGCTTCATCCCAGAGGGTTTTACTGTGGGCGGCTACCGCGTTACTCTCAGTCAAAACACATTGGAGAGTGCTTCAGATGCACTGTGCCAAATGGACGTCCAAGTACAAACAATGCAGACGAATATAACCGCTTCAGAAGGAGCTCCTCCATGAGAACGAACCCATTTGTGCGTGGAAACTTCGCAAACGTCTCGCATCAAATTTAGCCAAATCCAGATTATTTTACCTTTACAATCTACATTCAGTTCACATCTCCAAACTTTCTATGCGTTTCACTCTCATTGTGTCTGTTTTAGCAATTTTAAAAGAAACATCTGAGACTACGTTGATCAACAACTGAGATCAAATCTCTTAAGCTACAAAAGAGCAACCTCTGAGCAATATCATTTTTCTGCGGAAAGAAAAAAAATATTTTATATTTTTGCTGTGTTTTCCTCAGTGTGTGTGTGTGTGTGTGTGTGTGTGTGTTTCTCTCTAATGAGATTTCTCCAGTTGGCTGTGTTTTTTCTGCTCCGGGTCCATTATCACACTCTTAATTCTTCTCATGGAGGAAATCATCGTTGTGAAGTGGTACCCGTGGTACTTCACCAACTCATCCTCATGCCGTTTCCACGCCAACAAAGCATCCGAGAGCCTCGCCGCTCTTCAACCTGAACCCTTGTGTCAAACTCTTTCGCCGCAGGAGGCGTCTGAGACCACGGCCCCTCAGGACCCCATCAAGTGCTTTCATCTAACACTAGGGTACTTTACTCCTTATAACACGGTATATGTGTGCGGTGACATACGATATCACAATAGCAACATTGCAGTGTGAAGAATATCAGATCTGCATTGCTGGAGAAAGCAAATGAAAGAGATTTAAGGAGGTGCAGAGGTTTATCGGCCTCAAGTGAGGAGCAGCGTCAATATCGATGATTTTCAGCACACAAGAAACTCCATCTGGCAGAATTAACTTAAGAGTGCTGCTTTAATAATTGAAGAAAAAAACGTTATGAAAATGCCAACTTCATTACTCAATCCATTACCGAGCAGAGTCGGGCGAGTGATTTATACCGCGGTATATTACATGACCTAAATAAGGCACGGAAGAGCACGTCTGGTTCTGACCTTTCGGGTAAGCACACAGAAACTAATGCTAATGGTCTCGCTGACTCAACCCAACACAATGTGCATCTGTTGCTTAATTACATTTTGATCTAATTGTTGTCTTTCTGGAGTAATGAAGCACAAAATCGATTTATAATTCACAGGCTGTTCTCGCCGAGACGGTTCTCTTAAACTCTCGGGGCAACATGCTGTACTAACATCATCTCAATATGAAACTGAATCTAGACTTTAAGAGCACAAAGGTTTGAGATCCAACACAATTATAACTTATGTTTTGTTGATCCAAACATTTTATTCATTTTAAGAAAACCATTTACATACAAGATCAAATATAAAAGAGTCACAATCTGTGATATTTATTCTTTGCAACAATAATGTTAATCTGTAAGTTTACATGAACCACGAAAATCCTCAAACAGCCACAAAAGATCTTGTTCTAAAGCAAATAAAGGATCTGACATGCAGATCAATAAGGCGTCCATGAAAATCTCTTAATGTCAAAACACAGACAGCCCTGTGCGGAGACGTATTAAGCATAACTGGTGTAAGACGTTGATGTGAATGCCCTTGGAGCTACAACAAAAACTCTGAAAACGCTTTTTGTATAACAAATGATTGACTGCTACAGTCTCAACAAAATCATTATTATTACAGTCTCTTAAAAAAAATCCAGAATCCACAATGAACGTGGAGAGTTTGAGAACAACTTCATGAATATGTATGTAAACTGTTTGCCGATGATTGTAATATTATTAAATATTATTCAGTGAATAAGCAGACAACAGTGAGGTGCCGTTTAAAGATGTTTAAGGTTCAAAATCACACATGATCGATTATTTAGAGATTAAATAAAAAAGGTTTCAACTATTTCAAAGATCTTCAACTATTCACCAAAGAGTGCTTTAAAATTCACACTTCATTTCAAACTGATCTAAAAAAAAAAGAGCAGCATGCCCTTACTCCTGAAAGATGTGTAATCCCGGCCTATCAGATTAGACGTGTGATGGTCTGATACTCTTAGAGATAAGACGGACAGCATTAAAAACCGCTTCAGTATATGTGCGAGCTCTTCCTTTGCCACTCGGCGAGTGGAGAAACTTTAGAGCACTCCGAATTTTCGAGTGGTGAGAGTTGAACTGCAGGGTTGCCCAGATAAATCACCTCCCCAGTGAATTGCATTTGAATTGCACCTGCGGTGAGCTGCGGCCGTCTGAGGAATGAAAATAAGGATACTAACAGCCTGTGGGCCTCCTCTCGCTGTGCTAGGCATGCTAATGCCCCAACCATTACACAGATTGTGCCAGGGAACTCCGCCCGACCCATCTCACATTCACTACACGAGCCTGTTCACATTCACAAAAGCATTTACATACACACCCACATTCACAAGATCCACACTTGTGTTTCAATGACTCATTGATCAACTTTACCATGACAAACGATTATGTTTTGATCAAGCGCACGCTTTTAAGACCCTGTGACAACAACACTGGAGCTTTTGGTTTTTAGCCAATCTTTGGTTTCTTTAAGGCTTTGAATATGCTAATGTACTGTAAACTTTAGTTGAAAAGCTGCCTTTAATTTTTAAGTCAAATCAGAAGTTTAACAAAAAGTCAGCTTCATATCATTTTAATTCAAACTTGTCTGAGTCGTCTGCAGAGGTAAATACACATTGTGAGAATGTTTAGTTTTAATATGGATGTGGATTGAATAACCTGAAATCTTCGAAACTTTACATTATTGTGCTATTTTCAACCCAGCAATGTGTTAAATGGAACAAACCCAACTGTTGAGATACATTAATTTTGAGATTTTATCCAACACAACACAGCATTTTGAGTTATAGGTTCATTTTTGACCCAAATGTTGGATTTGTCTCTTTTTGAGCAAACGCTGGTCTGAAAATAACCCAGCATTTTTAGAGAGAACATTATAAAATGCTGGGTTGCTTTCAACCCAATAGTTGGGTGAAATATTGACACTTTCTACGTTAACCCAACGGTTGGGTTTGTCCATATTTGACACGACCAATGAGTTGAAAACAACCCAGCATGTAGAGTTTAATGACAATCACATCATTTCTAAAATGAAAATAGTTTTATGAATCGTACAATCTTTTTTGCTTAGTTAACAATAGTTAACTTCATTAAAATGTTTGAAAAAAAGTGGAATATCGGATGAGTTCAAATCACGCTCTTTTATGACGGAGGTAAAGTCTATTAATAATCAAATGGATAAGCCTTTAATATATCGTACCCAAACATTTCAATGGAAATACGTAAACACAGGAAAGAAACGGCATTTATCAAGCCAACTCATGAAGTCTTTTAATACGTACACAAACAAACACGCATTATTTCACACACATTTGAGTCCTCGTACATTACGGCCAAGAAAATGTCATGTTGAATCATGCATGTTTTATCAGTATAGCAGCTGACGCGGTGTTACGGGATCTGCAACATGTTCCACGCGTCATTTACTGCGACTGGGTCGTTCCGTCAGAGACGCTCATTAACACTCGTGTTAATTGACACATGAGCTGTTACTATGACGACGAGATGAGCGCCGGCCAGAATTGTTATTTAAATCGCTTGTTACCGAAAAGAAAAACCCAATTTAAGTGAAGAGGCCATTTGTTCTTCAGCGCACAGACTCTGAGGGTCATTGATGCTACGCGGTACCGTTTCAACTCTTTCTCTGATTAAGTACTTAAGTTTTAATCATCATTACTTTGCAAAAAAAAAACTTGAAACAGACTTTACTCTCTATGCCTAAAATTTCCTACAAAATCTGACCCGAGAGCTCGAACGATGAATATCATTATACGTTTATCATCAAGGTAAGAAGATACTGAATTTTATTTCTTTTTAACCAAGAAAACCTACGAATTGCAGCTTTAACTCACATGTAACCTATTCCAGCAGTGAAACTTCCACCTGGAGGCGGAAAGACTAGATTGTAACACGTTGTCGCTGTTGAATTTGAGCTTTTTACATCCATAAATAATGACAGCAAAAAGGCCGGCTTCACTTAATTTCAGCAGACAAGCATTGCAAAATGTCAAAAGAGTTCTTTCACAGCCATATTAGGCCACAAACAATGATCTCCCTGCTGGGCGGAGAGACGTACATTTACCCTGTAATGGAGTTTGGTCAACATTATTCTCCCTTAAGCCTGAAAACATCCAGCTTTGAGAGTCTTTCAGGCTAACATACACACACTCGCTGTCACAACACATTTTAAACAAATGCAGTCAGAACGGAGTCACCCGGGGGTCACGGTTACAAATAGCGGATCCTGTTTGCAGAACAACGAGAAATTAATACATTTTCAGACTTGGAGCGCAAGCGCACACATTTCTACGATAAATGGGAGACTGTTAACCAGAACACAAGCATCATTCACATGTGATGGTCCCAGAAGATTTAGGAGACGCTTCAATGTAATCGTTTCAATAACCCAAACAAATTTGCAAGGCTTGACAAACAGGTTTCCTCCACACGTCAACCATTAAAAGCAAGTGGGTGTGTCACGATGACAGGTAGAAGAAGGACAAGGTTGGTCCCATGTGAAGCCGCTTACCTTAAAAAGCCTCAAGATGTTGGCCACCATGATGGAGACTGAACTTGCAGCTGCTCCGATGACCCCGACGATTTTGTCGGGCTTGGCGAATATGGGCAGGTCTCCGTTGGCACAGCGTACATCCGAGCCGTCGCGCTCGATGAGAGCTTGCACGAAGGTGAGCGACTGCTCCAGGGCGTAGGTGTCCCGCGAACAGGTGTCCAGGATCCGGGCGCCGAGCGTGACGTTGGGGAGCAGCTCTGGGTCTTTATTGATAAGATCGATGGCGAACAGCATCGCCTCCAATCTGTGAATTCCCTTTTCCTTTTTTAGCTCCCCGCATGCGACGCCACGCTCACCCCGGGAGTGAACCGGGAACAGGCCGCCCAGTATGATGTCACCATCCAGACGAATGGAATGGGCGTACTCCACAGGAGGCGTCTCCACGCGCTGGAGGGAAACTGGCAGCCAGTAGCAGAAGAAGAGAAGGAGCTGGTATTGCGTCCGGCTTAAACGTACAGGATCCATATCCATAAGGCCGCTGGGAACAATGTGACAAAGTGTAGGTCCAAACGGTTGGGGGTTAGTGGAGCAGCAGGTGGGTGGTGACGTATGTACCCATCTCAGTGTTGAAGTCCAGCGTCCTGACCAGTTAAGGTGTAGCCACAGGGATTTCTCATGGTCCGCAAACGTGTGGCTCGCATGTTATGAGGAGAAGAGATGATGACGCGTCAGATAAAGAGCAAACATGCGCTGTTCAACATCACCTTCAGAAAGTGTCACATCTTCAGGAGACTCTAAAAAAAGGAGACACAATGAGAAATCAAACACGAATCAGGCACAATATTTGCAAGTAACAGAGCAAACTCATCAAAGCCGAGAACATCTTGACAGGAAGGAAATTACATCACAGTAAATTGGAGCTCAGTGTGGCTGTTCATTTCTGCCTCACTGAGTCAAAAAAACACACAGTTTCTTTTCCCACATTTGCATAGGCAACCAAACAACAAAACTACATTTGATTTTGATTTAGAAGTGTCTATCTATGAGGATTCAAGCTATCTGGTTGAATTTACAGGTCAGTTTTATGGACTGGAGTCAAATGGAGGTAAATCAACAGCACACTGATCTTCACGTTCACATTTTTGCAGCAAGGCACAAATTCTGAAACTGTTATTTGAATATTCTGGCACAATGATAAATTATATATTCAGTTAAATTAAACATTAATGCATATCAAATGTGCATAAAAATTAAAATACAAGCATAATGTTGTTGAATGTTTTTAAAGATCAAATTGTTTGTTTAAAACAACTGTTGCACTTCTGCCATGGCGAATCTCTGGGGGTTCAACAGTTCCGCGCAATTGTGCTATTGAATGGATGGGCATGACTTCATTACGCGCAACTAGCTCAGTTACGCACAGCCTTGCGCTTCCAAGAGACACATGCTGCGCAATCTGCCGCCTCCGTGCGCCAAGAACCCTTCACCACACACAGAAAAGACAGAGATTACGCACGAAGGCCATTCTCCTTTTCCTGAATATCACAATAAAATTCTTGTTACTTCAAGACTGCATTTACTCACTTATTCATCCTTTGGAAAGATCAGTGCGCATTCACATCTCCAGTCAGGAGATGACTCAGTCATGCGTATTTAAATGCGCGCATTGGCGTATGCGATAGTAAGTGCATATATGCATAGTGTAATATTTTACTCGTTTGCATGAGTTAATCTCTATGTAATAGCTCGGGTCTTCCCTCTATTCGATCAGAGACAGTGAGATGGAGTTATTGCGCTCGCGGTGTCCTATTTCTCTGTTTTAATTTACAGGAATGGGTATGTGTCAAGCACAAGCCTCTTCTTACAGATCCCATTATATATTTCTCCTCATGGGAATCCAGTGCATTGTTGAAAAAGTGATAGATCTCTCTCTCTCTCTCTCTTGTGTTTCACGCAACTGTTGGTGGAAAAAATAAATCTTTAGTAACCCTCGAACGCGCACGACGCAGCCAAATCATGGCATTAAAATTAGAGAACTCACTACGGGTGAATGCATGAAGGATGCACTGAAGTGAACTCATCATTCTGTGCACTGTGCAGTCAGAATTTAAATGCACAAAACCTACACAAAGCACAATACAGTGCACGAGTAAGAGTATGCCAGCATGCGCATTTACGCGCATTCCTTTGATGTAACGCAATGCAATGATTCCCTCACTTTATAAGCCCTTACAGTCGTAATACTCGCTGAATACTCTTTTGACTGATCACCAAAGTCACGATTCACAAACGTTTTATTAAAAGCGCACTTACTGCTTCCGAAACAGAAAAGAGCCAATATGACCAAGTAAATAGAGTCACGTTAAACCATATAGAAACAAACAACTGTAGCATTCATTTCGATCTGAATCAATTACCTTTAAAGCTCACAAGCTAATTATGACCCAATAAACAACATATTTCATTTAGTCCAAGTCCTAAATATAATCTCAGATCACTGATAGTTCGCATACTTAAATGGCCCAAAATATTTTCACGTGCAACATTACAAACATAGAATAGCATCATAATTTCTCGCGAAGCATATAGTAGTACTAGTACAATAAGCATATTTTATAGTGCATTAAGTGCACATATAAGTCCAGAAGATCTTACCTTCTCTCTGTTCTCAGATGGTGCTGAAATGAACAGCGCATGCAGAAGACATCACCAAAATCCCTGACTGTGAATGCGCTCTCTCCCTCGCTCACACACGCGCGTGCGTGCGCGCTTCCTCTGTGCATTAAATCAAGCATGCTCTCATTTCAGAGGGTTAAACAACATATCAAGATCATTTCATCAAGACGTTTACATTAAAACACTTTTTACATAAGTGTGAAAATGACTAAATAAAGAATTCAATTACGCAATGCATATTTTGGATGACTGCACTGCAGTTTCATTTATGAAATTAATAAAAAATATACGTCTAGAGAAACTGTAGATCTCGTTTCAGTTATGAATGAGAAACTTAATGTAACATCTGAAATATTTGTGAATTGTGCAAACACAGCAGCAGACACAACCCTTTAGTTTATTTTTATGCAATGCAATTTAATAGGGCCAAACTGGATGTTCCATCTACAAGTTTAAACTTGATCTGTATTTGCAAACTGTAAGACAGATTTTCTAGAAGCTTGGATACATTTTAATGTATGGATTGATTGCTTGAGGCTTTATGTGATTTATAAAAAGTGCTCTACTGCCCTCTAGTGATAAAAACACCCAACAGTATTCCTTAGCAGTATGACCTGAATTATTTACTCAAATCCCCCTGAGATTTAAAGAAGCTTATGCTCTGACTATCCTATTAATAAATATGATCAATAATTAAAGGTTTTCAATATTAATCAGTTCACATGCTCCCTAGGAACTGAATCATGACCTTATTGTCATACTCTGCCAGTTCAGCTGTAAGACCTCCACCTAATACCGCAAATGTATTTAGGATAGACCCTTTTTACCATTGCCATGATAATATACATTGCAGGGTCATTACGGTTTATTCAAAGAGAAAAATGAAATTGACTTTGTAATAATTTATTGAAATGTTAAAACTTACACAGCTTCTTTTATCCGTCATGCACTCCTTTCAATCTAATGCACAAGAATATTATTCCCCTTCTCTTGTCCCACACGTTGCATGAAAAATGAGTTTAATTTGACTAATAAGTCATTTATGAGGATTATTTGTTATGAGAAAGTGTAGAAACTGATAACTGTAGTGTGTAACATTTACCTGTGGTTCAAAACAAATACTCCCATTTGTGCTCCTATGAATCTCATGCTCTCTGTCTGTTGTTTCCCCACTAAAGCAAGACTCTTAGATTTGACCTCAGACGTCAGCACTGAATAGCAATGAGTGTGCTGTGCTTTGGTTGTCAGCGTGTGGTTGCGTGACTGCAGCGGTTCAGCTCCACCCGGGGCCCCGGTCACTCCTGCATTCTGAAACAAACATTCGGATGTAAATCACAACTGATAGCAGCAGAGAAATGGAAATCATATACCTTTCCTGTTTGATTTGAAACAGGAAATCCCTGATAGAGAAACTCCTGTGTTTCTCATATCTACTGTTGTTTAGTCATTTGCATAAATTGTTGTCTATTTATAAAATAGCTAAAAAAATTTTACCATCTTTCAAATGTTGCAGCAAATCCAGACTGTTGTCAGGAAGAATCTAATAGAGAGAGAGAGAGAGAGAGAGAGAGAGAGAGAGAGAGAGAGAGAGAGAGAGAGAGAGAGAGAGAGAGAGACGAAGAATTTAAAAAAATACAACAGTACCAAAATAATACTATCATGTTGGAAAGAAAACATTTTTCACACACATCTCTTGGTGTGACTGTACTGCTCTGAATTGGGTGAAGGGTACATGTTGAAGACCATCTCAATCTGGGAATTATATAGATACATATTAAAACATAACATCAATCAGCAAATAGATTAGTAACAAACAAATAAAAAAATGCACTTTAAAATAACAAACTTCACAGAAAACGAATGTATAATTGACACTGATCTAAAGAACGAAGCGTCTGCTGCGCACGTAAAAAGGAAAACAACTCATGGCGCATGCGCTCTACCGTATAATGTGCAACACATCTAAAGAAACGTTGTTTAGTGTCATGACGCTTAAACTTAGCGTCTGTGCTCATAAATAGGTGAATATGGATGACCCAAATAACCACGAGCAGTAATAATATGGTGTCGTCAGAACATGGGCTTTTAACATTAGTACGTTAGATGTAAACATGTATGTTACAGCTTCGTTACTGATAAACATTGAATAACATTACATTAACATATATTTACTTATACATACAATATGATGCGCGCAAACAAACACTGTTTTGCACTTAATCCACCGTATTTTGTCTCTTAATTCTCCTCATTTGGGTAAACGTCAAACTTTTCCGCGGAGTTACCTGCAAGCACCGGTGGGATGTTCCATTTCTTACTGGCTGACGAGCACCTCGATCGGAAGAGTCCATTTCATACTAAAAATACTTCTGATCACTACAACTATCAGCACTTTGATTTTAAAGCTTGAAAAATATCTCAATGGTGGTGAATTAATAAATATGCAAAATTCTCCTTTATTTACCTCAATCTTATGGTCACTTTATAATGTTTTGATTGATATTAAATTCCTTTTTTTTAATTATTAACTATAATTGTATGTGTATTTATGTGATAGTAATTTAATGAACGAAGCACTCACACACATTGTCTCAGTTTATTGTTGGTGTATACAGTCAGAGAAATAAAACTAAACTGTGCATAACAGAGAAAAAGGTTATTGATTCAGAAATGTCAATGATACAAACCTATAAAAAATAAAGAAACAGCATCTAGAGAAACTGATAACTGCAGAATAACATGTTCCTGCCTTTCATAAAGCAGTGTTTCTTTAAAAAGAAACTGTAGGCCTGTTAATTTCATGCTGTTAGCTTAAGAATGACTTCAGATTTAACCCCAGACGTCTGCACTGAACAGCAAAGAGATGCTGTGTGTCCGGTTCACTCATACGGCATTCAGAGACAATTGTTCGGCCGCTTTTAAAAGCAAAACACAAAAACTGATAGCAGCAGGGAAATGAAAATCATCATCATTCCTTTTTATACTTAAGTGGTTAGAAAATATCACTCTTTTATTTCTGTCCATCTTTCCAGCGTTGCAGCAAATCCAGTCTGTTGTCAGAGAGAATCTGAAAGAAAAAGTACACAGCACCATAGTAAAACATTTGAACTTTAACACTTTAACCAATAACTAGTATAACATGAATATTAAACAAAGTAGATGAGCCTTCTAGATTTCATTCTCTAAAACGCATTGATGAAATCTAGTTGATCAACATCTTTGTGTTTGTGTCTCAGTTTGTATGTTTAGTAGTGTTTCTACATGTCAAAAATTGTGTTCATAATGTTGGGATGCACAACACTCACCAAAGCACGACCTTTGACCTCGTTCGTACACCTGCTGCAGCTGCTCTCCTGCCAGCAGTTTTCTGATGGCTTCTCATGTGTAAATCCAGATGTCTCTGCTTTCTAAAGCCCCGACCGCACACGCCGCAGACCGACAGCGGCTGCATGACTTTACCTTCAGCGCTGTCACGCTTTGCTTTCACTCCGGTGCTCGCTTTCTCACCGCCGGTCGTTTTGCGGGGTGCGTTTTGATTCCTGCGAGTCAGATACGGAGAGGTGTGAAGCTTCGCTTCCTGCTGCCGCTGGACTTTCACCTCTTTTTTGTCCAGCACGTCCTCGGCGGGCGTCTTGATGGCGCTGCTGTCCAGCGACTGAGAGATCCTGCTCAGGTAGGCGGAGGTCTTTTTGTGAAAGTCGGAGAGATGTCTCACCACGTCTCTCTTGCGTCGGGTCCTGTAGCTGCAGAGCGGGCAGCGGTAAAACTTGACGAAGAAGTCGTTGCCGTTGTCCGTGTGGAGCTCGATGTGCTTGGCCAGGTTCTGATCCGAGCTGAACGTGCGCCTGCAGAGCTTACAGAAGCGTGTCTTCAAATCAAAGCCCGCGGAGAACGCAGGCTTCCAAGGGATCTTGTTCTCCTCTCTGGGGCTCTTCTGAGAATCGCTGATGTTAGCATTGGGACTCTCTGGAACTTTTCCACTGGATCTCTTGTCGTCTGACGTAGGTTCGGCGGAGGTGATGATCTTGTGAACGATGCGCAGGTGTCTCTGAAGGCGACCACGAACCTTGTATGTTCTGTTACAGAGGCGGCATCTGCACGACGACGAAACACTTACATCCGCTTCTTCCGTGCTCTCCTCAGAAGACACCCGACGCTCCTCTGATTCTACGTCGTCTTCATCATCTTTGTTAACGCTCTCTGTCTCCTCTTCCTCAGCACAACCATCCTCTCCTTCATTCATGTTGATCTCTGTCTTTGGCTCGTGGTGGTGGACGTGACTCCAGTCGTCTGTGCTGGTGTGCTCGGGGCTTTGGGATGAAGGTGGGATGTCTTCCTCTGTGGACAGATACTGGTACACTGCATTCTGGTTACTAGCAATGGGCTCCAGTCTCAGAAAATAATCCTGCTTCTCAGAGCGAGGATAGATGGCCTCCAGAAGCTCTTTGATGCTCTTTTTACCATCTCCAGAAGAGTCTAAGACACAAACAAGACACATGTTTTTTTTTTTAGAAATAAATTGATATTTTTAAATAAAAGCCTATAATGCTAAGACACTATGAAAACAACACTGGTGCTGAGGTTAACCACATGTGATGTTAAAGGTACAGCAGCAATAATACATTACATCTAAAGGTCAGATGAAGTGTGAAAGATGACGTACACAATGCAAATCAAAACTCATAACCTTGACTAACAGCACAATTTCTAAAAGAATAACTTAAAAAATGTCATCAAGAAATCTTACCCGACAAATTGTAAATCAGGTTAAGGTACAGAGAACATATTTTTTTTATACTTTGCAGAATTAAGAAAGGTTTGAATAAACAAACCACCCCTAAAAACCTTAACTAAACATAAATAGGAACCAATAGAAACAGCAGCATCTTGTTCTCTCGAGACAGCAATATTTCACTAACCATCAGGCTCAGACAGTCTTGAGAAACAGTAAATTTCTTTGTGTTTGATCAGGTTGGGAAGACCGCGGAAGAGACTGCGACAGAGTTTACATTCAAAGATGGTGTCCACTTCTTTCAGGAGAATGTGTTTTAACTGTGCAGTACCTGCAAACAAACACAAGAGGGAAACCACAGCTCTTATTACAAACTGCTTGAACTTCACATCTCATCCCTTTTATTCTTCAGATCATAAAGAAAGATAAGAGCATCAGCACCTGTGCGGAAGCATTCGATTATCTGTTCAATTCCAGATTTGGAGATCTGTAGTGGTCTCTGTAGCAGAGGAGGATCCCCAATTTCTGTCGAGTTCACTGAAACAGTACAACACAATTCAGAAAACAAAAAAATCAGGCCACATCTTGTACATTGCATGTAAACAAGTTTATGAGACATAAGTGGGTTTATATTTTATTAATACTATGTGAGATATTGTGGCTCATATCAATATGAAAACAATTCTCATTCGTTTCATTTACAACATCTGTTAGACTAAACGTACATTTATCCTAAACTAATTGAACTCAAATGACTACATTTGTAATGAAGTTTGTGTGTCTATGATCAGTTTAGCTAATTATGCATTGATTAGGAGATGAAATATATGCATTATTCAGACAGCGATTATATATCTCGCTCTTATTTACACCTCTGACAGTCCATCAGATGACACGTCTCTCAATAATATTCCCCCACACAAACTCATTATCCACAAATGATGTTGCAGTCCTAATGCCTGTGTGTTTTGGATTGTAGATCTCGCTGATATGAGTAATATTCATTTACAGGCTCATCTGGAGCTTTCAAACCGAGACTTTATTAAAGTTTACATTATTGATGCCCTCTGCCTGCGACTGTCTACATTCAAGTATTAAATACAGAAATGTTTGGCTCTAAAACAAGGGCTTTGATTTGAACAGCATCTGTTTGCTATATGGATGCCAGTATTTCTTCATGAAATCACACACGTAGGATTTTCAGGAAAGAGAAGATGACATGACACCAGGAAGTCATTAATCCCTCATTGACTACATCCAATCAGCTCATTGAAATGTTATTGTTTTGATGTGATGTATGTGTTGTCATGTAGCTGTGGGGTGAGGGGGTGACGCTTGACCTCTCTTCTGGAAGGGTCAGAGACTCTAGTGACCCCTACTGAGTGAACAACAATAGCAGGGAGTGAAGGAATCTGCTGTAATCTTCTCCGACCCTCCGGGACCCCCGGCTCGCAGGAAACCTCAGTGAGGATTGAGCGCTATTCAGATGTGTTTGGCTCACAGTCCTCATGTTGGTTTGGTCGAGTTGAACTTCACAGACTTGAGAAAAATGCGTCCGCTTACCAAGCGTCTTGCTCGCGAGGTCCGGTCCGGGCACGACGGCCTCATCCGTGAGGTCATCAGTCTGACAAGACTTCTCGTTGGCTGGGGTTGTGTAGGCTTCAGACATGGGTTCCTCCATCTCCAACCTGCTTCTGAAATGAGTCTCTGTAAGGTGAAGACAACAGGTCTATCATCGGCTCTTAAATGAAAGCCTGTAACACACATGTCTGGTCATTCACACTCAATGACACACTGTTATTCAAACGCACCAGCACTTGACACCGAATTGTAATGACTTTCTAGGGTTGAGTGCTCTGAATACATTTACATTACATTCATGCATTTGACCTAGTGCGTTACATCTATACATTATTGGCGATCAAACCCGTAACTTTTGCAAAAAATAGATTTAAATGTCCAGTGCATTTGTTTATCCAAACTGCAGGAAAAAAATCAACAATTGCATCATTGCATAATAATAAAAAAAGCAAAACGTGTTAAAACTATTAGATTCAATTATGTCTGGCTGAGGTAAAAGGTCATAAATATAACGTTGGGTAAAATTTAATTGCAATAAATATCAATCCTTTTTCGAACTTTATAAACATCTGTCGCATTACATTAAGGAAAACACTATGGAAATTGAATTCTGGAATACAGCCATGGATATCAGCCTATTCTCAATTTCTACCCAATAAAATATTCAAGAGCATGGCATTACCAAAAATATATATATTTGTCATAAAAACACTAGAAAATACTTTGGGTTTTGTCTCATTTGAAATCACTGAAAGTCATCTTGGAAGTTTGTTGAAGCCCCTAGTTGGGAAAAACAGTTCCAGCATGTCTTGTAATTACATCTCTCTTGACAAAAGCCTTAAACCATGGCATCACAAACAGAATCCGATTGTGTTTCACTACACAGTACACACACACACACACACACACACACACACACACACACACACACCATAGTCTTTTACAAACAGTGATCTAATGAGACACGTCTATGACGCAATATTCAAGGAGAGGACACAGGGTGACATTTTAATAATACACAGGGCATCAAAATATTCTGATATTCTGAATATTCTACTTAACATCAATGCTTCCTTGTTATTTTACAGATGTGCAGCAGACTACTTAAGAAGTCACCATGACTTCATGAGAAGTTATTTTGAAAACACATCAACAACAACACAACAATGCAAACCATAGGTTACGTGACCCTTGTCTGGACATTATGTTCCGTATTAAACTTTAAACAGTGCGAAAAGTTACCAAACACTGACTGATATGACGTCACACAAACTATTGTGGCGTCACACAACGAGATACAATTGCGTCACATCCGCACATGTATTTTTGATCAACAATAACAACAGCTGTTAAACATGACATTTCTGACCTATGAGGTTTTAGTATCGCTGTATACCAATGGAAACGCTGCTATCTGTCGGGCAACATGCGTGCGCAACATACATGTGACACTTTATTACAAATGTTCATCTGTTTGAAAAGCTAAAAAAACGGAGAAGATACGACTTTTTTTCATGAAAGATGCTGTTGTGCTTGTCATAAACGTCAAAACAAACGCGAAACTACAAAAACGCAACTAACAACAACCGGGGAAAACAATAACAAAATGCGTTTCTAAACCGCAAAAGAACCGATGCATGGCGTGAAAGCAGATTTAAATGCATAATAAACAACCAAAGGAATTCACCAAACATACGAAATAAACTTTACAATCCACCAACAACCCAGAAACCCAGAGTGAAACCCCGAAACACAGGCGTACGCGTCAGAACGCGCTGCGCTCCGCTCCTCGTTGCGCGCAGCCCTGGAGAGCCTTCCGCCTTTGCGCGGTCTCTCCTGACTTACATCTAATGCGAAATACAATCAAAATATACACACTATAACTGCTAACAGTTACACCAGTTTAACAAACTACACGAAAACCAGTCAAACGTTACAATTTGTCTAACCCGAGCCGTCTCCGTAACCACAGACACAATAAGAGAACCATGACGCCATTTTCTGTTCAAATGAGTTGTGCTCGAGAAGGAAACGCAATGCTTTTACGCGTTTAAAACGCGTACAAACAGGTTAACTAAAGACAGTCGTGGGTAAATGAAGGTCTCTTGTGCTGATCTTACCGGTACAATGCGCAGATCTCGGCTAGATGTTAATGTAGATGAGCTCTTGGATTGTGTTACGCCATCCAACTGCTTCTCGAGACTCTAGCAGCACATGCCCTGTTGTGCACAAACTGGAGATCTATCCGGGCGATGGGACCCAATGGTTAAAGATCCGGGCCGATCACTAAACGTTTGTGGGTTCGAATCTTAAATAAGTGTTGCTAACATGATAGTTTTGTTAACTGACACACCTAAAGTTAGTTCGTGAAGTTTTGGATAAGAAATGTAGAATGTCCCATCATTTTTAAAGTCGTTTTGGATAAATGTATATAAAATAGATCATAACGAACTCAGGCAATGACTGTCATAATAAATTACAATGCAATGTATATTAAATTTGTCTCGAGTATAACAAAGTCCAATTTAAAGTCTATGTTTCAGATTTATTTATGCATGAACCGTTTTGGTCCGTCTTATCGACACTACTGGATTTAAGTTAATTAAGTATTTTCTTGTGTATTTTAATTTTGTACTTTAAATATAAACGCTATAGTTTTAATCAGACATTCAGTAAAATTCTTTATACAACTTCAATAAACGAGTCAATCAATATTTATTTATATAGCACGTTTAAAAACTACCGAAGTAACGTTAGACCAAAGTGCTGTGCAGGCAAATCAAATCAATAAACAAAATTATACAAAAAATAAATAATAAAAAATAAGGTATGAAAAAGCAAGAGAGAATAAGTATGTTTTGATCTCTATTAGATAGTATTTATATCGCTGGTATTACATTGCTGGTAAAAATTGCCATTATATTATTGCTATTTTAGATAACATAAATCATTGTACACAAATGCTGCTAAGAAAACGATTACGTACAGTTTAAGATTATAATATTATAGTAATAGTAAGACTGTATAATAATGTCATTATAAAGGAGCAAGGCTCAATAAACTTACCCTGACGTCAGGTGCCGGGTCTTAGCGTTGCTAGGAGACCCAGCCGTGATTCGCGCGCGAAAATTCATTTACGTGAACACGTGCGTCCCTGTTGTTTATGAGCTCGTGCACGTCAAAATCAGTCTGCGCAGATGGATGGACAGACAAACAAACAGACCGCTAATAAAATCATGCAATACAAAAATATATGCTTGAATTAAACATTGATTTACTAAATTTGTAGCCTAACTATTCATTTATATTTACTTGATCTGTTAGTCACAAAAAGCAGATGCATGCAACGTAAACAAATATTCAACATATGTTATTTATATTATTTAAGCATCAGCTTCTGAAAATCACATGGGTGGATAATGTAAATAATGTCAGTCAATGTTTTTAATGTCATTGTTTCATAGTGGCTGTAATGACCAGGTTCACCTCAAGATTTCAATTTATCTGGCACAACTCTATCAACAGTATCAATGTTTAATACTCGAAAACTGAACCCCTGAATCAACAGGTACATCCATCATTACATCTGCATGAGGCGTTTCAAATAAACACTGCGCGCACACGCACGCACGCACGCACACACACACACACACACAAATCACGAACGCAAGAAAGCAGGTAAGAAAATGTATTTCTGTAACAGCCGAAATGCAAAATATCATCAAACCTGAAAATACACATCTATATCATTGAGAACGCACAGGCCAACGGAGGACAGACTACACGCGGGCGCTGCTTTTAGGAATGAGATCATCGTCTGGTAACATCTTTTGAGTTTGGTTTAGTGACGTTTTTTAAGAATCGTTCAGGTATAAAAAATAAGGCCTTAATAATTACAATTTATATGGCTGGGTCGAATATAAGAGGAGCTTGGACGTAAGGGGACACATGAGAAATAAACTGTTTAACATCTGACATTCATCAATAATGTTCGTATGCACACATATGCAACAATATATGTACTTACATACAGCAGAATATGCCATGAATCTCTCAAAGTAATGAATGGAAAACATGAATTCATTCAGGCAAGTAAAGCTTACGGTGAAGCAAACTCCAATAACATTTGCTACGTGAACAAACCAACAGGGAACAAGTAAAATAAAACAAGCAGTTCAAAATAAATAAAAACAAATATAAAATAAAAATGTAAATAACACAAAGCACATTCTTTCATTTCTATTCTGAAGCACTTAAATGTTATGGGACGTTTTAATAAGATCCATGATCAAAATGTGACCATATTACAATAAAAAAAATGTAGATCGTGAACTTTTCATTGGACTCGAATCTGAAAAAAAAATCTATCAAAAACTAAAAGATCACATATGTCTAATGATTGACATGCAGCGGGAAAAGGCGAAAAACATCCAAGCGGTCCTCATCCGGCACTTTCCTTCTTATTTTACAGAAGCGCTCAACTCCACATGGAAGCACTTGACCCTCGAGCGGTGATGTGGAAGGATTCAGGGCTGGTTTTTAGTTCTGACCTAAGGACAGTTTCACATTGGTAGCAAGGCAACATGGTAAAATCCAACATGTGTCTGTGGGGGTAAAAGCTGTGGAAGCGAAGGAACGCTGGTTTATCACGTCTACAGTCAGATCGCTGCTGAGTGAACAACTATATATGAATATTTCTCCTCGCAGGTTCATATATCCAAGACTTTCATAAATAAAAGAATAATTCAATCCTGAAGAATGACAAAAGTGCAAAAAGGGATTCTTTAGAAATCAACCTCCTTAAATCTGAAGATTCTCACTTGTGATAAAAATGAAGACCTCCTCATAGATTAAACATGACTTTATACTGTAAATGACAAAAGGATTGAATGAAAAGCTGAAACTGACGTGCAGTATGTCTAGTGTCGGTCAAGGAAGCGAAAGAACCGTTTAAAGGTAAAGCGTGCCATTCTTTTACTGCTTTTCAATACTTGTGACACCTAATTTCTTCTGAGTAAGTCTTCATTTCAGTCGATTAAAAGCTGAAAGGTAAAACAACATCTTTTGAAGACGAAATTGGCAACTTTCTGGCTACAAAACTGAATGCCAATACTGGCTTAACTTGATCTGCAGTTTAAAAAAGACACAGTTCACCCAAAAATAACAATTCTGTCATTATTTATTCACCCTCGGGAATTTCTTTCTTTTGCAGAACATCACAGAAGATATTTTGAAGAATGTTGGTAACCAAACAACACTGAACCCCATTGACTTCCATTGTATGAACACAACACCACTGACACATTTCTCAAAATATCTTCTTTTGTATTCTGCAACAATAAATAACAACAACATGTATATTTTGGGTGAACTATCCCTTTAAAACTACAGGAACATCATTACAAAAAACTGCTAAGTATAAATGGGACAAACACATCTCCAGACTGATAATGACATGACTAAAGGAAGATAGAAACCACTTGACCTCTGAGAGACACTAACAATAAATACAAAAAAAAACAATTATAATAAAAGATATGTACACACATTTCCAACAATAGGGTCTCTATAATACTTAAAACTTTTCAAATGGCAATACAAATATACTTCTGCTCAACATGTAAAACACTAAGGTCGGTTAGAAAATTAATAAAAGAACCATAAATTATTATGCAAATGACGGGTTAAATTGTTTTACAGCTGGAGCGCGAGTCCTTTCGTAATCCACAAAAAAATGAAATATCCAAAAACCTGAATTCATCCAATTTAGAAAAATACAACTTGCCAAAAAGCGTCTGTAAAACATTCCCTTAGTTGAAAGAGTTCCTCCTGTTGTGTGGTTCATGAATTAAGTGCACTTGGTCGAGTTCGTAGAGTTCTCCTTTATCATTTCCCCATTCAAACGAAAAGAAAATTCAACTCGGTCCTCGTGTCGCTAAATGTCAGAAACGTTTGTTGTGTGCTGGTTATGACAAAACAAAATCTGAATCCGTGTAAAACCGAAGTCTTTCGAAGGAAACGACGGGTGAGAGAATCGTTCTTGTAAGAAGCGTGTTAGGAAATCAAAACTGAAGCGTGAAGTGAAGAGAGGCAGCCGTGGGGATAAAGGCAGGACAGACACAGACCTCAAGATCCTCATGGTTTCCAGTCTCACAGCATCAGTGAGGTACCTTGGGCTGAAAGGAAAACAAACGGTTTGTTAAATCAAACACAAGACCGAATAAAAGTTTGTGGTCCAAAAAGAGAAATGTACCTGTCTGGAGGGGGCGCTGTGAGGCGTGTCAGCGACCGACGACAGCAGACTGCTGTGACTCTTCCTGAAGATGGCGTCCAGAGCCGCTGATTTGGAGGTTTTGCTGGGTTTGTCACAGCCGACGCTGGATCCAGGACCTTTGCGTTTCCTATCATCGGAAGAGCCGTACGACAGAGAACCGTGAGACAAGGCGTAACCGCGCGAGATCTCCACCCCGCCGTACCTGTCCTCCCTCGACCCCTGCGCTCCGGGTCTGGGTTTGGCCCGGACGCTGAGTGCCGCCGCCCCGTTACTGATGTGTGCCGTGCCCAGTTGCAGATCACAGCTGTTCCCGCTCTTCCGGTCAGCCCCTGATTCGGAGTTAGCAGGCGGTTTCCGTTTTTTGGGCTCCCCCGAGACTTTTACTGGTTTGGACGCTTTAGTCCGCTGCGGTTTGGGGCCGGGCTCCGGGTCCCTGATACAGAACACCCCAGCGCCGTTGTGCGAGTATGTGGTGGAGTAGGAGACCATGGAAACGCCGTCCACGGAAGCCGCGAGCGTGTGGTTGGGGAGGAACGAGGAGTTGAGCGGAGATGCTTCACTCGGGCAGGGGGAGGCGTTTGTCAGGCTCTCAACCATTAGGGGGACTTTCCTGTGACAAACAGGATATGACATCATCAACATGTGGTAGGAACCTTTGTGGCATGTTAACCTAAAAAACTACTTTACAGAGACAAATACAAGGGTTTTGCTTATTGAAAGTTATTTTAGCAATAAACTGAAATTGGATTTTTCATTTAATGAAAGATTGAAAAATTTAATTTCTTAAATTATATTTTATGCAATTGACAAAAACAGCTGACCGTTATTTCAGGATACACAAAAGTTCATCTTTAAACAAAGAAGTGAAACTAATTCTATAATACAAAAAATACTGTTAAACAAAAAATACTGTTGCAGACTATAGTAAAACCTAGTATACTATAATATTTTATAATAAGCTTACTATAGTATGGTATTATTATCACAGCACACTACAGTATTCTGTAGTATTTACTACAGTAAACTCTAGTATACTGAAAAAAACTTAATAGTAAGCTTACTATAGTATAGTGTTATTATCACAGTATTCTGTAGTATTTACTACAGTGAACTCTAGTATACTGAAAAAACTTAATAGTAAGCTTACTATAGTATGGTATTATTATCACAGCACACTACAGTATTCTGTAGTATTTACTATAGTAAGTTGTAGTATACAACAGTAAGTTTTCTATGGTATAGTATAATTATTACAGTACACTTTAATATTATTGTGGTAAATTGATAAACTGTAGTGAAACAGTAGTATTCTGTAATAGTTACTATGGTAAGGTTCAAAAGCACTATTTTACTACATTTACTATAGTATACTACTATAAACCTGAAAATGAAATGAGGGGTAAAAACAAATGAACTGCATGGACTCATCCACATATTTTTACCAAATGAAGTCATAGCTGTGTAAGCAGACGGGCAAACGTTGTGAAATATTCACCTCCACATGAGAGAGTTGACGTGTTTCTCCACCATGCAGTGAAGCGCGAGTCTCACCCGATCCCACCGGCGGTCAAACACATAGTGACCCCTCCCCATCAGACGACTGCTGAACGCACAACACTAACACACACACACACAGAGAAGAAGAAGAAAATCTGTTATTCTGATGAATGAGACAACACAAGTAATAATACATGTATTTATTGAGTGTACGTGAGAGACGCTCACGCTCAAGGGTCGCGGGTGGTGCGGTGAATAATGGCACAACGGTTTCTCCGAGTCCTCAGGAGGGTCTGCTTCGCCCTCATCGCTGGACAATCGGGCATCACTCTTCTGCCAGCTGGGCGGAGCTTCAGGAGGAGGGGCAGGGGCGGAGCTAAGCACCACAGCACCTCCACTACCAGACACTCTGAAGACACAAGATTAGAGAGAAGTTTAACAAAAGATCTCCTTTCTTTTATAAAACCAACACATTTTTTCTTATTACTCTAATAAAATCAAAATAAAAGAGTTTTTCAACAGGATTCGCATTTCCACATGTTTCAACAAAATATTTTTGTTTTTAGATAAAATAAAAACCAAAACAATCTGGACAGTCTATATTTACAATAACAAACAATATTTATTGTTTTCTTTCTTTTGTTCTATGGAGTTTATTTAACACTAAACGTTCAGAATTATGTCATCATTACCTGTGTATATGAGTGCTGGCCAGCCTCAGTTTGAGAGTGGGCGTGGTCTTGCCATTAGGACAGCTTGGCGCCGTGTCATGTGATTGTGTCACCTGCACTGATTGGCTGCTCGCTTGAACGTCCTTTTTTTGTACCGCCTCTTTCGCTCGCCCCTTATGCTCAGCTAGAAGACTGTCAAAGTCTTTCTTGCGGCCCTGGACCGCTCGCCGATGGGTCAGAGAGTGAGTCTATACATACAATCACAATGGTTATGTACATCACAACCCTGACCGATAAAATTCGAACAATACAAAATGAGTTTGAGTCATACGAACCTTACAGGTTAATGATCGAGTGCACGGCCTCTTTGTCTCTGGGTCCACAACTCCACAGTGTTTATTAGGATCAAAGATTCTTCCTGTACAACAAAAGCAGCACTTCATATTTGTCTTAACATAACAATACTGTTACGTTTATTCTGATATATTTTGACAACAGTCATGTAAACATAAACATCTGTGATCCTTATAAGTAACTTGAAAAAAATAAATAAATAAATAAATAAAGTAAATAATATTATACAATTTCTTTCTCTTTTTTAAATCCCAAAATGCATTGCAGTTGAGACAGTGAAGTTATTTCTTTTGAAAGTAAAGAAAGTTTCTCTATTGAAACAAGCATTTACGCACCAGAAACTCTCCTGTGCTTCGCACCCTTGGTTCCATTCAGATTTTTCCTGTCCGGGGTAGAGGGAGGGGCTAACAGTCTCCTGTCCAATAGGGATGGAGACGTGGAGGCTGGAGAGGTGGCGGCCCGTTTCTCCATCGGTGACCGTGAGGGGCTGGGGCGGCCGTCGATCAGCGAAGGAGGCGTGGTCGAGCGAGGAGTCGCTGGACTGCGACCGTTTAGAAGCTTTTCCTGGTTCTTGTGAGACGCTGGTGATGCCAAGGAGGACTTGAGAGAAGCTGAAGAAGGCGAGGAAGACGAAGAAGAGGAGGCGAGAGAAGAACCCGCGGTGGGAGACACGGCGTTGACCTTGATGTCCGATCTGTTGAGGCACGACATCTTTTCCAGACTCACCACAGGTAAAGACACGCTGCGAACAGAAACGAAACATTTATTATTATCTAGAATTCAAAATCGGAATGGAAACACAAATATCTATCAGGTACGCACCAGGCTTTGGCTCGCGCTCCCTTGGGCGGGTACACGGCCAGCGGTGCCTTGTTAAAGCGAGAGTGAGGATAGTCACGAGGGACCCGGAAGGGCAACGCCTCCACTTCACTGTGACCCACCGACATCTTGGCCTTGACAGGAACCAGAGGGGCTCTGGAGCTACTGGGCGAGCCATGTCTCCTCTCTACACACCATAAACAACAAAAAAATACTTTAAAATAACATTATCATCTGAATATATTCTGCATGTAAAATGTTGTGTTGTAGGTGATAACACACTTACGGTTCTTGCTATGCATGGCTCTGGGGTGGGTGGGGGTGTAGAGGCACTCACTGTTTAACTACTCCACAACTACCTGCAAACACACAACAACACTTTAAATCAAACACAACACACACTAGAATTCAGCTAGCTGGAATATACACCTCTGGATGCTCAATTTTATAGCGATACACAGGCAAAAACCAGATGACTTTATGAAAAAACAACCGTGTAAGAATAATGCCACGGGCTCATTCGGGCCGCTCTCCAACCATCCTTGGCCTTCGCAAGCGTCTCGTCTGCCAGCGAAACTCGGCCAAAAGCCACAACACCGTTCGTACGGAGCAGTTTTTGAAAACCTCGGACACGACGCACGGGGAACACGAGAGACGCTGGACCACCGCCTCCAACTACCGGCAGCAGGTTTGTAAACAGGCCTGTAGGTGACTCCTTGCAGCTGGTCTGAAGAGAGAACGAAGTCCACCCTGTGTATTCGCTCAAGACAGGTGCTCTGACTATCTAACGTAATAAAGACGAATGAATTAGAGCTCCACGGGTCCCTTGAGATAATGTTACAATTCCAAAAAGTGCAGAAGAGTGCATGGTGCTCCTCAAGACATTCACATTACTACCACTTCTCTATCCAAAAAACAGAGGTGTGAAAATATTAGCATTTAAGAAGCCAGAACATCACATAAGAAATTTAACAAAACCACCCAAAATACCCTAGAAACTACAAAAAAGACCCTAGCAACAATCCAGGGTACTCCAGTAACCCTCAACACCACAAAAAAGCATCACATTTTCCACACTTTGTCTCGTTTTAGATCTGATGACATCACAGGCTAAACATCACTCTAAGTTCCTGTATAGAAGTGCAATCACACGACACACTCGGTTAACGTCAGAGGAAACCCGCACGTGTGCGTGTTGGGCCCACTTCTGTGTGTGGTCTGAGATTCGTGTCTTTCCGTCTAAAGGCCACAGAAAACCACAGGCAGAGATCTGTCGGAGCTCAGCTGAGCCGCATGTGTTTACATACGGCCTGCAACTTCAGGAAGACACCATCACTGAGACCTAATCCTAACAGTTACACACACACACGGCAACTACAACACGTACACGCCTGTGCAGACCGAGAGCAAATCGAACACGTGAGCCCGGAGAACAACGCGCGCACACGCCGGTTGGGAGCAGCACTCACCCGGCCTGTTTGCTTTGCGATGATGAGAAATGAAAGCGAAAGAGCGTCAAGAGAAACACACAAGAGAACAGCATGCCTCCTCAACGGTTGAAGGCATTCCAGCCTTTCTCTCCGAGCTGCGCATTCAAGTTGAATAGCTGCGAGTCGTTGACCCCTGCACTGAACTCCAGCGCAGCTGGCGTAGCTCTCCGCTCTCAGACGGGCGGCTGGAAGGAGGGGTCTGAATGTGAAGAGAGTGGCAGCTCCTTCCTCAACGCTCCCTCTTGAGAAACAGAGCCAGGAGAGGGAGTGAGCGAGCGAGGACGCGCCAGCGGCCTTCCGTCCCGCGAGCGCACGTGTTCTGGGCACAACACCAAAAACATGTGAGAGATCGTGGTGAAAATGAAAGCAAGCGTGAAGAGGCGTCAGAGAAGAACCGGTGTGGCAGGAAGCTGCTCATGGGACCGTTTAGTCCTAACATGGCATTTCAGCCTCGGGGGCACAATTTACTGTGTTTAAAAAAAATTGTTTTCACCATTTGCTCAAAACCTGTATGTGAGTCTTTCTTCAGAGGAACACAAAAGGAGATATTTTGAGAAATGGTTTTGTGTTCATATAATGGAAGGTAATGGGGTTCAGTGTTGTTTGGTTGAAGTTAAATATCTTCTTTTGTGTTCTGCACAAGAAAGGAAGTCATACAGGTTTGAAATGACATGCAGGTGAATAAATAATGAATATTTTTTAAAAGATGTATTTTTCAAGTATATCCTTGCTGTTCTTTTCCATATAACAGAAGTGAATGGGGACTGGGTCTTTCAAGCTCCCAAATGAGCAAAAAACACACACCAAAAACAGCATAACATTTATTTTCTAAATGTTTCAATGTCAGATGGGTTAAATATATCACATAACTGAATAAATGACAGAATTTCATTTTTGGGTGAACGGTTCCTTTATATTTTTCCCAAAGAGACTCGAAGCCTCATGATAAAAGAACAGCAAGCGATCGGGCGCTGCGTGCAGACAACCGGCTGCTAAATGCTCAGATGCTGTTAAAAGCAGACCGCCTTTGCCACCCACAACAGCCGGCCGTAATAAAAGGTTAGGCTGACGCTGTGGGCTACACTAAATGGTGTCATAACACGCCTAAGGTGTAACACAGGACGTTTAAATGAGACATGTAAGCTGCAAACTGCCTGATTCATGCATCACTAGTAAGAATTTAAAACAATACCCTTAGCATTTCTGTTCTAACCCTGCCATAGACATATAAACTACAGACAAGAGAACGGACGAAAGATCTCATTGACTTAACTACAGATTACGTCAGTATGCAACCATTCAGAAAACCTTATTTGAACATCACAAACAAAGCACCATTTTTAAGCAATAAAATATATGTATAAAATGTATATTTCATATTTATTCAAAATAATTCACACAAATGCGTAATTAGTTCATAGACATTTGCAGAACATTTCACATCAGCATTATCTCTCAAAAAGCCCCTCTGCAAAAATATTTTCAGATAAGCTTTTACATTTACATTTATGCATTTGGCAGACGCTTTTACCCAAAGCGACTTACATTACATTGTACTATACATTTGTACATCTTGTATAGTAAGCAAGTGGGGGTTAGGTGTCTTGCTCAAGGGCACCTCAGCCGTTACCCGCCAGACCTGAGAATCAAACCAGCAACCTTCTGGTCATGAGTTCAACTCTCTAACCACTGGGTGCCACATTTTAAAATAAAATAATGTTTTTTTTGTCCATTCCAAAGGAGACAGATCTCACGCTTCCACTAATATAAACATCAGAAGCAGTTTACATCCCAGCAAACAGTCTCTGACATCTTTAATGCAAACACTCTTGAGTCTTGAGTGAACTAATGTCAGCAAAACTCAATAAACAAACATGAAGATCCATTAAACACACACTCACCGTAATAAGTCAGGACGTCCTGAAGTTTAGCAACTTTCCTGCAGACATCACAACTGGTGGCTTTGTAATCCTCATGCGTCTGGAGGCGATCATACAAGAACATATCTACAGAAGAGAGAGAGAGAGAGAGAAAGAGAGAGAGAGAGATTGCACACATGATTATGTATAAACTGTAATTACTTTGAGTTTCACATCATCGCTTTCAAACGCCTCTTTATATGATTCATCACAAGCGTTTATATCTGAAAACTGTTTGTCTTGTTTTCGAAAACACAGTTTAAATCAGAATGATGATTTTTCTTCTTCATATTAAACACAGACATCTATTATTATTGTTAGAGAGCGTAACATGCCTGTGGTCATACAGTAAACACAAAGATTTTAGGTTAAAATCCCTACGTCATTTAAGATGGTAAGTGACAAACTTAGTTCTGACATTGAGCCAAAACAAGGACTGTGCTTAAAAAAAAACAATATTTTATTTTTCAAATATAAAAGGTGTTTGTGCCAAATAAGACTCTTGCCAGAAAATTATTCCATTAATAATCTCTCTGTTTTTAAAAACCTGACTTAATAAAAGATTAACCAGCAGTTCACATGAGAACATATCACCAGTTAAACAATATCATCATGCATCAAATTTCAGATTTCAACTATTATGCATTTTAAAAACACAGAATAAATCCACTGCTTTGAGTTTTCCTTCAAGCACCATAGACTGCCATCTGATTATTTCCCACAATCCTGACCGGGAACTGCCGTGTTACAGCTGTCATTCAAATGCAAGTTGACCTGTCAATCATTTGCATTGTGGTCACATGACTAAACACACGCACACGCGCGCACACTCACCTTCTTTAGCGAGTTTGATCACTTCTCTGCCCTTCAAGATCTGCTTCCCAGGTGTATCGGAGTAAAAATCTAAAAACGAGTGCATATGCTCATATTTCACATCACAAACTGAAAGCAAACAGTTGCAGCCACTGGTAACTAGATGGCCTCCTCGCTACAGCAATGCAACCACGCGCACACGCACACACAAACAAACACACACTGGATGTCTAAACTTATACACACTCACAGTCTCACAATCCACTGAAAGTGCATCGGTGTAAAAAGTACAGAAGAGCATTTCTGCACGTGCATCAGTCCTTGTGCATGCCACGCAAGCGCATGCACGCACGCATGTGTGTTTACAGCACCTTCTGTTATTATTGCACACACGCACGCGCAGGGCACACGCAGCTATGGCTCAATCTCAGCTCAAAAACACTGACAACAACAAGTGTCACACACTGACGTGAAAGCTCAGGATGAAGGCGGTGTCGCGCACTTACCGCGTGGGTGGCGTGATTCCCGTGCGTGGATGGAGGCGGAGAGCGCGTCGCGTGTGAATGTATCCAGTGCGAGTGCTCGGCGATACAGTGTCGCCATTGCTTCCTTCTTGTTGCCTTTGCCTTCGCAGACAGCGAGACGAGCGTGCCAAACATGTGACGTCAGCTTCGGCGCCGTTCGGCCCCGTTCGGCTTCCGGAAACGTCACCGCGCATGGCTGGCTGTTTACATATTAAAGAGTCGTAAAAAAAATTAAAATATTAAAGAGTCGTTTAAATGTTGGTTTGAATTTTAGATGTACGTGTTTATAATTAATCGTTTACATATGATGAGTTATTGAGGAAGTAAAATTGATTGAATTAATAAAGTATGGCGAGATATTTGACGGTACAAATACAGATACTACATGTACTACATAAATGTATCTACTATTGTTTGTTTATAGTCGAAAGATATAAATGTGTGAACATATTTTTTGTCTTTTTTTTTACAAAACATAAATGATAGTAATAAGTGAATTAATTTGACCAAATAATAAAGATAAGCAGCCTAACATTTAGAGACATCAAGAAGCGGGATGAAAAAAATGCCAAAAGAACCAAAACAAAGTTTTGATTTATTTTGTCATAGCATAACTTCTATCCCATTTAAAATCAGTAGATTATTTTTTTGTAATAATAAAATTCATAATAGATGACTCTGGTTGTTATTATACATCTTAACAGCTAAAGTAGTTATTTTATTATAGACAGATAAACTTGTGATGTGATGACATGAGATCAGTGACTACACACAAAACAATAAGAGACTTTACACCTGTGAAACTCTTCTCAAAGCTCTCACAGTCATTTCTTTACTGCTGTAAACCATCATACTGAGACATTTGCTGTGTATAATGTTTGGTTTGTTCTCTTGACAAATGAAGTCACAGGATATGCTGACAAACAAAAGCCGTATTATATCAGAGAGAAACGCAGATTTAAGAAATTACTCTTTCACACCAGAATACTCAGGCAAGGAGTCTTGCAAACACTGTGTTTTATTGACCAAAATATGAATACACTTTTAGTGTATAGATAACAAGGCTTTTCTAGAAAGAATAACAATAAAAATAAAAGTAACTTGAGGAACAATACAAGTGAACGCTGAAGTAAAAATCTGAAACACTGTTGCTGTATCACACGGCATTAAAATGGCACAGAAAACAATACAAATGCAAGAATACTGGAACATGTTGGCAATATGAAATTAAGTTTAAAGGAATCATATTCGTAAAAGAAATGTAATGCAAATACAAGATATTCCTTTTTGACTTGAAAAAGCTCAAACGTAATATGCTGACTGATGTCGCTGATGTAATGATAAACTATAAGACAATCTAATATAAAAACTCCTTAAAAACAAAAACACGTTCTTCAAGTACACAGGAGACCAAGAGAAAAAAAAGATATATGACATAAAAACAGAAGAGAAAAACGTAACATGAAAATCATCTGAAAATACCTACAATTACAATTGTTCTGTTCTTACAAACAAACTGCATAAAGCAAAACTTTCATGTGTTGGATGGATGTATTTGTCACAGGTGAGATGGAGAGTTTAGGTAGGGGCTGGTCCGCGGCCCGCCGCTTGCCGAGCGTTGACCTTCTGAGAGTGCCAGCGTGACTCCTTATACACAAACCAGGCATTCACAAACCAAATGATGAGATTCAAGAAACCAAATACCTGTAGATAAAAAAACAAAAACATTTGGACTTTTATTTCATCATCAATAATTAAATCCCACCCCACATCATAGGGTCACTGACTCTTACCACAGATATATTGAGTGAGCGCATGCTGGCATACTCAGTTACTTCACATGCACCAGGTCTTATCAGACAGAGATGAATGCCGCTCGTGCCGGTGGCGTCCTTCACCATCTGCAGACCCCTCGCCCACGCCGACGAGCACAAGAGCCACAGGAACGTAAACGCTGCCGTCATCACGAAATCCTGGCCACGGACATAGAGAAATATCCTAAACTTAACGCTCTCAGATCGTGACATTAGAACCTCGTCTTGCATACTCACAAACATCGGGCCAAAGTCAGAATCTCGGTATACATGCATGTAGCCCAGATAAACCAACAGAGCCACCATAGAGTAGAGAAAGGCCAAGACGGCTACAGCCACAAAGAACTCGACGGACGATGAAGAATCTCCCATCAGATGGGCTTCAGGAACGGTTTGGTTGCAAAGGATGGTGTTGTTCTCCACCAGGAGAACCTGGTTTAACCTAAATGCGGATCATTCACGGCTGTTACATACAAGAAACTGTGCGGAAGATGAGATTTCGTAAGCTGGAGCTCACCTGAACGGATAGGAGAAGTTGAACGGAAGTGTTTCAGTGCTGTTTCCATCGCAGGAGATTGAAAGCACATTTCTGCCACTATATCCCCCACACGTCCCGAACGCTAAAACAGCGGAGAGCTGAAGAAACACAAAGCTTACCCAATAAGAAACCTTCATGCAGAACAACACAAGCATGCGTGATCTTGAATCTCTGAATCATCTGATATCCTTAGATTTGATCTTGAGGGGTCAGTTTTAACCTTGGAACAGCAACAGTAAATCAAGACCTGCTGTTTTTTTTTTTAAACCAGATGTTGTGTTGCACTGCTTGATACATCCTGTTTGCCAACTCACTGACCTACCAAAGGAAAAAAATAAAAACACAAAAATATGTCTCGCTCAAAGAAGCCCTTCGTAGATGTTTAATAGACAGCAACAGCTTTGGTCTGCCAATTCCTCTGAGGAATAAAGCAGGGAGGGGTTCTCGTAAGAATTTGGGCTGTTGTATACATTTATTTCCCATTTTTAAGACACTTTTAGTAACTTTACCAGTCCAACAAAACGGAATTGCTGACTGCAACCCAGTAAATCATTAGTGTGCGACAGTAATGCATAACATCTGTTGCTCATGAAAAGCTGTTTTAAGCGCATAGATTTTGTATTTCTGCTGTACGCATGGGAGAAACGCGTTTGTTCGGGGCTGTAACCTTCTCAAGTTAAATCCTGAAGATTGAACACGCAAAACAGATTTGGATTTGTTTCGTTGTTCTTTACTCACCCACTCCACGATTTTAACGAAACCCAGCGGTTCTTTAACCGGACTCAAATTCAATCGAAACCCAGTCTGCATCTTTACTCGAATGTGCTGCAGGAAGAAAATCCAACCCGATGTTCGGTCGGGTTTCATAAAAAGCTGCAAGTTTGACAAAGTGACGTGGTTTTTTGGTCAATGATGCTGCCCCTCCTCCAAGAAGAAACAGGGTACAGACAGTCGAGCCTCGGGACAAACACTGTATCCCTTAAAAATGTGAAACTCGTAAATGTTATTTAAAAACAGATTTGATTTCAATGTATTGGATGAGCGGAAGGTGCATACGTCATAGCAGAAAGTGTTTCAATATTTCAGTCATGTGATTCAGCTGATGAATTCTTAAAATTCCTGGATTCTTAAGTTTCTTAAAGTGACCCATAAAATCCTTAACACACAACAACTGTTTGAGAATATCTTGGGTAGATTTACAAGTCAAGTGATGCGTGTCAACACTTTCTGTTTGATATAAATACAGTCAAACTTAAATCTGTGTAATATTGCTTTTTTATTTAACCTTTAAACACGAATGTTGCCTAACACATCATGAGAATGTGATTCAGATACTAGATTGAAGGCTATAGTGCATTGAGAAACAGTGGGACAATCTTTATAGCAGCTAGAAAAGAGAACGCTTTCATCTTTACACTAGACCAGTTAAAAAAAAAGAAGAGGAAATAAAAACATTGTGTGTTTTTTAATATGCTGTCAAAACAGCATCATGTCATGATAGTTTGAAATATTGGAAGGAGAAAAGGAAAACCTGACATGTACATAAAAACATCAATCAAATTATAATTAGCAATTATTATCAACCAAGTGTACAGTCAAACAAATGTGTACACACACACACACACACACACACACAAACACACGCCGGAAACTGATGCCATCAGTCCAGAGAACATAGCAGATATCTTCTGTTGGTACAAAACGGGCATTCGACAAAAATAAGAACCGATCTCTATTTGCACTAATAATAAGCCAGATCTCTCAACACAAACACACTCGCTCATATATACAAGAGAGGAGGCAGTTTGGCCACATTAATCTATGGATATTTACTAGGGTAACTCTGACGGTGTTTACGTCTGTCATAAAAAATAATGAATCTGGACTTTGAAACGTTACATATACAAAAGAGTAAACCCAAGCTCTTCTAAAATGATTTGTGTTGTATAATAAAACTGGCATTTTTGAATATAAAAAAAGTGTTTTGTTGCTGTGGATATATCACATGTAGCATCTACCATGTTGGCAAAGTTCGAATACTGTTTCTACAGTAAGGGAAAGGCAGATAAATGTGGATGAAAACCCGTCTGGCTCACATTTCACCCCTGAATCATATTTTTAGGCGAAATGTGAATTAGACGTGTTTGGAGAGATTCATTCTTCAAAGGAAAACACAAACACAAGGCCTATGAAAGGAAAGTGATGGTAAAGTGTCCCCTAGTTCCACCGTCTCATTTGCATAAAGTAATAAAAGAATCCTTTGATAAAGTGATCAACGCACACGCGACAGTCAACAAACACCGAACAATTACCTTTCAGACTTACAGTGAAACAAGCAAAGCAAAATCTAATCTCGCAGTACACACACACACACACACACACACACACACACACACACACACACACGTACATCTCCGTTCCTGCACAGACGTGTGATCGAGAGCACGCTTGGTCAAATACACAGTTAAATGATTTGGATAGCATGGTAGCTGCTTTTCTCCGCCATAAGAAAGACACACTAAAGCACGGCGGAGTCTGGAGACAAATGCAGAAGAGCTCTGTACACTGAATGTCTCCCTGCGGTGAGGGACACGGGTCCTCCTGGATGGTGCTTTAGGGGGTGTTGACACGGATCTCAGTGCAGTAGCTCGTCCACCTCATTCTCCTTCAGCCTGGCGTTCTCTCGGACCTCGTCGAAGGTGTATGTCTTCACGATCTTCCCGTTGTGGAACACAGTGTGCAGCAGGTCCTGCAGGGGAACATATTGTCAGTCAATGCACACGTGCCGGCCAAACATCTAAAGATGAATCCGCACACAAGCTTGAAGAACATACCTCTCCATACTCCTCCAGATCACCCTTCCCCTCCTCCAAAGTAACAAAGTCACCGTTTGGTTTCCTGTGAAGGGAAAGCCGTCCCTTCTTTGACCTTTTGTTGGGGTCGGCAACAGGATCTTTGAAGACGTTAACCTACAATAAACGTGACAGCCCCTTCATAAACGTTTTTCATATTCACACCAATACATGCAATTCATATTAAGAGGCAGAAACGCTGGTGTTTTACTTACTCCCAGTCCATTCGTCACCACGTAACTGCACTTAAAAGAGCAGTTGAGCAGATCTCGCGTCAGTTTCTGCAGCAAAGCTCCTCCTGAGCCAAACGCGATGTTCTCAATGCTCCATCTGTGCTCATTCATGCCTTCCACAATCTGTTTCAGCACAAGAAATTAGTTACTGTCACCCAGAGCTCATATGTGCTATGACAGGGTACGTACCTCCTGTAAAGTGTTGATGTCCACACCGTCACCCTGAATCACTCTGATGTAGGGTGGAAGCACTTTGTAGCCTTTGGAGTTCTCCACTGGGATGAACTTCTTCCCTAAAATCTCTAGGACCTGGAAAATGAGACAAAATGAATGACAGTCACACAAACGTAGGACTACTTAGAGCTCCACAGCCCAAATTTGATGACATTTTTGGATAAGACGTCTACCTTTAGCACCGTGTCAAGAGGATTTCCTGAATCTGGTCGGACCACCAGCGGGGCGTCAGCGCTTCTCATCTCGATCAGACTCCTGAGATCCTCTCCCCAGATCTTCTCACAGGCGTTGTAGATGTCGTAGCTGTCGCTGACTATAGACACAGGCACAGAGGGGAACTGCTTGATAATGTGCTCGAAAGCGTCCTTTTCATGGTCCTTTCCCCAGGCAGTGATTGTGCTGCAGAAACAAACATCCAAGAGTCAGGCAACACAGTGCTAAACCTGAATAAATCGAAGTTTAAGTCGATCATTTCACCACAGTAACCATCATCTCCTAAAATCTCATTACACAACCTATTCAACTCTGTTAGTACTTTAAAGTATTCTTGGCTGAATGTCTGCTTGTGCAAATTCTCTAATTCTGGGAATTAGCCACTAGGTGGGAGTGTTGCATTGAAACTGTAATATGCATCACAGCCGCCACTAGAGGGCAGGATGATCCAATACTTTTTACATGACTTTTATTTGTAAAAAGTCTCTTCTAGTTCCTCAGTTTCTCATCATAACATTGTGTCTTTTACATCAAATACTGCTGAAGTGTGAAGTCACACAGTGAGACACATAAGGCATAAGAAGGGTGATGATGTGGCACTGATAAACCAGAATGCACCTGGGCATGTGATCAACAGCCCATGACATTGTATAAAACACTGCCTCTCTTTACAAAACCCCTAAATACATGCATACTTGAAGACTTTGAAGCAAAATGATTCAGTTTGTATTAAGATGGCATTTGTGATATTGGTGGGTGATTCACCTGTGTTCTGCAGCTGGTACTGAGAAACCAGGAACTGGGTCTTTGGTGCCGTAGTACTTCTTAATAACTCCGATCCCGGCCACTGTGTCTGTTCCTTTAAAGTTTACCAAGTGAGCAGATGCACCGATACCGGCCGTCTAAAATCAAGACGTGTGTGAATACAACACAGCTGCAACTCTTCATGTCATCAAAAACATTTCAACCACGGATTTGAACCCAGTCTGATTCAATTAATCTGAGCTATTTGACTGGTGTGGTAGTTAAAGCAGATTTGTTGGAGCAAACAAACTCTATCAGAGCTTTTAACAGCCAGTTTGTCAAATTTAGTGTTGTACTCAGGCTACTAAAATAAACATTACCTCTTGAGATGAAACTCCTCTGTATCCGAAGTCGTGTAGTTTATATTCCAGTCCCTCCAGGCTTCCCGAAGTCCCCTTGAGATATTTGGCCAGAATCTTTTTCTGTTCTCGCGAGTTGGTCGCAACGGTGATGGGGTACCAGATCTGAACCAGGATGGTCTGTTGAGGAGACGAACGTCATTGTCGAAACTTATGACACACTTGAAATGGAAAGCATTTTCAAGAACCGGGAAGCTCTGATTTAATGGCCTGACTCACTTGGTAACTTCTTTTTATTATTCTGCATGGAACGTAAGTGTTGTTTACAGGGTACCAGACAAATAAGCATTGTCAAAGATGAAAAAAGTCGGTGTAATCTGCTGGAAC
Source organism: Oreonectes daqikongensis (assembly GCA_026939265.1). NCBI lineage: Eukaryota > Metazoa > Chordata > Actinopteri > Cypriniformes > Nemacheilidae > Oreonectes > Oreonectes daqikongensis. Next base: position 1,034,199 of record JAOTQM010000449.1, on the reverse strand, counting down.
CTGAAGCCAAAAACAACCGCAATGTGTCTTTATGCTCCAGTGATCTGCACAAACACACAGAGCTTGGGAATGTGACGGTCTGAAGTGTAAGAGTCAACACGCCAAATGTACAGTGTGTTCCCTAACCCTGTACTGGATTTATGGAAGGGGCCGCACGACGGGGATGTTGGGACTCGCTTTGTTTCGGATCAGACAGTCGAGTCAATATTATCATATAGCATCTGATGAGTCGCCACATTCTGTTTTGTCACAAACCCAAAACTAGCATAAGTATACTCATTTTCTAATACTCAAATATTGTTGTGCCAGGACAATCTGTGAAATTGAACATTTGAGATATCGGTCTAATGTACAAGTCTATTGAGATGTGAAACCGGCCGCTGGGCCACGTGCCTGTAAAGAGCGTCCCAAATAATAGATTCTCTATCCCAAAAGCACACACAATGACCGCTAATGGGGCGAGAATGTGTACGTGCAGCGTACATCACGCCTGACAGCCTTCACAAAGACAAAAAATATTTTCATTATCAGTATAACGTAGCCTTGCCAGTCTGAAAATCCCCAAACAATCCAGTCATTCATAAGCACAAGTCAATATAAAAGAGCAGAAGTGTGTTTCCAATCTCCTGCATTTTTGGACAACATTACAGGAGAAGATATGTGGAGTCTGCATCGCTCACAATGTGTTCCGAGAGCCAAGGGCAAATCGACACAAACACACACGCACGCTCTCAGAGTCTAAATATATCAGATACGCATGACGACACACGTGTGCCATACATTTAAAGGACACCGAGTCATTTCTGAAAGGGAAGCATTTCCCTAATCAAATAAAGGCAACGTGACTATACAAATGAGCCGGAGAACCCGAAGCGGCGTGCAGGAGAGTCAGGTGACAGGTGTAGTGTCATGGTGACTGTTACGTACAGATAGACGTTGGCTTGTCAGCATGACTCAGTCAATCCTAATGAGACATTACAGTCGAGCCAGTGGTTTTAAAAGTGACGTACGTTCTTTTAAAATGACGTCAAGTTTGCAGGTGTGTTTTCTGTATATAGTTAAAAGACACAGCGTGGGATTAGTTTATGATTTATCTCACCTCAACCCAGTTAGTGAGCCAGTAGCATTCTGGATCCGTGCTTTCTACCGTAAAGAGCACATTCCCGCGTGGTATCACGCTTCCTTCCGGCACAGCCTTGATCTCGATAGGCAGGTGACCGTTGTATTTCTGCAGTGACATAACACGAGATTAATACTCCACACGGAACAAAACATTCATCACAGACTAATCCGGTTTTTCCTACCTCCAAGATGTAGTTCCATCCTTTTTCATTGAACACATCATCCTGAAAGTGTTCCCGGTAAACCTCCTTTGCTTCCTGGATCTTCTCTGAAGTGACGACCTGTCCTGTGAGGTTTAAAAGACATCCGAGAAATAACGTGTGAGACGAGGAATGTGAATTATAATAGATGGTGGTTAATTCCCTGTGTGCATAATTTCCTAAGGGGACTTTTCCATGATCACAGTACAGCTTTGTCTCACCAGGACACTGAGAGTCTACTGAGACTCTAAAATCATCTTAAAGGTACAGCATTTCTCTAAATCATATACAGGTTTTAAAAGACATGATGATAAATACGTTTCTACAGAATTTCTATTTGAACGTGACTACCTTTAATGTGACAAAGGGAACAAAAGATTTTAATCTCAGTATTCATTAAAGGTAGCAAAGAGTCTAACGACAGAATCCAGGCCGTCATTTGCATTGAAAAGAGTAAAAGAGCAAAAGAGCAGATGTTGTATTGTCTTCTTGCATCGCATAACAGTTTCTAAAGCCTTCACCCCTAACACACCGTGAAATCCTTTAGTGTAAAAATACCCTTTTAAACATGTCATACATAAGCACAAATTTCTCAAACCAAACTTTCAGCTTAGACTAAAATCCCTCTTCCTGTTCCTATTTTCAAGTTTGGTTCCTTCACTTCGGTCACGAGAAAGTCATTTTCCAGTTAGCGATATCATTTATTTTGATATTAGCAAACCGACTGCGTAACTAAGTTTGTGGAGCTGCATTCTTGAGCAAGATCACAAACCGAAATTACCGGTGGGACTTTCCTTTAGCTCTTAAATCGAATGTGACGGCCGCGTTTAACGTACCTTTTAAGTATTTGTGGAGAATGTACTGAAGTCCGTAGAAGACCGTTTTGTCATATTTGACCTTGCGGGGCTTGGTCGGGTCCGTCTTCTTCTCACGGCACTCAAAATAAGAGTACACCTTACTAGTGTTGGGTGGGTACTGTTTGTAATGTGTCACCTGTGTGAGAGAAACACAACAATTTGTCTGAATCATAAAAGTGAACACTTTTTATAAACAACATGAGAATGCTCAACATTGGCACCAAAGTAAAAAAAAAACATCACCTGTTATACTAATTTTGATTTCATTTATTATAGCTTATATCTGATATCTCTACTCATTTTTAGGGGTCTTAACATACTGTTAAGGGGGGTTTTCACTTGAACTAGCAGGCAACCGCCGGATGACGCCCCAGAACCACATATCACAGACCTGGCAACAACCCTGAACACCCCAGTTCAGGGCAAGCAGCAGTCACATTTCTTCTGAAACTCTAAAGATCTAGTTGACCATCTGCCCTTTCAAACCAATAACATAAATACATACGGGATCATAGTTACACTACACTCACCAAACAACCAACACACTAAGCTCCCTTCTGATATTTTGTGCATGCTGACCTTTCTCTCACTGAGGCCGTTTTTGGCTGGTCTCCTGCGGTACGGGCTCGCCTGGGAAAGGTTACACCCTTACGATTTGACAGCTAAGATGACCGCTCGCTGTACCGCAAGACCAGCCCTCTCTGTGAATTTGTGGCAGACTGTTCCCTTCCGGCACTCCCAAAGGGCACAAGTCCTTGCGGAGCAGTGGTTCTCCCCGTCGGGCCGTGTGGACAGCTGCAGACGTTCCAGGCATGCGCAAGGAAGCAGGCAACAACTGGCCATGTGCACAGATGCCACTGCGACGCAGAACATATTTCAGGCCTCAGACAATCCGATGATAAACCCAGCGAAAGTGAAACTGAACATTCCAGTTTAACTGCACAGGTGCCTTGGGTTTCCTCAACCCTAGATAGAACTCTAAGCACTGCCGATGCTTTATATGATGATAAAACTAGTATATGTCCATCTGGAGTTTGTAACATTTTCAAAAATCAAACCAGATGTCTCAAAGTTTAATTATACAAATACTAACTTTGATTTAAAGCAAGAAATTTAAATTACTAAGTGAGTACTTTAAGCTCTTTACCTGAGAATAAACCGCTCAATTCCATGATGCACTGCGAAAGATATAACTCGACAGCTATAAACCAGTATATTTTAGATTAACTACAAAATTGTATGTATATAAATAAAATTAGTGTGACAGAGTATAAAGACTTATTCTCTCAGAATTATGGGTAATGTAGATTTAAAGCTCAATGAAGACAGGTCTATCTTAAACAGTTTAAGAAAATCAATCTTCTGGGGTTTACACACAAATATTATAAGCCCACCGCTGTCTTCTTCATCTTACTATCTCTCTCTCCAAATGTCCAAAAGGCTTCTACAATTTCACATGGCTTCTATCTATTCATCATCTGAGTCAAATCTTTAAACAAAATATCAACGTAAAACTCTAAGTGTCAAAACCAGACTCTCGCAATCTGACAATTAACCAACAAACTGCTGTCCCAGTTAGGACATGAAGTCGTGTCAAAATCAAAAACGTGCTCCAACAGGAAGCAAAGGGCAGACTTTTGTATACATCGTATATTTTGTAATAGAATGGCTAGCTATTGTCCATGTTTGATATTTGACCCCTAAATAACCTCTGTGGATTCTTAAGTGATGAATGCAGAACACGAGAATCCTATTACATGTGTGATGGGAGGATAAAACGCATACACTCCTGTCCTCACGCGGCATTATCGAAAGAAAACACTGATTAAATAAAAGAGGCCAGACATGTTGCTCTGGATCCAAGGGCAGAGAGTGTTGGGGAAGTGTTACAGAGCCAAGGTGAAAAGTCCTGAAAAATAAACTACGCTAAGAAAAACATTTCGCCGTCAACAGAGACACAAGGGCGACAGAATATTTTTCACTTTGGTTGCCTCACGTTCGAAGGTCTCATCAAGTCACGGCTCACAATCTCATGCTATATTGTCACCCTATATGAATAACATGTACTGTGACGTAATATTGGACTATTACGAAGCATCAGACGATGTGTATATATTGACAATGTCAGTCATTGAGTGGGCAGGTGTGAACAGGATAACAGACCAAGACCCGCCCCTTAAAAATCACATAAACGCTCAACATAACTTCTCATTCATAAAATAAATAAACACATACCAAACTACACTATAACATGCTCAACAGGTCATTACATTTTATAGACTATATTCAAGTTGTTACAAATGTCACACAACTAAGATGATATATGATTATGCTAAAATATACATTTACAAAACGTCTGTTAAGCATACTTCTGTTAATGCATACTTCATGCAATGGTTCCTTAGCACGAGTAGTTAACAGTATACTGTACATGTGTGCTATGGTGTGACAGCAAAACTGTATAAAAGAAACTGTTAATAATATATTGTTAATAATTATAGACTTCATTTTTCTACATTTTTGCTGTCACACAATAGGACACATTTATGGTTTATTTGTCAACTACCCCATACAACAAATCAGTCTTCATGCAGACCGCAAGACCTTTCTGAAATATTACAGAAGACTTAATAGTATGCATTAGTAATGTATACATAGTATACACACTAATACAAAGTATATGCTATCTGTACTGACATTATTTGTTTTACACATTTCTGATGGCAATGCATTACACTGAAACAGGGATTCAGTATCCCAACAGGCCACAAAATCTCAGAATTTATTCACAAGTATTCCTGTATTGTAAAAAAAAATGAATAAAAGTGAAAGCGATTCCAATGTAGACCACATGCATGTATTCTGTATTAAGAGAGTAAAGGTTAGATACGCAAGTCAGTGTAATTCTCTTAAGATACACCCAAGTGATTTAAACAAACCTATGATAAGGTTTAAGATTTTTGTGAACTTTTTCTTTTTATCTGCCTTTGCAAGCCTATCAGGAGACTTAACGTTACGTTTCCTGAGAAAGCCTTTCCTTTCAGTTTTGGTTTTGAAATAATGAGAGAAATCGCCTTCACGCACTCGGCTTTAATTCGCACTCTGATATGTTTAAATGCATGTATTTGTGAAATAAACGCTCTTATTTGCTATAAATGAAGATGTACCTGGCGTCTCTCCTCACGCACACTCGGCCTACCGACCTGACTGACACAGCTAACGGCCTGAAGGATGAAACCACCTTCATTTCTCTCTCTCCCATTCCACCTCTATCCTCTCAGTCCCGGGTCCACCGGGCTGTAACACACCGGGACCGGGTCGATTACTGTAGGTCTCTGCTCACCTTGTAGGAATCGGTGGCCAACATGATGTTGAAGTCCGCGGCGTCTCTGTGTTGCTCCATCTTCCCCTTGACGTGACTGTAGTCGCGCGCCGCTGCCTGTCAGTTCTGTTGTTCTCGCGCCGACTCGCAACCAACCCCCGTCGTCTAGGAGGGTGGATGACGGAATCAAAGTAGGCGGGACGAAACGGACAGGATCAGCCAATCCGTGGAGGCGCACGGGACGTCACTACAGGGTGCTAAAAAAATGAAATAGGCTTGTTCGACTTGATGCGGCGCCGCAAGAACCGACAGGCGGATGACATCACATTACCGCGAGAGTGAGTTGAGTGCCGACTGCTCTATACGCTTTTGACTCACTCTCGCGGTAATGTGATGTCATACGACTGTCGGTTCTTGCGGCACCGCATCAAGCCGAACAAGCCTAATATTTTCTGCGCAATTTTTTTTATAATTAAACAATTAAACAATAAAATACACGCACGGTTAATGTAATTAATTTACATTAATTGTTGTTAAAAAGTGAGTTTTTATCAGTGAGTTTTCTTTGAAAAAGTTATATATTGTATTTATTCTGTAAACTATTGTTTTATAGTTTTTGTGTTTCGAGAGTGCTTCTTTTATTTTTTATTTGTACTATTTTTAACAGTTTACAATTTTTCAGCAAACAATGTACAAATCTTAATTTATTTATTATTTACAGTAATTACTACCACATTCACGTGCAGTAGACATGGTAATATAATCTGAAATTGTTATGTTTAAGCATCAGAGGGTTCAAAAGCAGTAAAAAACTGCAGTGAAGGCTGGTGTAGAGCTTTGACTTTCACTTACATTTCCAATTTTTAACCCTAAATTGTATTATTTCTTTATTTATTCGCTTTTGTGTTAATGGGATGATGCATCCAATCTGCTGACAATTACGTCACGCCTAGGGCCAATCAGCAAGCGTCTGGAACTTCAGGGCATTTGATGGGCGGATGCAGTTTACTTACAGGAAGTGATTCTGTAACAGAAGGTTTTCAATGATAAAGTCCTATTGATCTAAGTAATAAATTACTGTCTTTCGTATGTTCTCTTAACAAAAATAAATCTTGTTGATTTTGTAATAGCAATAATATTTACATGACATTAATTACAATGTCATGCTTATACAGCCGCATGCATTACGAAGAACACGTCACTTTAGTCCGAAGAAAACGCGACTGGTTATTCTACCCTCGATTAAAACTTCTTTGTTGGTATCAAGTGGTTCAATGACACTCATCAAATAAAAGCACTATTAATGTATCGTAAAAAAGGATAAAAGCATATATACTTACCATATATAATATAAATCAATAATAAAAAACTGGGCAAAGCAGCATTAGTGGATGATGGATATATAGATGTAAAGATACAAAACCTGAACGTGTAGTTGTATGGCTCACCACTAGAGGGCACCAATGCACAAGTAATAGCCAAATGCTTAATACGTATAATGGCAGGTTGTTTTCTTAAAATGGAAAAAGAGAGTAAAAAAGTTTATGCAGTTTTGTATTGTTAAATTAATAAAGATAAACATAGCGCATAGGTCTTGATTAAATGTCACATGTCATTTATCCTACTTTCAGGAAACAAAAGACATTGTAATGCAACCTTAATGAAAAATGATGCAGTGTTAACACAATCATAAGCGCAATGCTACTAAATTCTTTTAGTAAAAAGCAAGAGAAGAAATGCACCAAAATGCAAAACCAAAAGTAAGGCTTGCATGTCACTACAGAAGGAAGAGAGACCCTGACCGAGTCTCGTGTCAAACCAATAGGAGCAGCACTTCAAGCCATCATGCGTGAGATCATATGATGAGAGGAAAGCGGTTCTCTGACAGATCACTGCAGTGTTTATTTGGGATCTTAACTGCTGCAGTTAGCGTTTACACTCATATCTGTTTGAAAGTTTTACTGCATCCATGAAGGAATATTTACTGGATCACTTTCAGGGTCATCGGCTCTGTGTCTACTGCTAAACGGTAAGATTTTATGAGCTTTTAACAACATTCCTGCTGTAAACCGTTACTTCTGATACTGTTTTTGTTGTTTAATGTAAAGTGTCTTATTAGTCTGACAATAACACTGTAACATTTTATTTACTTGGTCGTAATATTAAACTTAACGGAATGAATTACTTTATTCACAAACTTCCGTGTTTGCAGTGTTTCTTCAACATGCAACATGTTTTCAAAGTGCTTGTGGGTTGGTTGTTTGATGTTCTGTCGGAAACGAGTTGTTGGTTACATTGTATCGGTTCACGTTGTTTAGATACTTTTTTCGTGTTTCTTTTGTACATTTGAGTTTGTCTGAAGCTGAATGCATTTGTGCTTCCTGCTTTCGACTTCCTTTGCATAAAGTGCACGTTAACTTGCATTAGATGGTGTTAGATGATGTAACTGCAGCAGTCTAAAACAAATATGTGGAAAGTGTTTCAGTGGGTATGCTTTTTCAGGGACTTACTTTTCAAAATCTTTTTATTCACTTTGCAGCCTCAATAAAAGTTGAGTCCTATGAAACATCAGTTTTTGAGGAAGCAGTATTTAGGTGTCATCTATTTTCTTAAATGATGTTTTGAGTAATTCATTTATGTCTGTAAAATGGTTCAAATGAATTTGACATTCATCCGTTCTCCAGAGCAGCTTGTTGGTGTTGTGTGGAAGCTTAATATTTTGACATGTCTAATGCTCACTATTAACAATATTATTTGCTTTTATTCATTTAGTGTTGGTTATGGAACAGCAAGCCGGCGAAGATGAGCCACCAGTAGTTCGTAAAGACGAAAACAAGAGGAGGAGAAGAAAGATGAAAGCGTTTACATCCAACTCAACCGTACCTAAGGATCACGTAGCTGTTGAGTTTGTACTCCCCACCATCAATAAAAACAGCAAGTGTCCAGACACAGTTCAACTGGATGTGACTGGGAATTGGACGGTAGATCAGGTGAAGGCTCAGCTCTGGCAAAAAGCAGTAAGCACTAAGCTATGTCCCGAATTTTACCAAAAATACTCTCTGGATCACTGCATCCTCCTCTACCAGAAAAAAGGCAGCTGGTACGAGATCTACGACACGCAGCAGGTGTTCCAAACCCTCGACTGCATCCGCTACTGGAAAGCCTTGAGAAAAGAAGTCGGAAAAATTTACATGGTCACAAGACCGCAGCTCACAGAGGATTCTCTTCAGTACCAAAAGTTTCTGAACCACCTTATCGGATACGACGTTACAGATGTTAGCAACGTCCACGACGACGAACTGGAATTCACGAGACGAAAGCTACTGACAACCAGAAAGATTGAACTAGCCGATAGAGATCCCAGACTTTATTTAATGGATCCCTGGATAACCTCCAAACCTCTACCCGAGTACCTGCTAAGCAAAGTAAGCAACAATCACATTCTGGTCGTGATACACAAGGGGACGACAAGCCAGACTATCAAAGTATGTATAGATGATACACCTTATCAGGTTCTTCAGAGTTTCTTCGTCAAGATTGCAAACAAGAGATCGCTTATAGGCATATCGGAGGGTTCAAGTGAAAATGATTTCGTTTTAAAGGTTTGTGGAAGAGAGGAGTACCTGTATGGCAACTATGCCATTAAAGACTTCATATGGATCAGACAGTGTCTTAAAAGTGGCGAAGAGATCCATTTGGTTTTAGAGGACCCGCCAAACCCAGAGCAAGATGTTGTCCAAAAAGAAGAGTGGTCGCAGGTCGATGACTGCACCGGAGTAGCCGGCACCCACGAGCAACTCACCGTCACCGAGAAAGACCACGAGAAGGTGTTCACCATCTCCCTCTGGGACTGCAATCGGAAATTCAGGGTGAAGATTTTAGGCATTGACATTCCTGCGCTTCCGCGCAATTCCGAGCTGATCGTGTTCGTTGAGGCCAGCATCTTCCACGGGCAGCAGTTGCTGGCTCAAGAGAGGACGACCTCCAAACCTTTCACAGAGGAAGTGCTTTGGGACGCCTGGCTGGAATTCAATATAAAGATTAAGGACTTACCCAAAGAAGCCCGACTTAGCCTGCAGGTGTCTTGCGGAAAAGCGCAGTCGCAAACTTCGAAGGAAAGCGACAGCAAAAGCAAGAGTCGCCTGCTGTACTACGTCAACCTGCTACTGGTGGATCACCGATCCCTCCTCAGACAGGGCGAGTTCATCCTGCACATGTGGAAGATGCCCGAGAAGAACGAGGACAGCGTTAACGCCGATAAACTTACGTCTGCCACCAACCCAGACAAGCACAATTCAATGGCCGTTGTCATTCTGCTGGACAGGTACTGCCACCCCGTGGTCCTCCCCAAGAACAAAGATTTCCCAAATACATCCGAAATGGAAGGAGGGAGAGGACAGAGAGACATGCCCAATCACCTGCGCAAACAGTTTGATCAGATCATCGCCACCGACCCTCTGCATCCCCTCAGTGCGGAAGACATGGAATTGCTCTGGCACTTCCGACAAGAGTGTTTGAGGGATCCCAAAGCATATCCGAAGTTTTTTTCCTCCGTTAAATGGGGCAAACAAGAGGCTGTGAGCATAACACACCGTCTTGTGGAGCGTAGTAACGTGTGGGACCGGAGCGTGCTTGACGTGGGTTTGGCTCTACAGTTATTAGACTGCAACTTCTCGGATGAAAACGTGCGAACTATGGCTGTCCGGAAGTTGGAGACTCTGGGGAACGACGACGTGCTCCGCTACCTCCTGCAGCTTGTTCAGGTGATTTACAACATGATGTGGTTTGTTTTGCATAGCAGACTGAACACCAGAGCGAAACTCTTTCCAGCTATTAAAATTAGAATGCGAAGAAAATATTTACATATGTAAATAATGTCGGAATAAATGTTGTTGGTTATGTGTTGTGTTTCAAGGCTGTCAAATTTGAGCCGTACCATGACAGTGCGCTCGCCAGGTTCCTTCTCAAACGTGCGCTCAGAGTAAGTCAAAACCTGCATTGAACACACAAAAGCGTTCACATATGTGACCTTGGATCACAAAACCAGTCTTATGGGTCAATTTTTTGAAATTGAGATTTTTACATCATCTTAAAGCTGAATAAATAAGCTTTCTATTGATGGATGGTTTGTTAGGATAGGACAATATTTGGCCGACTATTTCAAATTTAGAAATCTGAGGGTGCAAAAAAAACAAACAAAATATTGAGAAAATCACCTTTAAAGTTGTTCAAATGAAGTCCTTAGCATAGTATTACTCACAAAATAAAGTTACGGTAGGAAATTGACAAAATATCTTCCTGGAACATGATCTTTACTTTATATCCTAATGATTTTTGGCATAAAAGAAAAATGGCAAATTTTGACCCATACGATGTATTTTTGGCTTTTACTACAAATGTGCTCGTGCTACTTAAGACTGGTTTTGCAATCCAGGGTCACATTTATGCATTTGACAGTGGCACTAACTCTTTGCAGAGCAAGCGGATCGGCCATTTTCTCTTCTGGTTCCTCCGGAGTGAAATCGCTCAGTCCATGCACTATCAGCAGAGGTACGCCGTCATTCTGGAAGCTTACCTGCGCGGCTGCGGTGAAGCCATGCTGCAGGACTTCAGGAAGCAGGTGGAAATCACAGAGGCCTTGCAGAAAATCACTCGTGAAATCAGGCAGATGTCTGCTGAAAAATATGACGTGTCAGCACAAGGTGATAACTGCAGACGACATTTCTCTGTGTGTTTGTCTAGCGTGCGGTATTCTAACATGGTGTGATGTCTGTAGTTGTTATACAGCTGAGACAGAAATTGGAGGCTCTGCAGGTATCAGGGTTGCCAGAAAGCTTTAAAGTTCCTTATGACCCAGGCCTACGGGCAGGAGCACTTGTGGTAAGTAAATTGTTACTACGCTCAGGTGCATCCTGTTGATTTATGAACTCATTCTAACTTGTTGGGTATTTGTATTTGTAGATCGAACAATGCAAAGTGATGGCATCCAAAAAGAAACCCTTGTGGCTGCAGTTCAAACGCGCCGACACCACGACCTTGTGTAGCGACACGATTGGGATCATCTTTAAAGATGGCGACGATCTTCGTCAAGATATGCTGATATTGCAGGTGGACATGAACACCGTTTAAGTGTGACCCTGGATCACAAAACTTATGTCTTATGGGTCAATTTTTTGAAATTGAGATTTTTACATCTTCTAAAAGCTGAATAAATAAGCTTTCTATTGTATGGTTTGTTAGGATAGGACAATATTTGGGTCGAGAAAATCACCGTTAAAATTGTCCAAATTAAGTCCTTAGCATAGCATATTACTCACAAAAATAAAGTTTTGATATATTTATGGTAGGAAATTGACAAAATATCTTCATGGAACATGATCTTTACTTCATATCCTAATGATTTTTGGCATAAAAGAAAAATGGCTAATTTTGACCCATACAATGTATTTTTGGCTTTTACTACAAATGTGCTCGTGCTACTTAAGACACAAATGCACTAGCAGTCATCATCCATATTAGCGGTGATGAGGGTTTTTTCCTCACAGATTTTGTTAATAATGGAGTCGATCTGGGAGCTGGAATCTTTGGATCTTTGGTTGTTACCGTACGGCTGTATTTCCACTGGAAACAAAATCGGTACAGTATATATAATATAATAATGCAATGGCCGATAACAGACAACATAAGTGACGACAAACATAACACCATCAGTTCTTCTTCCAGGAATGATTGAAATAGTGAAGGACGCCACTACCATCGCTAACATTCAGCAAAGTACTGTTGGCAACACCGGTGCTTTTAAAGATGAAATCCTCAGCCAATGGCTTGGTGAAAAGTGTGTGAACGAGGACAAGGTTTGTTATTTTCACTTCTAATGTGCTAAAGAGGAAGGAAGCTCTTCACTTCCTGGTGCGTTAGGGTCTTTGTTTGAGGGAGGGTGCTCTTCTGGAAACCAAACAAAACACCTGCACACGTCCAGTGTGATATTTTTAAGAGGATTTGGTCATGTTTGGCTTCTGATGATCAAGCATGGTACTGATAACAAATGTCAGTTGTGTGATGTTTGCATGCCGGAGTTTACGTGATGCAAATGTTTAGGGTGGAAAAGATATTAATGATACGTCTTTCCATTCGCCTCTTCAGCATCAGCAGGCTATAGAGCGCTTCGTGTTCTCATGTGGAGGATACTGTGTGGCAACGTACGTCCTGGGCATTGGTGATCGTCACAATGATAACATAATGATAACCGAGACGGGTAATTTATATCTACATGCTATAACAGAATGTGACCAATAATCATTATAAGCATTTATGTGTAATGCATTATGAATGTATTAATTATGCCTTATGTAACCACAGTTAATACATTATAACACTTATCAATGCATTGTTGGTTATAATTCTTTAATATTAGTATTACAACGCACATTATGAACAATTCGTATGCATTATACATAAAGGCTTTTAAGGAAAGTGTTACCGAATCTTTTTCTATTCTAGTCTCTGGTATTCCCATTTAAATTCATGAGTATACAATACCAACTTCATTTTATAAATAAACTATGCCGAATTTTTGATACTAGCTGATTATTTGTTGTTTTAGGCAACCTATTCCACATTGATTTTGGACACATACTTGGAAACTACAAGAGTTTCCTGGGGATAAATAAGGAAAGAGTGCCCTTTGTCTTAACTCCGGACTTCCTTTACGTGATGGGCACAACTGGCAAAAAAAGCAGTCCTAATTTCCTCAAGTTTCAGGTACGAATACACTCCATTGTCTTAGTTTCATACACCTGCAACTCTTGAACTGTAACCGCGCATCATCTTTCTCACGTTTACAGACTGTTTGTCTGAAAGCTTATCTGGCTCTGAGGCACCACACCAACCTGCTCATCATCCTCTTCTCCATGATGCTGATGACCGGCATGCCTCAGCTCACCAGTAAGGAGGACATAGAATACATACGGGAGGCGCTGACGGTCGGACGCACCGAAGAGGAAGCCAAACAACACTTCTTGGACCAAATCGAGATCTGTCGGGACAAGGGTTGGACAGTGCAGTTCAACTGGTTCCTACACCTGGTGCTGGGTATTAAACAGGGTGTGGAGAAACGTTCGGCTTGAGCGTGCCATCGTACTGGATACTTTTTTCGATTTATTTTCATATGAATTGTTTATGGACTGTATTTTTTCTCTCTCATGCATCGTGTTTTTAAGTGCAGTTTTTATATGATCGTGGGTATTTTCACTTTTCAGTTTGGATCATTTTTGTGCTGTCAAGAGAAGTCTTATCACTGGAGAAGTTAAACATTTTTAATTGTAAGATTTGACAAGAAAATCTATGAGATTATTAAAACGATATTTTTCATCTGTAGTTCACTTTATTCTTTTACTGTATATAAGAATTTTCATCTATATTGATAGAATCATTATTGTATCAGAATTGACATTCTATTATTATTCCATCAATATAGAACAGACAGAACGGAATATGGATGATCAATTTTATTTTAGTGAAACACTGTTTTAATTGAACATTTCGTTTTTATAAACATTTAGCTGTCACCCTTTGTCTGGAAAGACCAACATTTGGCTTTGAATAATTCTGAGACTCTATTGTGCCACAGAACAGGATGACTTCCAAAGAATCATTGTTCACAATAACACCAAGAAGAAGGAAGTTGTACAAAAGCTTTTATTGAGTCACTTCCTCTGCTCAGTTCTCTTGGGGTACCAACTACCTCCTTTTACCTACAGAATAGCCTGTTTGTGTTGAAAGACCTTGATTTCACACATTTTATTATGGCCTTTTGAACTTACGGAGGAAGGTAGTAGATGCTCAGAGGAAATTTTGAAACCAAAAAGTGCAGATCAAAGAATATTCATACATTGTGTATAAATGAACGAATGCAGCCGATATTTACGTAAGATTTTTTATTTATTTTCAGTGTCAAATCCTGGTTTACAAAAAGCAGTAAAGTGCATTAAATCGGGGACGATAAACGGGACGAACGGCACAGAAAACAAATGCGGGACTCGAATCATTAAACAGAATTTGGGCCAGCTGTGATTGGTTAGTAGTCTGAGGTCATTCATGTAATCTGGATTTCATAAAAACAACTTAAATCGATCATAAAAACATCTTTACAATTATGATACAGCAAAGAATAGGTGTCGTTGTTACACACGTGCTGATTCGTGTGCAAACGTACGTCAAGTTTTAGGCGCTCTTAGATATCATCTGGTCTGCTGTCATTGCAACCGTTGGCAGGTCCAGCGTCGCACGGCGTCTGCCATTCTGGCGTCTCTCCGATCACAGCTTTGTTGATGACCCTCAGCCAGCGAAGTTTCATTTCCTCGCTGTCGGCAGTAAAACAGTGGACAGATTTGGACTGACACAGACGGAAGCTGGTTGGAGGAAGATCCGCTGATCTGTGGACGTCCTCAACCTGGTAACCCAGGAGTGGAATCGTACACTGGGCTTTGACATCCTGGGGAAAGACCCAGATACAGATTTAGTTAAACAACACCTCCAATATGAATGTTATTTTTCTAAGAAGACGCGCGCCGCTCACCTGCGGAGCGCCGTACAGATAAAGAACCAGCGCGTCGTGTTGAGGAATAACACACCAGACTCGCTGACACGGTTTGGTTCGGTCACTGTACAGTAGAAAGCCGCAGATGAAACTGTTTTCTGACACCTGCGCTGCTTCAATCTGAAAAACAAGACGACAGGAAATCAAGAATCTTTCAAAAACCCTTCTTACAGGAGGAGAAAACAACCTGCACTTACCTCAAGAATACCTTTCTTCTTACCACCGGCGGGTTCCTCAGCGTCAGCTCTGCCAGTCAGTATGAAGTAGCAGTCCTTGCACACTTTATTCAGTTTATTGCCGTCGTATCGCAGCGATGCCTTGTAGTCGGAGCATTTATAGCACACCACCTGAGATACACTTTAAAACCTTAGGTCAACTCCACCTGGCTATTCGTTCTCGCTTATAAAGACGCAGAACGTATGTATCAATGAGAACTTGTGTTTGTAAACTCACATATCCGCACGCTCTGCAATGGTGCCTCCTGCGGGTCAACGCATTAAAGGGTTCCTTGCATTTCATGCACATGGTCACCTCATTATCCCGAATCCAGCGTGGAGCTCTCTTCCCCAGCTCCTCTTTCTGAAAAACAAAAAAAGATCGATGAAGAAACATGAAAACGCCATTTCTTCTGCAGAACACAAAAAGATATTTTGAAGAACGTTGGTCACCAAACAACACAGACATTTCTCAAAATATCTTCTTGTGTTTTATATGAGGTTTGAACAACATGAGAGTGAAATAATATACATTTATTTATTTTCATGTGAACTTCATTAAAATAATGACTCTTTGCACTTACAGACACCTCGTCCTCCACATCTTTCGAGGCCGTTTTGAACGTTTCGTTCTTCTGTTGAAAAACCGCGATGGTCTCTTGAAATGCCTTTAACACACAAACAAAACCTTTGAAACGCTTCATATTACAGCCACTTTAAAACACCAAACTGCACAGTTTCTGTACCTTGATCCAGTCCTCTTTGTCCTCCTCTGAGCTGCGGATGTACAAGTGTCAATATTTATACACAGGAACACACATGTATATTCAGAAGACACATGAGGAGCTCGAGCACGCCCTCACCTGGCCTGCAGTTCAAGCGTACGCTCTTTACCCGACACCTGGAACGTGTGCGGGTAATCGTCATTGGAGGTTTCCAGCACCTTCATGCCCTCGACCCCGACCCGCGTGCGTACGGTGTACCGCTGACCCACCAGACTGAACTTTGGCACGCAGAACAGCAGCATGTTGTTAAACTGCAAACAAAAGAACATTACATTACTACAACTTAGTGTAAAAAATACGATTTTTTAAGCCTGTATGACAGACCAGGAAGAGATATCTCTCCATGGATGAAGTGTTCCTGGCTGCCAGTTTCAGGATCTGTCCCTCCTTTATGAGCTCATTGGAGGGATTCACAATGTCCTCCTCTCCTCCCAGCATCTCATAGATCTCCATGAGCTTCTTGAGGTTCTCCTGGAGAACAAACATGGAGAACCTTTTATAATAACTACCGTGTATAAGTCACGGACGCAGGTTTGGTGAGTCTCTCACCATCTTCCGGATGGCCGTGTTGGAGTGCGTGGCAGCCATTGAGATGATGTGCAAAGACTCTGGAAAATGGGAAGCAGAAGTGATATTTCAGCGGACTCATTTAAAGGATGGAAGTGAAATCAAACCACTATGTGCCAAAAAATATCAGCACTTTATCCTGACTGTTGTGCACGGTTTCTTATGGAAAGTGCTGGTCGGACGACTTTACCGAAGAGGGTTAAACAAAAATAAAAGCACAAAACTACAAATGATTAAAATCTGTACGTGAACTTTGTCAATATGTCAATAAAACTGATTTTGTGTTGTTTACATGTCATCGTTTAGTACACTGTTAGGTTAAAACTAAACCCAGCGGTCTCTCTTACTCTCTGCTTGGCTGCGGTCGCTGTCATCCTCCGGGAGTTTCTTCAGATAATCTTTCAGAAGCATCTCGTAGCGAGGAACCCGCTGTACGGGCTCCAGCATATGATGTTGTAAAGTCAGATTTCCACACTCCTTCATACTCTACACAAACAAGCCATCGTCTCAAAACAGAAACGGAAATCACGTTTTAGAGCAAAACACACACGCACCTGTACGTCTTGAATGATGGCGTTAAACTGCGGCAAGCGCTCCGTCCACTGTTTCAGCAGATCCATGGCACTGTCGAAATTTTTCACGTACTCGCCGTACATCCTCAGAAAAGGAGCGAGCTGTGCCAAGATGTCCCCGATACGAGGCGTCGAGTCCCTGCAGGAGGATGGAGAGTCAAACCTCGCCACTACACGACTTCCTGTCATTTTAAATCTGGAGTTGTGTCTGATAAGAGAACGCTCACCACTGGCTCATCCGTGTCTCCAGATCAGGCAGGAGGAACTTGCTGTGGAAGGTGTAGATGGATCCCACATTTGAGAAGATGCCCTTCACCACCTCAAGAGGAAACGTCCCCTTCAGCGCCTCCTCCGAGAGTTTAGTACAAAACACCTGCACGCACAGATCATAAACAATGAGCCTGAAAAAACCTTGAACGGTTTTTGTCATCGCAGACTGAAGACGCGTCACTGACCTGCTCCAGTAAGTGCAGCCGCTTCACATAAGCTCTTTCCGTCTGCAGAAGCTCATTCGCGATCTTATAGAGTTTCATGTCTTTGATATCCTGTTAATAACAACACATCACTTCCTGTGTTCATTCTGAGAGCACATCTGTGTCACGCTTTCTCATTTATGTCATGTTAAAGACAGGTGGAAAAACAGCATCATGCGGTTGGACAGGGATAAATATAGACCCGATGCTACCTTCAATAAACTGTTTTATGATTTAGACATTTGGTGAGATCTAGTAAAATTGACCGTGCAGAACCGGTGACATGTTCCTGATGTTTTGGTGAGGTCACTGAGATCTTCTGAGTGGAAAAAAGACCTTAATCTTTATCATATTTTGGTCTGTAAATAAACTTATGGGATTCCAGGATCTCTCCGCAACAAAAACCACATCATCTAAGGATCATTCATATCTGTCATAGTTTAATATTTACAGTTTGTGGTGCGACCGGTGATTTCTGACCACGTTTTGGGGTTACACATTTGATAACCTGAAGGCGGTGTAAATACTCACCTGTTTGTCACCATCGTTCTCCATGTTCTGCTGTTCTTCTACAACATTCTCCCGCCTCTGAACATCTTCATCTTGTCGAAGAACGCTCGTGCCGGTTCCTGAAGGAGTCTGGAGATGCTCGAGGTCCGTTCTGATCTCATGCTCTTCAAACTTACTCACTCTTTTGACTTCTTCTGACCACCAACCCGACCAGTCCGCCCACTCGGACCCCTGTGAGGACGGACTGAATAATCCCTCCTCCTGGTGGTCACCGGTGTCTGGACGTTCAGGTTGAAGGTGAGCGTCTATGAGCTGATCAGATGAAGAACGTTCTGGTGTATCTTTAGTGATGCTAGAGAGAGACGTACAGACAGAAAGAGAGAGTATTAAGTGTCATATGCGGTTGTCTATGGCATACGTTTCTACAGGAAGTTAAAGAGGCGGCGCACAAGGTTAGAAACAGAAACCGGGGGTGATTTTTTCCTTACTGCCCCACATTTATGAAGTATGCACTGCACTGTAGTACACGACCAAACACACCTGACCTTATTATATTACAAAATCTGAAGGTTTATGCGTTATGTGCTAAAACGAGATCTGTAGAAAGGTGTGTGTATGTATGCATTTCTATACAAAACTAAAACTATAATCCTATGCTAAATGCTCTCTCATTAGTCACTTTTGATAAAAGCATCTGCCAAATGAATGTGATGTTTTGCTGTAAAGCGCTTTGAGAAAGCAACTTTTAATGGCACTATATCAAATAAATGCATTATTATTATTATTATTATTATTAAAGAATCAATTTACTGTTCTATGGAGCAGATATTAAAGGAAAAGAGGCCAATAATACATAGAAATAGTTTGCATCATGAGTTTGGTTTAGAGAATGTATGGAGTGTGTATACAGTATTTATACAGATTTTACCGTAAATGTATCAAAACTTTATTTTTGTGAGTAATATGCTATGCTAAGGACTTCATTTGAACAACTTTAAAGGCGATTTTCTCAATCTTTTGATTTTTTTGCACCCTCAGATTCCTGAGTTTTAAATAGTTTTGTGATCCAGGGTCACATATATGAAACCTGACATACCTCTTGTCAAAATGTCTGTAATATTTGGAGATAGCAGCAGTCCTCTCTCGGATCATATTTGGCCCCTTCTCATCCTGATTCATGTCTACGGGGGAGATCTTTGCCCGACACTGGAATTTGGGTTTTGGAAGCACTATACAGTCAAAAAAAAGTACGGACTAATATACAAAAGCATTTGGACACTAAAAGCACACCAAAACACTTCACTTCACAAAGCTTAACAACTCAAAGAGCTCAACGCCCTTATGATATTATGAATGACAAAAAAAAAGTTTTGAAAAGCAATAATGATAGCATCACTTTAAGAAAGCACTTAAAGAAAAATGTTTCATGTCATCAGGTGTTGAGGTGTGGACGTACCGACTGGAGGAGGCATTGGTGACACCTTGTACACGGCTGATCTTCTCAACACTGAAGATCTTTCTCTCAGTGAACTTCTGTCTGAACCATCACAGAGTCCAACACATACAGAATCTCCTGTAAACGCACGCGCACACACACGCACGCACACACGCGCACGCACACACAAACTAATTAGGGAACAGAAAGGTCACACACACAACCCTCAGTTCTGTAAACTAGAAGCAGATACATGTTTAATACAAACAGTCTAATGTGACATATATTCTGATACAGTTAAAGCTTAGAAGCAGCACTTTTTCATTTCAATGAAATCAAAAATTGAATAATTGTAGAAATGAATGACAGCAGGTGAACCCAAACACCAGAAGTCAACATCTCATTGTTCCATCAGATCAGTAAAATCGCTTCCTCTGATCTCCACAATGACAGTTTTATATTAAACAGGAAAACCTGCTGGATGTGGATTTAACATATGGGTGAATAAAACTGAGAGCGTTTATTTCCTTTGCTAGATAAACAGCAACAGATGAGACACTGTGATCTTGTGGAGGCCTCTGTCGCTGCTTCTCATAAACTTCCTCACTGAGATTTCTCAGTTCCTCTAGCTCAGAGTTTAAAACAAACATTTTCACAAAGCGTTTGTGTACTTTATGTGCATAAGGAGAAGTCTGCCAAGAATCTAAACAGAAAGCAAAACGGCACCCAAAACTCAAATGTTTAAAACATGAAGTCCTGGACTTTTAAAACAACAAATTCATGGCTTTACTGCTCTTTCGTCACTGCTGGATTATAATTTAACACAATTTATTCAGACTGACATTTTATAGAGATCAATGTTCGGCAATGATATTCTAGAGTCGAGCGTAACCAGAAAAAGAATGACCATTTTAGAAATGTCCATAGAAATCATATGTTTCTAATATTGTGCGCGTGCACAATTCACCTGAAACATTACCTGTTTACACTTCACAACATATTTGATTTCCTCTATTTCAAAACGATTTGGAGATGAAATTCATGAATTAAACTGCATTGCATAGATGACAAACAGATACAAAATCACACACAGTGTATATAAACTGACCTGCTCACATGCTCTTCTTTAGACTTGTTTGTAGACTGTGAACACTACATAGTGCACATGACCCCCTCAGATCACAATGTGCCCTCCCTCCTCTACCAAAACACACAATTCCCCTTTTTCTGCATGAACACTTGTGTTTCAGATAGAGAAATCAATTCATTGCATACACTAAATTAACAAGTGATATGAGGCAAAAACAAACCACTTAGTGAAAAATACGGCTGTACACTAAAACCAACCCAGCAGATCAGCCCATGAGCCACAATAATGAGGATAATTCCCAGTTATAAAACATGCCACATCAGTAAAACCTTTGTGTAGAAAATCACCTTCCAATCCTTCATTCACCGCATAAAGATGCTTAAGCATTTTTACAGATATTGCAAACGTTGACTACTTTAAAGCACATCGATGTTTTCAGACTCATCCAAATGTCACAAGTCTCACCAGAAACAGATTTGCGCCCAGATCTTCTCTTAACCGCAACGCGTCTGAAGTCCTGCACATCATATATGCTTTTCTTTATCTTCTCAAACATTGCGGATCGTCTCAAACTGCGCATACGATTCAATCCTATTTACAATCCTCTTGTGCGTGTCCACGCGCTTTGTTTGTTTGACGGACATTTTGCGCAAAAAGCGCGCAGCCAACAAGCGCAACCAAGCTTGACGCAAACCCTCCCCTCAGACAGACGCTTGTTAGCATATAAGAGTTAAGAAAAGTGTGATTGCTGTTAACTTAAGCACGTCACATGCCGTCTGAGATATCTCGAAGGTTTATCTTATAGAAGAAATCACACCCAAACAAAAAGTCGAAATGTCAAAGGAGAATATCAAAACTAGTAGATCGGTTGACACATTAACTCTTTATGTGCTAGTGAACTTTTTTAATGTTTTGCACTGAAAATACGGTGTGTTACTTTAAAAAACTCAAATGTTTTCGAACGAAATAACATTCATAGTTTGGTAAAGAAAACACTTTAAAATGAATAAGAAAATCTTAGACTTTCGATTGTATGAAATCACTTTATTTGTATATTCATTAAACAGGAAAGTGTTAACAGTGAATGATGTTGATAATGTAATATTTGCTATAAGCTGTATTGCTGTTGACTAGGAAGACTTTAGATGATACTAAACTACAACTACTTCACTACTCAAGTTATTCATATACGTGTTTTTGTTCAGTTCATACACAAAAAGTCAAGATTGCAAAATTGAAATGATACACCCAAGGGTTAATACTTCATGAAGTCACCAACGACAGGGGCAAGAAGTTTATTTATCCACAGTTGTAAGAGTCAGGACAGGTGTCATCCACAGAGATCGTCCCCAACTTCAAGCAGGTTAAGACATTACAGTGTGTATCTGCAGCTTTTGTATTTCTAACAGTCCTGACAGCACTGGAATGCTCTGGTTGTGTGTCTGTGTGTGTTTGTGCTTGTGACTGGGATGCAGAGAAGATAAACCAACAACAGCAGTGCAAATACAAAGAGAAGATTAAACATCAAGAAGAAATTCACACATGCAACATTCCTGTCAGATAAACAAGGTGTGTATTCATCTGAAACGTACAGAGGTAGTTTACAGCATTGAATAAATATAATATGAAGTTAAATATAATACATGATCAAGCATCTTCTACAGTCTTTTATAAACTCTGCTCATTCTCAGCTTTGCTTTGGTAAGTTTAGCCTGTGGGTTATGAATATTCTGGGTTCAGAGGCTATATAATCATATTTATGTTAGACGCTATGCTTTCTTAACTTTATGTCTTCAGATTTATGTTTGATTTACATATAGAAAGACAGTAGACATCATGAACCCGGTATATTCCTTTAAAGTTTTTGGTCTGTCAAACAAAAACCTAATTTAACCTCATTTTAATACAACTACCATCAATTCAAACATCTCTCCCTGGTGCAGATTAAACTACATCATTCAGTTGACAAAACTGTGAAACATCAACACTCAGTTAGTGTGTAAACAAAAAAGTGTGACAGGCAAAGATCTGCTGGACGACTTGAACATACACCCGTGACATCATGACCGTGATGTTATAGTGATGTCAGAGTGTCATGTGATCACACAGGCATCATCTGCATCCGACCGCAACTCCATCTGCTGCTGTTGAATCATGGAGCATCACCATTGTAGTCCATCTGCATTCGGACAACCGACAGGTGTTTGGAGGAAGACAGACAGACTATAAACAGATAAAACTGAAAATTCACACTTTCACACTTTATTCGCAAAATAATTTCTGTCATGACATTACTGATGTTAATATTTTGTCACACCCATGCAGCAGAAAAGTAAATATATATAATGGGCACAATATAAGCTTTTATGCTGTATAAGAGGATACCTGTGTGTTCAGTTTTTGTTGGGATGGTGACACTGAGGCAGGAGGAAGCTGGTGACTATCTGAAAGAGACTGAGAGATTAGTCTTCCAACAGCCAGGGGGCAGTATGGAGCAGTGGAACAACATCTATACATACATACATACACAATACTGCATGTGTTTTTGGCTAATTTTATCCACAACCAAAAGAAATGGTTTTGTGGTAGTAAAGGGATAGTTAGATATAAACATTTTCATCATTTATTCGACCTGATGTCATTCCCAACCTGTATGTGTTTATTTCTTCTGTAGAAAACAAAAGAAGACATTTTGAAGAATGTTGATAACAAAATAACACTAAACTCCATTAACTTGTTATGTACGAACACAAAACCACTGAGACGTTTCTCAAAATATCTGCTTTTGTGTTCCACCGAAGAAAGAGATTTTGAGCAACATAACTTTTTTTTTCTTGCCACATTTAAAAGGTGATGAATTGGGATTCAGCTTTGACTTACCTCACAAAGAGAAGATCAGACAAATTATAACTGCAGATGTTTCACAAAACAAGCTGTAATCCAGCTTAACATTGTGTTGAATAAAAAGATGCGCTTTATATTCTAACAGCATTTCATGAATACCAGACATCTTAAAAGCATGTAAAAAGCACTCAGACTCATTAATTCAGTTCATTTATACCTGTTATTTACAGTATATATGAAGAATATACAACGCATTACTGTCTTAAGTAACGACAGATATATACAGTGGTTTTACCCTCTATACACATGCATATGACAGCATACATGTACATTCAGTGATAATAACACAATAACAGTCTGAAATTGTGTCGCATCAGTAACACACAGTAGAAAACATTCATCTGAGACGGGATGGAGAATGAAGAGAAATCATAGAGGAAGTGGAAATGAAGGAAGCAGGAAGCATTTGACAGGTTTCCAGGATGTCAGTCACAATGAGACGGTGGCGGTGGTGCGAGTGTTAACGGAGGTAAAGACGTGATCGTGTGATCATGTGTGTGTGTGTGTGTGTGTGTGACAGGCCTGAGGAGGTTCAGAGAGGAGGTTCACAAGGTTTCTGTCCCGTGTTAAAACACACATGGGATCTACGGTGAGATTCCCTAAACCTTTTCAGCTGAACACATATGTGTGATCCAAAACTAACGCCAATTCACCTGTTCGTCGGTCCTACAGTGCAAAAAATATAAACATCACCCAGACGTGATTTAATGTTAAACCATACACTGATCTAAAGGCGCACACTCCTCAAATACAAAACAAGAATGAGAAAATAAGAAAACCGTCTCTAAAGCTCTGTGTCATTCAGGAAAGATCTTTCTTTTTCCTACAAACCAAGAAACTGCATTTAACACCACACAACTTCATGCAATATCAAGACCTATGTGAGCATTAATGAAACATACGTGGATAAATGTAAACACTGGGATGTTGGATTTAAACTAGGATCAGAATTGTGTCATTGTACATTTGCAGTGACATCTCATCGTTTTTTTAATTGAAAAAGAAGAAACTGTAAAAACTATAATAAGATCATTTGCATTGTTATGAGTTTAAAGTCCTTTAAATGCATAACTACCATCTGAAAGCGCGTAATGTAATCTGTCACTGCAATTGTAGAATAACTGATATTTAGCAGAAAGAGCATGCAGGGAAATGATGGGACAGGGTTTGGGTTAAGGGTTCGATACCCGTCAAATGCTTCTGGCTTCAAGTGTGTTGTTGTGTGTATTGTGTGTGTTGTGTGTGTTATGGCTCTCGCAGGTGTGACATTTCTCCATATGAAAGTGTTTTGACACTTCCTGGGCTGTTCGACAGCATCAAAGTATTTGTTTGTGGGTTGTGGAGTATGACGTTTATAAACAATTACATGAAAACAAGACAAAAATAAGGGGAAGAGTTAAACAAAACAATAGTACAAATGATAATAAAATGACAGAACAACCTGACGTCTCTTCAGGAACACAGACAGCAGAATTTCTGTGTTAGACATGTATACTGTAAATAAATGCGATTTTACATTTTATTATTATATTGATAAATGAAATTCCCTGAGAGAGTCATCTAGACCTTTGCATCACATTCACTTCATCACTCTACTCTGTTTAATCTCTTAACGTCTGAACCAGGATCAGTCTGACTTCACTGAGACATAAAATGGTGTCTTGTATACTAGAAACCTGACTTTCTGCACATTCATGTTACACAGTTCGCTCAACATTTGCACCGTTTATCCACTAGATGACACCGTGACAACATAAACTAAAGCTGTGTTCAGAATGGCATACTGCCATACTTCTCATAACACACTCCTTCTGCAGTGTGCAGTGCATACTTTGTACAGTATGTGAATATTCAGTATGCATGAAACACCCATTTGTGTTTCCTACACATTTGCCAAAATGTGACGTGTACAACCAGAGCACACTGTACTGTATTATATGTAAAATCATATTAGAAATGTGAAAACCAACTTGGAATTTACAATCGAACAATACATGATGTTTCACTTGTATACTGCACTGGATGAAACAGCACGCTAGTATTCCAGTCTGAACACAACCGGTGACGTATGCAAATTAAACCGATATGATGTTCATCTAAAATGCTTGTTGTTACAAATTCAACTTGAAAGAAAAATGAGCAACGTAATGACTGACATGTTGTAAATGTTGTAGTGTTAAAGACTGAAAAAGTTTCATTTATCTGCACATGTCGTCTATTGTGACAGTGACACATTCACCCTGAAACACGCTAACATCCTGCAACACTTCCTGTTGAAATGATCTAAACGTTTCTGCGATCCTGCTGTCTGTAAAGTCCACATGCAGCCACAGAGTTTGCCGGGTGTTTGACACAGAACACAGTGTCCTGAGAACTGATCAACAGTCTCGTGCGAAGAAGGCCGGTCACTTGTGCTCCATTAAAATCCCTGAGTAAAACAACACATTCAAACCAGTGTGTCCTCCTCTCTGCGCCACCCGCCGGCTGTCAGTACCGGGGATGCTGGGAGCTGTGGTTTCTGGGATACAGCGGGGTGTAGGCGGAGGACGGAGACGTGTATCGAGAGGTGGAGCGGGTCAGGTGGCTGGGAAGGGGGCGAGAGTGGGAGGAGCTCCACATGGAGCGGCGCGAGGCGGACAGGGGCGAGCGGTAGGGCGAAGAAGGGGCGGAGTCCGGGGAGTAGTGCGACTCGCTGGCGTAGCGACGGGCCAGGATGGAGGAATGAGTAGGCAGCTGGGTGTAGTCCACACTGAAAGATTGCGGCTGGACAACATACGCCCGGACTCCCATCGTCCAATGAGACACGCCCTGGCGGTACGCCGTGGTTGGGGGAGTCCAAGAGGATGAGGAGGTGGCGGGGGACGAAGGGGCCTCCAATGAGGGCGGGCTGTTGGGGGCAGAGGGTTGTGTTGGGGTGAAGCTGGGTGTATTCTGAGTGGTGGGCGAGGTAATGGCAGCCGCTGCTGTAAGCACCTCTGTAATAGTCATGGGGGTGTCAGGGAGGGGCGGAACACGGGTGGCACTTACTTTGGGCGCGGGGGTCCTCAACCTGGACGTCTTGGTGAGGCGGGGGCGGTGCGACAGCTCTTGGTCGAACTCCAGGTCCTCTAGTTTCTGCGTAAGGGCGAGTTTCTGCTGGATGGCCATGCGGAGGAGAGAATTCAAGGTCTTTTTCTCATCTTCCGCTGCCGCGAGTTGTCTCTGCATCTCGTCCAGCTGAGTTACGTACTCGTCGCACCTAATCAGAAAGAAAGGATAAACATCCACGACGGATGACTCATTATTCAGCCATCTGTCGGAGCCGATTTCGTCCTCGAATTTTAAAATTGAACGACTGGAAAAAAAGGCCCGTCTTGTCACATATATTGCTGTACTGTCTTACCGTGTGGCAAACATGGCTCTCAGAGACGAGAAGGTGGCGGCGTCCTCTTTGAGAGCCTTCAGTTCATTCCTCAGCTTCATCATGGTCTCCGTCACCATGGTCTTCTCATTCTCGTACTTGCTTTTCAGGTTGGCCAGCGCCCCCTCGGCCGTCTGTAAAATACAACGAGCGTGACGCCCAACTGCTTTTGTCCATAATGTCATGTACTGTATATCTAAAGCGACTCATTTAATAGAGAGGACAAGAACCAAATAAAAACTTGCTTGATACCGATGCATGGCATACATTTTGCATTTAATTGTTCTGTTTTTAAAGGTCTCCTTTGGGAATAACATGGAAAAAATGCATACTGTGATCCTATCGAGCTTCATTCACTACACTGACACACTGACTGTTATTGGTGTTCTGTGTGTTGGACTCAATAATGGATGCAGTAATTACATTGCTGGCCTGCCCGTACAGCACAGCAGTTTCTCTCTCATGAGGAATCTATATTCATAAATCATCTCTGGCCTGGAGAGGTCATACAACATGTTTATATCACACTGTGTGCAACACAGAGAAATGATCTGACACATAAAAACGTCACTCTGAATCAAAATGCGTGTGAAATAGATGCCCATGAGAAAAATGGGTAGGTTTTATAAACGTGTTTAAATAAAATTGTATCTACTTTTACCTTTTAATTATAAAATCTCAGGTGGCGCATTTGCAATATTTCAATATATTTGATATATAATTTTGACATTTTGTGCCACCCTAATTTCAGAAAACCCATACCTACACAACACAAAATGAGCTGTGTTTGGTAGATTTCAGATTTCATTTTGGTGGTGACTTTATGACGATAGTGTGGTTGGAAAACCGAACACAGGGAACCGAAATGGTTTCACCAGAAAAGCAACATAAAAAAGCAACACTAATGAGAAAGCAGAACTCCCATGGTTACGCTTTGACGGTCAATACACTTAGTCTCCACAGTGATCAATAGAATTCTGGGTAATAAATAGAGCTGATTAGCTCACCTGCTTGTTGGCTTTGAGCACAAGGCGCAATGTTGCGACCTGCTCTCTCTTTGTGTTCAGAAGCGCTTTGAGTTTGAGAATCTCCTCCATGCAGGACTCTTTATCTTTGTCCATCAGAGGGGCGATCTCGCTGGCGGCCGCACGCTGACGGGACAGCTGGAGCGAGCGGTCCACCGCTTTCTGAAGGTGCTTGATCTGATCGCGGATGATGGCGTTGAGGTGGTGGATGTTGGTTGGTTCACGTCGCGGGTCGGAACCCGTGGCCAACTCAGGCGCTGGAGATGAAGATGATGAAGAAGAGGAGGCACTAACGACGGGCGAGCCCAGCGGCGTACGGACTGGGCTCTGCTCAGCAGTGTGAGGCTCTTTGGATGGCGAGTCAGACGGGCTACGTGACTCGGACGCTGCGGCGTTAAGCGCCGCTAAGCGTCGCGCCAGCCGCGGCGTCAGGAGCACTCTATGATCGTCTGACCCCTTGAGACCAACAGTGCGTGTGGGGGTCCTGCCCTGACGATAATAGTCCAGCGTAACGCGGTTGGGTGTCTCGTTGTTGCACAGGCAGACGTGGTGGTAAAGTTGGGCTAACTCCTCGCTGAACGTCGCCAGCTCATCTTGGGCGTTTCCCAGAATTCCATGGGCCTCCGAGGCTGTGTTATTGGCTGCCTGCAGCTCGCGTTCTAGACTGACCGCCTTCTCTCTTCCATCCCTGCAGCTGCGTTCCAGCTGCGCCACCTGAGTCTCCAACACCTGCAGCTGGGCCTGTCGCTGTTCCTCTGACCGCGCGCTGGCCTCCACCATCTCATTATACGTTTCTTTAACTTCCTTGAGCTCTGCTTTTAATCCCACCACCTCCGTCACCGCCACCTTGTACTTGCACTGCAACAACTCCAGACGAGGCCCCTCCTGTTCCCTGGGAACACATACGGCCTCCTCTTCATCTTCCTCATCCTCTTTTTCTTTGCTGTTGCGTTGGCGGCGGAGTTTTCGGAATCGCTCCGCCAGGCGATTGGCCCTCTCGTGTTGTTCTGTAAGGGCCCCCTGTGTGTGACGGAGGACAGTCTGTGACTCCTGCAAACTGCTCAACAAAGATGTTTTTTCTCGCTCCACCTGCAAAACAGAAACATGTCAGTAAAGGATTATTTCTGTTTATTGAAATATTATAATTGAAAACAAATACATTTACCAAAAACTGTTAAGAATTCTGTTAATTGAAGTAAAAAAATTAACTTGAGGCACATAAATATATATATATATATATATATATATATATATACACCAAATATATATGTACATACTCATTTCAAATGTTAATAATTACTTATTAATTACTACTACAAAAAACCTGAAAACAAAAAAATATTAACCCTAAAAGATAATATATAGGCCTAAGTGATATCAGAAATATAAGAATAAAATTATTAATATATATAGATATATAAAATTAATAAATGGCAAGCATAAAAATGAAAAATATAAAAATTGAAGCTAATTAAAATATTAATAAAACAACAACAAATTTGCTGGTTTCATTAAAAATATGGGTAAAATAATATTGCATTATAAAAACCGGGAGATATAAATAAGCCAGTAGCATGGCCCAGTAGTGTGTGTATCTGTGTGTGTGTGTGTGTGTCTCATATTTCATCCCATGACACTGCAGCATCCCATTGTACACAGAACAACGCCTAAACCAATGCAGCACAAGATTCTCACTGTTTAGCAATATGAACATAAAGCAACAAAACATTTTAACACAACAAAAAACAGAAATCGAGAGAAAACAACCCCACCAAAATCAACAAACATTAAAACCTCAAAAACATTATATGAAAATCTCATAAAGCTCGTAAACGTTAAAACAAATGCATGCCTACATATATTTGACATGTGACACATAACCCCGCCCCTTCTCACTGACCTGATGCAGCTGTTGTTTGAGTTTCTGCATCTCGGGACCGTTGAGTTCACTGTAGAGATCAGGGGTCAAAATTTCACCCTTCCTTAAACCTGTCGGCCTAAAGTCGCCATTCAGACGATTGAGCACCGAACCTGCCGCGCCCTGCAGAAGATGCCCATTGCACCTGCCACTACCGTCCTCACTGGTGGGTGAGGTTGCGGCCGTCGGTGTGGCGCTGCCACTGGGTGGTGCCGAGCTCAGAGCGATCAGATGAGCACAACCGGAACTGAAGGCCCCGTCGCACACGGTGAGATGATGTGCTAATTCCTTCCGCAGAATGTTCTTCTGCTCTCGCTCGTGTTTCAGAGCGTCCAGAGCCTCTTCCAATTGGCTCTCGGCGATGTCCTTCAAGCGCAGCGCATCTTCCAATTGGCTGTTAAGCAGCGCTGTTTCTTCCTCTAGAACTTTGATCTCGTGCTTCAAGCCTTCGTACTCCACCTAAAACAAGATCCGAGTACAAAACGGTAAAGTATGGTTACTGTAGCCAAACCACGGTTCATTTGTGAATACCGATATGGTTTTTGATTTTTATTTGTAGTAAAACCATGGTTACTTTTGATAAGGGTACAAAGTAAATTGTGTGCTTACCTGGTTCTGTTTTAATGTGGACACCAGTTTCTGCAGAGAGATGTTCTCTTCTTCTAGTTCGGTGTAGTCTTGCAGCATTCTGCCCTCCCTGAATTTATACTCTCTGATCTCCTCTCTCATACGGCTTCTCTGTAGCTCCAACATCTCATTACTCTGAGAAACACACAGACAGAAACACAAAGAATTTAAAGGCAAACTTCACAAGGCATGATCAATGCATTCTTGGTTGTCGAACGCAGAAGTTCCTGACCTCTCTGAGCTCCTGTAAGATGTCCGTGAGCCTCTCGTTCTCAGCCTGCGTGCAGGACGCCTGCGATCGGCTGTTCTTCAGCTCGGCCTGTTGCTCCAGCAGGCGGCCCATGTAGTACGCCTCCTTAGTGGCCGACTCCTGCAACAGCGTCTCCTCATTGCTCTCGCCATCTTCAGCCACCTTCCTTTGAGTGGTGTACGCCTGGCTGAACGCCTGATAGAGTAAAAGAGTAAAGCCAAATACGTTAGAGCCAAATTGAGCAAAACGTTCACAAGAGACACTTTGGCTGCAACCCCATTCGCATACTACACACGCTCTACCTTTCCAAGTACGCCCTACATTTACACTTGAGAAACCCATTCGGATAAAAACATCGCAATAAGGTTACAAATTCATAGAAAATGGACAGGTCAAGGTCTGCCAAAAGGCAAAGCATTTTAGTCGACAGAGATTCGGTGACCCTGTAACGTAAGGTGAAGTTCAGAGAGTATTAGCTGTAATCTGGCAGACGTGACCGGAATAAGAAAAGCAAGTGATCTGGCATAAGATTCAAAGATTATCAATAGAGCGCTCGCGGTGGAGGAGCAGAATCTCATAGTGTGAAAAATCAATTCAGAGGTGTATTTGAGCTTAACGCTTCTGGTGTGACAGGTGAGAGAAGACAAACATAGACTTACAGAGCAGTGCATCATGGGAAAACAACATCGAGACCATGACAGTAGGGAGAATATCTGCAGTATTTAGCTGAAAATCAATTAATGTGGTAGTTGAAGTGAAATATTCTTATTTACTCAAAAGAGAATGTGTGTTATACGTATGTATACCTCATGTATGTGGGTTTATGTGCTACTTCCAAAAAAAGCCACCAAAGCAATACTATCATACATAGTACATGGAGGTAAAGATCTGCAGTAGTGAATTATGTGTGACTGGGACATTTACAGTAGATGCTGAGGTGAAGATCT
This sequence comes from Oreonectes daqikongensis, assembly GCA_026939265.1. NCBI lineage: Eukaryota > Metazoa > Chordata > Actinopteri > Cypriniformes > Nemacheilidae > Oreonectes > Oreonectes daqikongensis. The sequence continues at coordinate 1,002,382 of JAOTQM010000449.1, read as the reverse complement.
TTGGTCATTTTTGATTCAGCTACAAAACACACAATCAGCAATACAGCGTGAACACATACTGCTGCTGATCCACTTTTCTCAAAGCGTGTGATTCACATCATCAATCACATAAGTTTACTGTACTCTTGTTATCATGTTTCATCTAAACAAAACTTAAATGAGAGATGGGATCATGTGATTGGACAGACAGCTGCCATGTCACATTACAAAATCATGGGAATCTGTTTCCAGTAAAACAGAATTTCGTCATTCTAGTAAACAATAAAACAAGTCATAAAGATTGGCAGATGATTTCTTTAACAACGCAAACACATTAATTCTGCGGTAAGAGGATCTTGATAATGGATGTTGGTTCTGTTTCAAATGTTATTAAAGTAAACATTAACCAGTGACATCACCGAGTACATGAGTCACAACTACTGGAAATAGAAAAATCACTACAGTAATAATCAAATATTATTATACAAGTAATTTTGCTCTTATTTACCACAGCGATTTATCACATCATCTTTTGCATTTACATTTATTCATATGCATAGATATTTTTGTCCAAAGCACCCTGGGGTTTGAACCCATGAACCCTAGCACCATGCTCACTTGTTAAGCTATACAGGATATCTTTTTTCCTCAATTTCTCACATTTTATGTCAAATAATTTAAATGATCAATAAACAAAAGAAGCACCAGAAGCCTGTTGTGTGTGTGTGTGTTTGTCAATAGAAATGCACGACACGCCAAACTCAACAACTTCCTTTTCTTCATTATTTATCTGACAGCTATCTCACCCACTTAAACATTTCGGCAGCTGAAAACACCAGAGATAGAAAGACACACAGAGACATTATTTCATATATAAGTATCTTAGTCTAAAAAGCAAACCGCCATCATGAGATTTCTGTTGCCATTGTACAGCAGCTCATGTGAGAGACCGTAAGCTGAGCAGTCTCATTTTCTGAAGAGAGTTCACACAGACACACGGATCAATACGAAGGCCTGCGGGCCACTGCAAACCTCTATATGTGATCTTCTGCTGCAGAGCACCAAAGCACATCTTTCTTTTCAAGTCAGACTGTTTCTGTGCACAGGCTTCAGATCAGATGGTCTGCTGAGACAGAAACACAATGAGCTACAGTGTATTTTTTGTGTGATTTGTGTAAGGGACATGCGTGCATCAAACATCAAACCTCCATCTGTGCTTTTGCACCGTCTAAGTACTGACATTGCTGTGCTAAAAGCATGCATGCATGTGCGTATATTGATCTAAGACGCTAAGACGGCAGGGCCAGAAATAGATCTGTAATACACGACACCCCCTGAAAGCTAGTGTCATGAATACAAGGATTTATTTGTGCTGTATTTTGGTATAATAAAATGATAAACATAAAAATGATATAAAAATAAAATGCAATTAAATGCATTACATACATCCCTCTATGTGCACTTTTGTGGTTCTAGTCTTTAAGAGCTCCATTGTCTTAACCAAGACTAAACTATGACATCACTCATCACATGACTTACGTAGCCAATGTTTTTCTGTGTGTATTATCCACCTTGACACTGACATTTCTCCTCTAAGAGTCTGACTCTGTCCGATCCATAATTCATAACTAGAAGCTCACGTCGGGACCTCGGCTTTACTGCCTCTGCGTGAACTATACGCAGATCTGTCACTGACCGACTCAAAATAAGACACACATTATAGACACAAACACAATCTCTTATGTATATACTTATAACACACACAGAATCTGTGTGTTGAGTTTCAGTATGACACGAGCACATGACCTGCAGCAGATGCTTTTAGCTGCTGCAGTTAATGCACATTAATGCATTTTTTATTTTCACTGATGTACAATTATGAGCCACATATGCCCCTCACATGACATGATCGATTTACAGGTCAGAACACTACCGCATGTTTCAGCAGTCAGCAATTATCAATACTTGCAAACGTGTAGAGGAACGTCTTAAAAGCGTATTAATAGCAAATGAAAAATGTGAAACTGGCCTTATCAAAGATGCAATTACATGAAAAAGATAAAGATTTAAGTTAAGATGACCAAGCACAGGAAAGAGCTAAACGTGTAGTGTCTTGTGAGCAGAAATAATGTTTTTTTGTGAATACAGTGAAATGTCTCTAGCAATTGTTCACCTAAAACAATGTAAGAAAGTGTGACTGGTTACTGTGAATAATTGTCAATGGTTTCCAAGCAAACAACAATAAAGCAGAAAGAACTGTTAGTGTGAAGTGGATGAACAGCGCAATAGATGGCCGTTTATTATGGGATTCTTTGGAAAGTTAATGGAGACTACTGAATGTGCTCATGGGTTTGTGGATTTGCCAAGGAAACACAAAGACCCTGGGAAAAATGTACAGGGCCAGCACGGAGCTGAACCTAAATGCCTCATGTGACCTCTTACTAACTACTAGATCTGATGATTTATAAACCAGTTTCTATGCTGTTTTGATCGAAAATAGTTTTATAATTATATTGTGGCACTCTACTGGATGTTTTATGTTGTAGTAACAAGTAATCTTAGCAGCTCTCTGAAGCACTGGGGGGATGTTGAATGTCAGAAATAGACATTTATGAATAATTTATCGGCATATACTTTCATCATCTAAAAAATCTCACATTTCCATTATTATTTCATAGACTTACAGCAAAATATAGATAATGACCAATAAAATGGATATTTTGATAAATTAAATCAGCAAGCATTATTAAATAATTCAGTCATTTGATATTTTATAATAATGTCTCATTGCTAACAATTCGTTATTTTTTTAACAAACAGTAATTGTTGTTTTTCCACCAGTCCTCACAACAACTACTGAATGACCAAATTGGTGTATTTTCAACACAGTCTTTGTTTTCAAGTGCATCTGGAGGAGTCTCATAAAGACTTTCCCATATTATCTTATTATCCATAAGGGCATTTGCTGCCATCCAGACTGTCACCCTGCACTAACCTTCAGTAAAGCTCACTGCAGTCCACAAGAGTACGTGAGCCCCAATAGTAAAGCAATGAATAAACTCAAGCTGTGGAAACATACATGTGATGCAGAGATGGAGATATGAGATGAAGGCCCTTACGTATCATTTCTCATCAAACTGAAACTGAAGCCGCTTACAAACAGGAACATTAACAAAAAGGCTTCCTGCAATTCCTAGAGGTCTGTAAACACTTTGAACAAATTATATAAAAAACTAGCATGCTGTTAAGAATTGAAAAGGAAAAAACGGATCATCACAAACAAATCATAAACAATTACTGTACATTACAACAAAACAATCTTTGAGCAAACTAGACATAATCATAATCATCTGATGATGTTATTATACTGAGGACAAACATGTATAATTCAGACCCGGACAAACTCACTTCACTGACATGACTTCTTACAACACAATAAAGCAAACAGACCCACAAAAGCATCCTCATCCACTGCACAGGCTACTTTAGTTTTATCTTCACTACACCAGAACTGCAAAATCAGTAGAGCATCCGCCTTAAGATGGATTTGACAAGAAAGAAGTCTTAACATGTTTCTTTTGAGAACTGGAAAACTTTTCAGTGCATATAATATAGTTTATAAACATCAGGGGTTAAAAAGCAGTCACATCTACCAAGATTTAGGTATTTTTTATATTTTTCATTACGTTTTACATGTTACAGACATTCTCAAACCTCCCTCTGCTTATAGATTTATTTTATTGGATCATTTCTTTTCTGTTCTTTATATTACTCTTTTTTATTATTTACATTCTGCTTTTCACATCCATTTGTGTTCTATTCTGTCTTTCATGTTCTTTCTATTCTATTGTTTGCTTGGCATCCTTTTCATAATCATGATTTTTTTTCTCTTCAATATTTATGATATGTAGATACTGTTCTAATCTATTCTGCACATTTATTCTGCATCATATTTCCTATGTACATTTGGCCAATATTACCAATATATATATATATATATATATGTATATATATTGTAGCACAACACACCATACCATAACATCTAAAAGGACCAGCATCTTGTCAAATACTCCACACAAAGACAAAATATAGACTAGAGGTAATAAAGGCAGAATAAGGGCTGCGTCTGTACCTCATGCAGTTGTTCCAGCTCTTGTCTCAGTGTCTCCTGCTCGGCCTCCAGCTCCGCATACTGCTGCTTCAGTGTCTGGTTCTCCTCCAGCACCACCAGCCCGCACTCCGCCGCCCGGACCTTCTCCCGGTTAGCCTCCGCCAGCTCCCGGGTCAGCCGCTCCACCTCCGCCCGGTAATGATCCACCGACTCCCCGCATCCTCCCGCACCTCCTCCAGCAGCCATCGCCCCGGACCCTCCACCTTCCTCTCGAGTGGATGAATGGATGGGTGGATGTGAGAAGGCACCTTATCCGAACCTCCAATAGAAAGTCAATGATCCAGACATATTAACAAACAAAGAAAAACCGAAATAAATCCGAACTCATGCCGAATGAAGAATAAACATCGCGGTCCCGAGAAGCAGGGGGAGTTGAGGGCCTCGCATCCTTTCTTTCTCTTCTTTTTCTGCTTAATCATGGGTGTTGGGACGCCATCTCTAGGATGGAGAAACTCACTCTACTCACTCCGGCTGTGTGACGTCAGCGCATCCTGCAGCATCCTCTCCCAGCTCATGAATAATTTGGTCACGGCGACGTTTCCTGGTAACCTTCCGGGATCGCCCAGTCACGTGACGTGCCTATATTATGCCTTTATATTAAATGCGTGTAATATTTCTTAAATGTCACTGCTCATGTAAAAACAATTAAAGAATACTAATTAAACAAACATGTAAGCAAAGAAGTAAACAATTTCTACGAAATTATAATAGCTTATTTGATTTAAAGCAAATCAGTAAATCAGTATATATTGATTTAAATCAGTATATATTTATTGTATCACAAAAATTCTGTCTTCCAAAAACTATTCAGACTATATGGGTTTGTTAGAGCAATGGCATTAAAATACCACAAGAGGGCAGGATTCACCCAAAATCCTTTTGAGGGGAAAGCCTATTAAACACTCACGTGGTGTACTTACATTACTGTCATCTGGGCTGCGTTCAGCCCCGACAAAACGTTTTTAAACAGAAACGGTGGTGCATTGAACACTCTGTTCTGATGACGCAAGGGTTGAAACTATGGCAGCTGAGAAGGCCATTCTTATGACAACTACATCATATGTTGATATGCTATGTTTTTACTATAAAACTCTTACGACAAACATGTCTTCTAATATCTTCTATTGTTGCGTATACCGAGCTGCAGCGGACACATTTGTAAACGACTTTACTTGGACTCATTGTGCACGCTGTCTCTTTAATACCACGTGGTTTATATACACGTTGCTGCTGATTGGGCTGATACGTTTGACACACCCACCAAACAAGAGAAAACGGATCTCAAACCCTGTTGCACACCGTTTCCAGGAAACATGTCGTTCAACCCGGAAGCCGTAGCAAAACGTTGCGCAACGGTTTGCGCTTGAACATGACCCAGGTTCAGCACCTGAAAGCAACACTTTCGTGTGTTATTAAAAAAAAAACCTGACATCTTCGACATCTGTGTGTCAGTAGGTAAAACAAATTAATCTCTGACGATCTTTCGGTAAATTAAATACCGGGTCTTTCAGTTGTAGTCAGAAGGTGCCCTGATAAGACAGAGATAACATGACTTCACTCATTGCTTACATGCTGTAAAGACAGATAAACACAGGTGAAAAGTTGAACACTTGGTATGGTAATAATGTCAAGGTAAGGTGAAAATAAACACGACTGTGTAAAGGGTTCAGAGAATGTGTCCATATTAATGAACAGTGTTCTTTTATCTATCTTAATAAAACGGCTCAAACTAAGCGATACCATGAATTTGGCGCACACACACATATATTTAATATATCAGACTTAATCAAACTGCATATTTTTTATAAAGCATATAAAACATTTAAAGTCTTGTATGCGGCGACATCGACTTCCGCCATCTTGTCAATTTCATCGATGATCCGCAAAGTCCCGCCCAGCACGGACGTGTGAACCAATCCGATGTCAGGAAAACTCTGACGCGAAAAATGATTGACAGGCGTACATTCATCGCAGATTGTCAGAGACGAGTATTTGTGTGATTTATGACAGGTAATATGAACATTTTATGCGTTGTGTTTGAAATAAAAGGAGAAATAGCTTAACTAACAACAACATAAATCACCTTTGGTCACCTTTTTGTTGTTATAGTCACTTTTATTTCCAGACCCAAGTATGTAAAAAAGCATGTAACGTTAAATCAAAGTCAGCAGGTTAGCTTCAGGTATGTATGGCTGTTGTCCTGAGATAACATGAGTCTAGGGTTGAACCTTTCTTCAGATTTTATCTGATGTCTGTTTTCCTCAGGTTTCAACGTGAATTCACCCTTGTGCTCGCACCCTGACCGTCAGGTGAACTCGCTCAAATTAAGATAAGACTGCACTATATGACTTAAGAGCCCATAAACCAATTCAAAGATAATTGGGAATTTCAACAACAAAATTCATTTATGACAGCATATCCATTCAGATTTACAGTTTATGTGTTGGAGGGTAGAGATAACGTACTAATGCTGTTTAGTACACTTGAGAAATAATATTTAAATACATTCATTTGATTTAATAGTCACAATTTTATGCCACTGGATGTGAATAGAATAATAGTTATACAAATTGTGTTGACTTGACACATATTTTACCAGCATGTTTCCTAACATGGCCATCATGGATCCTCATGTCTTCTCATTTAAGATGATAGTAATCCATTTGTACATTTCGTCACCTTGGAAATATAAGGTTCTATCTGCGTTCTGAGTAGTTTTGAGACATCGGGCTTCAAAGCTTTTGCATTTCATATAGCAAAAATGATATGAAGAACAAGTCTCTTTCATATGTGAAAAAGACAGAGACCCTTAATGTACAATATCAATATTTTGTGAAATTTGTAAATGGGGATTTTTGGAACCGGTAAAACGCTGATAGAACCTTGTGATTCTGAAAAATCACTTTCAGCTTGGAATTATAAGGTTCCATCTGCGAAACATTCATTAAAGCAATTCAGTTATTAAGCAACACAAACAATTTACTTACAATTTTTGTCAAAACATGAAATAAGTGTTGTAATAATTTGTAGAACATTTACATGGTTTTTATGACACTTCCATTTCATATTTTAGGACGCTTTATCTTGTTCAAGTTAAGCATAAAAAGCTGTTGTATCTAAATGTTTTATCCACAGATGTTAGGACAGGTAAATTACTTTCTAGAGATCAGTGTAGCTAAAATAACATATAGTAAAAATTATACAACAATAGTGTAAGATTTAAGGCATTAAAGGTCCAGTGTGTAAGTTTTTGGAGGCTCTATTAACAGAAATACAATATAATAACTGTGTTCAGAGGTATATAAAGACCTTATATAATGAAGCGTTATGTTTTTATTACCTTAGAATGAGCTATTTTAATCTACATACACCACGGGTCACCTTACATAAAATTCTCCATGTTGTGACTACAGTAGCCCTAAACAGACAAACTTCTCTACAGAGCCCGTTTCGTTAATACGTTTTTTTTTTTTTTGAAAGAAGCGAAATTGTGACGACATCTTAATCCTCTCACGGACTCCATAGTTCTTGGGGGAGGGGTGGAGTGAACGTCTGGTTGCAATTCGCAACCTCGTCATCGCTAGATGCCGCTAAAAACTACAACCAGCGGCTTTAATGGTATTATGAGGGTGTATGTAAACACAGGAATTAGGAAACTAGAGCTGCTGGTTAGTCTGTAAATATTACAAAATAATCTCCTCCAAAAACCCTAAAACAAATTTAAAAATACTGTAGTTTGAGCTGCTCTTATTGACAAGAGTATCAATAAAACCTTGAGGTTTCTTTTAAACATTGTTTTGCTTTGCACGGTTTCCTCAGATAATTCCCACTGTCACCGAGGAGCCCGGCCACATGACAGAGAAAGCTCATCCTGATTGGTCCTCTTGTGTGCATTCAAAGTGTTGGAGATAGAACCTTATAGAACCAAATTATAATTCGATTTTGTAGATAGAACCTTTTTTTTTTTTTTTAAAAAGTCCCAAAATGTACACATTTAAAAAACAAACATGGCATAATGTAAATAAATTGTCACAGAATAAGAATGAATAATTCAATTTTGACCAAAATGTCAGAAAGAAGCTTATAATTCTAAGGCGATGATTTGGTGCTTTGTCACAAATGACAGTATTTACTAGCTGCTGTTGTCAGGTGTTTATTGTGACGAGATAGGGAAATTAATCTACAACTTGTTCCACGTTTATGGCTCCACGTACCGTATGATTTTGTAAAATCATTAAAAAAATACGCGTTTTCTATGTACAAGTCAAGTCACATGCTCATATACACAAATATTGAAAGGTTTTAAAAAATGACATGATGTGTGTTTTTGTTTTTCAAAAAGGACAGCACAGATTCAGAAAGCCAGCAGAAAATGTGAAGTGTCGACTGCAAATTCAGTGGATTCAGGTGGGTGACCATTGAAGAGAATGAGCTCAATAGTAAGACCGCTGGTTTATGGTGGGCTGTTTTGTTGAACCAATTGACTGGGGCGGGTACATTTTCTTGTGAAAGTTCAGGAACTGGAAATGAAAATTAGATGCCAGATTACAATTCACATATAATAAAGAAAATAATCAATGTGATTTAGCAATCTGTATAGAGACATTTCATGTCACTGTGGAAAGCAAAGTACATTTCTTTGATCTGTATATAAAATGTTAGAAGATTGTTGAATTTTGAGTGTTTTCTTTTGCTTTGGTTTAAGGGACATGAGCACAGTGTTTTGAGTCTTCTCATTAAAGTTCTTGGAGCAGGATTTGTCTTTAATGGAACGAGTGAAGGAACTTACTGGAACATAAATGAGAGGCAGAAAATGGTGAGTGTGTTGTGGGTCTGTCAGCGCTGTTAAAGGTCTTTGTCCACCTTTAGTTTCACTGCGTCTCCATTTCGCCCTTCTGTTCTGGAACCAGATCTAAACATGAGATGAATTCAAATGCAGGACTACTAAGTGAAATGAAAAACAGCTAAACCTTCATTAAAAATAAATCTAAGAAATCTAATAATAACAGCTAAACCTAAATTATTATCCTTTAATATATAGATTTTTAAATGTTTAAGTTTTTTTTAAGTTAAGGGAACATTTCATAGACTTGAACCCTAATGCCTGATTTTTTTTAAATCCAAAAGGATTTTGTGATCTTAATCTTAATGATTCTGTGTAATAGAAATATTCTGAATTATCCCCTCGAAATAATGTATTCTAAGCATTACACAGAATTATCTACGAATTTATCTACGAGTAATAGAATTAAAGAATATAATAAAAATACAATTGTGGCTAAAGGTCAAATTAAGTCTCACATACAGGTTTAAAGTATATAATACAATTAGTAAAATTAATATTACAATTAAATTGTTTTTATTTCGTGTCATTTACATTGTGACAGAAACAGAATATGGTACCTGTACTCTCCCTTCAGAGAGTTGGGTTCGAGAGGCGAGTTGGTCTCTAGTATAAACTTCAGGATAATGTGTTTCCTGAAAAACTCTTTCTAGTTCCTCTAGCTGGGCAGTCGTGAATGTGGTCCGTATTCTTCTATGTTTGGACTGATGAACTATGCAATGAGAAATATATTAAACTTGTTTAAATGAAAGGAAGAACATAAATTCTTTTGGCTTTTAAACACTCTGTTTTTAAGAAGGTTTAAGTGCATTTGTAAGTGTAGGTTAAGAACCATAGATCTGGGCATATGGGATATAACGTTTTGGTTTGTTGATATGTTTTGAAAAAGAAAGCTTAACAAAAAAATTGCCCAAAAGTTAGCATCATACTGCCACATACCTGTGCATTGGCTGATTTTTGTGTCTTCTGTCTTAAGTTTTGTTTGTGTAGATCCAGATGTTGTATGCATCGTTCTCTGTACTGTTTTGTCAGGTGAGACAGGTAGAGATGAAGGTTTCTTCATTATTTCCTCAATAGAATGTGACAGAATTTTAGTGTTGTTTGTGGATGTCCTGATCTCATGAGACTCCACGTGTTTTTCTAATTCCAGATCCACTATGTGCATTTTGCCGTTCTTGAATTTTGTTGAAGTTGTAGACCCGTCTCTTTCTGCTTTGATAGTTTCTTTATGGTGGTTCAGGGTGCGACACCTTTGTGTTTAGATCATTCAGGAGGAGGAGTGTGGAGCTTAATCCATTCGGTCATAAATGTTCAATCTCGTTGTGAGGAACGTGTCTTATTATTCACATCACCTCTGCATTTAATAGTATGTCTTCTAAAAAATGGTGCTTTGGTGTAATGGTGTAATGCACTAAATTACATTTATATTTATGCATTGCATTTACTTTAATTGTTTGACGTTTAATGTAGGATTTAATTGTAGGATAGATCAAATGTTTAGATATATAGTCTGTGACGCATTGACATAATTCAAATAATTAAATTTTATTTATTATTATATCATATTTAAGAATATAACGATTGTTTGGTCATGTTTTTCACACTAAAATACTAGTGTTGTTAGATAGCAGTGACACCCAATGGTCACCTGTGGAATTACACTTACCTATTCACCTGTACTTAAAATATAAAGGAATAGTAAAAATTACTTTTTTATTTAATTTGTCCCCCCTAATATTACCTGTGGGATTCTTTTGCAGAAAATTATATTTTAAAGAATGCAGGTAACCAAACAACATTCCCCCCTTGAAAGTTGGATACTAAGACATTTCTTAAAATATCTTCTTCTGTGTTCCACAGAGAATCATATTAGCTTGGAATGACATGATGGCTAATAAACGATGAGAAGATTTATATTTTTGAGGGAACTATCCTTTTAGTCAATGTTTCTTGCCCCAAAGTCAAGTAATAAATTTGACATTGATGTACATGTTTGTAGTAAAGTTTCAGTAATAATTTGTTTGGAGTTGTTTTAAGCGTTATGATTATATGTCTACATAGAACAACAGACCTTTATAGAAGCTAGAAAATACTGTTTTCCTGATATAACCCTGGTAATTTGACATATTTTACAGGATGCATTCATCTATATTTTATATTTTCAGTCCTATCATCTGCGACAGGCTCTGACTGACTCTATGCGGCTTGTGCTCGTCTGTTTATCTGAAGTGCTGGTGTTTCACACATCTGGAAGCTCTTGAAAGTCGCCTTCACCCCAGAGACACTAGATGGCAGCATAAGACATCAAAAGAAAGCCATTGTGTATGTATATTTCTCAAGGCACTTATAAATCTCCACAGCACTGACATTCTATTGCAATAAATCCTGTGAGGACTTCTGTATTTCTCAATGTTTGAATAAGTATTAGATTGATCATTTAAAGCAATAATCCACTAAACGCCATTTGTTATATTGTGCAAGTCATATGCTGTTACGTGACTTGGGTTCTGTTGAAAGTCACATTCTTTAAAATGTCTCACTATGTGAGAAAGAGAGCCATATGGGTTTTGAACAACATAAGGTTAAATCATTTTTAATTTTGCTTGTATATCTGTACAATAACAGTAATAAACAGTTATGAGTGCTGTGGTAATGTGGTGAACAGGTGTTTTGCATCATAGCTTTTACTATGTCATGTTTCTGAGCACAGCAGGTATTGGTTTTATGTCTTTATTAAATTTTGCATTCATTTTTATTTTATTTTGTGGCACTCATCACACTTCTCTGAATTTCTCTCCATAGCTTTCTCTCTCTCCTCTCACAGTCGACCTTTTCTCCCAGAATCTCTGATGTAATCTATATTTCTAAGAGGCAGGAGTTGTGCCAAATACCTTCTGCAGTCTGAGGCAGTAAATGGATTACACATTCAATTAACACACAATTCCTCCTGCACGCGCAGCCTGACAGCCAATTTTCATTCCAACAGTGCTTCATGTTTTACCAACAGCAATATTTATTTCCAGCAGGGCTTGTCCTGACCCCTCACTCCGAACTGAAGGAACCACAATGTACAGTATCTTCATTTAATGCCAATGCCAGTTCTCCCTCCGAACACGGACATGTCAGACGGAATGCCTGTTCTGATCTTTTCCATCCAATTACATCAAATGGAGATCGATGTGAATCTGCAAACAGGTATTAAACAAATAGTCCAACTTTTTCCAAGTCTACCGAAGGCATACATCACCTGTCAAGATTTAGCACACACAGTCAGATCAGTCTGAAACTCTGTGTCGAGTTTGGTGGATGTATTTTGAAAGCTTGAGTAAGGTAGAGAAAAAAGATTCAGTATGTCGGGTTTCTCAAGCTAATATAAACAGCATGCTTTTATTTCTTGAAAATAACACAATGACCAAAACTCTATTTGGAGGTTTGGCGTTATAAATATGCAAAAGGTGACCTTTATCCTTTAAGTTAGAATATATGTAATGGGAGAGGTAGTTAGTCACTGATTTATCTGATTCTGATCTGATTCTTTATGAAGGACATAGAACAGACTGATCAACATGCATATCTGTATACATTTATTTTTGACCATCCTTCACTACTGTAAAGGTCATATGACTCCTTTTTTTTTAACTGTTGAGCATCAAACGGGTTCTGCTGGAGCTCTCGTGTTGTTATTGCGTCATTAATTGTTCGATCCTGTGTCCTGTTCGCTTCTCTGTTCTTTCTCCCCAATCCTCGACAGAAAGATCTTCATCGGAGCAAAAGCACTGCAGTCTCATTGTGCATTCACTGCGCAGTTACACAGTGTTTACTGCAGACTACTGGACTTCAATAGTCTTAAATAGTAAGTAGAAAAGTAAGTACGTCTCTTAGACCTTTAGGTTATACACATCTCAATGATACAATTGCACCAAAAGACTGCTGTTTTTTATTTTCTGTTAGTAAATGCAAACAGACTTCTGATTTTTCATCCGCCAGGCAAAAATGGTCTTATATTGAAGGAGCAACTCAAACTTTAGACAGTGGGGTGGGCCGATAAGCAACCACCCCCAACATGTAAGTCTTATGCATGCAAAAAAAATCTGTGTATTTGCTCTTATTTCTTTCTTGAATAAATGTCTTTATTTCGTATTCAATATATCTGTTCTAGTCTTATCATTCACAAATCCACATGTTAATGCATGTCGTTGCATGTTATATGCATGAGATGTGTGTCTTATTATTTGTAAATAGAGGCGTTCCGCTGTCTTTAAACTTAATGACAGCCATGAGAGAAAAGCCTGCGGCTGTAATCGCTCTCATCTCCTCTTGATTGTGTTTTTCCAGGCATCATTACTCGTCTTGTAAATGTGATGGAGCTTGAGGTAGCGGCAGTGCATTATGGATCATCCATGCGATAGCAGGACTGCAATGAAATCCTCATTTCATGAAAGTTCTTCTCTTCTCCATCATAAAAATGTTATTTGCAGCAGGTAAATGTTTTCAGAGTTTTAAGAGTGTAAACTTCAAAAACGAATTTTCATAGAAGTGTGTTCGCTAAGAAAAAAACAAGTTCATAAAGTTAATGTGTTGACTCTGTGAATTTAAGTTTGGTCACTGAATGAGTAAAAAAATACCATTGTGACTGCTTTATAGTGGAGATGGTAGTCGTGAGTGACAGTACAGAAGAGAATGATGTCAGGTCAGATTTAACCTTGCTGCTTTACACTTACTGATCTGAGACAGACATTGTTTTGGGGCCATTAACCCTCAAATGAAATCAGTGTGGAGTAAATCTCCTACTACCTGCTCTCCTGTTCATCCAGACAGCAGAAAGTCTTTGGCCGGAGGACGGAGATGGTACAAACTGAAAGATGACATGTATATCCAGATGGTACTTTCTGATTTTATGTGATTTTTTTAACGTTGTGTAGCCTAGAGGTTAAAGACCAGAGATGGGAGTCAAGAGGTTGTAGATTCAAGCTTTGCAAGGTCAATTCACCATACACTAAAGAAAATATGAGACCAATAAGTCTTGGGAACATATTGTGTTTTAACAGTACTCTACATTATCAATATAAGTTTGGTAATTTTTTTCAACCTTTAAGATTGAAATAACTTGCTGTGATAGTGTGACACAAACTTACCTCATATGCTACGGTCTTTTAGTGGACAGGTCTGATCTCAAAGCGTCAGGGTTGTTTTGAGAACATGAGGCTCAGACAAACATCTGATGATGATAATAATGACAGGTTGTTTCTCAATACCTGGAGGTATTCAGGGTTGAGTGTTCAGCGGCTTGTGTAGTTCTGACCAAAGTATGACATCACCTGTTCTACGGCCGATATGATAGAAAAGGGCATCGCTGGCGGTTGAATGTTATATGAGTCCATCGGGCCATGAGCATGTGTGTGTTCCAGTGGGACAGACAGATGCTTGAACATGAAAGATGCTTCTAGATGGATTCATAGTGACATTATTCTAGCACATGTAGTATTTTTGCGCGGTGCTGCATGTGTATCGTGCTGTATGTATAATGTAATCAGTATGCTAATATCTGTATGCATGTTGAACCTGGATGATCTACTACATTTGACAAAATGCACTGTATAAAACCAGAACACGCTGTGTAGAATACTGCATCCACAATGCATTGCGTTCTTGACCTTACATTTTTAGTGTGACGGATGATACTGGAGCAATAACTGCATTTACAATTATTCTGCATTCACATGGGAGATAAATCACAGATGAGATCTCTTTAATGTCTCAGTTATTTCTCATAGAAATCAATGAGAGAAAATGGTTCTACGTCTAGCAGTGTTTTTATTTGTCTCTTTTTTCCCTCCTAAGCATTTTTAGAAGAAGACGAAGTTGATACTTAAATGAAACAGGTGAGAACTCCATCATATTTTCTGCTGTTGGGTTATAGTATGCAGAGCAATAGTTTGCATGCTGTTGCACTAAAGCTACTGTGTATTTGACAAGTGTCTTATGTTTGCTCAGTTAGTTTCTGTCTGGCGAAAGCACAGCCCCACGGAGGAAAATGTGTGCGCCCCATTAGCATTCTTCTCAGCGTGACAGCGACGCGGCCCGGCCAGATCCGCTCCCGTGCAGACTGACAGGTAATATGTGCCGGTTTGGTTTGTTCTCACTTTGATTCAAATCCCTCCAGACTGTTTTCATTTTTAAAAGGGTAAATAACCAAGTATAAATAAATAAAGGAAGCTAGCAGAACATCTCTGCTCACAAAGATTTGACTGGGGATTTGAGGAGAAACCCCATATGCTTCTTTAAGTCCTCACAGTCACTGACGGCTTTATTGTTTTCTTTATCCCTCGACAACACTTGACAGTAATGCTACAGGTAGGCTATTATAGAGCGGTTTATGATGAAGAGAACCCCCTTCAATATTTGTGTATCATACAAGTTTGGCCTTTGGTCCTTTGTGAAATGCTGTCATGCACAATTGTTTTACAATTCTTTAAATAGAATAACCTCCACTAGAATAACCTTCCAGATGGAGTGGAAATCTGTAGGCTGTTTCACATCTACGCTTATTCAGTCAAGGGGTCAAGTTAGAGCGCTTCATTGTTCTTCATTGATAGCCATTCAAACCTAGCTGTGTAATTTTTCTTTGGCACTTATTGAACACTTATTGTGTGTTGTTTGCAACCTCTGTTACCCTTGCAGTGATGCATTTACCTTATGCATTCACAATTCAATGCATAATTAGCATAATTTCACACAGATCGGTGCAAATAATTAACAAATCATTTTGCAGTTTGTGTGACCAAAGCACCTGCAGAGCTCTGCGCAGACTGCCTGGCCTCTGTGTTTGCTTTGAAACCGCACACATTACAGTGATAATTGTCGGGCGTTTTATGTCTAGCTAATTGGCAATCAACCTTGTGTGACTGTTCTTTACAGCTGCAGTTGTAATTGTGATTTAATGACATCAAATTCAGCTTCCTTTTTCATGTGGTCTCTTGTATTTCACAATCTTTACTAACGTGTTCTCACGTGTCAGAGAAACCAAACTGAATAGTGCTTGCATCGTTCATAAGTTTAGAGATGCTTGAGTGAAATGTCTCTTGACCTTACAGAACGTTTGATCAGACGACGTATTTTCAAATGTCTGAAATGTGTTTTGTAGACACACACTTGATTTCATTACAAAATTTGATTTAATAGAAACACTAAATTGTCACACTACGGCGGCAGAAGAAGAGGCACACCACAGGGGTTAAGTGTAAAGTG
The DNA here is from genome assembly GCA_026939265.1 of Oreonectes daqikongensis. NCBI lineage: Eukaryota > Metazoa > Chordata > Actinopteri > Cypriniformes > Nemacheilidae > Oreonectes > Oreonectes daqikongensis. The sequence continues at coordinate 986,141 of JAOTQM010000449.1, read as the reverse complement.
TTTATTGTAGGGCTGGTGAACACAAAACAGGTGAGTACGGGTAAACCACAGGTAAGTAATCCACAAACGAACATGTAGGTAAATAACAAACTGGCAGGCAGGTAATACAACTGGGTCAGTGCTAGTGACAAACAAGATACTGACAACTAGACAAAGAACAAGGTGAGTATAAATAGTGTCCAGTAACAAGGTGCAGGTGTAGTCAATAAGCAGGTGAGCGGGAGAATCCGTGAGCGAGTACTGATGCACGGGGCATGGCCGGTGGTGCTGCTGGAGCTGTTACAAAAATTGGGTACTTTGTCTAAGTAATGAAGACAACGCAGCTAATACGAGTGCAGAATATATCGTTCAATACTGTTTAAAAATCTTTTCAGAGTAACATCTCAAGAAGCTGCTTAGTAAAATGACGAGTTAATATGGGTCACAACATAATAAAGTGAGTTACATTTTTGAGCAGTGTATACTCTCAAGAATATTATGCTATTCAAATGCTACCAGATGCATTTATGCTACTGATATGAAAGGACCAGTGTGCCATAATCTGAATGTAGCATTAGCAGACAAAAGTAAATGGATGAAAGCTTAAGGCACTCTGCCAGGTCATTCTGGATATGAAAGTAAAAGGTGCTCAAAAGCAGATAAATATTTTAACTGCCATTTACAGTAAAGTAATAAAGCGCTGTGGGGTTTCCACCTCCGTCTAAAGAACACAAACGCTGGGGTGAAGAGAGAGAAAATGAGTGTGTGTAAAAAGATGCTTTTTAAAAGAAAGGAGTTTGGTTAAGAGAGACTGAGCTATTGACCCTGTCATTCAAACATATATAAATGTGTGAGGTCATGTGAATGTGTGGGCTAGTGGATCTGGGTTAAAGTTCAATCTGAAATGTAGGTTTTATGGAGGCAAAAAGTTGAATTTATGCATTCATTGCATAATTTTACTCTTTGCCTTTGACATCTCAGATCAGAATAAATGCTACTATAGCTCAAAAAAAATTATAAATAAATAATTGGGATTTTGATTTGCAACTTTAAAATGTTATGACGTCAAGATGTAAATATACAGTTCAAGCTCAATATTTGTTTAAGAGTAAATAAAAACAAATCCAGTAGTGGACCACAGAGGTAAAAATTGAATAATAATAAAAACAAGACAATCCAACAGTGCCTTTGGGAGACTGGAGACAAGAGTATATGCGGCTACATCCTCGTACATTTACAAAGAGAAGGAGCGTTGCATTTGATTTGTTCTGGGAATTGGAGCAGAACACCTTGGGCTAAAAAAAAGTATAGGGTTCCAGTCGGCACGCTTATACTGGGGACGTGAGTGGAAAACAAACCTCAAATCATTGCTGTGCTATAGAAGCGAGACACTGGTGTGTCATGTAGGGAGGCAGAAGAGTATACAGTAGCTGAGCTACACCTGACTGATGCTTTTTTTGCTTTATGTACAATACAAAAATATTTTTTGCATTACCAAAACCTGGGGAAATATGTTGCACTGTTTTCTTGTGTAAATAAAATCTGCATACAACTAATGTAGGACAGGGCTTGATTTTCATCCATTGGAAATTTTCATCCATTTCATCCATGAATTTCATCCATTTTGAGTTTTATTAAATTGAATTGAATAAGACAAAGAATGCAGTAAACTTTAAAAAGTCTTTAGCATTAAAATGCCTCGAACACAACCTGTATGACATTTCTACTCATTTTCACATAGCAAAAAAATCATTACCAGTGTGTCTTCATGGACACTAACAAAAGCTATTGTGTTCTAGCTGTTGTGGATGTTGCCAGTTTGATGGATGCCAGCGTGAGCCCTTGTGTATCAAGTGTGAGGACATATGCTTGGCAACGCTGCATCTCATTGATGCCAAAAGCATGCAGCCTGCACCTCTCTGTTTGCAAATCCTGGAAATGTGTTGACAAGTACTAGAGCTGAAGATCTCAGGAGAACCATTCATTGAAGTATCGGTGTGAGACAGGTGCTGTTACCTTTGCTTAAACTAATCCTGCCAAATTATTAGACAAGCGGACGAGCTGTGTGTTAGAATAATTTCTTTAAAACTTATTTCAACACCAGATGTTTAGTAGTAAGTTTTTTTATTGGTTTTATTTGTAGACCCGATCACTGTAGAGTAGGAAGTTGTGTCAGGAAGTGTAAAAATCTCCAACTGAGCCACATTTACATATTCATTTAGCAAGTTAATGTGTTTACAGCAAAATTAAAGCTATAACATATGAGGCACAAGAGCCGGCGCTATTGCTAACTCGGGCTCAATGAGGCTTTGAGACACAACCCATCCAGTCCATTGTTCCTCAGAGAGCAATGACTGCAGTATAACCCTGTAGTGGTTTAGTTCTGACACTTTCTTCAATCGACTCTTGAAGCACAAGCTGCCTTGAGCTAATGTGAAGAGCGGCTATGACGCTTCACAGCGAATCACGGCTGATTACATGTTGGGGCAAACGCTCTTGCGAGTCGTCATTTGAAGTGCCTGGCACAGGATGTCAGACGCAGATTGAACTTTAATACCAATGTTTCCAAAAGCCATTGACGGCATCTGTGCGCTAAACTGCAATTAACTACTGCTAGTGTACAATTCACATGACACTCCAATGAGCTGGCATCTTTAGAACTGGAGACAGGTTGTGGTTTAGGGTCACAGTAAGTGGTGTTTGCTAAGGTAAGCATCACGGTTACAGTTATCTATAGTAAGAGGTTTGCTGAAATCCTTTAAAGGCACTGTGTGGAATTTTTAGCGGCATAAAGTGGTGAGGTTGCGAATTGCAACCAACCGCTCACTCCACCCCTCCTGTTCGAAGCGCTACGTAGGGTGTGAGAGGATTAAGATGTCGTCATCTTTTCCAAAAGAGAAAACATATTTACGAAATGCACTCTGTAGAGCAGTTTAGGGCTACTGTAGAAACAACATGGTGAATTTTATGTAAGGTGACCTGGGGTGCATACGTCACTTCCTGTTTGCTACTGCCGCGTGGTTTGAGTTGGAGCTCCGTAAAACTTATTCTTAATTCATTGTTTAACTATACTATATCTAAAGATTCATCATTTTATAGTGGTAAAACGTATCCTAAAGTGTTTCTTATATCAATATCATCCTGAAACGCATTGATTTTTTACTATTTGTCATCCTGACATTAGCTATTAGCCCACAGGCTGCTAGCATTTCTAGCGTTTACTCCTATTGTTATCGCCAATTACGCTAAAAATGGCTAATGTTTTAGATGTGTGTACCCCTGAGTGCAGAGTGCTCATTCTAATGTAATAAAAACATAACACTTTATTATGTAAGGTCTTTATACACCTCTGAACAATAGATTCCCCAGAAAACAACACACTGGACCTTGAAGTAGAAAATGTGGACGTGTTCATGTCATGCAAACATGAGTGACAATGAAATTTAACCTTGATATACAGCAAAACACAAAACAGTTTATTAATAGATGTTTATTCTTTTGTTAGTGCTAATTTAATAACTTAAGCACACATGGTTCTCTGGTTTCCTGAATGTCTGTATTTGTGTTTTCCACCTCCTTCACTTTTTCTCACCCTCTGCTGCCTGCTGAGGTTGCCTTGGCAACCGCATCCGTGAACACTCTGGAAGTGTTGCCCCATCCCTGAAATACACGGTTAAGGCACAACACAAAAAGAGAACTTCATTTTCTTCCCTAAATTAAAGTATATTGTTTCAGTTTAAAGGGATGAGCAGGGGCGATTTCCCTAGATGCTAGTTTAACTGATAGATATAAGCCCCGCCTACAGAGACGACGGGGAACCAATCATTTCATTTTGTTTTCAACGGCTTAATCTGCTAATATTGGCCTGAAATTGAGCCTCTACAATCTTTGATCAAGCTGCTCGATTAGGAGAAAATGCAGAAATCCCGAGTTTTGAATGGATTGGAGTGCTCAGAATGTTAAAGTCGAGATTGTTTGGATCACAAGATGCATTTTAAACAGGCTGTGTTTTTTGCACTCTGGTGTTGCTCACGCTAGACCTTTACGACTGCGATTTAGTTGAATTTTTTTGTTAGACAGTGCACTTAATTTCTGGCACATCTAAATTGTGGTTGCCATAGTAATTACTTAAGCACAATACCAAGAGGTTTTTCTTGACATCTAAGAGCACATGAGAGATTTTGCCTCGGCTCGTGTACAACATGAACTCATGAGGCACAACACAAGCGCTGGAGGCTTTTACTGTAATTTAAACATTCATTCATATCCTGTTCGAAACCACCATTCATCTCAACTTTATTTTAGAGCGATGTTTAAGATTATTGCTTTGATCATGGCACATGATGATGGTTAAGCTACCAAATTAGTGGGTTGTGTTTTGAATTTTGTGCCCGATTGTGTGTTTGTGCATTTAAATCTCGATGTCCTCATGTCACTCAGTAAGTTGTCTTAAAAGCATGTCGAGAGTGATTCACTTTTAAGTTGATGTCTTCATTATTTCACTCCTGGCCCCGTTCTCTCCATCACATCCAGGACGGACTGCATACGTGTAGTGCATGTTAAAATGAAACGCTTGTTCTATTTTTAGCGTTCAGCTGCATTTCGTCACCTGCTGCACTGTGTGCTGACTTGCATCTTAACCGTTAGTTTGAAGTTTTGTGACAGTCGTGGTGTAATAATACTTGAAGTCATTCCAGTGGCTTTCTGCAGTGTGGCACCTGGTTTGAGTCAAAACTATGGCATTAAGAATGTTCAGTTTCCTACATTTTAATAAAATCTGAATGTCGCAAATAAGAAAGGATTTTACGTCAAATTTGCTTATTACCCAATAAAACGTCTTCAGCATTTACTTACATTATCTGAATTAATGTTAATTATTGCATTTACAAAAAAATATTTTTTAAATCAATTTTAAAATCAAAAGGTGTATCTGTTACAACCAATACAGTTGTTTATGTTAGTGTGCATTGCGGAACATAAAAATTATCATAAAAAAGTCAACAAATATGAATGTACTGCAAAGTTTTTTATTATTAAAATTTATTATTTTATAGCAGTCGCAGTAGTGCACAGAAAACCTAATCTGCAGTTGATGTCATATACTGTTTTCTACATTTAAAGATGTTATATTTTTATCACTTTGTGTTTATTGTTTGCCACCAGCTCATGAATTACAAAGAGCTTCAGTTCTTAAATTCAGATCTTTGCCCAACTCTGCGTTAAACCCCCTCTCTCTAGCAGAACTCAATATAGGAGCAGAAAGCCACGGCTTTACTTGAACCGCATTTTAATGCAGCCTGTAGACAAGAATCCTGCCGTTCCCCGTTGACCGAGAGCAGTCAGAAAGCCTTTAGAATCCTCTGGATGGCCATGCCACTGCTGTCACAAAGAGATGAAAACAGATGATTATGCAACGCCGGCACGCACGGCCAGAGGCGATGATCTAAGTCAACTTTAATCACATAGATAAGACACACCGGGGGCAGACCAAGCAACACCTTGCAAAGTCTAGCCTGCAGGGCTCTATTTGAAGACGAGAAACATCATGCAATATACATGAGCGCATTCTCATTTAGATATTGCGACGTCAACTTTGGCCCAAGGGTTGGAGGTTTGGGATGCGAGATTGCTGCGTAGGGATGGAAATCGTAAGGGATTTAATGATTCGACTCCAATATTAGCTCTGTGTAATGATCACGGTTGTTTCTGTTTGTTTGAAACAAGACAATGATGGTAAACAATTTAAGATAAGAAAACATGTTCCCTACAACAGTTACCTGTTTGATTGTGAATGTTCAAAGGTTACAAGTAGGTGAGGAAACCCAGAGGAAACTTTTATTGCTCAGATGTTGTTCTTATGTAGTTTTCAGAGGCGATTTGATGGAGTTGTGATAAGTTGTGTTTAAGTATCAACTATCAATGTGTTTCTTATCAAATTGTTTAGGAGAAATAAAACAAATGAGAGTATGGCGGTGTAAAATGAATGTAGAGGTAAAATAATCTGCATTTGGGTAAATTTGATGAGAAATGTTTGAGTTTATGTTGAGATCTTCAATAATATTGACTATTGATTTCAGACTTGACAAATCTGAGTTCAGTTTGAGACATTCTTGACATCTCTTTTGAAACTCTAATGGAGACATTTGTGACATTTCTGCCTTTTTCTCCAGGAGAAATATCCGAGACAGACTTTAGCAAAGATTTCAATTTGCTCTCCATTTAATTCATTTGATGTCTAGGAGAAATGATTGAGATAATAAAGAGATCTCATCTGTGATTTGTGTTATTGCTTGTGTAATTGCCCTCTCCCTTCGAATCTTTGTTTGCACGATTATGAAGGTGAGCCATTTTCTGTCCTTGTCAAATCGGAAATCAAAGCCGACTGTTAATTTTTATTGGATAAACTAGCGTTCCAGTTACTTGTTGAGAAAATGATATGAGAGGCTTTTCAGACGACGTAGGTGTTGAAAATTCATGACCACACGGCACCTGTCTGCGGTTCGGAGATACCGTGCGTTCGGCCCGCTCTTAGTGGAGAGCAAATACCTCGCCCCTCAAGGTGAGAGACCTTCTGCATACAAAATCATTTGTGCCCCTTTGCTTGTCAGGTCCCATTCGCTGGAGCATCCATCTCCCCAGGCTCTCTCCTCTTCAGATGGGGGTTAGAAAGGCATTGTGGGTAATCACGTTCCATCATCTCAATGTTTTTTGTGCATGGCTTTAATGTGCATTTGGATGCACACACACATGCATGTGTCAGACAGGTGAGAGCAGGTTCAAAATGCATGTATTTAATGTATCATCCCTTTTTAAAATCCAGTCCCACTAAATAAATCCGAACCTGTGCGTATATACATCAGGTGACCGGCAGGGCACATGTCTCCATGTCAGCTGAGAACCGTCAGTTGAAAGTCGCTTTGTCGTGTCTCATATCTCTGTCTGTTCTATCCTAATCTGTCTCTTTTGTTTAGTCGAGGGAAAGTGTTCAAAGACCCCGCCGGTGTAGAGATAAAGATTATCATTAATCCTGTTTCTCCTATTAAGAGTTTTGTAGAAGGCAGCTGGTTTGTATTAATCCTCGAGCCGAGCAAAGGAAGGTAATGCAGTAATGAGCTGTTTTTCACGCAACATATTTGCGTGCAAGAAACGGACACAGATTCCTTAATGCGTCTCCTTTTAAACGCCACGTTTTCTTCATTAAACGTAATCTGCAGTGTTTAAAGCACAAAACGGGAGAATGATGTTGAATGTTGATATGTTGTGGAAATTTGTGGCAGTTATTATTGGATTGTAAAGAGGGAGATTAACCTACTAGAATGAAGACAACAAGATGAAGAGAAGAGTTGTTTTGTTTAAGATTACAATAACAAAGTGCTAAACTTAAATATTAAAATAATTTGTTGATAAACACAGACTGCTATATGCTTTCGAGAGGTTAGTATCTGCAGAAGTGTTAATATTAACAGTGTTTTTGGGGCTTAACATAATATTTGTTCCCAAAAGAGTTGTGTGACCAACCCAACATGTTTGTCCAGCCAATGGCAGACAGGGTGAGATTTTTAGTTTTGCTTGATGACACTAGTGCAAAACTTTAATGCGTAGTTAAATTGAAAAAGCCGAGATCTTGGATTCAGAGATTATACGGTGAGGTTCTCATCCTTCAAAGAGCCTCTGTTAGCCACATGTGAGTGCTCTAAACAAACTCTCTTAAGAGCTCATCTGTCCCTCTTGTTTTTATACAACATACAGATCTGAGGACAGACTGTTCCAAACACAGACACATATCATCATCATTCATACTTCATCCACTCATTCGTGGTTCTAATCAATACGAATAAAAACACAAAGTATACTGACTACACTAGTTCACTTCATGAGACTCACTTGAAGGTCATGTTCCTTCATTTATGCCAAACTATATCTCTGATATTTATATCTATCTCCTAAGAAAGATGTTTAATATCAATTTAGACCGACTAAAGTAATTTTCCATGCCCCCTTTCTCTCTTTGAGAGAAAAAAGCGTGTTGAGTTGAGTTGAATGGGTACCTTCTGGCTGAGACCCGGAGCAGACATGAGCTCGGGATCAAAGCTCTAGATGCTTGATGTTGTGTAGTGTAATTGTGAACAGGCCTGTTAATTAAAGCAATCTCAGGACTACATCTCTGTTCACCTCAGATGAACTCGCTCGCTAACGGGATAATGTACAACCTCAGGCGGACGTTGATGAAATAAAACTCAAACGTTTCACTTGTGGAAAATCTTTCTTCTGTCGCCAGACATCTGTTACTTCGCTTTCCTCCGCTGCGTGAACATCGCAGCTCGTGCACGTCGTGCGAGCGGTTATTGATCTTTGATATTTGACTGACAGGGATTGTTCTCAGATCATTCTCTCAACGTTTTCTCAAAAATGTTCTTTAAGTAGCGTTAAAAGAGCAGGTTTTTAAAATGAATTTTTTATAAACATTGTAAAATTGTTGATACAAAAATGTAATTCTTGCATCGTTGGTGAAACGTAAGAAATACTCAGAAATGTTTACATAATTTTTTTTTTGTAAATATTTTGTTATCTGGGTTTATTTTTTAAAATTAAGCTTTCTGTGTGTCTGTGTGTGTTTTTGTCAGAACAACACAATCTTTTGCTTTGTTGTGCAGCTTGCAACTGTTATTCCCATAATGTCTTGGGTCAGCGCAAAGCTCGGGCAAATGTGCTGCTCTCACTGAATCCAAGCAGAACAAAAACTTTGTGTGTTTATCACGGCCAGGAAACATCAAAGCCTACATGATGCATCAATACTCGGCCCCATGAGCTGGCGAGCAATTTGAATTCTTCGCCAGTTTGCAGTGGCAGACAGAAAAAAGTGTAATTACTTCATTTTCATCCAAAAAGTAATTTCCTGACTCGCTCAAGCAGAGATGATACATACAGTATTAATGAGTGCAAACTAGGGGCACAATCTTCTCGACAGATCTGAGACGCTCTGATAAAAGCCAGAGAGGAAGGACATTTGCTTGAGGAATGGCCGATCTGAAGATTAATATAGATGCTGAATACACCCACTCGATGTGTTCATTCTCGTTCAGCTCGAACACACGACCACAGTCTCTCTAATGGACCAAAGCAGCTCTGGTATGCTGAGCTGTGCAGGAAAAAAACAAAGAACGCATTTGAAGTTAGCAAATGACCACATTCTTTATAAGGGTCTCAGTATACAAGCTCAACAAAAAAACATGCAATAGATTATCGTGATATATAACAACACATTTTAAAAATATGAAGGTAAATATTTGTTAACATTAGTAAACGTGAACTAGCAATAAGAAATCAATTTTTTTTAGCTCACCTATTAATCTAGGTTAATATTGGTTAATGCCAACACAATTGATCATGTTTTTCATTGTGCATTAACATATACAACTTTTGGTTTGTTATTTTTATTATTTACAGGTACTTGTAATAATAAATGCCATAGTTCCTTGTTCCTTGCCATAGCATTAATTCATTTAAACAAATACAACCTTATTGTAAAGTCATTTTTTTACTTTTTAAATTGTAATTAAATACAGTTTTATCAATTTTAATTGCAAAGTATTTATACATCATGGTAATATTTGTCTTTTTTGCCTTTACTTTGTTTAATAAAAATCATTTGGTTAGAATATTGATTGAAAATTGGCAACACGCGCACTAATAATAATAATAATAATAATACAATAAAAATGTAAAATTGTTTGTCATGAAAAAGAAACAGTGCACACTGTTAAAGGTGCTTGTTTTTTTAATGCAAAATATATATATTTTTATATTTTATTGTACTTGTAGAAGTAAAAGGCCACCTGGACTTCTTTCGCAAACATCCAATCGAAAAACTAGTAAGATTAGCATCAAGAACAGCACGGTTTACAATGCAAGCATGCCTTATATGATTGATAATTCAGATTCCTGATAACCATGGCAACTGCATGAGATTTCTAGTGCCATGAATAGTAGATGAGGATCTGCGGTATGTTACGCTTACATGTTTCTCATGGAACGATACTGCTGATGTCAGGTCTTTACAAACCCTGCTGTGGTTATCTGTAGATGACGGCTCAGCATGCACACTGACAGCCATCGACCTGCTGCGCTTACTGTCCAACAGATATCACAGCACTGACAGATCCGTCATAAACTGAAGACTGCGTCAATGAAAACTGCAGGAAAGATGACGTTCTCGAGGAGAGGAGCAGATCAATGCGTTGAGTTATGAGTCGAGCGTTGAACAAATGCACTTCATTGAGGAACGTGAGCGCGTGTCTTAGCATAAAATGCACTTCAGTGAAGCGAAGAACTCGATGGTCTTCTGCGTTTTAGTTTCTGTGCTCACAGAGACTGAACACGGCCACTGACATCACGTTTCGTTCTTGCGAAGGTTCAAAACTTCCATTAATCTGTATTGATCTGCGGGTAACCAGGCTAGAAGGTTAAAACAGGCAAATGGATTTGAGTTCTGTTCAGAGAGGTTTGTGCAGTCAGTCGTGACTTAAAATATATGCAGTTGGTTAGTGCTACAATGGTAAAGTCAACGATTTATTACGGTGTACAAATATGCTTATATTTATGACATGAGCACAAGAATCATACATGTTTTGTTGAGTAAAAATGTGTTTTTGTGTTGAAGGGCACCTTTGTGCGATATTAATTTTGGTTGAGATAGTGGTTAGTTTTAACTACGTGTTTGTTTTTGATCATAGATGCTCGAGGCAGATGAAACCAACCTGCATGAAGAAATAAATAGGAATATTGAAGCTTTGTCCGTATGTCTAATGTTGGTTTCTCATCTCACAGCTGCTGCATCTACACGGCTTTGGGCAACAGCGACATGTTAAGGTTTGAAAATAACAGCATTTGTAGATAAACGGGCCTGTTGTAGCTAGCCGAGAGCTGTTCGGTCTCGATGGCTGTGTGTTTTTGTGCAGTTTAAGCTTGTTTATCAATCTGGTCCGGTCTATCCACAGAAAACCTCTCGGCATGGAGGTTTCCGCTGTTGGCACTGGACTCAAAAGAAGTTAAAGATCGCAACATTCTGCAGCTCTTCAATATCATTGATTAAAATAATAAAAATGACACGTGATTGTATTGTAATATAGGCTTGGTGGCAGACATCATTGGTTTCTGTGTGTGTAGTAGGAATGGACAGGAGATTTTAGTCTTGTGTAGTAACCAGGGAGCTCAGGGTCTGGACACCAGAAACGGACGGATAAATAAAGAGCTGGTTAAAGAAACATTAAGTATTGTGCTATTTACACACAGCATACAGAGATCTGATATAAGAATCCGTCATCCTGTTTGTCACCATGACAAAAGTAATAAAGAAATCTGTTCAGTAATATGTACACAGGGCAAACGATTTTAATAAAAGCGTACTGTGTGAAAAGGTTTGAATCCGTAAAGGACTCAGGAGATGTTGAAATAGTGTCCGCAGCGGCGGGGGGGCTTTCATCCTAAAATAAAACTGGCTTTAGGAGCTCCGTTGCTCATAAATATTCAGAGCTATGTATAGAACTTGATGCAGTGTTTGGAAAAAGCACATCTCACACACACACACACACACACACACACACAGATATAGAGAGAGATCTGGGGTTTGCTGTGAAGTCACTCCCAAAGGACAGAAAACTCATAAAGGAGATAACTCAATTGTTTTTTTTTTTTTAAATTTTAAGTAAGATTAAATGGGCTGTAGTTGAAGTCTCTATGCTGGTATATCATTGGATAGAAGAAAATCTAGTTATTGAAATAAATTGATTAAACTGATGCTTGAATCCAGAGCACGTGACCTGTGGTAATGCCTACATCGTGGTGGTAGAAAAATGGCAGAAATCAATCATGCTGTTATATCATAGATCAATTTTCTCAAATTTCCATCTAATCTTTTCTGAATAGTATAGTTCTAAATTCATTTTTATGATACATTATAGAATAAACATGAAGATGACATTGTAAAGAATAAAATGTAAGTATAACATTTCCTAAACAATGAAAAATCAACCACTGAGCTATAAAAGTTTGACCTGAAACACCTTAAGATCTTCAGGCACACAAACATAGAATATTAGGAAATGTATGAATAAAATGTGTTTGGTTGTGTTACTGTAACTGTTCGTGAACTCATTGGCCGTGTTCGTTCTAAAGAAACAAGTAATGTTTAAAGAGCAGAGAATGTGTTTCATTTCATTGAAACTTTCCTCCCCTACGGCTTTCACTTCCTCACAGACACAAATCACATTTAATACGATCTGCTGGTTTTTGACAGCGACGTCACCCCAGTCATTCCCTTAAAAGTGGGTTTTTCTGTTCTCGCCTGTAGGGTTTGGCCCCGGTCATGAGAATTATTCCCTATAGCGTTCCCACCCCCTGAATATCTGTGATAAAGGTATTCAGTTGAATGATGTTTTTGTATTTTATGCAGATATCTCTTGAGAACTCGTAATGAGGATTTATTAATCATAATCCTGGATTACATCTGATAAACTGAGAAATATTTCCGTCTGTATTTAGGAAAATGGTTTATCATGTGATTGTGATTATTAAAGGTTCTTTGTGACTCATTTCACCCAAACTGACAATCATTGTAACATTTCTACCCTCATAAATCTCCCATCTTAACCTTTCATCTGTGTGTGCTGTTATTAAACCCTAGACAGAAAATCACAGGGGTGTGGAACCTATAGGAACCAGAGATTATAACAGAATTGATGATGTCATTCAAGTCTAGACAATTAAGACAAAAAAGGGATTTTTATGTATTTCATGTGCTTGCCTATAGCTTGGGTGAAATATAGACAAACCCAACCGGTGTAAAATGAGCCTGGTCATGTTTGACCCAACCATGGATTTTATTTTTTCAAAACATGATATACACAGATATTCTTGAAGTGTGCTTGTGTGTATACAGGGAGGATTTGCTTCCTAATCTCTCTGTAAATTGCTTTGGATAAAAGCGTCTGCTAAATGACTAAATGTAAATGTAATCCTGGTGTTTTTCAGATGATGTGGGCGAGTGTCAGGAGTGGTGTGTAGATGATTGTGGGGTGTGTGTAATTCATGCATGTCTCAACACACTATATCAGACAGACATCACCTCCTGTTTCTCTGTCGCATTCACTCACAAACATGAAGATACCACTCTGTATAACCATAGACCATGCTAGTTTCATGTTTTTATAGCATCACACTGCGCTTCAGTCCTTTAAAAAAATTATTTCCACTTACATCAATATTTCATGTCCGTTTGTTGATTTATTCAGTAAGTACTTGTGTTGTAAGTGGTGTAATGTACAAACAGCTTGTCATTACTACAAGATAAACTCCTTCAGGGTGATACGAGACCCTGCTGTGTGCCATCCTGATCACTGAAACAGGCTTTATATGCAGTAATGACTGTCTGACTCCACACCTCAGTACCTGAATGTTATGTTTAATATGACATACTTTAAGATTCGGAGAGTTTGTTTTTGCAGAAACTAGCGATGCAACGATACCATCTTTTAAAGACAGAATACGAGTACCGATATTTTACTTCTGGTACTCGCCGATACCGATCCCTTTACCTGTAATTTTCTTTCTGTTTTGGTGAGGTGGCAATTTTCCAAGCACAACACAGTGAGACTAATAAAAATAACTTCATAATTACAACTACACCACAAACACATTATGAAAAAATAAATGATTTTATGTGCTTGTCACAAACGTTAAAAGCACATTTCAGTGCAGTTATGTCACATGCGGTATCGGTCTTTGGTATCGATGTACTTTTACGAGTACGAGGACATGAGCTTAGTTTCGGTACCGATACTGGCATCGGTGCATCCCTAGCAGAAACCATGTCGTGAAACTTTCATCATTTAGGGTTTTACCGGTGTGATCGAGCATCACGTTCAGGCCGTGAGGTTTTTCAATGCAAGTCACGTTACAGATGCTTTAAACTGACCACACTTAAATCTGTGAAGGCAAACAAACAGTGTCAGTCAAGTAAACTCATACGGCCGATTAATATAATTCACCAACTTCATGCAGAGTCACTTGCATCCGAGTTTTTGTTGGAGAATCATCTTATTAGCGTCCGTCTCGTTCGTGTTTGTGTGTATAGTTTCCAGGGTGCTTGTATTTATAGTCAAACAAGTTATTATGCTGCGGTGGAATAGCAGAAAGATATACACCAACAACAGAGCGAATGACAATATCATAATGAATATTTTGAGCTCTGTGTCATAATAATGTTTGCTTAATATTTGTGAAGAGCGTGTAAGGGTGTGTTCACATATTGCATGTTTGGTTCGATTAAAACAAACTCTGGTGCGATTACTCTGTTGGTGCGGTTTATTTGTGTAAGTGTGAATGCTGCCACCCGATGGTGCGCTCCAAACAAGCTGAAAAGATGGGTCTCGGTCCGCTTTTAAGCTAACTCTGGCGCAGTTTGATTGAAGTATAAACGCAACATGGACCAAATGCATCTAACCGAACCAAAAACAGGAAGTGATAACAAGATACGACCCGAAAATTAAGTAATTTGGCAATATAAAAGCCAAAGGAGTGTTTATTAGATCCGTGCTTGCGTGTGTAACGGAGGAATTCTTGTCGCCGTTTTGATTGCTTTAAACACTTCACGAGGTCTTCGCGAGTTACCGGTTTGCTAAAAATACCATCATGCAGGCATACACTGAACATATATAACCCAGCACACAGCATTGCTTTGGATGTCCGTTTTTAAAATATAAATCATAAAAGCTGTCCAATCACGTTGCGACTTTACGCTTATGCTGTTAGGTTCGGTATTTTAGGTTCGCTGTTAAAACGCCAGTCTGAACGCTAAGCTAACCAGGACTAAATTAATGTTTTTCTTTTTTGGTCCGGACCAAAATAACCGAACTACAAATATGAATGCACCCTAAGAGAGCGAGATACCTTCTTGTTTTTAGGTTGCACCTCGATATTTAAGAAATCTTGTTTTATTTATTAGGTGTTCCTCATTGTTAAGAAAAAAGGAAGGAAAGATATGTATTGAGAACTTATGTGGGCTCTTCATTTAGGGCTGTCCTAACACCTGGTGAGACCTGGCACAGCACGGGCAGGACAGCTGGACTGATGGGTTACAGGGAAATCTTGATCATTTGGTCTGTAATGTTTCATCCTAATCGTACTGGTTGTAATATTTATGGGACTTCACTAACTGCACTCTGATTGCACGTAATGATGCTTTTATTTGTTGGCCAGACTCGTGCTAAGGTTGAAGTTTTCCAGAGCTCACCCCTAGGAAGCAATTACGAGTGCTGGTTCACTCCTGCGGCATGATGGGACAAACAGTCCTGTGCACACACACACACTGCCAAGATTCCTGTCGCCTGTTTACTGTGCACATAACAGACTGACAGTGTGTGCTTAAACAACAAAGCTTCAGAAACACACCGACTCTGTTTGCTAACAGCACTGAAGTTTGAGAGATGGGAAGGTTGGTGTGTTCTGCATGCGAACTCCCACTCAGGTCTGCCTCTGTGTTGCTTGTCAGTCCTGTGGTTTCATTTTCTTGTTGCACTCTTTGTCACATGTTGACTTTAAAAAGCCAATTTGTATCAGTGGAACGCTAAATGGCTTTGTGGGAAAGATTTTTTATTTGTTCCATCCCATTGCCATCCGTCAGGCTTTAAAATAAGAGATTGTGCTGTTGGGCTTTTAATACGAGCTGTCAGATGAGACGAGAGCAATGTGTGTCATGTTTAATAGAAAATGACAGGAGTTGTGTGTTTGGCCCTGCGTGACTTCTGATGCTGTTTTTGGCGGTTCTGACGGACGGGTCGCTGTCTTTGAGGATCTGACATCAGAAATGTCTGTGAAACGGGAGACGCTTACAGGTACATTCTCCCTTCCATCGGTAACAAACGTGTACATTTGTTAAAAGATTTGAAAAATATACAGGTGAGTAGTTCTTGAAAAGGACAGTGCTTGTATTGGGTCCTGCTTCATCTGAGCGAACTCTTACAGGAAACAAGCCGTCATCCCACAGACTTATTTAATAGAAAGAAGATTAATAGAGTTACACAACCATTATGACCCTGATGTACATGGGAACATTAAAATCCTCTCAGTAATGTCCAGCAGCGCAGACGGCTCGTACACAAACTCCTTACTCATATTTTTTTTCCCTTTCACAAGCCAATTTCCCTTCTCACTGACGACTCAGGCAGAGGTCTCGCTCCGGGTCCGTACGTCTCATTACGGTGTCATTTATTATTAGCGGGTCTATTGATATTGGTTTAATGTATTCATGGTTTAAACAGTATCCTTCAGTGGGTTTGACCACAGTAAAGTGCCTTCATTTACCATCCAGTAAAGTGAAATGACACCTTCTCATAGCCTGACATTCTCCCACCTCAAATTTGCCGTGCAATTTCGCAAAAGTCGTCTGGAAGTCAAACGGCTCTATTTAAACCCCGGCATATCCGATGGGCCTGTCGGACAGAATTGATCGTGTGATGAAATGAACAGACCTTTACCAGCTTCCTCACCCTGAGCACTTTTTACTCTTTTATAAACTCAATCCGTCTCTTGTTTCTGTCACCTGACCTCCTTCCACCCACGTGTATGGATATTGTATTGTTTTTCTGGTTCTCTCGTGTTTTTTGGGGATTGTTTGTGTCAGACCTTTTGCCGCATGAGCAGACTTGCCAAATGAAAGTTATAAATCATCTTCACTTGATGATGAAGTCATTGGGTGCAGTTAGCAGGTCTAACCACTTTTAAATGATCACGGCTTGTTACTGTTAACCATGAGGTCATGCTAACTGTATTTCTTTCCATTGGGTGGCCGTCGGTACACATAAAGCTGTAAGAAAAACATCTTGATCTGGAGGATAATTTACACTTAATCTGGAACGGTGAAGTGCTTTTTAACTGCTTGTTGTTAACAGTTCAAACAAAAACGTCTTTAAATTAGTCAAGTTTTTAAAGCCGTAGAATAGCTTCATGTAAGATTCAGATTAAAATGTGCTTTGGAGATGTAAATGTAAATGTAAGTCGATTTAAATAATCTCTTCTGCTAATATAGCTCTAAAATCTATACTAGCACATATCTGTTACGTTTACAGATCGTCCCAAAACATATAAATGAGATTAATATGTGTTAGTCACCTTGTAAAATAGGAATTGCCATGAGAATGTGTTGACTATTGTTGGCTCTTAAGGTAAATGTTAAATTGGATAAAAGCATCTGCTAAATGAATACATGTAAACATATGCATTCTTTTGTTCAGTTTTTGTCTGTTAAGAGAGTTTAAGTCTGCCCATGTAGATAGGAGACAGTAGCTAACATTTCAATTCTGCATGGAAATAAAATGTATAATATTTAACTGTTTATATCTGCATGTTTGCAGTTATAGTTTCAGCAAGCATTTAAACACTATGGTTCTTTGTATAGACGGTTTCAAAGTGAAAACATAAACAAACGTTACTGACTTAACTTAACTTACGGTACACATCCTCAACCAAACTACAGGATCCATTCAACAAATTGTTTATTTAATAAAATGAACATACATAAAAATGCAGCAAAGCGTTTATTTAATGCAATTGTTATGCAATAAAATAATAACAAAAATTTATATTAAGACGCGGGTGTTCGATGAAACGGTCTACACATTCAGCATTAGCTGATTTACATTATAACCGTCTCTCTCTCTCTCTCTCTCTCTCTCTCTCTCTCTCTCTCTCTCTCTCTCTCTCTCTCTCTCTCTCTCTCTCTCTCTCTCTCTCTCTCTCTCTCTCTCTCTCTCTCTCTCTCTCTCTCTCTCTCTCTCTCTCTCTCTCTCTGAGTCAAATCACAGTACGGCTCTTGACTGAGAATTCATCTACACAGATCGACATCAAACTGTAAAAATAGACCACAGATTTCACTAACAATATGATTTCAATTCCTGCCACGCCATGACCAGAGCTTTTGCGGGATCCAATTTTTTTTTAATCAGGAAGTTTGCCATTTTCGATGAAGTTTCTCTTTGATGTGTGTGATATAACAACATTTCATGCAGTATTTATGAACTGGACAGAATCCTCTGACTGCAGGACATACAGTAGATTTCTATGACAAACCATCACACTGTACATCACAATCATTTGAGCTCTGTAACTAATGTGCTTTTTCATTTTAAAGATGTTTCTGTGTTGGGGTGAACCTGGTAACAATCATTGAAAAGCCATACTTTGTTTGTAACACTCTGATTATAGAGAGAAAAATCTTGAAATATTTTTTATGAACAAAAGTTTGTTGGCCATAATAACTGTTATTTGATAATGTTACGTTCATTTGGTTCTGTTTTTAAACTGCATGCACATTGTTTATTGCTGTGAATGCTGTTTTCAGTTATTTATTCAGTTTATCATTTATTTGCTTACATGTACATAACAGATATTAGTTCTGCACCATTATCAGACTCTACCCCCAGGTCACATGACTCTCTCCCATAATTCCAGCCACACTTGGTCTTCTGCCTCCATCATTAGATGATAAATAAGAATCCATCCCGGTCGGCTGTTGTGCTGAGACCCGAGCGTGTCCTTAACGGATTATTGATATCCTGTGCATCACTCGAACAAAGATGAAAAATTTAATCAGCCGCCCCCTTGGCTGGGAATGAAATGGGAGTGGAGTTCAATGGCGCGGACTCTGAAGTGCAGCGTAATTCCCGAGTCGGTCTCCGTTACGATGTTACGCTAGGGGACCGTCGGCCGAAGCATCGATCCATCTGGGGCTGAGATAAGTGGGAAATCAATGGCCATTGATTAAGATCTGACTGTTACTGTCAAAGGCCTCATCTGGTGGATAGCCAGCGACCGAGAGATGCTGGTTTGTTTATTTCAGGAGAAAAATGAAGATTTAGGTTCAATTAATGACCCATTCAGGAAACAATCCATCTGTCAGGGTCATCTGCAGTATGACCTTTGACCCTGTTCTAATGTCCTATGACCTAATTGATGTCGTTAATATTTATTAGACTTGTTGTATATTGACAGTTTTTAGACAGATCTTATACATTTTATTTTTATTAAGTTATCACTGAAAAAGAATCAAAGCTCTGGCATTTTGTTTACAATCTCACTTTGAAATATGGCAGTTTTTGTATGTTAGTTTTGTTTTATGTTGAATTTTTGCTCGTAAATGCAGACAGACAAGCATCAGATTCAGCCCACGCATGATGCAGATGCAATATTTCACTGAAGGCCTTTCAATCTGCACCCGATTGCCCCATAAACTAACAGTGACAGCTCATTCAGATCAGTGATGTCATCCTAGATCTTATCTGACCTGAACCTGACCGTCTCGATGCGTTTCTGTATTTGTAAACTCCTGCTGGTTTCCTCGCTGTGTCCAGCATGAAGCAGCTCGAAACAGAAATGAAAGACGTTCTCTGGAGAACACAGATAAAGAGAAAAAGCCAGAGATGTATATTTAGAGATAAGAGCAGAGCAGGAGAGATCAACACCCACCTGCATTCTCACCCAGACATTCCCAGCGGAGGTCAGAAAGCAAAGGTTGGTGGCCGTGATCAGAAATGCTGAGAGCCTTCCCACAATGCACCAGGAGACCTGATGGAGAGCATGTTTTGTAGTGTGTAGGTGTGAGAATGATCTTGGCGAGCTAAAAAAACATTAAGACTTAAAAAGACTCAAAATAGAGATTAGCATTAAAATGTTGAAATCAAATAAAAAGAGTGCAATGCGTTGTGGGATACATTATCCCATAGTGGTTGTATATTGCGGATAGCAAAAATATGACTGTTTGTCATTCCAGACATTTCCCAAGAAAAAAGTTTTCGAGCTATAAACTTTTCATAC
Source organism: Oreonectes daqikongensis (assembly GCA_026939265.1). Lineage (NCBI taxonomy): Eukaryota > Metazoa > Chordata > Actinopteri > Cypriniformes > Nemacheilidae > Oreonectes > Oreonectes daqikongensis. The sequence goes on along the minus strand of JAOTQM010000449.1, from coordinate 966,296 downwards.
TTTCTTTAAAGTCATTCATGATAATATTGCTGTCACATTCCCTAGCAAAGTAATAACACATTTCATCTTCCCCCAAATGGGTGATTTAGGCTGACTACCACATAATTTATCCGGGAGCGTTGAATTAAAATCATCCTCCACCAAATCTCAGTGCAACCTCGATGAAGCAGAACCCAATAAACAATTCAAACCTCATTAATGAGAATCTGGGAACTCTTGACCTGAACCATGAGTCTGAATACAACTTCCTCTAACTGTGTTTAAGTGAATCTCAACTTCTGTCTGGATGTGTACGAGACGGAAAGCTCGCAAGTAAAGGACGTATTTTAACGGTTGTGAATTATTAGTAGTAAGTTATAAAAATATGACGTGTTGTGTGTGTGTGGGGTTCAGTCACAGCAGAGGTCAGATGAGGTTAGACCTTCATTACAAATAATGAACACCCCGCTGCGTCCAGGACAGTGTTTTAAGCATCTGGTTTTGTGTATTAAAATGTTTAATGTATTCATGGGTGAATCTAACATGTTCAGGTCACATTTTACCCTAAAATGAAGAAAATATGAGCTTATTATGTTTTACAAAGAATTGATTCTTTAGCAGAGCATGTTGAGGGTTTTATTTTCAACAGCTTTATGTCTAACATGTTTCCCACTGTTTACTGTCTATATTATTTCTCATGTAATTCAACATCTATATTACATCAGCTGTATATATAAATACTTGATGTAATAATCTGATGGGTGTAAGAAGAGGGTAACATGAATAAATAATAAACTCAATTGAATTTATACTTTTCTTAGTATGTTTTTCAGCTTTACAGAGAATTGTGCCTTCACATCGAATGTAAATATCTGAAAAGGCCTGAAAATATATCAGTGTGTGTGTGTGTGTGTGTGTGTGTGTGTGTGTGTGCTCTCTTTAAGTTAAGTTTTTCTTTGATGTGTAACTCTGTAAGAGAGCAAAACTCAACAGCAGCCTCCCGCAAGTACAAAACACCATTCAAAATTTCCTTTACGAAATTGATTTTGATGACAGACCCCACAAGAGCTCGAACATTGTTCAGTTATGGTGTATACTTCTGTAGAATCCACCGCAGAAAGGACCAAATATTTTTATTTATAAATAAGCAAATACTTACTTACTTTAGATTTAATGATGCAATGATATGGTCTCGCTGCTTTGAATTTTGAATTTTAAAGTGTCAGACAATATATAATATATTTCTGAGCCATCATCCCTGCATTCTGTGTCGTAAGACCATATCCGTGCTACATCTCTAGAGCAAGAACGTTTCTTTCTCGCCCTTACAAAAATCGCCATTGTTTTAGCATAGTAAAAGTGTGTTTGTTCATTCGAAAGTACACACGGAAAGCCGTGTTTTCTGAGTGGTCTGTAGGAATGAAAGCACCTAGTACAGGAGCTTCTGAAGGTGATGAATGAGCTTTCTATCTATCACACCCACATACACTAAACTACTGTAACCATTTACCCCAACTCCATTTCTAAGGTCTTAATCACAACACAAGCAGTCTTGTCTGAGATGTTTACACACCGCCGTGTGTGTGTGTGTGTGTGTGTGTGGTCGGGACGTGACCTTACTCCACTGCATGTGTCCTTACATGGTGCTCTTTCATTTTCAGAATATTCACAGTTTGGATGAGAATACACTTACTGTACACACAGACACAATAAAGTGCAGGACAGAAGATGTGTCACAGTGCTTTTAGAGAAAATGACTCTTTGCTTTCTTTGGTGTTAAATGATGAAATGCTTTCATTGTTTGGGTTACAGCTTGTTGAGATGTGCACTGTTGCTTTTTAAGAAAGAAACCACATAGTAGCACATGTACAGTACATATTCTTCAGACAAAATCTAATCATGTTTTACATTTTTAAAGGAAACCACACATTGCATAACATAAGTGTGGGTTTAAAACCCATTAAAACACCTTCAGAAAGTGTTATTTAAAAATGTTCAACATCTGAAAAGTAAAGATGAGCAAACATTCTGGCTGAAGGTTTCTGCTGAATGTCACTCCATTGCTTCCTTCTTTTTCAATGTTTATAATTGGAGATAAGAGGGAAATTGTATTGCTCAGATGTTACTCTTTTATTTCTCAAGCGACCTAATGGAGGTCTCAACTGTGTCTTACATGTCATAGTAAACTTAAAAAACATCATTGTTGTTATATATGCATAGAAGCAAAGAAAGATTGCTCCCTATTAAATTTCATTGTGGTTGAAGAGAAATCATTTTTAAGATTTAAAAGGTGTCATGTGACTTTCTTTTTCTATAGGTGACGTTTGGAGTGCAGAGAAAGGGGGTCTGCATTTTGGAGAACAGAGAGCTGGGTTCTTCACAAGGAGAAAACAAGAACTTCTTCAGCCAATCCTGAAAGATCTGGGTCAGATTTTAAAATACACACAAACACATGAGCAGAACTATAATGGATTCAGGCTCTTCTCTACAGACTAAAAACTCAAGTGCTCTCTTAAAGAGACAGTGTCATCATTTATTCACCCTCCTGTCACTCTAAATCGCCATGACTTTCTTTCCTGAAACACATGAGATATTCTCCTGCTCGTAAGCAGATGCTTTTATCCAAAGCGACTTAAAGTGCACTCCAAGAAAGATTTTTATTTGAACCTTTGAATCGCTATCCCAATGCTCTACCAATGAAAAGATATATTCTTAAAAATCTTTAGATTTGAAACAGGAGTGTGTAAGTGATGATGGGATGTTTGGGTGAGGCGCGTCTTTAAAGTGTAACAATCAGTACGATGCAATCGAAAACAAATGCTGCGCACACATGCTCGTACGCAAACATTTACAAACACAGCCATCTGTTGTGCCGATCCATTGTTGCTTTATGCGATTATTCCTGCAGGCACGTCCTTCATGCCTAAACCACCACCAGCGTCTGCCCCGCTGCACATTTTTAATGCATCGTCTCTGTTCTGACGCAGGTATTGGAATGTTTGGCATGAAAGGGCATGATGCCGAAAACCTGAACATTATGCATTCACAAACAATTGTGCAGCATGTGCATTATCACAACCACGTGTGTGTGTGTGTGTGTGTGTGTGTGTGTGTGTGTGTGTTAAATCAGGGCATTTTATTTGGTTTTGCTTGAGGACCCAAATTTGACATTGAACATCAACAAAATTGTACAAACACGAACAACTGATCTTAAGATTATATTGCCATAACAAGCCAACAATAATCATGTATGCGAAACCACTATCATGACATTTTCTACATTTCTCTGGATTTTAATAGTGAATAAATTTCATGCTCTCGGCTGTCAATTAATTCACGGCACACGTTGTTGTCGGCACACAGCATGTTTATTCTCAAGTGAAGCTGTGTTTAATGCAGTCTGGCTTGTATTGATGTTTTTTTAGAACGAGGGCATAATGTCACGCAACCTGCCCTTGTTGACATCTGCGTCCGCATGATTCGGCATGCGTCTACCAAATGGAAAATGAATTTGATTGGAAAATGACACACAGGTTTAATTGGATGCACAGGCTTCAAAAGAATACAGGAAATGGTTTCCTTTCCCTTTAACAAGCTATTTACTTCATTTGATTTCTTCCTCTAGTTGTGCACGATCAGTCAGATAACTATGTTATTATTGCATGTCGATTTTTTTAAACCGAACATTTTTGGGTAATGACCCATTAGTTAATAGCTAGTATCAAGTGATGCTTAAAACACATTGCTCATATTCAGGAGTGTGTCTTCACCCCCACACACATTCACACATGTCTTGTGTAACAATGTGGGGAATTTTTCGGATCTTCTCGTGGGATACAGTGACCAGGCGGTGACCTTGGGTCGCTGGTGTGACCGTGATGTCTGTGAGAACAATGTTTGGTCCCGCATCTTATGATGAGACTGACCACTCCCACATAAAGACAGATATCTCTCATGAGCATTTCATAAACAAGTCTAAAAGCAACTACACATATTCTACAGCATTTTTGCTTTTGTTGTGAACAGGCAATTGTCCGTTGAATAAGTACATGTGTTTTTTTTTGGTAAATTCAACACTTTTATTTTAAGAGCATCCCATTTGCAATGATATGTCTCCTTCATAAACACTTTTGTTGTTATAGCGTTTCAGTTTCTTTTTATTTGCACCAGCAGCAACGTTCTGAATTTGTCTGTGGATGCAGTAAAAAGACAATGAGTTGTGTGTTCGGCCGCGGGTTGGCTACATTCCTGCGGGCCGTGCTGACGCAGGGTGTGAGACCAGAGAATCGATATAAAACACAGAAATCATTGACTGGCTCGAGGCCGTGAAGAACTCGCAGTATATTTCCAGCGGCTCGAATCGTTCCATTACAAACACCTCCTGAGTTTTATAAACGACTTCATCCGCTGGGCTGTTTGGCACGAGGACGGTCGAATCAAAGAATTCATTACAGCACTTGGACGATGATGCTTTTAATTCAGACGAACTTATTAGAGAATGTGAAATTGAGTTTTTACTGGAGTATGCACGGCGTAATAGATGTTTCAAAAGAATAATAAGAGATGTCACATAGAGGTCATTCTCAGTATATAATACTAGAGGTTATGAAAGTGTATATAATGTCTAAGATTGAGTCGAATCACAAAATCTAATAGCACAAGATTCCTCACAAATTCAAGAGAAATATCTTAGGAACTCTCATTTTTTAGTATCTGAGCAGATAAAGAGATTTTGGAAATGCCCCAGGTAATTGCCATAAGTTCTTAGCGTTATGTGCAGTACGCTAAGCACTTGAGAAACATGAACCGTAGAAGCACACAGTGGTCCAGATGCTGGAGGTGATAAACATTCAACGGGTCAGTAAAAGACTTGAGGCCCAGAATCAATAATACCTAATAATCATTATTTACTGACTGCAGCTGTAATGTGATTAAACCACATTAACCTGTCAATCACACTTTCACAAAACAGACGGCCTTCTTAAGAGTTTAGGGTAATATATTTCATTTTGCCATGCTTTAGTGGGGATACCTGGGGCCAGTTGTCACATATAATAATCCAGTTTATATTTTTCTGGGTAGGAAAATCTATAATCTTGGTAGAAACAACTTAAAGTCGTGGCCTTCAAAACAGCTATTGAATATTTTCAGCATTAATATATGGGGTAAGTTGTCACAATGGGAAATTTGCATTTTGTTGACATTGATTGATGACTTTTTTGTAAATGAATAAAAAGGCTATGCTCTCCAACAAATCTGTATTTAGAAAAGTGTTACGGGCTAGTCTCAGGCTTCTCATAAATATTTTTTACAATTAATAAATATTAATACCTAAAACATAGCGAAAGGATGAAACTGGAATGACTTAAATAAATGTCGTCTTTTGGGATATTTAACTAATGTCTATATTTAACATTTCTATAGAACACCAGCATCTATTGAAGTGCATTTTCCTCTCAAAACTTGTATATACCGTGATATACAATAAGAACTTCTCCATGTGACAACTAGCCCCGCTCTTCCTCAGACTAAATGAAACAGATGGTAAACATAGTTTTTTTTTATATTTAGATTTGCTTACCATCAGCTTTTGTTAGCAGAGAGGCAGTGACGGAGCCCCGTTGAAACGCTTGCATCCAAACACAGCTGGTGGGTCAATTGTTGTAATTTGTGAGAGCTGATTACACATTTCTACTAAAACAGAAACTAATTCATAAACATGATTTCTATGTGTGAGTAATGAAGGGAGCGGTGATTGAGTTTGAGGCGATAGATAAATGTCACGGCCGGTTTGAAAAGCAGGGCAGCAGATGCAGATGCTTCGACCTGCGTGAACTTTAGCTGAAGGAGTTGATTTAGATTTTTTAATGCAAAACAAACATCGCCTGTGATGCCCGATGATTTTGAGTGATCACGTTGTTGTTGCTTTAACAAAAATTGGATATCAGATTGTGATGCGTGTTTTTCCCAAACCAGCAAAGCGCCTATGAAGGTTTAAGCAGTTTTTATAAGCTGGGAAACCCAAACAAACAAAACAAGCACAAAATTAATTTCGTATTGAGTCAAGCGAAGCTCAGGGTCTCCCAAAGCGTCAGATAAACCGGCCAGGAAGATTCAAAGCAGACTGCTTTTATTTTTAAAACCCACCGGGTCTGTTGTGCACATCTGCACGCAAAGGTCAGGAAATATTGCACAAGCTTTCAGCAGGAACACAGCTTTAGCGAGAGATGTTTTAATCCCCTCTGCCTTATATCCAAGGTCAAGTTGTTTGGCTGACGCTTTTAAAATATCTGGCCACCGGAACCCAACCCACAAACAACAAATGTTACGATCAGACTCAGAGACAAAAGGAGACGTACAGTATCTCCTGTGACCTAGACTTATAAATAGCCATCTGGAAGAGGCGCTGTGTCTTTTTCAAGTCAATTAAATCAGCAATGTCCTTTTCCACAGTTTTAGCTCAGAAAATCAGCACGAGTGGTAAATAATGACCTCTCTCACCTCAAGTGACACTTTGGCTGAGAGGATGTGGCTCTAATCTTGTGTCTGACATCACAACCTCTCTCTCTCTCTCTCTCTTTCTCTCTCTCTCTCTCTCTCTCTCTCTCTCTCTCTCTCTCTCTCTCTCTCTCTCTTCTCTCTCTCTCTCTCTCTCTCTCTCTCTCTTTCTCTCTCTCCCTCTCTCTCGCTGATGTCCCCGCAATTCTATTACGGCCCCAACATGTGCACAATGGGACAGCGTTCATATAGCCAACATCTGTGCCAGGTTCCTGTTGGCATTTGTTGCATCTCAGTGCTGTTATCAGCAGCGGGTTTCTCTTGACAATGGTGCTGTAATATGTTTTCAAGGCTGGTGATAGAAAAGCACAGTGGTGCTCATGAGGAAAATGCTTTGAAATGTTATATTCTGTGTCTGATAGAAGTGTTTTATTAGTATTTGCTTAGGGCAGGCAACACTATTACTGTTACTCTTTAAGGATTTGAACAAGCCACAGACAGTGATTCATCAAAATTTATAGCGTATTGACGAGAGATGTGTTTAATACTTGGTTAAGTGATACATTTTTGCCCGGCGGGTAATAAAACGAATTGAAAATAGCAGAAACTCTTTGTCAGAATGTCTCGGATCTTTTACACATGATAAATGGGAAGGGAACTCCAAAGATAAGTCAAAGAAAATCCCAATAAAACTACTTTTCTTATCCTCATGTCTTCAGAGGAGTCCAGATGAGTTGTACGAAGGACGGTTTTTTGAAACAGCTTGACAGAGTTTAATGGAAAAAAACTATTTGAAGATTTGTCTTTTGAGTTCAAAAACAAAACAAACAACAACAAAAAAACAACTCAAGAATAATTTTAGCTCCTTAGACACTGTTGGCTCCATATTGGCATAGCATTCTGCTGTAAACAAAATGTTAAATGCTTTTTTATTTGTATGTCAATTTAGATAAAAGTGTTTGAATTAATGCAAATGTAGGGCAACAACAGAATGCTTAATTTTTTTATAAAGGTCTTATTTTTGGTCTTTTATCCCAAAATATGCACACTCTTAAAAAATATGTAAATATGTATACATTAATAATGTTTTGGTCTCATGACCAGGTTTTGAAATATAAAATACATTGGTCATGTGATGAAATGTTATAAATGTCAATAAATTATATTTTTACTTGCAAGGGTAAATAGTTTTGGGGATTTTTTGGATGCTTGGCTTTGCCATAATTCTGTCAATGATAATGCAAGTGTTTCTATTCTTTAATGTTCTATTATTTATACAAGTAATGACAGAATCTAAAATCAAAATTTTCCTTGATACATGCCTTTATGTGTTTTTCGAAGTGACAGGCCTGGATAGACACATTTCAAATAAATCCAACAAAGCGTTTGTTTTCTTTTTGCCCACAGGGAACGTGTATTAGCATGTCTGAAGGATCACAGAGCTTGTGTCCTGTGAGGCGTGAGAGAAGCGCAGGTAGGGGAGAGATGCGCTCTGACCCCAGGACAGAGGGCAGCGGGGACGCATCTGCTCGACGGGACGCGATGTGACGGCCGATGAGAGAGAAGCCTTCTCTGTAAAGATACCACAGTGTCCTGCGGAGAGATGCGGGTATGATAACCACACACACTGGGAAACCACTGAGTGTTTATAGCATTTCACATTTTGAGCCGTCACTCAGATCTCCAATAACCGAACATCCTGACTTTGTCTTAGGAATCTGATTTGAGTTTGTCTGCTTTGACCTTTCTCTATTACTAAACTAGATTGTGTGAAGATGTTGAAGGCTTGCTTTGGTTTAACTTGCTGCCGTGATGTTAGGATGCTGCCGATGGTTGATAGGGTGTTGCAAAGGAGCATTTTGTTGCTAGGTTGTTAAAAAAAGTCATCCATCAGTCTCATGTAGATTTTATTTAGATTCGTTGAATTAGGTCAGTTTTTGTCTTCGAGTAACTTTATCACCTTTCACATACTAAGCCAAACTCAGAGAACATCACTTTTGCATCTGCATTCCTCGCATGATGCGACTGAATTCCATTGAGCAAAAGAGGGTCAATACATGCTAATAAGAACCTGAATGCTAACGGCCAATAACTCGGTGGGCAAATGCCAGCGTAATGCCCCGGGGCGACGAGAGGGCACGAAACGCACAGTCATATTTACCCCCCGACTGTGTAAACTGCCATGCCTCAGCACAAAAGTGCTGTAGAAGTTCTTCAGGGAGGTACGATGCGAGTTATTTGCGCTGTTCGAGCTTGAGCTCCGCGTAATTTTTCCCAGGTGCATAATTCTCCAAATCCTGAAGGACCGAGGCACTCTCGAGACCCTCCAAACCACCGCTATAGTGAAGCTAAAGTACCACAGAGACTTCATTCTTAATGTGTTGAGATCTAAGGAGATTTTTTTTCTCGCTTAACATCAAAAACAGATCTTAATGTTAAAAATCACTTAATATCTTAAGAGATTAAATGGAGAGCAAATGGAAACTTTTGCTTAAGCCTCATCTGTGTCTTGCATATTTCTGATAGTCAGAAGAGCTCAGATTTGTCAAGTCTGCAATCAAAAGTCTCAATATTATTGAAGATGAACTCCAACATTTCTCATCAAATTGACCCAAATCCACATTATTTTACAATCTACATTCTTCCAACAGTTACACTCGGACTAAGTTGAGACTAAGTTGACATTTAAATGAAACACAACTGAGAACTCCATTAAATCTCTTGAGCTATAAAAGAGCAACATCTGAGCAATACAGTTTTCCTCTGGGTGTTGTTTCTGAGCTTCTTCTGTAAAGCCGGAGTGCAGATAGTATCTTCTTCTTATCCGACACATCTCTTAGGTTGCTCTCAGGCGCTCGCCCCCCTTAGAGCAATTCAGCGTAATCGCAACGCTTGTGGCCTTCCAGTTACTGCTCATTCATGAAGAAACCTATTAGCAGAAAGAACAAACAGCGTCTCTCCGTGCCACTGCAATTAAATTCAGAAAGAAAAATAATGTTGCGCTAAGCAGAGGCTGAGCACTGTAAACGTGAATGGAGGCGCTAAATGAAGCCACGGTTTCTGGCACCTGTTCAGTGCGCTCTTAAAAGGTGCAAATGGATGACCAGGGGGAAAAGGAGATGCTTGTGAATGTGTGTAAATGTGGCCGCTGAGAAGGTGTTGTACGAGCTGTGAGGGATTCGAGTCTCGCTGGGCGGCACGGAGAGAGAGAGTGTGTGTTTGTGAAGTGAATGCTAATTGGTCGCCAGGCTCCGTGTGGGCAGGAGGCGAATCATTAGCACCGTATCCGTATCTGTACCGAGCTGCTGTCGAGCTACACAGCGCTGGGCTTCTTCCAGCGCTAGATGCCCGAGGAGAGGAAAAAGGGAGACATTTAAACACCTCATAGGCTGTCACGCCGTGTTTATCATATGAAACACCGGGATGATTGATCTTTAGACCCCGCGAAAGGTCCGTCCAACCGGTCACAAGCAGGAACGCTCTTCCCATCTGCCGAGGACGTTGGCCGCGAGCCCAGGAGTCAACAAATCAGCCCATGGGAACAAGATGACCTCCGTGCAGAATGCCAGTGAACATTCCAACATATTCTCCCTAAAGATACCATAACGGAAAACATCACCTTTACACGAGCGACAAAAAAACTCAAAGTTCATCATATCTGCCAGCACAAGCACAAGAATGAGCTAAAGCAATCTGAAATACTTAAATGGTTTTATTTCTAAGCACATCTTAATGGCATATTGTTGACATTTTGGCTGTTTTGTAGATAAACTCTTCTACAGATTACTAATATCCATCTTAATCTTTATAGTTTTACAATAGACTTTATTTTCTGTATATTATAAAGTCTATAAATTTTACATTTCATTTAATGTTCCTGTTTTGTATTATTTTGTCTTTTATTTTTTATAGTTTTGTTTCATGCATTTACATTACATATATGCTGGGTTGTTTCATCCCATGGTTGGGTTCATTTTCTTTTTTTCATATTTTTCTCAACCGTGGGTTAAAACAACCCAGTAGTTTATATGTAGTGTAAATACATATTGGTACAGAGAGTAGAGACATGCAGTAAGAAAAAACAATATAGAAATAATGGAAAATATACCAAATATATAGAAAACAAATACAATTGTTTATATTAACAAATTATAGTATATGAGCATCTTCACTGGATTATTTATACAAAGTACCAAAGTAAAATCTTGACTGTAGTTTTTTACACTAATAGACACATATTGAGTATGAACATTTTTCAATGAGATTTTCTATATTAATTATGTCATTATTTGACCAAAACTTCTGCAGAACACAAAAGAAGATATTTTGAAGAATGTTGATAACCAAACAACACTGAACCCCATTGACATTGTATGAACACAAAACCACTGAGACATTTCTCAAAATATGTTCCACTGAAGAAAAAGTCACATACAGGTTTACAATGACGATAAATGAGGACAGAATTTTTATTTTTGGATGAACCGTCCCTTTAACATGACATCTGGACATCTCATTGGGTTTGGGTTTTAAATGTTAAAGAAATCAGTGTTGTACTGAAGATCTTTGCTGACAGTCTGAGTCTCTCATGATCAGCTTTTAATGGCCCAGGTTTTACAAGCTTCTAAAAGCCACAGACGTGATGGATTTTCTCCGCATTTAAACAGATGCAAACGCCATCACAATCCAGCAATCCCTCTCGGCGCCTTCACTTACTGTAATGAAAGGTTGAAGAAATATCTGACAGAATAATATTCCAGAATGATTGATTTAAAGCTCAGATCACTCACAGTGTGCATGCAATAAAAACAAGAGATTTGAAATAATGTGGCAAATGTCACGTTTAAGAGAGACTGCATTTAAAAATTCACATAACCTCAGTGTTTGAATAAGCATCGCTGAAATGTTAAACAGTTCTTATCTTTATAAATGTGATAACCACAACCACTTGTCCTGCCGGAGAGATCTGCTTATGCTCAAGAGAGACCGTAAGCCAGAATTTAATGTCCTGAAATGTCAAGCTTAGAAAGACAAAGCTGGCCAAAACTGAAGATTGTAATCGCGACATTGGTATTTTATACTAACATTTTGTTTTTGTTTACTCCCACAAGTCTGATTGTTTCTATGTTGTAAGAAGTGTGTGACAGTTCATTTAACCATCAGTCAGAGGAGATGCCAACAATGTCAAGCCATTTAAAAGCTTATACCGCATTTAAAAACTCAAAATATCAAGAACACAAACAAAACATTTCACTAAAAGATTTGTTTCTCTTAAAAACAGAAACACGTGAAGAGTATGGAGGTGTAAAATGAATGTAAATTGTTGAGGTAAAATGTGACCCTGGATCACAAAACCAGTCTTAGCACGAGAACATTTGTAGTAAAAGCCAAAAATACATCGTATGGGTCAAAATGAGCCTTTTTTCTTTGATGCCAAAAATCATTAGGATATGAAGTAAAGATCATGTTTCATGAAGATATTTTGTCAATTTCCTACCGTAAATATATTAAAACTTTATTTTTGTGAGTAATATGCTATGCTAAAGACTTAATTTGGACAACTTTAAAGGTGATTTTCTCAATATTTTGGTTATTTTTGCATCCTCAGATTGTATCTCGGCCAAATATTGTCTTATCCTATAACAAACCATACATCAATAGAAAGCTTATTTATTCAGATTTTAGATGATGTAAAAATCTCAAGTTCAAAAAAATTTACCCATAAGACTGGTTTTGTGATCCAGGGTAAAAAAAAGTACATTTTATGAGAAATCTTTGAGTTTATACTGAGATCTTCAATAAAATTCATTTTTGATTGCAGACTTGACAAATCAAAACATTGTTGAGATCTCTTCTGAAACATTTGTGTGATATCGCAGAAAAATCTGAGACGCAGGTGAGAAAAGTTTCCATCAATAAACGTCCGCGTGTCCAAACATGTGACCTAAGAAAGCACTTGGACAACAGACGTTCAGAAATATCAGATGTGATAGACATGACAGCTGCCGCCTTCGCTTACATCATTACCATAGCAACCCATTTATCATAGACACACCGGATATTGACTACACCGGCTGATTTTATCACTTGAAAAATGTCATAAAGATCACATTTAATAACCAAATCTGATGTGTGTGCAGTGTAATAAATGGCAGAATTATTATGATTCTCACCTTGAAACAGTCCAGGCATCAGGGGCACGTCTGTGACGTCTTAAAATACTGTCTAGGTGGTTTTAGAACAGACCTTGAATCTGCGTGATGAGTTATGATCTCATATCATGTTGTAAAGTATATGGATCTGAGTAAAAATATTAAATTGTTCAAATCTACACTATAAATAAGTGTAGTGTACTACAGTATTTACTATGACTGGCATCTTGGAGTTTTACTACAGTTTACTATAAGGTTTTTAACTGTACCATAGTAAATCTATTACAGTATTTAATACAGTTCAATTCAAAGTATTCTGTAAACATCAAACATATATAAATTCGCTAAAATTCAGAATACTGCAACATGAACAAAGTGTAGTAATGTCTGTAATATACTACAATTTACTACAATTACTATTGATTTTTTTTGGAAATGATTTAATCGCCATTTATTTGCCTTGTTCATTTAGTTGAGATTTACATGCATGTGTTCTATATATGTAATTATTTAGTTCTGTAACTTTTTTCATGTAAAGCTGCTTTGAAATGATGCAAAAAAGCAGTATATAAACTTGCATTGAATTAATATGACCTTGATCATTTATCCTGCATATAAAGATATAAATGAAAATGTACTGCATTGAAAGAATGTTTATGCTACGAAGATAAATAAGATGAAAAAATTAAAATATATGCATTAATAAAATAGCACAGTTTTGTGCGGTGGTGTGTGAGAAACTGGTTGTACAGTTTGATGTTGTTATTATTAGTCTTTTGTAGACTTCTGCGTTTATGTGAATACTGTGAATTTCTGCCATGTCTTGCATTTGGGGGTCAGGGTGGCGGATCGATAGCAAACAGAGTTGTGTGTAATTAATCGTCTGCTCCATTACCGCGGTACCCAGCCAGGAATCTTAAGCTAATGATGGTCGAGAATGCCGGGCAGCTTGTGTGTGGAAAGAGAAAAATAAGAATCAATAAACAACAAAGAGCTGTAAAAGATGATGCATAACTCAATAAGATCTCCAGCGCTTTGCTGTGGATAACCTGACGCTCTTTACAGCCGTGCCACAGATGAAAACAACCACAAGTCTTTCAAGTAGACCACATGGCTCTGTTAGCTTTGAGATTCCTGTCATTACCGTCAAGTGTCACATTTCATTGCCTTGAGAATCACTTAGTGCACTTTAATGTGCGCTGAAGAGGTGGATTCTATATACTCACACTTAATGATCACGGCATTGGTAGGAAGCTAATGAAAAGAAAATCACAGTCAAATGTTTTTGAGATGAAGCAGGTGAAATGAAGTGTAAGGTCATCTCTGTTAGGTCTCAACTGTTTCTCCTGCACATCCGATTAAATAGAAAGCAAAGACTTTCTCAGATTTGTCTCCTTATTAAAATCACCAGAATGACATAGAGCTCGGTTTTTCGTGCACCAGACTTAAAGGGCAATTTGCCATCCTTTCCTCTCCCTCATGTTGTTGGAAGTCAATGGGGTTCGGCGTCGTTTGGTTACCAACATTCTTCAAAATATCTTCTTTTGTGTTCTGCAGTTTGCACAAGTTTGGAATGACATGAGGGGTAGGAAGTGATGACATCATTTTTGGCTGATCTATCAGATATGGATGCAGATTTGGCCCTCATCCGCTCGGCACTATTTACTTGCGTGTGTCTTAATGGCGTGTGAAATCGAAGCATGCAGAGCAAGATTGTATGTTTGACTTTGACCTCTTCTTCTTAAAGCTGAGAGGCACTGAATGACCTTTTGTGTTGTTATTCATCTTTAGAGCAGGTTTACGGAGAAATGAGACATTACTGGAAAATTCAGCCTTGAGGGAAAAACTCGGGATAAATATTTTCACCCATTTATTCTGCTTCATAAAGTAACTGTCTTGAGGGTGATCAGGACGTTCTGGCTTATGTTGAGAAAAGGAATTGAAATTGAATAATGTAATATATAGTGAGGGGGGGCGTACAGTAATACAAAACATTGAGTTCACGTGCCATATACACAGAGGAAAATGTGCTTTTATAGCTTAGGTGATTTGCATTTATATATTTGACACACACTGTTATCCAAAGTGACTTCCTGAGCATTCAATTTATACATTTTTTATGAGTATCTTCCTTCCCTCTTTTTTTATTAGGTATAATCAAACCGGCTTTACAAGTCATTTTTGTTTATTTTGTACATTTTGATTAGTTATGTTGTAAACTAAAAATAAATGGCTTTTATGATGAGTTGGGGTAATATGTTAAAATGACTTGTAAAGCCAATTAGATTTTATCAAAAAATGTCAAGCACCTTTAAAGCCATTTTTGAGTTTCCGGCAGTAGCTCGGGATGAATCTCTAGCCCTTTTCACACAGAATTCCCGGAAAATACACAGAAAACTGTTTCGGGATTTGTTCCGGAATCTGTGAGTGTGTTCACACTCATCTCGTAAACATCCCATGAAGACACATGACACGTTCATGGTGACACATAATATGCGCGTCAGAAAATAAACGGTAGTGACGTAGTAAAACAGCGGCAGTTTTTGCTTTGTGTTGAACAACATGGCGGCTGATCAGGCGTTAGATTTGTTGCTTTTTTACAACATGTTTTTCGGTCAATTTTGACTTCTTTACACCGCGTACAATCAATAAGCAACACGCTGGAAGCGTCGCCTGACAAATCCGTCATTGTGACGACACGGTCTTTACGGCATTGTTTCTGCCTTTTGTTCACACAGGGCACTTTCTGGGACTGATCCCGTTAATGTTACTAGGTCCCCTTTCCGGAATCACTTTTGGATCAACCCGGGATGCATTTGCGTTCACACAGAAGGCACTCTGGCAATTTTACAACGGTCTGTGTGAATGGGGCTTCTGCAATGACAAAGACTGCGTACCTGTTCTGTGTACTGTGTATACTGTCACTTTATTTGATGTTTTTGTAAGAGATGAGAGAGGGAACGGGACATGCCGGTCTTATGGTTCACCAAGCCGTGTCTTTGCTCTGCACACAACATCAGTCTTCTATTGTCGTTTCTGTGTCCAGCGATCACGTCTGCGCTGTGCCAGGACGAGTGAAACCCTGTCGCTTCTCGCAGGACTCGAGTACAGATGCCCAACACAATCCAAGATGGCAGCCGTTCACATGATGAGAGTCTGGCAGCCCAGCGTGAAAGCTGTTGGATGTGCCGTCCTGGCAGATATGAGGTGCTCCGCTCATAACTCACAGCACTCGGGCATCTTTATTTGATGTGTAAGTGGAGCAAAGCGCTGATATGCACCTTATAGCCGTAAATCCAGAATATCTGCACTGACTGACAGACTTTTATTACCAATGGCCCTCCAAGCCCCCATCAGCACCTCATGAGAGACGTCCCGCTGGTCTAATTGAAACTGAGAGAATCTATACGTTTAATGTAAAGGCCAATGGTGCTTGTTGAAAATGATAGAGGTTTTAATTTAGCCGTGATGTGATGCTTGATCACAGTTCACATCAGAAGCGTCCTATTGGTCCAATTGATAGAGACGTAAACATACAATAAAATAAGTATAGTTCATTTTATTATAGTATTCTTTAATTCGCTGCAAAAGCCGTGACGCACAGGAGATCAATTCATGATGGACGTATGATGAATGTAAACATAAATCACAACTGACATGTACGTTTATTTATATTGTGGCCATCTAAGTGATTATATTACTACAAGATTAAAAACATTAGTACAAACAGACACTGGCTTAAAAAATGCATCATAGTTTAGAGCAGATCACAGCCAATGTCCTGAGGATACGGAGGACAAATAACATTCATGCGTTTCAGAAATGAATGTGGTTCATACCAATTTATCTTTTTTATCTCTCAAGCAAGCTTCTGAATATTCACTAGTCGATCTCCAAAGACCAAAAGCAGTTTTAGAAGGGAACACATTGAATTGCGAATAGCTCATCACACTGTGTGTAATATATTCATGTCTGCAAAGCGCCCCGATTGCTTTAAATCATGTTTAATGCGGCTCTGTTCACAGAGTTCTAATTACAGTAATGCTTAGTGTTTCCTCCTCCATTCACAAAATATAACATGTGTCGCATCTCAGAGGAAATATATACACCGGTGGCCATTATCATCCTGTAAAATACTGAATCTACTGACGTATGATGTCATAAATCGGATCTGTTTCCTTTAAACTGTCCAGTGTCAAAACACAAGACATGGATTTTATTGCTGATCGATGCTGATCGATATAAACCATCAATCACATAAGTGAAGCTTTCTCGTGTGATGTTTCCGTGTGCAGTTTATGACATTCGTGGGTTCCTTTAGCTAATGGATAAACACTATTGATTATCTTCAGCTATTTGCTTCCTTGTTTTGTGTTTTATTAACCAATCAGAGTAAAGTATTTTAGCGAGTCGTTATTTATAAATCCTATAAGAGCAGATATACCCAGCAAACGTCAGCGTCCCAGAATCCTCTTCTCATCCTGGCTGATTTATGCATTGCTGTGCATTTAATATCTAATATCATGCTGTTCAGAATGATGCAACAAAACCCAAGCGGTGGTGACAGATGCGCTGGTGCATTAAAGAGACAGTATTTCATTCCCCTGTAAAAGGGCCGTCAGATGGGCTGATGTTAGGTAAAAGAGCTCAGAGGTGCACGGGTGGAGTAATGATGTTTTCATTGCTCTGCTTTGATAAGCAGGCAGATTGGATCTCTTTTCCTGCCCTTCCCTCCCGGAACAGCGTCTTCCCGAGTCTCGGACGATCTCTTCAGAAGCCTGTAAATCACGGCTGGCTCTCGTCCAGATATATCCCACAATGCTGCTTATCATTATTCATTCGCCATTAGGAGATTCAGATGATTTTAATGGGCTTCGTGCAACAGGGAGTTAAGAATAGTCTCACAATAATGACCCGATAGAAATGAGGAATTTAGCTGAAGACTTTTCAGAAATGCAGTTATTGACCTGAAGGCCATTACAGGATTCACAGGGGATTGGTGAGAAAGTGTTTTTTTAGACACTTTTCTTTTTTCTATGCGTTTTGATTTCGAATTTTTGCATGCTCAAACAATGCATAAATAACATATACAAAAAACAGCAACCTCAATGTGTAATTTTTAATGTGTGTTAATTGAAATCAAATAAACATAGGCCTACTTTTTATTTATTCAATTGCCAGATATATACTATAAAGGTTTTATACTTCTGGCAATTTTACAAGTTAATATTTCTGTATTTTTAATCTTTTGGTCATGTTGTATTGATAGTGCTTTATAAATAAACTTGACATTGACGTAGATATTATTTTTAAAACTAAAACTAAACTAATTAAACCTATAGCAAGATTTCAAAATAAAATAAATACAATTACAAAAGCCCTAAAATTAACATGAAATCTTAATATTTCAAAATAAATGCTAAATTAAAATATTAATACAATGTTTAATACAGTGCATTAGCAGCTCATCCAGTATAGATGTGTTTATTTTGAGGCAACACCAGCTGTAAATCCTCCACATGGTCAAGTGAGTCATATACTGAAGCTCATCGTGACATATAGAGTCCTTCTGTCTGCATTGAGTCTGTGTGATATTCAGAGATTCTGCAGTTGTATGTTACTGCACTGGAATATTTCGTGTTATTCTGTTACTTTGTGTAAGTCATAAATAAAAAACATTTGATAAATTTAATGTAAAGTATTTCTTCTCCAGCAGTTTTTGGTGATGGATGATGATTATATAATGTCTGTAATAGTATGGAGAGAATGTGTCTAGAGGAATTAACAGGCCGTGTGTGAACAGATTGTTTGAGGGAGGCTGCTAATTTCCAAAGCTGTGTGTCTTGGATTCATTAGCTTAAATCCAAGTCCCGACGGTGTGCCAAAGTTTCCGTCATCGAGCAAACATTATCTGAGAAACCATAGTAAAGTGTCAAAGTAAATTCCCAGAGTTCCCTCATTACAAAATATCATTATGAGTCGTGAGAGTCGACAGCGATGCTTAAAGTTCAGCCAAAAATAAACATTCAAAAACCTGTTCAGTGGAACACAACAGAAGATATCTTGAGAAATGTCTCAGTGGTTTCCTGTTCGTACAATGCAAGTCAATGGGGTTTATTGAACGTCACTGAGGTTTATCTCAGGTGCATTGCATTATGGGATACAGTATTCTGTGCAGTGTGTATACTGCAGAAACGGTTAGCAGTATTTTAGTGTAGCACAGAAGAGTTGAGAATGTGATCCCACTCTTGTATTTCACAATAGAGGAAGCGTCGTGTGATGACTCCGCACAAGAGGAAGAGGGCGGAGGGCACAGGGAACGAGGGAAACCGAAGGATTGCTTTTCTTCTTTGTGAATGGCAGAACAAAAGCATCACCTGACACTCGCCACAAACAAACACAAAGCCGCAGCGAGCCGAGGGACCGTCAACATGCACGGAAAAATAAAGAGACTCCGACACAATGAGTGAATCCTGATCGAGACCTCATCTCTTACTAGATGAAGGAAGAATAAAGAACGAATCAACCAACTGCGCTAGTTTGAGAAAGCACAGAGAAATTGAAATGTTGTGGGAGCCTGTGGCTGTGTGGACAGTGCTCCTGACATATGACACAACTGTGTCCTGGGAGACCCGAGTTCGAATCCCGGCTTGGTGTCCTTTCCCGATCCTACTCCTCTCTCCCCTCCCAATCACTTCCTGTCTCTCTCCACTGTCCTCTAATAAAGGCAAAAAAAGTCCCAAAAATATAACTAAAAAGAAATTGAAATGTTACGTGACTATAAAATATGATGCACATCATGTGTGTATGTGGTTATTTATTTAAACTTTCACTTTATTTAATAACAAGATATGGGCTTATTTGACTTGAATCAGGGCCAGTAAGCAGCCATCCAGATCACCCTAGTAACAACATCCTGGCAACCGCTCCAAACACCTTAGCAACCGCATAGCAGCGATGCTGTGTTGAGTCTGACTCCAGTTTAAGAGAAGCAACAGCATCCAGAAGGATTTGCTGCGTTGCCTTAATCTCTCTCTGCTGGATCCTGGATGATGTTTGATTGGGAGAGAGAGAGAGAGAGAGAGAGAGAGAGAGAGAGAGAGTGCTGTACTGTCACAGAAAGCTCAAACAGCTGTTTGATATCAGACGTTCATTAGTTGTATGTTGACGCCTGTGGTCTTGTCTTGCATGATGGGTCGGGATGGGATTATGTCATCATGAATTGTGTGATGTCTTCTCATCACTGCATTCCTTACATAGTTTCATTTGGGTCAAACAACCTCTAAATGAACTTTTAAGACCTTTAAGCGAGAACTCTAGTTTGGCCTTTATTAAACATTTCTACATGTATTGTGGCAAATGCAGAAACAAACCTCAGGAATGACATAAAGTCACCCAACAGCAATATAAAAGAATTCAAAGAATAAACATATATTTTTGTTGCTTTATTTATATTCTTAAATATAAATATTAAAATAGAGTAGAATTCCAAGCTCTGCTATATTACTATCTACCAGATATTTTCCTTCAAATATTTCACATTTTGGTCATTTCTCATTCTCGTGCAGTTCATTTTAATAGTCCTACAGTCTGACAAAGTCATAAAAATGGCATATGTGTGCATAATGCAGATGAGCCGATGGACCTTGACCTGATGTAAATCTTCTTAACTTCCACGTGTATTTTTGCATTCAAGAGAAAATTCTCTTGAAAAAAAACTCTATACTTGTAACTCAATGTCAATGTTTAGGAGTGCAGCTCACTAGATTTTGGAGCAGATATTTTTGGCCGGTGAAATGGGTTGAAGGAAGTTTATATAAATGCTCTAAACACTAAACTCCTTCTGTGTGACCTTAGGCTTCTCCATCAACAGCAGGACAATAAGTCCAGGAAAGACACGCACGCACGCACACACACACACACACACACACACACTCTCATAGACACAAACACTTGCGGTTCTCTGGACAACCAAGAAATCCGAGCAACAGCAAGCGGACCACAGAAATGTTGGACTGAGTGAGAAAACAGACATCCTGACCTTTACTTCCATCAGCGGAGACTGTGGAGGAAATATTAGATGTAAAGCCTCTGTTCTGAGGAAAACATGAGAATCATCACAGACTCTTAAAGCTCAGCCTTGCAATCTTTTAAGAACACGGTCAAAGAAAACAGATCAGAGCATTTAGAAATGTTTAAGTCCATTCGGTTACAAACCTGACAAAAATGTGTCAAGCAGACGTTCTTTTGTTCAATAATGGATACTATTAGCTCTATCTCTTTCTTACATAAAGATTTGACATTGCAAATGGAGACCACAAGATTTATTTTGACATTTATAATTCATTCTGATGCCAAACTGATGTTTCTGAAAACACAGACTGATTATATAAGCTCTTGTTGAACCTGTCGCATAATCTTAGCATAGATAAACAAATACTCATTTAGTAATAAACTAAATTAATAAGCTTTCAGAAAGTAAACATTACAGAGAACACCAGTGCTGTTTGTTTTTCTCTGCGGTGGAGTCCTTCCTAAAGTTTGCAAACAGCTCGGTAAACTCTTAATGCAAATCGTGTGTAACTTGTCAAACAGCTCTGAATATTTTATTAAAATACATTCAGAGACCAATGAGAGAAAATAATCGAGTGAAGAACACGGTTTGACAGATGCAAAATAAAACTTAAATAAAAGTGTCTTTGCATATACAAATATACACATCCATTTATAAATATATATTTTTTCTCATTTTGTTTGCAGGAACTAAACTTCATGGCTTAATGGTGCTCAGTAACAGACAGAGAGACCATTAAAGTAAATGTGGTATTTAACAACACTGCTGTTGTTTCCTGCAGACAGACAGACGGTGACCTGACTTGATCTGATTAGAACAACCTGGAAAAACCTTGTTCATCTCTTAAAAACAATTCAAGCATACGGCACATCAAATCTGTGCTCCGGGACCTTTCCGATTTCTGCACATCACAGCTCCTTGAATCAACCCTTAGCACTCCCTAAATAAATAAATGGTGCGGGACCATGTACACTGTGTTCAAGTGTTACTTCTGCGCTGTTTAGAGCCCCTGCCGATGCTCAGAAATGCACGTAGGAAACAACATTTGTACCCGGAGGAGATGAAAACAGACATGATAAGAGGCCAGCTGACAGGTGTTACTCATTTCAGATATCGGTGTGTATACAGAGAGGTTGAAGTTCTCAGACAAACTCAGCGAACATTTCACACACAATATCAACAAGCGTCCGCATAGCACCGCATGTCTCAAAATACAAACGCCATCAGTTAGGAAGCTTTTAGAGAGCTCGTCTCTGTGATAAATCTGACATGTCTGAGCTCAGTGGAAGTACCAGCAGGGGTCCAGAAACAGTCACACAATAAATGAGCTTTTAGGGGAAAAATGGATCCACCGCAGTTATAGCCAGTGAACATCTAACAGATTTCCATGCGATGTTAAGAATCAGATTCAGATGAAGAAAATAAGAAACCTCTGCAGTGCAAAAATGCATCTGGTATGCAGCTATGCTTTATTTTAGGCTTATGAGTGAATTTGCATTTGTTTCAAAAATGATATTTGATTAACGATATATGATTAATTATATCGGATTAAAGTGTCACACATCATAGCACATGTCCGTAACCTTAATGAATGGAAAATTGAGAACATTCATATATACAGACTCACATTCTACTAAATGGTGCAAAAAAAAAACGTAAACGTTTTTCTTCACCTCCATCCATGTGACGTATAGCAACAGCCAATGTTTGGGTCCCACTGCAAAAAGTGTTTTACACTAATCTTTATTGTTGAAAAATGTTGAAAATGCATAAATACATTTCCCTCAAATGAAATGCACATCGGGCCAAGCCGAAACTTCTCTCGACGATTCACCATCAGCCATCTACCAGAGTGATGCATTAGGGGATTGAAGCTCACCTCAGACAGGCTTCAGTACCGAGAAACCTCATCAATATTCATTATGAGAACAACTCGCAGCCCATTTAATAACTGTGGGAACAGAAGACCCGAGGAACATTTGGAAGTTTGATGAAAATCTTGAGTAGCTTTGACGGGTCGGGGAGGATGCGGCAGGCTTAGAGCGGCCCGCCGAGGAATACGCTTCGAGTCGGGACCCTGACTCCTCACCGGGTACCCGTCGAGCTGTGACTAATTATGTGTGTGGTATACACTCACAGGCTATGGAGGAAACTGATTTGCTCGCTTCATTTTCTTCTTATTTACTTTAACACAGAGCACTTCCTATCTGCGTGTTTTAGGGTCAATCATTAAATGACCCTAAAAATGAACCCGCTGATGCCTGGGGACACCCTACAGTAGTAACAACATGGAAGTGTGCTAAACATCCGAACACCCCTATAGCATCAGTGTTGAGTTATTAAGTGTTGAGTGCATAGCCGGAAGCACCACCGAAGGTCTTCTAGACACCAGCACTAATCTGGTTTAAATCCCTCAGACCGACTGGATTACTAAATGGGTGGATTTGTAGCTGGTTAGCCTACAGACTACTGTATAGGGTCACTTAATGTACACATTTAAGAGTTGAGTATTTGGTTATGAGAATTAGCAATTGAGTTACGAATGTCAGGTAGGAACTATTTAAGTCAAATGAAGATTAAAGATTGAAAGGAACACTCAAAGGTAAGCTGTTTATATTCATTCCGGTTAACACGCACCGCACGAGTTTATCACATTATTTAAATGTGTGAATGTGTGAACATGTGAAACTGTGCCATGTTGGATAAACAAAAAGGTCTGCTAACCACCACAAATGTTTGTTTTTCAAATTATGTTTTAGTCTGACATGATTCATGCGGTATCAGAGTACATAACCTGTTAACCAAAGCACTGAGGAACTAGTGACACACTGATGATAGAGATTAGACTCGTTCATTGTCCTTTTTACAAAACATAACAGCTTTACTGTAAAACATTACTGAATGTGAACAAAACAAAGCAAAAACATCATCACACAAACATGTTTGTTTAGTATTTGCTTACCAGGAATAAATACTGTATATTTTAATAATCCCTCAGGGGCTATTTATTTTTGGCATAAATTAAAAATAAAATCAATTAAAATAAACAAAGTATAAAAAGGGAACTGTAGAACTGGGGTACAGTAAAACATGAATATGAACTGGATAACCAGTAGATGAAGATGCAATATATATTTTTAGAAAACCAGCATGAAGTCTCTTAAGACAGGGGTTTGTCTGTTAATGTACAGTTTACTTTGGGAAAATTTCGAGGGTAAAGATGCCAGATGACAGGATTCTCTTGAGCTGCTACCAGACATGTTGAGTTTAAGTCAAGTCTCAAATCTTTTAAGGTCAAGTCTAAGTCTTTCAAGTCAAGTCTTTGGTCACGAGTCTTACAAAAAATCCCAAGTCTTCTCTAGCAGCATTTCTCTGTTTTCTGCTATTTAGTTTTATAAACACTGTACAACAATTCTGTTATTAAACATGAAACTGATTATTATGGTGACATGAATGATGACAGAATTTTCATTTTTGTGTGAACTATCCCTTTAAATGGTTTTGATTTTGTTATTATTTATTTTACATTTTTGTCAGTTTCAGTCACAATGTTGTGGTAGCAAAATAAAAATAATAAACAAATAAAACCTGCATACTTTGTTGTATCTTAATATCTATTATTTAAATAATCAATATTTTGATTACAATGTTTCTGCGTAAATAACATCACGTGCATTTTTAAATTCATTCATTTCTCGTTGTAGCTTTAAATAAAAATAAAATCTGAGATTTTTACTGTCATTTTAGACTTTACCACAAAAATAAAACTAGAAATAAAAAGTTAATAAGTAAAAAACTCACAGAACGTCATGTGACGCGTCCGTGCGTACGCCCGCCCCTCCGGCGGCTCTCTCGCGCTCCTCCCTCCCTCCCGCGCCCTGGACACTGTTGCTAAGAAATAGCGTGCGCGCGCGAGCGGTACGGAGGCGCGCAGCTCGAGCGCCGCTGCTCAGTGTTCAGTCATGGCGGCGGACCTGAACCCGGAGTGGCTGTCTCGCCTGCCTTCCTCCTGGAGTTACGGCGTGACCCGAGACGGACGCGTCTTCTTCATCAAGTAAATATCCGCGCGGGGGAAAGTCGGGTGTGGGTTCAACTCGAGCGTCTCCCGTCGCGGGTTTTCACCTTCTCTCCCCTATTTTGTCTCTCCCAACAGTGAAGAAGCGAAGAGTACGACCTGGTTGCATCCAGTAACTGGAGAAGCCGTCATTACGGGACACATAAAAACTCCGGGTAATAATGCTTTTATGTATTGATATGATTTAGACAGAGTGCGCGCGAGTGCAGCGCGAGATGCATTTAATGCAGCCGCAGAAATGCGCAGCGGACACAATGTCAATGCGTTTGCGATGCATGCGCGCATGCAGCACACCTGGACGCTGAATATTTGACACAAAGTTGCATTTGTTCTGTTGCATTTGTGGCGGAACGCGTGACGTGCGCACGGCGCTGCATGCCTGTCATTTGTATTGCGTTTTTGAGATGCTTTGACAGCTGCAGGGAAATGTTTATTGATGCCTGGTTTTATCTTCATGTCTTTTGAAAATACACCATTAAAAAAATCACATGCATGTGAAACTTAAATCCCTTATTTGATTTGAGATGTCAACCCTTAAAAGGCAAAATGAGGTGAATTGACGTGTTGATATTCAAGCATGGGAACACAGCAGTGCTTGTGGGCATCCAGAAGCACTGCAGATCACAGGCATGATGTGCTGCCCGCTGCATCCGACCGCACGGTGTAGAAAGGTGCTTTTGCATGCCAAACTCATTCTCCTTCTCTTTCTTTTCAGATTTACCCACAGGATGGGAGGAAGGATATACGTTCGAAGGCGCGCGGTGCTTTATTAAGTGAGTTGGACGTCGGCTGTTGGAGGATATTTCTTTCTGTGTTTGTTTGACAGCAGCAGTGATTTCAGCTCGCCGCCCCCTCACACACACACACACACACACATGCCGTAGCGTTTCCAGAAATGCTTCCGCTTGCACAGAATGCACGCACGACACGTTAGACCTTCTCTTAAAATGCAAGAAAGTAATTACCGTTAGGGTGACGGATGGTTTGACAGGCGTGTGTGATTCAGAGCGGTTGGTTGAACAGGCTCGGCTTGTTGGTGAATCATATTAACCCTTCGTTTTAGTCGGCTGCGTGTTTGACTTGTTGTTTGGGAGTGTCTGGGTGAACACATCTGTTCGCCAAGCTTTGGTTTGTTGGTGTGGATGTGATTATGATTTGCAAATAATCTTGGATTTCAAGGCTGATGTGTTGACCAGCATATTGGCTTTTTCATTTTAATAGAAGCAATGTGTCTCATGTCCTTATTTTTAACTGTTTACGCGGTTAGTTCAGCCTAAAATAAAAATTCTGTCGTCTTTTACTCAATGCCGTAACACAAAGCTTTTTCTGTGGAACACCGGAGGAAAAAATGTCAGTGTTTTTCTTTTTCAATGAAAGTCAATTGTGACTGAGGCTTTCAGTCTCTTAACAATATGCCTAACATAACATCTCCTTTTGTGTTTCATGAAAAAGTAAGTCATACAGGTTTGAGTCTGATGGTCATAATAATGGGTAAATAATGACAGATATGTTGTTTTGAATGAACTTTGATGTTGATAATACTTTACAGTATTATTATCAGAGGCGTATCTTCACGATTTACATGAAATTTGTTTCATTGACTGCGTATCTCGTGTGAAAATGTGAGCCTTTCAGTTCATCATTATGCAATTTGTTGTGCTCTGGATAAATTCACAGCAAATCAACCTGCAACTGAAAGCTTTGAGTTTAATTTCACAGAAGCAAATCTTGGAACAAAGCACATTTTCCCACTTGTTGTGTTTGGTGACTAGAGGCAGTGTGTTGTATCAAGTGAACTGAACTGTAATGAATAGATTTGTGGCTATGAGCGAACCGACACTGTTATTTTACAATTTTTATCCGAGAGATTTGAAGCACCACACTGTGCCTCTTAAAGGGTCCTGAAGGATGTGTGCAGACCAATAAAATGTCAGGATGAGGTTTGCAGAAAGCATGCAAGCTATTGCAAAAAATACACAGATCACTCATTCTCTTTTTCATTGATGATCTTCTTCACTGCATAAATGTGTGTTTTGTAATGTTATAGCCAATGTCTTGACAAATATATAATTATATGATTTATTTTTACTTAACATTAGTTGAATTTCCTCCTGCTTCTAGTGTGTGCATAAGGCGTGTTTGTACGCATGTGGTTTGTTTTTCCTTTTTTGTTCCCAAACTAGTTCAGAACAAAGCGTGAAGGCTTGGGATTGACTGCTGAGAGTTGATTTATTTATTTGTGTCAGGATCGACAGCCCAATTCTTTCAGTGCCTCCCCTTTATCCTCAAACCCAGGAAGTGACAATTGGAGACCCCACATCCCAATGCATCACTGTCCGCTTTACTCAGATGAACACGCTTGGGACACGCTAGCCCGTCTCACGAAACCCTCCGGTGATCTAACACCACATCTCAGTGTCGGACAAATCCAGGGACTGTGTTATGTGCATCATCTTTTGCTTGAATGGACGTTCTTTCGTCTCCCTGTGGATTACCGTACTGTGCTCGCCCACCGTGAACACACAGATTCCCGGACTCTTCTACTGGTGCATTGTGGATACATGGAGGTCCAGAGCTGTTCTCACACATCTTAAATGACGTAGAATTGCGGATTAATCCTGAGCAAGTTTGATGTCTTCTTCTGGCCATGAATGCTGTACAAGGAACAATTTGACTGATTACTGATCAGTATGAAAGTACTGTACAGTGACCAATGGCATTTTGGGGAACTGGTTTAGCTCACATTACCGCAGCGGCAGATGGTGGACGGCCTGAGATTAAGAGTGATATGAGGTCATTTAATATACTGGCATACAGTCGCTAAGGGTCTTGCTGAGAAAGGCTCAGAACGCTCTGTATGACTGGTAGTGTTTTATCCAAGGGCTCGTGTGCATCCACAACACGGCATTACACCAGGATGCTTTCTCTATGTCATCCAGGAATAGCATGACTAGCCAGAGGAAGCTGAAATGCAGGCTAGCTCATTTGTGATACGTTCTCGGTGGAGCAACAGTGGCCGCCCAGTTTTTCAGTGAAATGGGTTCAGAATTATTTTTCTTTTTTTTACTCCAACAGGATTTAAAGCTATTGAAAATATAGACGTTTTTGTGATATAGACATTTTATGAAGCATCAGGAACATTATCCACATTAATGCACTTTGTGAATGATGTCATTGAATAATATTAATGACACAATATGAAACGTTTCTCTTTAAAGGCCTGCCCGTACTAAGAACGCATCAAAAGAAGACAATGTTATGTTTATTTTCACAATTTAAAAAGAAGAGCTTTTTAAATTCAAATTGATTTTGAGTGGCTGTCAATGTTTTCATATTCACCAGCTTGGAAAGAAATCTCCCTGAAAGCAATATCATTCGTCTTTATTGTTAATATAGAGTAAATGTGATATATTATGGCTGTTGTCGCAATTGTAGAACAGTTTGTTTCTAGTTATTCTCTGATGTAAGCGGGCCTTAAATCATTGATTATAAGTATACATTTTAATATATTTGAAGCTATTTGCACAATATATTCAGATGTGTGTGTATATATATAAAATGTTGTTTTAGATTCAATGACATCATTCACTTGCTGCTGAACTCTTATTGCTCAGTTCTCTTTTTCCATTGAAACTGGAATTTTCTGGTTTGTGACCTCACAAATTGTGACAGAATCATACAACATTGCTTAATCTGATTTTGTCTTAAAACATGTATTGTCATTGTTCAAAATTGGGAAGTGAATGTGATTTGGCTTCTGAAATCTCACTGTTGCGCTCCATTGCTTTCTTCTGTAATATTTTGAGACAAAGGAACAAACGCTGGAGTAAAGCGGATAACCTGTGATCTACATCTGAAGTGGTGAAGAAAGGAAAGTTACGCCAGTGGTCGGAGGAGTTTAAAGGCCGCGCTTGAAACCTCCGCTCCGTGTCAGCTTCGCTTGGCAGCTGTTCCGGAGTCTTGGGAATGCTGCAAAATAAGCAGCTCGTGAAGCAGCGCATGCTGGTCATTAGTTTCCTCCTACTGCCTAACAGAACACTGATTGGGTGTCACGACAGGAGGCGGGGCTTGTGTTCCCTTCCTGTGTCTTACTCGTCCCTTGTGTTGCATGTTAAGGGGAATGCAGTAAAATAAAAGCACTCAAGTCATGATTTCATCGAGGTTACTCAGACAGATTGTGACAGAATGGAATAACCTTTTGCCAGTCCTTGTTTTAAGTGCACTTGTTTTCAAGATGCAGTCTGTTTTTTTTTCTGGTGCCAGATCAGACTGGAGTGGGGAATAAATGGAGCGATATGGCAGGATTTGAAAAGAGGAGAAAGTTGCAAAGGTCACATCACAGTGTGACGTGCTCTTTCTGAAGGTTTACTCTATGTTCCAGCTTCACGTCTTTGTGGCGCGTTTGCGCCTCGGTCTGTGTAGATGTAAGGAATCGGTTTAGGAGGGTTGACCAGTCGATTAGCGAGGTTGTTTTTTTTCTCATATTTTGAGCTGTAGGTTTTTTTTGTAGTGATGCTGTAAATTGGATTAATTTAAAGATGCAGTTTCACGGTGAGGGTTTTAGCGCACTGATAGTTTAGCTGCAAACCCTTTAGAGAAATTCATCCCCAATAAAGCCCTGTGACTGCCGTAGTGAATGTACCACATTTGTAACATTAACCTTACTGTTACCATAAACAATAAACAATTACTGTCAGATGTAAGATCTTCCTATTGTTATGCATAATTAGTAATGCTATTTTTGTGAGCACTAATTTCTTTTGATCCAAAGGAAGGTTATATTTGTTTATGTGGTAATAATACAAGTTTCTCTATTTACTTTTACATGTTGCTCTTATGGAAGATATTTTTCTTTTGAATGCAAAAGAAGATATTTTGGGTTTTGTGTTCATACAACGGAAGTCGATGTGGTTCAATGTTGTTTGGTTATCAACACTCCTCAAATATCTTATTTTGTGTTCTGCAGAAAAAACAAAGCTTACAGGTTTGCAATGACATAAGGGTAAGTTAGTGATGAAAACATTTTCATTTTTAGACACGAGCTATAGTTGCATAGTATATTATTTTAGATTTGTCCTCTGTTGCTTTCATACCAAGACAGAAAATATCATTAGCTTTGTGGTGTCCTCAGTTTAACAAAGTCAAACAAAAACCTCAGTATGTCTGTGTTTGTCTGTCTGTCTGTCTGTCTGTGTGTGGATTGATATGAATCTAATGAAAACAGATCTCTGTCTGTCACTCTTGCCGTTTGTCTTTTCAAACACTGCTGAATGAAATGCCTCTAATGCTCTTCATATATTTACATTGAGCTGGTTTTCCACAGCATGAATCATGTGAGATGCTGTGGTTTTAGGACAGTTAAGTGGGTCGATGGATGGGTGGAGTGGATCCACACTGATGAAAAGCTTTCTAATGCTTCCTGTGAATGTTGAGTTATGTGGGGACCCATTTCCCTTCCTCTCTCTCTCTCTCTCTCTCTCTCTCCTGCTCATTCACTCGCTCTGACAGTCATAGGCCAAGGAGAAAAGGTGCAAATAGGCAGATGACTGTTTCACCCGTCGATTGTTTTGACACACGAGTTGGGTGTTGACACTTTTCTTCAACACTGTGCGAATCCGTAGATAATAAGAACGAGCATTCGAGTGCTGGGATTTTTCATAAAAACTCAAGTTGACAATGACCACAATTCTATGGTGTACAGAGGTGTATTTGAGGTAATTTAAAGTAAAAACATATTGATTTGTGCTTGCAGATTTGGTACAAAACTCTTGTTGCATTTTGCTAAATGACAGCATTGACCCAAATGCCAGTGGGAGAGGCTCGGCTGTTAGACACTAAATATTGGGTTTGGATGATTTGTATGTGTGGACATCTAAATGAATGTCTAGATGGCAGCTTGAGAAAAGATAGAAATCTCACTAATTCACAGTCAGCGATCGGATGCTCTTTCCTGAGGGAGGTGACGTTTGCTGATGGTGTTAACCTGCTTGCATGGTTTGATTTTACCTGGTTAAAAACTTAGGATAGACGTTTAAGGAAACACATCAACGCTGCTCTGATATATGTGACAAAACATCAATTTCTGGGTCAGCCCAGTAGCTGCGCTGTGAAAGCGGGCCAAACTTACTCTGAGGTTTTAACAAGATGCCAGCGGAGATGCTACTTTTTGACTCTCATTAGGATCTTTCAAACCCCTGGCGATGTCTCGGAAGTTGTTTTGTGCTCTTTTTGCGATGTCTGTTTCTTTGTTGTGAAGCGCACTGACCGCACAGGCTTCATGGTTGGATGATCTGTAGAGCAGGTGATGCGGAGGATCGAGCCCAGCGCTAGTCTCTGTCTTGCAGCACAGCATCTTTTCTCTCTACAGGGCCGAGCGTCCTGCCGTGTGACTCGCGCACCGAGACCTCATTCTTCCCCCTCCCGCTGATAACACGAGTCAGGCCTCTCGTGATGGATGCTGTCTTGCTAGTAAGATAATAGATTGACTTCTTACCCGTTATGACCATGTCATCATTTTTCTGGGTAATTCATGAGCACTGAGCCCTTTCCTTAATGTCTTTGCTCAATTAGACAGATTAATAAAGCACTCTTGGGCTTTTATTATCCACTGCCACTCCTTGACTCGTGATGTTTACTCCAGTTTTTCTTGATGTCATTGCTACCAGACCAGATCTCATTAAGCAAATACACATCAAACAACTGCTGCCATTTTTTTAAAAGCCGAACCTTCATGAATGAAGGTTTTGTATGTTAGTTTAGTGCTTGTTCAGCAAAGGTTGTGTTTATTTTATTTATTTTACTGTGAATGTGTGGTCTTCTTTTGGAAGGCTGACTGAGTAAAGCTTCTTTAGATGTTTGTTAAAGTTACAGATGGATAGATGGAAGTGCATTTATACATTGATTATACAGTGATTGTGATGCATTTTAATTGGTTATAAGTATATAAATGTTGTGCATTAGTGTGGATGTCTGGGTTTGTTAAAGGGTAGCGGTGTGTCGATCTGTGCAGAGAATCTCTGGTGATGGAGGGCTCCGTGCAGCGTTTGGGTTTCGTGAGCCTCAAGTCTCCTGACATCTTGTCTCCTCACCGAGCCGGCCTGTCGTGACATTCTCATTTAGTTGTCTGTGTGCTGTGATAAGAGCGCACTCACATCTGTTCCAGGTTCAGATGTGCTGTCTGATGATTTTATCTGATCTTGGAGGAACGGCTAGGTAGTACGGTATCGAAAGAATTCAATTTCAGGTTTTCGATTTATTTTAAATGAAAAGTTGAGTGCATTTAGTCGGCCTTGCGCAGCTGCAGACGTCAATCAATTCATAAATGATTTTGATTATTGTCTGCGATTCAAATAATGAAGAAGAATATCGTCTACATAAGCTCATGGAGTTATCGTGCATGCAAAATTGTGATGGCGAATTGAAATGTAATACCCAAAAATGTTATTGAAATTTCTATGGTGAATATACTATTTTGTAAAATATTTAGTCGCATGCTTATTAGGGGTTAAATCTTTATGAGCGAATGACTATAAAAGTATTTGAAATATTAGGAAAATGATTTGGTCGGGAGGTGTGGGAACCCTGGTTGGAATATCATTTGCATTCTCTGCTTTTGTATCATGTTGATTTTGCAATATAACGGCTGTAGTCTTATTCCAGTGTTGGTCTTTGCTTTTCAAACTGAATCAGAAACATTACATTTGTCTTGCGTAATGAATTTCCCAGACTCGCCCGTACTAACGTATTTATGCCTTATGGAGTTTTATTATGTTTGTAAATAGACTTCTAGAAGCCTGCAGTCATCCAGTTACATAATTCAGTCTTTATTTTCACTACCAGACTCGATTTACAGTCCAGACGACGAGTTATCAGCATTCAGAGGTTTCTAACAGGGAGGTGCGAAAAGGTCAAAGCCAACCAGTAACAACATCATTAATCTAATTGACTCCAAAAAGCTTTATTAATTCGCGCCTGATGGTTTTAATTTTCTTTCAGAGCCGAAGCCCAACAAATTTATCGCATTAATCCTCGTCCCCAGTTGTATCGTCAAAGATCTCTCTTGAGAATTGAGAACACTACACAGATTGAGCTAGAGAGTGAAGGATGACCTTGAGTGACCTGCCTGTAGACTCAGTCGATGGCACAATCTCCCTCGGACCGCCGGTCCTACTGCTGAGACCTGCAGAACGATTCACGCTTTTCGGTTGATAAGGAAACGACAAAGAGGGGATGAAAGTGCTGCAATAGGGAGAGAAATCAGGTTGGTTGAGAAAACATTCTTGCCCGTGACTTGGTGTTATGTTAAACCAGTTTGCTCTTTAAGCATGTCCTCGCAAGAATGCTTTTATTGTGCAAACTTGGAACAAATATGAGGATGTGTCATAGATCGTTGGAATGGTTAAGACAAAAAATTATATTTTCGTTATTGTTTGCGCATCCTAATGACGTTCCAAAATGTAGGTTTTTCCTCCCACCCGATGTTTGTGTGACTGTTTGCATTAAACTTTATAAACATTAACCATGGTTTAACCATAGCGATGGTTTTGATGCATCACGACACGAGAGAGTAGTGACAGGATTTTCATTTGTGGGTGAGCTGGAAGCCGGTGAACTGTGAAACATCTTTGTACGTGTTTTCTGTGGCTCTCGTGTGTGTTGGATGTGAGTTGGAAGCTGTAATTGATCGTCTTCGAACCGGCTGTCCCTCTTGGGTTGTGGTCTGGCGAAATTTACAGCCACTCCCAAGATAAGTCTGATCCAAAGGAAGCAGAGCTGTATGCTGAAAATCGTAATAATGCCTTTCCCGTTCTGAAGTGATTCCTAGGGGCTTGTGATAAACGTGGAACAACATATATTCACGTCGCATTTATTCTCATCTCCTCTTTCATGCTGCCGTCCAAATGGCTGCCAGCTGCTGCTTAAAAGGAAGAAAATGTAATTTTTACTTCCTACTACAATAAACAGCAAAGCTCAGTTTTGAACGTCAGCCAAGGATCTGTAGGAAGCAATACATATAATCGAGAGATATAAACAGCAGCTTCGATATCAGAAAACATTGATTCAAGAGAGACAATCGACAGCCAGATGTATTTCTGTCTCTGTTTATTCTCCATCAAATCACAAATCGCTGTGTGTCTGAATTTAAAATATTAGCATTCACGCCGTGTGCACTTACTTTTATTTCCCAAAGCATGTGACGTGTTGTTAGCCTGCAGATGAAGTCCAGCCAGGCCATGTGCACTGACCTGAGGTTTCTCATCACAGATTGGATGTCCTCCTGGTTTCCACGGGGACCGAAGGATCAGCTGTAATGAAGCACACCGCTCATGTGTGATTGTGGTGTTTTGCGGTTGTGCAAGTGTCAGATTTAGATTAATTGGTGCCAAATGCTCTCTCAGTCTCTGTAAAAACAACATTTAATATTCTGATTCATAGAGATGAGTGAATGTCTGTTCATGCCAATATGACATTTTAAGAAATAATTTTGCAACGGTAATACATTTTATTTGGTTTTCAGTGTGATTCAGAATATCTTTTGTGTTCTGCAGGTTTGACATGAGGGTGAATAAATGATGAAAGATTTAACAGTTATTGTTACAGGTATTCTTGATGTGAATGTGTCTGTCTTGTGTGGTTGTCGTCAGATTGTTCATTTTTTCCCTATCTATCACAGTGAGGCGGATGACATGATTGGCAGGATAATTGAGCGTTGTGTCAAGCCGGTGATGTAATCTGCTGTGAAATTTAATCTGTCCTGTAAGCGCTTCTGTGTGGCCATGTTGTGAACGTATGGCTTCCCACCCCCTCCCGTCTCGATGCCCTCATTAACCCTCAAGTGAGCTTACTTGATAGTGCTGTTTTTACTTGAGGTTTCAGCTCTGTTTCCACAGCTTTGGCTTGAACCGATAAATGACCACGGCAAATTAAAACCAGCTTTACGTTCTTTTTCCAGAGGACAACAAATCTCTCTGCCAGAGCTCGCTCATGGTGGAGTCATGCGATTACCGCAGCAAAACAGCTGATGCACACCAAGGGCGTTTGGCCGGCTTTAGTGTCGAGCACTTCCCTGCTCGATCATTGGCTTCTGTACCAAATTTCAAATACCCCCTCTTCTAGTAAATCCCACCACTTTCCGTTTGGCTCTCGGTTTGCGTTGGCACACGAGGGGACTGTAATAATGGGAGATTGCCTGAAGAAGCCAACTGGAGCGTTGAGGTGTGTGTGTGTGTGTGTGTGTGTGTGTGTGTGTGTGTGTGTGTGTGTGTGTGTGTGTGTGTGTGTGTGTGTGTGTGTGTGTGTGTGTGTGTGTGTGTGTGTGTGTGTGTGTGTACACAAGCGGACGCCATTAGCAGTGATGCGGGTCTTTTTTGCAGCAGTCAGCCATGCGAGAGTCGTAAATTCCTCCACCCACAGTTTTCTTTTATTGTTCCGACTATAGTAGATGTTAATGATGTACGTACTACAGATGTCGTCAAATCAGTTCCCACATGACACAACAGCAAAAATGTATATTTTATGTGCTGAACAACAGTCAAAGGGTGTGTAAAGGAGCCCACAGCAAAGCTTTAGTATCATCGTGGGATGTTGGCCGGCTTATGGATTCACAATCCAAATGTTGGCAACAAATATTTTTTCTTTTTTTTTTCTCTGAATATGGGAATTTATTAAGCTTTTTGTGATGCTCTCAATCACAAGCGGATACGCTGCAGCCCAAACCCAGAGTTTTATGGGATGGTCCTCCCTGCAGTATGCGCTGTCATCGCATGCAATGCTTTAAAATTGCCAAATGTTGGCATTCTCTAATCCAACCAAACTCTTTTTACTCTGAGAGAAGAATACTCACGACTTGAGCTCAATGTTTTGATCGGCGGCCAGTAGTTGACAGGTCCAGTGCCCACCTTATCTTCTTAAAGGAATAGTTTGTCCCACAATTTGAATTCTTTCAACATTTATACACCCTCATAACATTCCAAACCTGTAAGACTTTCTTACATCTAGAGAGCAGATATTTTGAAGAACGTTGATAACCAAACAACACATTGAGCCTCATTGACTTCCATTGTATGAACACAAAATCACAGAGACATTTCTCAAAATATCAAAGTCAAGAGTCACAAACAGGATCTTGATTTTTTTTTGGGGATGAACTATCCCTTTAAAGTGTTTTATTTTTCTATACACAAATCTCATGAATGGGACGTCCCACCTCAGCGCTTCCCCTAAGCCTGACTAATGTGGCCACCCGGCCCTTAAACTCTACTATCAGATAATCCAGCTCTTAATCCCATCTTTGTCCCACCCCGAGGGTGGCATGATAGGACCATTTACTGACCGACACTCGTAGTGTTGCTGTGCATTCATTCGACTGTAGCGGACGAGACCCCTGAGCTAATATGAAGCAGATGTGCTGGTAAGGTGGTGTGGATACAGCGGTGTGTCGTAATAGACATATGAATGTGGATTGCATTGGATTAGTTCAGTGATGGATGAGTATGTGAATTGGAGACGTCTTGCGTAGCCTCGTATGATCAGCTAGTTTCTAATGAACACGTTTGTGGTGCCGGTTCTGATGTGTGTAGCCGAGAGCTCAGACATTCTGGACTAATGAAGTGCAGAATGTCGCGGCTGCTCTTTAAAACTTGAGTAATGAGGCTTCTTGAGTTATTGTTTTAATCACAGCCCGGATGGCAAGTGGTGGAGATGATGTTTATAACAACACGTGATGTGATTTACAGCTCGTTCGCGACCCCCCCCCGTCTGCCCCTGTTTTGCGCATACCCTCGAAACATGGTTTTGCTTGATTTAATTAAAACACGCAGGCTACACGAATTACTGTCAGATTGCGGTAGGGGGAACAAATTGACAGAAGCGCGAGAGATCTTCATCCATTTTGAGCTTTATACAGTGCATGACAGAGCTCACATTTGAGAGATAGGGAAAGGAACTACATTTTCACTTTTTTTCTGGTGTGACAGGTGTGTTGTATTTTTTGCTTGTATTTGTGGTTGCTTGGGTCTTTTGAGTTGTTACTAAGGAGTTCTGAATGGTTTCTAAGAGGTTAAATCTTGGCCGTAGTTGAAATGGTTCCCACAAGCCCACCTTCACATTTCATGTGCTCGTATGCAATGTAAATATTTTATTTCCTACTTGTTTTATTAAAGTTAGATTACTATTAAAAACGTGATGGCATGTCTCGGTTGGGGATGAGTTACACATTGAAATATTTACATTAGGGGTTTGTTCCTGACCCATATGAGTCCAGTAGTAATTGTGATGCTTTTCTGTAGCGTGCAGATTATTTACCCTAAACATTAATTTCAAGCTGATTTTAATCTTTAAATTTAGAAGTTAGAATACTGCTAAACTAAATTGGCAATAAATGACATAAATTATGCTCTGCTGTGTGAAGTTTATCTAATGAATTATGTTGTAATACCGTCACATGTACCGCAGGTTTTACTCACCTGAAGGCTCTACAGGGGTCCCTCAGATCTTCTTACCTCTCTAGACGTATCCACACATACCCACAATCCCTCTATTCTGGCAGGGAGTGACTTATTTTCCCTGTGGCACCAAGAAATGACCTCACCTCCAGCAGAGGACACCATCAAAGTGCCTGTACGCTACTCCAGTAATGGCTCTCTGGCTTAAATATTTCACCACGCGCAATCCTCCGGTATCATTAAAGCACGACAGATAGGCACCCGTCTCGCCGTGGCGTAGCTGCATCGCATATTAACTCCGAGACTACAAAACACTATTTACCCCAGATGCTTTGCTGCAGAGGAAAGGTTTCATCGAGCTAAAGGGGTCTCGATTTGAGTTAGGATATTTTTTCTTCCCCAGCAAATGCTTTACAAGGATAGCAACATGTCGCTGGTTGTTGCGACATGTTGTTTCTGTGTTAATCTGATGTGAATCAGGTTTTCTATCCCTCACTGCATGCACTTATGTGATTCATTTTCAAAAAAGCAGTATTAGAGCTCTGAAGGCCCAGCATATGTGTAGTAGTGGTTTAAAGGCAATTTGCATGATGTAATCCTCAGGTGTTTATATAAGGGATCACTTTTTATTAGAATCGTAGTAATGGCAGCAATATCGCATTGCCAGCGCGCAGCTCCGTCGCAACGCAAACAAAAGCCTGGCTCTTCTCAGATGTTCGGTTGCTGTTCATCCTCGTGTGTCATGAGACCTCCTCAAACTTGATGATAAAACACCGGTGTGAGAGCTGACCCTGACTGCGTAGTGTGTCATTACCAGCACTGTTTGCAGTCCTTTATAACCAGCCCACTTTCCTCTCCATCTCTTGTGAGGAGTGTTTGTGCATTTTAAAATTGCCTGGTTGCTTTGTGCATTGTTAGTCGGTATAATATGAAACCGCTCGTGTCTTCAAAAGTTCCACAGGAAGACGGCAGAATAAAATCCAAGTCTGTTCTTTTTTACCTTGGAGGCTTTTCTCAGCACCAGCTTCTTTTTCCCTATTAATAATTCACCTGCCGGTTTCTATCATCGTCCTGTGTGACTTTTAGAGACATTAAAAAGTGCATGTTGCTCTTGAAAGTGGAATAGTACTTAATCAGGCTGTATGAATCTGTAAAACAAGTCTACTGTTATACAAGACAAATGTGTTTGAAAGGTGTCAGGATTGCTGTAGATTTGGTTGCGTTGTATTGCTCGAGCGGTGGACTGGATGGCGCTAGAACAGTGTTGTTCATCGCTCTAGATTTGTAGCTCTGGGATAGATGCATTACAGAAATGTAATTGCTTTAACTGCAGTTGGTTTACCGCTGTTGGGTTGACTTGTAACTTGTTTATTTGCTCTAGAACCTTATGTTAAAGTAGTTGTGATTGTTGCTCAGTTTTTAACTGGTTTGAATGGCTCGAGTGTTGTGTTGGAGTAGCTATGGAACAGCTATCAACAGGGTTGAATTGGTCTAGAGAATTATGGTGTAGTAGTTGTAGATGTTTTTTACCTTATAACAGGGTTGAATTACTCTAGAGCATTATCGTGGAGTAGCTGTGGATGGTGTGGATTGTTTAAGCTGTAATTCAAATTGCTTTAGAGCAGTGAGATGTATTGCTATGAAGTTGTATGGCAACTTGCACTCAAAATAAATTCTCCTGTTACTTTTGTTCCAAACCATGGGCTTTGGTCGACCCCTGTTGTCAGCGCTGATATGCATTTCATGTTCAGATGCCCGTGCACAGGTTTATAAGTGTGTCTCATGTGGTTTGACAGGGGATCTTGTGTTTCCTTCAGACGATGATCTTCTAATGCTCAGCTCAGGGCTGTCTTATAGTAATGAGGTTATGTAAGATGCTAAACCTGTTTGCTGTAAGGTGATAAAAGCTGATTGAGCTGAGGATGAACGGAGAACACGAGCTGCTGGACGTTGTGATTTTGGTTACAGGCCAGAAATTTTACCTCCCGATGGTCTTTCACACAGCAGGGACTGAGACCGGTTTATGGCTGGAGGCCAGTCTGTTAGCAGTGTCGGGCCTGTGTGACTAAAAGCTGCTCTAGGAGTTTATATCGAACACAATTTTAATTGTCATTTGACAACACGGCTGCCCAGGGAAATGTTAAACATGTGAGACAATAGTTTAATGTAATGTGCAATCAATTTGATCATGACAATAGAGAAATATTTCACTGCATACCTTGGCTGTGTTTAAAGAGGTTACGCTTTGATCTTTGAAGCTACTGTTGCGTGTAACCAGGGAATATTGAGGGTAAAGTGCCACTTCTTCGTGTCTGGAGATGTCAGATTGAATTTGATCTGCCCGTTTTGCTGCTGTTGGTATTGTCGGGTTGTGGGTAGAGATGTAATTCAATGTAATTGAAAATAGTGACTCAAATAACTTTTTGGCAAGTTTAGATTTTTTTATGGACTGAAATTCTGTGACATTTTTGACACATTTTTAAATATGATGGTATAATTATTATAACAAATATTATGAATATTTGTTATGGTAAATATGATTGAATATGATTGTTAAATAACTTTACACTATTATGGTGTATAAAGTTTTTATAAAGTTTCTGTTTCTACAGCTGTCGCATCTGAGCTCTCTTTTAAGTTAGATGCAATGCACGACTTCAATAAAAGCAAGACAAGACTGAGCAAGCGTGCAAACTAACTAAGGAAACGTTAATTGCTTTCTTCAAAGCCCCGCTAAGAGTTTGTACAACAGTGCCAGTTAGCTGAATTCTGCCAAAACGAGAGAAAACGACATCATCAGCGCTAACGGTGACAAAAATAATTGTGAAATTGCAGGCAGAAATGGAGCAGAGATAAATTTAGCGCCAAGTCACCTGACCGCATGACTCTGGGGAGCTTATTACAGAGAAATCGTAACGCTTTCAGCTGATCGACACAAATACAAATAACACATCTGATGTGAACTCGAACCAGCTACAGCGGTTGCCAGCGGGTTGCATCTGATGTTGTCTTTTCATGCAAATAGCGTAGCGTGTGAATGATACAGAATTGTCAAGAACAATTTCTTCATGCAAATTTTGATTCCACAGGTAAATCTATGTGACTGTTACCTTGTTTTTTATTTGAATATTTCATAACCTGAGCAAAGGGTTCGTATATGAACTGTATCACGGCTGGTAAAATATTTCAGTTTTGACTTCTCTGACCTTGACTAACTGCATGTCATTGCTAAGTAAGTCTTTAATGTTTACACATGCTGAGATTGATTTTTTTCATGTTTTCCAACACACTGTCTAACATCTTCCACGTCTTGAACAGCTGACCGAGTTCTTCTCACTATTCTATTCTATTGTGTATGTTAGTTTTTGTTTTAAAGAGCAGGACAATGCGAGTGACGACTTGAGTTTAGAGCTGTCTCGATATCAAATTTTGCCAAACGTATTCATGATGATATTTTATTTATTTTGTGTATCCTCATATATACCCGCAATATCTCCAAATTGAAGACTACTTTGATTTCCAAAATGCTTTCCATGAATAGTTCACAGAAATGTCCTTTTAATCTGTTATAACTATCTAATCATGACTCTCTGGGTAGATTATGGGTTAAGAGTTAGGAAGTGTTGAAATACAAAGAGCCGTGCTAACCGCATATTAAATGAAGTATGTGATGTTTCTATCAGTGTCTACGA
This sequence comes from Oreonectes daqikongensis, assembly GCA_026939265.1. Lineage (NCBI taxonomy): Eukaryota > Metazoa > Chordata > Actinopteri > Cypriniformes > Nemacheilidae > Oreonectes > Oreonectes daqikongensis. The sequence goes on along the minus strand of JAOTQM010000449.1, from coordinate 925,383 downwards.
GCTAAACTAGTTTAATTATATACAGTGTTCCCCTAAAAATGAGAAATATTTGTACAGATATTTGATATAAAACAAGCATATTCCAGTTGCTTCAGTGTCTCCAAAACCTTTTGTCCGAAGTCTTTCTCTCTTTTAGTCTCTCTTTCTTGGGTCTGGCGAGCCGTCAGTAAATAAAGGGCTGTTTACAAGGGCAGAATTTTGCCTGATTAAAGCATGACCATGTGCTGTAGACTCATTTTGCCTGTAAGGCAGAGCTGTTGTTTAAGAGCAGATAAGAGCAAAGCTATTCAGACTGGTGTCATATTCCACTGCGGTTATAAAGCCGACATTATGTTCATTTTTATAGCACTCCAGAAGTCCAAGTTGTAAATATAGGCCACTATCATTGTCATCCTTTACTTATAATTCAGCAATCGAGCTGTCTGTCGAGTCGGCCATTTTCCTGAGAAAGTGACACACAGCAGGGAGTCTGGGCAGGAAATGACCTCATCCTGAATGGCCTCACCTCCTCGTCCAATGATCTGTGCTTATACACACAGACCTGACTCATTCATGTGAAACACAAGCTCTTTGTTTATCTAGACTTCCACCTCATTCAAAAAGTTTTGCTTGCTTTTACATGTCGTCTAGTCACTTATTGATTCCTGTTAATGCTGGAAAATGTAGATTTTTGTGCCATTCTGTGTTTTTTTTATAGATGGGATTTATACTGACATGTAACCTTTTGAATTTTTTTGTCTTCATTGGTAGAAGCTAGTAGTGATGAGTAGTTATTTCTGGTTCATCGCTGTTATATAAATAAATATCCATTGTCCCTTTATGGAAGAGGACGCCACAACTTCCCGTTTTAATCGGAAATGTGTTTGCACGGGAAGGTAAACTGCTCAGACCATTTAATGGGGTTTGGTCCAAACAACATCTTGACCACTAAACGGCTTAACGTAACAGCGGCAAATGAAGAGCCGGTTTTGGCCGGCAGATGTGTTTAGCTCCACGCTGAGAATAAACACTGGATGAGCCCGAGGTAAAGACAGCAGGGTCGGACTTTGGTCGCACACACCCACATGTGTACAAGCTCTTTATCACACGCCAAACAATCGGTTTACTGAAGACTGCTGGGTTTATAAACTATGAGACCTGGTTATCATACATATGTGTGTTTATTTCTGAAACTATATTTAAGGCTTATTTATAGGGATTTTTAAAGTAGGATGCGACATCTCTCCTGTCTCTAACTTCTGCAGGATCTGCATCTCCGTACAAAAACCTAACTTCTGTAGATGCAGTTTTGTAAAAAAAGAAAAAGAAAAGGGTCAGGTTGGAGCAGGTGCGTGCAGTCCGTGTTTGCTAAATAAAGAAATGAGACTGTGTGCAGGGTGTAAAAGATGGCACAGATCCTGCGAGCATTCGTTCGTGTAAACTCCCAGAGTTCAGAAGGTCATCGACGGCATTAATCCTCAGCAGCGAGCGGTAATATATCTCCGAACCATCCCGGCTTTAAAAATAGCATGACTTAAGTTGTTGCCAGTGCCAAGTGTGTGATGTAGTCAAGAGAAAACGTTTCGAAATGGTAGAGAGGAGTTTTAGCCCTCAGTAGGGGCCTTGTTTGTAAATCTTAAGTTTAACACAGCGTCCTAACCATGCACGGCGTGGAAAGGGTCAAGCGGTAAATCTGTTGTTGTTGCAGTTTGACTGTCACGGCTGGTTAGGACAGAAAGTTTACTCGGCTGCTTGAAATCTATTTTGGGTGTTGTGCTGGTATCTCGGTCCGGGGTAAAATCTCATTGGTCCACAGTCCCGCTTCACATTGAGACATCATTGAACGATTAAAACGATAGCGTGGATTTCTGTGAACCTGCTTTGTAATGATGTATAGTGTGACCTGACGCAGCATTTTTCTTTTAATGAGGATAGAAACAAAACTGATAATTACACATGCAACGTGACAGGTTTTAAACAAGCATTATAAATGGATAAAAAGGTGTTGTGAATGCATATGAAGAGAGATGACTGCACATTCTGTATTAAAGGTATAGTTCCCCCAAAAATGAAGTTCTCAATTTACTCACCCCCATGCCATCCCTATATGACTTTCTTTCTACAGTTGAGCATGAATGAATAGATGTATACATTTTCATTGTATAATAATTTAAAGCACAAACATTCATCATTAAAGTAATTCAAATGACTCCAGTGGGTTAAGATAGAAACCCTTTTTATTTATTTTGGCCTTATTTTGCATATTGAAATGTTTGAACAAATCAGAGTGATACTGTATAAATGTGGCGGCATGTTGATATTTCAAATCTCATTGATTTACACAGGTCTTGTATTTTTATCTGACCATTAATTTAATTCAATTCAAGTTTTAGCTCTTTTTACAGTGTTGCATTGCTTCAAAGCAGCTTTACACTGAAAAAATCACAGAATTTAACATGCAAAGAGGATTTGCAATAATACCATGAAATATATCATGTAGCATGTACTGAAAAGGAATAAAATGGCAAACTAGGGTAATTTACTCTGTTCAACAAAAGTGCATTATGGTTCTGTTTGACTCATTGTGTCTAAAAACAAATACACACACACAAGAGATCCCATCAACTGGCTGTGTTAACCTGTCCATTGACTTGTGCGCTACAGTATTGATATCTGAGTATTAGAGGTTTGATGGAGCTTTCACTGCGGTCATGACTCTGCTGGGGTTTATTTGTCCTTTAGCTATGACACATCAGCAGTAATGAATGCTAAGTGTTGACTGCAAGAGTTAATGGACTGGTTCTGCTCAGGAGACGGCAGGGTTGGACGATCGGCTGTGGTTATACGTGTTCAGGGTCATGTGAGGATAACCGTAAACTCAAGTGTGCATATAAAACATATGTAGTTCAGGTGTGTGCAGAAAAACACAGACGTCATCTGAAAGCTGGTTCTCTCATGCATGTGGGAACGTTTCGGGAGTTCCCGTGACTGGGCGTTTTGTTGACTCCTCTTGTCTCTGGAGAAGAACTCATATGGTTCTGTTACTGAATTGCGCAAAGATGTGAAGGAGGAAAGTGTGGGAATTTGTCAAGACGTGCATGTCTGCGTAAGGGTCGTGTTAGTTACCTTTGGTACTATAGTTTTTGAGGGATTAAAGTGAGCGAGAGATTTTGTGCTGGGAAAAGGCCTTGGGGTCTGTTGTCTTATCTGTACCGTATTTTTTTCTTTATTGTGCTAGAGGTCCTTGGCATTATGGCAGTATTTTTATGAATTTATATTGTTATTTATTATACGTTTAAACCTGGCTGGTTAGTTTTGTGCTCAAGTTGCATTTAACTTATGCATTTGTGTAAACTCAACAGCTTATGTTTGTGAGTATATGAATGTGTGTAGTAGACTACAAATGACGCACACGTGTTTTTATTCTTTTAATTTAGTTTAATCATGAAATTACAAGGTCATTTATCAACTTTAATTTGAATTGAAATAATTCTGTTATTGCGTGTGTTTGTGTGTGTTTGGGGCGGTGGTGTCCTTCCTTTGTGTGTCCGACCACATCAAACCTGGGATGCAGAAGAGGAAATTACAGGAAAAAGCAAAGCATGCACAAACTCATGATCACAGTGCTGTGCTCCGCCTCCAGCTGGACAGAAAGGGCTGACGCACCCGAGCTGTAATGCCGGAGGGATATAGACAGATGAACAGCGTGACAGCCGGCAGAAGGTGGAGGAATATAAACGTGAGATGTGTCTGGCTCAATGTCTCGCTGTCTTTTATCTGCTCATTAGTTTGCAGCCGCACATCTTGCCGTGATATCTGTCACCTTGGTTGGCACGGTCGAGAAATATAAAACGGCTGCTGAACAGAAATCTGAATCACGTCAAAATAACTCTTTCTGTGGTAGCGGCTGTGGCGACTGCTGTGATATGCTTGTGGCGTATGTACGTGTACATGTGTGTGGGCTTGGCGTGTACGCAGGACAGAAGCGTGTGCCTGGGCTTCTGCACTCCATCATTAAATTCTGAGATCTGTATCCCACAATTCCTCTGCTCCGCTGCCTCCCCGTCGCCAGACGCTCTCCATTTTACCGATCGACGGCAGCTTGCAATCTGGTTTTCTAATCAGCGTATCCGAGCTCCTTATTTATGACCTTACATCTTGGCCGTGTGCCGGACTGATCCGTCACCTTCGGCTGTGGTTTTGTCCCTCTCACCCTTCTTGTTTTATAAAAGACTTATTTGTGGGCCGTCTTTTAATTATTCTGCCTGGGACGCGGCTCAATTAAAGTCTGGGAATTGATGAGTCCGTCTTCCTTATCGTGCCACGTTAATAGAACAGCAGAAGACCGGGCGGACCGGGGCGGTGGGGAGACTGAGCGTTAGCCGCTAAATTACACCGCATGCAAACACACGCTCTCCCCTCCTCTTCCTGTACTTATAGTAATTGCTTTGACCTCTATGGTTGCACCCTTTTGAGTGTGTAGAGAGGTTTATAGAGTGGAAGTGATGCTGGTTCGCCTGATAGTGCTTGTGCTTTTGCACTCCCTGCCACTCAGTTTAATAAGAACTTTGTTTTTGAGAGCACAGGGTTCGGACTTCATATGATGACCCCCAAAAGTATATGGACACTTGAAGTGTATGAATGTTATTTACTGTAAAAACAACTGGAACTGGACAGTGTTTAAATAGTATACAAGAAACTTCTGTTTGTGTTTCTAAATAATAAATGTCATGCAGGTTTTTAGAAATACCCAAACACTTTTTGCTATAGTGTTTGTATTGGTTAGCTTGTGTTATTTTTTTTTGTAAAAAGTTATATATTTCATTAACTTTTTTACCCAAGTGAGCAACCGGCTATCGCAATTGTGTCTATACCAAGTACAGGATTTTGCGTCTGTCAAATCACAAATTATTTTAACAACCTTAACCTGTTACTCATATACACAGCTGTCTCCTCATTGCTCAAATATGTCTCACGGCAGTCTCAATGTCTGTCTATAGTGCCACTGCATTGGCTTCATCTCTTAGGTTTCCCAGCTCATTCCTGGCACTGTGATTTTTCCATCTCTGTGGTTTGTGTCGGTATTAAAGGTGGCATCCTCTCTTGGCCGCTCGCGAAGACCGTAAGACTCGTCTGAAGAGCTTTAAAGCCGAGGTGCTGCATAAATCTTGCCTGGAAGGACGAGCCTGTTTCCAAATCGCAGAGTACAAACACATGAACCTTTAGTTCGCCTGTTTGTGTGTTGTGTTTGCAGACAGCGTGTCAGGGCCGGTTGACGTTGTGTTGTGGAGACTCGATTTTTCCCTGCAAAGTTGTAGATTTAGGAGAATGTACCACTTTGAATCTGTTGGTTGAGCGAGTTGCATGAGTTCAAAAAAAATAAACAGACAGGAAGCCTTCGTATCCACATGTGATTTCAAATTCTTTTACAGTATGAAGGTAAAAGCACCACATCCAGAGTTAACACATGCAGTATGAGGTGATTTGTATAGCCTCCAGCAAGGTCAGACGGGGGCAGAATGAGAATAATAGAGTTTGAAGGATTAGGTCTAGCCGGCCTCGCACCCTCGCTGAGGTGTGTCTCTTTCATGAGCTCGGACTATCCATCTCTCTTACTCTCATTCTGCTTGACTCAGCGCTGTTTTTTAAGACGGAGTGACCAGAGATTTGCTCTAATGGGCTTTGCTCTTAGCTCATACCTTTGCAGATTGTCTGAGTTTGAGCAATTCATGTTTTCACTTTATCTACCTCAATCAAAACCTGTTCTGACCCGTTCCCTCTCATTGGTTTTCTTATAAAAAAGTTATTTTTAATACTATTTTGGAAATGTTACAATAAGCTAAAGCTACTGTTATGACGCTAAAGATGTTATGTTTGTATCTAAAGTTTCTTCTGGTTTTGTAGATTTCACAGTCGATTCTTCAATAAACACAAACATACAGCCATAGTCAAATCTTATTCTGTTGTAATGCTAAAAAAGGCACATAAGCACAGCAGGTGTTAAAAACTGCTGCGGTGACCTCGTTCGGTGCTGAAGCTCAATTTCAGACCCACATAACACATTTCTGTTTCTCTATTCACTTTAGCTCCATTAAACCGCTCATCATTCTTGAGCCTGAATGTTTTGTGAATCGCTCATTCTGTCACAACAGATTGTCGCTCAGTTTGCTGAAGAGTGGAAATGTGATATTTATAAATTCATTGTCATTTTAGGCCGTCATTGGTGTATATGTTTGACTGTGTCCTTTCCCAACGTTACGTGTCCGAGTTTTATTGGTTTGCCTTTTTGAATGTGATCATGTGTAGTTTGCATGTGTGGACATCCTCATGGTTCCCTTTGTTTCCCTAGAGAACGAGCTATATTTAGGGTTCTAAGCAGAGTATCTGTGGTCCTGCATGGGGGTCTAAAACCTCAAACAAGCTTTTGAAGGCTAAAGGGATTAATGGTTTCCAGGGCTAATGCAAATTACTTTGGCAAAAATAAAAGCGTTTTCTCAAAAACACAAATTGGCCGGTTCTGGTCCCCTGCTCCAGGATGCCTGGATGAAGGTGGCCAGATTGCTTGAGTGTTGTGTTATTAAATATTTTTGAATGTGAAAACTTAGCAGAAATTTGGCATTCAAAATATGAAATTCTTGCATCTTACAAAGTCTTTTTTGTAGTGTTTAAGCTTATGAAGTATGTGTATATAGTATACCCTATCGACTAACATAAACGCCACGTGAAAACTCTGAAAATCTGCCAGAGCTCTGCCATGTTCATCTGCCAACGCATGCTTTTAAGAAGAAGCCCGAAACTGTAAACAACAATACTCTGAAGAATATAAATGTTATTTATGTCATTGTGGCCGTTAGCAGGACCGCACAGAATCCCTGAAAGCAACAGATGGACCCTACTGGAGGGAACGTGGCACAACACACATGAGAATGCACAGGACATATTGTAGATCGGACCCTTCAGGGGCTCGTGGTCCTCGGCTATAGCATCGCAGCTGCCCTGCTCTGTGCCCGTGTGTTCAGAGGTCTGGGGCGAGGATGGAGGGCAAAAGATAATAGTCCGAAGTTTTGCTTCTAATGAAGAAACACAATTATGTTTAGCTTGTAGCATTGTGTCTATGTGCTTTAGATTTTATTTAAGGATTTACTTATAGGACTGTGGACATTTTTGTATGCATGTCCAGAATGTATTTTGATGTAAATTGAGTTTTTATCTTTAAGTCCTAGTGTCTTTTCACCTTGTTTTTCACAATAAAAATAGCCTCATTGCTAATTTAGCGTTATCACCCGTGTCTGCATGTTGTATGAATTGTTAAATTAAATTTAGTTTTTATAATATTTCGCTTTTTTGTTTTGTAAAATTAAGAAAATTTTTCTGAATGAAAGTTTAATTTGCTTTATAATTGCCTGGTTTTATGAACAATAAACACAGTTGTTTTGCTAATATATAAGCATGACAACAATGTTGTAAATGTTCTCATCTAGCTGAAGTACAACTTGTACCTGAGTTCCACACATGAGTGGTTTGAGTTCCTCTGTAATCTTAAAGATTAACCTTTATCATTGTTATTCTCATCAGATTAAAACATTATTTCACAGTGTTTATTTCTAGATTTGTTCTGATAGCGGTCAGGTGTGGGTGTTTTTCCGTGTGTTTGTTTGGTCTTGAGCTCTCATGCTTCATTGTGATTGGCTTCGGTCTTGTTGTCATATTTCCAGCTGGGGAATGTTTTGCAGGCTGCTGTCACATTCCTGTCGGGCCGGGGCGGGTGGTGTGATTCTGGAACGCTCCGCTGTGGTGTTCAAAAGTGGATTTGTCAGCACTGCTGTGTCATAGAAACGATTCATTGTTGTCATCCTTGAGAGCAACCGTCCCCCTGCGTTGGATCTGTGCCCTTTGATTCTGTCGTGTTTGTGTGTTTTTCATCCTCTAGTTGCCCAAGGAGTGAATTTATGAAACTTCATACCCGTTCAACCAGCTCCTTCAAGATCTCCAGTGACTCTTTACTCACTTTAAAAATACGTCTAGACACGTTTATACGTGCGAGTTACTGTGTAACTGAAAGAACTGAAAGAAGAGATCTGTATACGTTCTCCTATATGCATATCCCACTCATCACGTGTGTTATATTGGGAAAAGCGCCCGGCGTTCTTTACATGTCCCGTCTGTGAAAATAGACCGAGATGGGTGTAGCTCAGACGCTCGAGTCCGCGGCAGAGATTTGAGAGATGCGAGGGGCTGTGACAGCCGTAGGTTGTTGTTATTCTATTCTGAGCTCCGTGTGCTTTTCTTAGACAGCTGCGCTTGTTCAGACGTGCAGATCTGACTTGCTTCTCACATTGCGCATCTTGCATCAGCGTGCTTGATATTTTTTCTCTGTATTTACATAATTGTTCTAAGGGCAAAGAGGGAAAAATCAGTATTCTGGAAAAAGTTGGAAGTATTTATGAGGTTGTTATGAAGTGTCTCTGGACAGGCGCCCTCTGGTGGTTCTTGCTGTGTTTTTGTTTATGTCTTGCATGCTGCATGTGTGTCTGTTTAACGTATTTTGCCCTCGGCTGTGTTGCTTTTACAAATCTGCGGCAGGTGTCTAGAGACGAACACGAGAGAGCACTTGTAGTTTTAGATTTAGAAGTAATAGCACATCTCTCCTGATCAAGCCGCATGCTTGGAGGAATCGATCATGTCTGTAGCGCAGCACCTGCGGGTTATTTAATAGTATCATAGAATTTTAAACAAAATTTTATACATTTTACATTGTTTAATAACATTTGTAATAAAAAATGACATGTTGACATCTCAACAATACTTATCTTAATTTTTTGTATCATTTATTCCACAGTATATCATTACACTTTTAGCAGCACTATTAAGCATTTCAGCAAATTTGTCACTATTGGTTACATGCTAGCACGCTCACGAGTCAGTCCTGCAGATCTGTGCTGTGGTTTGATGCGGAACAGATGGTGCAGATGATGAAGTTGGACCGATTAATAACTTCACATTCAGATGAATCATTAGACAGAGAGAGAGACGCCAGTCATGAGTCTCCTGCCAGAACTGCGGACATTTGTCTCCATGTCTTATTCATGTATACTCGAATGCGGACAAAAGGAAAATTTCTTTCAGCTAAACGCAGGCTGTGTCTGTACTCTTACAGCAGAGAGGTCAGAGGTCGGTCTCTAAGCGCTGGTCTCTGGTGAATGACACACTATTACAGCGTGTCCTAACCAGACGCTGTGGAGCAGAGGGATTAAAACAGGTCTCTGCGTTAATCCGGTTTTGTCACATTTAGTTACAACGGTGGGGAGCGACACTATGTTTTGTTGGCTGCTTGTTTTGGAGATGAATTCACATCTTGAGTATGTGTCTGGCCTCTGTTTTTTTAGAAATGTAAAATTATTAATTAGTACATTAGTAGTATTTTTTTTCAGTTTATAAACATATGTTGTTGGTGTGTTTGTTGAATAGTCGCCCAGATTTTTCTTTCCAAAAGTTTGTGTTCTCAACGTGTGTGCACTGAAGATGAATCTGTGCTGTTTAATAGCGAGCGAGTCGCTCCGCACCCACATTTACAAGCCTGTAAACTAGTGTAAACACCGCGTGTGTGCAAAAGGAAGTGCGTTGGTCTCTGTCCAGTCTTACTAATGTTTATGTCATTTTCATATTGCGTTATAATAATCTCCTGATATTCCCATCACGTGTCTGTAAAGTCTCGAGGAGCAGCGTTTGTTGTTGTTGCAAGATCACAGGAAATTGGGACTTTTTTCAGAAGAACATCTCAAGATTGAGAGGTCGAATAGATTTAGTGTCTCTGAGAGATTTCACTTATAAATCTGCTGCCAAACCAAAAAGTAGAAGAGGTTTTGTTACAGAGCCTTTAGGTTCGGAGTAAGACACGACTACTTGAGGAGTTACGTTCCCATATAAAAATGATGTTGATTATTGTTCATAGCTTCAGGTCTTTGATGTTTTCTGTTGTTTGATACTGTATATAGTTATTTCTTTATATGTAATATATAGGTGTAATATAGGTCAGCTATTTTTTTTCATAGATATTTTAGGTTGCTTTTCAAATACCCACTGTAGGGCCGTGAAGTGTGTGTAATTTCAACTAAAAACAAGTTGTGTCAGATATTCAGTGGCTCCTCCCCCTTTTTAAATTAGAGTGATGTCATCAAAATCTTTTAACTAAATGCAAGTGAGACCATAATGATATTATCTTCTAAATGTGAATTTTGTGAATGTTATGGACCGCAGTGGTTTTTATCGAACATTTTTATGTAACAGGCTAACATTTTTATTTAGACTTAAAGCCAAAAAACTTCCATTTTGGTTTCATATGGATGTTAATTGACTGTAAAGAGGCGACCGAAAATAATGTGGTCATAGCTCCGGGCTGTGGTTGTGAATGCACAGTTATTTAATGCGTCTGCTCTGTGCATTATAAAGCCCACAGCAATCTAAACACTCATTTGAGTGACATTACATGCGCTCAATATAAAATGATTTGATAAATTGCATAAACTGATCCGTGGTATTAGACATATTTACGTGACACAATGGTTTTAGGTTTCCACTGGGATGGTCATCAGATATGATTATACTCTATAATGATAATCTGATAATAATGACGCTTTATCACTGTTACCACCAGCTTCACAGTTAGCTCTAATTTCCCATAACCGCTCAGACGAAACAGTCAAATAACAGATTGAATCTGTTATGCGAGATTTCTCTCGTGTCTTCAAATCAAGTGGAAAAATGCATTAGAAGATGAAAGCGGGAGAAAAAAAACGCACACATAAAATTACTGTTATTAGTGTTTTTTGGTTCAAGTGAGTTCTCCGTAGAGCGAGCGAGATGTAAAATTGTAATTTCTTCAGCTCTTTGTTCCATAGTTTTTTAAGAAATCTGTATTTGTACAGATGTACACTTATGAAGGAGTGAATGGTCTGAGTTGTGAGGTGAGCTGTTAACCTCTTTCCCCGGCAGCGACCTCCCTCGTGACACCGCCGGAGGAACAGAGTAATTGAAATGTGCTCGGCTTCTGAATGAACCTTATTTTTCTTACATTCATTAATCTAATGTAAACACTGAACTTATGTGTGTTAACTCGCGCTGAATGAGAGAAACACTATACCTCTGAAACCAGCTGTACGACACCACAAATCTAAATCAGTCCTGTTACTGTCAGTGAGATTTTCACTGCTTGAAGTCTGACGTGCCTTTAGTCGACAGATGTGCCATTTTTATTTTTGTGTCTCTGTTACGGTCTGTTTACTTACCCGACTGTCTCCGATAAGATGCATTTGATTTGTTTCTACCATTACATCGAAATTTAAATCTCATTCTTGTGTTTGTTGTCTACTTATTTTTTTTATGGTGTATAATACAGACTCCATCATCTGTGGAACGTCATTACTGAATGTGTATGTAGTTTACTGTGTTATTAAACTAATATATCCTTTTATAACAGCCCGCGGCTTTGAATTACACCCTGAAGCAAAAACGCATATTAATATGAAACCCTCTGAGATGTTTTGCTGGTTTTATTGAAATGATCTCTCAGAAGAGCGTTTATCGTTACATGATTCACAGCATACAATCAGTGACATTTACAGTCGATATGAAATCATAAATAAGTCTATTAATATATAGTATACTATATATAAGTCTTAAAGAAGTGATAACAGGCTGTTTTATGACAGTAAACCTTGAGTAACATTATCAGCGGATTTCAGGATAAAAATCCAATGAAAACCCGCCTGCTGAAACACAAGCAGTGCGTTGTGTGATGTTTTTTTACCCCAGAGATTTTCTTTCTTTGTGTGTTTATAAAGAGCTCACGGCTCATTGAGTATGATTAGTTGGAGATCCATTTGAAGCTCTTTTAGATGCGTTCAGAGCAGCTGTCCTCTCTGCAGGCTGCAGGGTTTGATGGGAAATGGATGGATGTGTGTGTGTGTCTGGTGAATGATCTCAGCTCTGATCAGCAGGAGCACCAGACAAACATCACGTGATACAGGAAACACTGCAGGAAATAATCTATCATCCTGATCAACACTACTGTAACACTAATTCATCCTCTGCGTTAACCTCTACAGACCTGTGTGTCTCTGTCTGTCAGTTTCTCTTCCTGTGTGTCTCTGTCTGTCAGTTTCTCTTCCTGTGTGTCTCTGTCTGTCAGTTTCTCTTCCTGTGTGTCTCTGTCTGTCAGTTTCTCTTCCTGTGTGTCTCTGTCTGTCAGTTTCTCTTCCTGTGTGTCTCTGTCTGTCAGTTTCTCTTCCTGTGTGTCTCTGTCTGTCAGTTTCTCTTCCTGTGTGTCTCTGTCTGTCAGTTTCTCTTCCTGTGTGTCTCTGTCTGTCAGTTTCTCTTCCTGTGTGTCTCTGTCTGTCAGTTTCTCTTCCTGTGTGTCTCTGTCTGTCAGTTTCTCTTCCTGTGTGTCTCTGTCTGTCAGTTTCTCTTCCTGTCTGTCTCTGTCTGTCAGTTTCTCTTCCTGTCTGTCTCTGTCTGTCAGTTTCTCTTCCTGTGTGTCTCTGTCTGTCAGTTTCTCTTCCTGTCCGTCTCTGTCTGTCAGTTTCTCTTCCTGTCCGTCTCTGTCTGTCAGTTTCTCTTCCTGTCCGTCTCTGTCTGTCAGTTTCTCTTCCTGTCCGTCTCTGTCTGTCAGTTTCTCTTCCTGTCCGTCTCTGTCTGTCAGTTTCTCTTCCTGTCCGTCTCTGTCTGTCAGTTTCTCTTCCTGTCTGTCTCTGTCTGTCAGTTTCTCTTCCTGTCTGTTTCTGTCTGTCAGTTTCTCTTCCTGTCTGTCTCTGTCTGTCAGTTTCTCTTCCTGTCTGTTTCTGTCTGTCAGTTTCTCTTCCTGTCCGTCTCTGTCTTTCTTTCTGTCTGTCAGTTTCTCTTCCTGTCTGTCTCTGTCTTTCTTTCTGTCTGTCAGTTTCTCTTCCTGTCTGTCTCTGTCTTTTTCTTCCTGTCTGTCTCTGTCTTTTTCTTCCTGTCTGTCTCTGTCTTTTTCTTCCTGTCTGTCTCTGTCTTATTCTTCCTGTCTGTATGCCTTTCTACCTGTTTATCTTTCTGTATATTTACTTGTCTGTCTGTCTCTTGCTCTGTCTTTCTGATTCTCTTCCTATCTGCCTGTTTGTCTACCTGAAAATCGGCATGCTATTGTAGTGTAGATAAACATCTTCCAGAGGTTACATCTCAGAGATGTAAGTAGAAAACCGTCTGGCAGAAGCTGAACTAATGTGTGTGATTTATAAATCACAGGGGGGCGGGTCTTACACTTGCTCTTACAGAAGTTCTGTAATGCTTTGACTAATGTGGAGGTGGATGTTGGCTCTGCTGTGACTAACAGGTCCCACATCACCTGTTTGGCAGAGGAAATGATAAATAAAATTCTCAGAACATATCCCATGTTTTATCAACATCCAGTAATATGCCTTAACATGAGCCAGCTCCTCTGTCTTTAATAGTAGAAATCTATAACATTTTACATCTTAAGAAATAAGTCGTGTTTTGAGGTGATTTAAGTCAAAGTTTCGCTTTTTAATATCTTTCATGTGATTTACTATGTAGTCTTAGATGTAATCTTATCATCTGTGATGACAGGTTTAGTCCACCAGAGGGTGTGATGCTCCTTGATCCTGTCTGACACAAAGAATTGTCATCAGTTCAACTCGTCTTAATGTAGTTTTGTACACCTGATTTACAGGTTTGTCTGAAGAACATGTACTAATGACCCATGACCAGGTGTTTAATTCCTAATGAAAACACCACGTTTCACATCACAAACCTCTGCTACACAGTTATTAACCACGTAAATATTTTGGCTAGTAGTCTGAAGCAGAATATATAGACGGTAATTTGGTTTAGTGGCAGAGTGGTGTCACATCGGTCGTATGCTACACTTGAATGACATTTCAAATCCCAGATATCTTTAGTCATATTTTCAGGAGATGAGACCATGAGAATGTTGCCTGACAGATAATAAAACAGGTGAAATGTAGAACATCACAGATTTTCTTTGACGTATGCCATTATATGTTCCTATAGCTCAATTGATAGAGCATTGTGTTAGCAACGCAAAGGTTGTGGGTTTGATTCCCATAAACATCTGGTTGACCTGAAATTGCACTGCAAGTCGCTTTGGATGAAAGCATCTGCCAAATTCCTGAACATAAAATGTAAAGGTAAGCATAACAAAATATTATAAAAGTGCTTAGCATCCTCACGTCAATCCCCTGACAACCTCCCACATATCTCCAGCTTCCACAAAGACCAATCACACGTCTTCATATCATAAATCAAGTCTATACACACTCTTTATAAAGATGCACCTGCAAGTGAAGCGTTCACTACATGTCTGCTCTGTGGTCAGATGGGGGCAGTATTGAGCTGTTTGTTTCTGCTGCTGAATGTGATGTCGTTTTGTTTTATTTTCATCTCATGCAACATACACTAACCTCTCTCTCTGTGTGTGTTTCTTTTCCATGTGCACCGTCCATCTGAGCAGGTAAGACTCCCTTTTTCCTTCTTAGTAATCTATATACACATATTTATATGACAGCCGTACGTTTGTATTAATCCACTGTATGCTGTGCGTGTGGACGTGATGACAGCTGTGTGTGTGCTTTAACAGGAGGTTTAGTGCATTATGAGTGTTATTGTAAGCTTGAGTTTGTGTTCGGTTTTCAACACAATGTATTATGAGCTTTGACGGCTTATTTCAGTCTGACGACTAATACAACGTGCTATGTGCGTGTCAGGGTTATATGAGCTCCAAATGTCTGCAATAGTAAAAGTTTGTGTGTTTCTTGTTGTGTAAACAGCTCCTGAGGTTTTACAGAGGTTACTTAACAGATGTACAGTAATGTAAGGCTTTAACTTGCATAGAGATTAATTAAATTTTAGTTCAAATGAAGAAGTTAAGATTTAGTTTAGATCATTCTAATAGCATGAATTTTATATGTATTTTCTGTTTCAAAACTACTCTTTTTATAATCACTGCTTTGCAAAATGCAAAATTGTTATAAGCACTATAGAAATGCAACTGAATTGAGTTTTCCTAAAGACTTATAAAAAAAAAACATCTGTTTCGTTGCTGTACCTTTAAGACGTCTGTATGCAAATGACCTCTATTATTGTCAGTTAACCTCCGTGTCATTGACACTGTCATGCTGATGTGAACATTTACATTTATGCATTTGGCGTCATTGAAATTGTCATGCTGATGTAAACATTTACATTTACATTTATGCATTTGGCAGACGCTTTTATCCAAAGTGACTTACATTGCATTATACTATACATTTGTTTCTAAGTAACACACACAGGTGGTCCGATGGTCATTTGAATGTTTTTGCTGTTTACTTTCAAGTCGATTTCTACAGAATTACATGAGCATTGGCATCGTGATACCAAGGTGTACCGGCTGGTTGCCATGGTGCTCTCGCACGGTTCCCGAGGTGCCGAGCGTGGTTCTGCGCGGGTTGCTATGCGATTCTGTCTTCAGGCAGGTTCTTGTGACGCCCCTCGTGAGTTCGGAGGTGGGCGTGTGTGTGTGTGTGTGTGGGCTGAACCGGTGCTGCTGCGCTACAGGGATGTAAAATGCCCTTGCTTGCGGGGTGTTAGTTGTGTAATCTTGTCTGAAGGGTGTTTTTGATAGACAATGATGTCTCTCAGCGAGACTGTTGTGTCTCCGGCGGCGCTGTGCGGCCATGATCATCTGAATGTCAAACTGCGGCGTCACAGCGATGTTTAACACTGTTACTTTTATCTTATAAATAATCATTTGTGTCGTTTCAGATCGAGGCTAGTTTGAAATTGCAGAGGTGTTTGTTTTGGATCAGGGTGCATTAACATTTCACCACCTCTCTCTCTTCCCCTCTCACCGTTTTATAATTATTTTGGCAAAAAAATCTATTTCCCCTCCCTCGCACCACATGGGCCAACAGAGTAAACAACGATGGCATGAAAACAAACAACATTTCCCAACAAACGTTTCATCACTTTCGCAGAGATCATTGGATTCCATTACACAGCGCTGAGGGTTGCCAACATATCCGCCGGTTGAACGTATATCACCGCTCGCGGTTACTGTCACATGGGCCGTTGGCAGATGAGGGCATTCTTTCCTCCCTGCATTTATATGTTTGCAACCCGAGAATTTCAATTTCAATGCGTGTTTGTTTGAAAAGCACTTTTTTTACCCATAATTCTACCTGTCCGTGTTTTTCTCGATCGGTTCTGTGCTATTCTGTTGCATGTACTAGATGTGTCATTAATGTGTGACCTAGTTTTAAGAGAGTTCAGCTTTAGCTTGCATGCTCCATACTGAGTCCAGGGCCCGAGCTGTGGGACCAGAGGAACTGGAGCAGTGCGGGTCGCACCCGTGAGCATCTCGCTCGCATGCAAATACACACGGATTTAAATAACGTAGATTTTCCTTCAGCAGAGCTCATGTACATGTATACAGATACAGGATACAGATTGACTACTAAATAAAATGAGTAAAGTGGCTTGATCTGCCTTTTTAACTTAAATTTTTTATTATATTTAATTTTTCCATATGAAGATTATGTACATATTAATATTTCCCGTATTTATTTACTTCAGCAGGCGTGGTGTTAGAGAATTTTTTGTTTTGCATGAAGTTACACAATATTTTAAAAACACAGGTTTGTGATGTTTTAAGTGCAGCTTCAGTTCTCTATTGTGTGGATGAAATCACGTCTTGTGTTCTGAGCATGCTCAGTGAGAGCCCAGCGGTACCGAGCGAGAGAGATCAGCTGCTACTGCAGCTGGATGAAAACAGCATCTCTCGCTCTCTGTCTCGCTCTCTCTCTCTCTCTCTCTCTTTCGCTCTCTCTCTCTCGCTCTCTGTCATTACTCGTGGAGGGGACATCAGAGAACAGAAGTATTGGCGGTTTGTCATGGAAGAGAGCCAGTGAAAGCAGTTTAGACACACACTGACTCTCATATACACAGACGCTCGTACAGTAGCTGTGGATCTTTGGATTTATCATGAAGCCGTCACCTGGGGTAAGCGAGCGTGTTTATGTTCATACGTGTGTGTTTTCTCTAGTTGATTACTTTAAATAACTAAATATAAACACTTTGGTGCTTGTCCTCTGATTCGCTTGTGCTCATTTGTGTTGGCATTGTGGTTTGCATGCTGTATTTAGAGTTGAGTAGAGTTTCTGAAAAGCAGGGTGTTTTTGATCACGTAAATGTTTCTGTTTTGGCTGTAAGTTCACAAGATAAACTCACTTCTTGCTAGATGTATTGATATATTTGTGAACTTTGACAGACTCTTATAGATTAATCAGAGCAAAATCAGTTTTTTTATTCAGAAGTTGTGTTGCAGTTTTATAAGAAGCACATATGAAATTCCACATGGTCCTGGCATGCAAAAAATCGGAGAGAAACCACTGTACCGCTGCGATCATGTTGACTGAACATTGTACGCAAAATGTTTGTATGCATACAATAACAATGTGTCACATTGGCAGCTACAAAAGTAAAGCACGTTATGTGTCCCATAATGCAATGCTCTCAACTCACCATTTTCTAATGAACTGAAGTAATCTGAGCTGCAATATTTGTATTTTTTTAACTCCTTGTTTCTCGTCATTTCCAAGAAAATAAACATGCAGTTGAATTAAACATGAGGTCAGTGTAGCGCAGAACAGAACGCTTCATTTGCCATTTTTGTTATCCAGTATGCAATAGGATGCATTCCCTTCCAAGCTGACAACTCACGGGGTACAGAGCATTTCCCAGCATGCATCTGCCTACAGTGGATTGTGTAAAGCTCTTCAGGGTCCTTGATTCTTGACAGTATATAGACGCGTTCTGTGCGCTACCTGCTGCTTCTTCACCTCACCAGTGACTCATGTTATGACTTCAGGGAAGAACAATGCATGTAATTGAAAATAGGCAAATGCGCAGGGACTCGCGAAAGCACATATTAAAGCACTAACGTGTGATTGTGCGGTCATACAAGCATGTAAACACACTTAAACTCACGGGGAGGTTTGTAGTTACGTAACATCTGCGAGCGGCTATCAGAAACCAGCCCAACCTTTTCTTTCTCTCTTTTCCCTGAGGATATCATACCCTATCTTACAGATCCAGTCCTGATCCTCTCCAGAAGATGCAGAAGTTATATATTCAGCCCATATACGGCCGCAGGGACGTTTTTATGTTCGCCTGCTTCTGCGTTTTCCACTCGCACCGGCTTCCTCAAATCTGGCTAATTATAACATCCATCAGGCCAGCGCACGGTGGAAAATGTTTCCCATCGAGAAGGAAATAACAGCCTTGTGTTAGTCGGCAGTAGTCGCCTTGTTCGGCGGTAAATTGCTCGGCCCACTCTTTTGTTAAGTGATTAGCGCATGCCGCTGTCCGTCTCTCGCGAGCGGCGTGGAGACGGCGGGAGAAGCGGCTAATGAGACACCCTGTCAGATAGACGCAGGTGTGGAGACGGCCAGCTCATTCCAGATCTCTGGAGGTTTGTGCTAAACTGCTGTTTGCTCTGTGCTTAGAAAAGTTCGATGGAAATCGGGCTGAAAATAGCAGTCGGGTAGTTCTATTTGAGGTGAAGAAGAGGAGTACTGTATATACCTGCCCTAAATAATGGGTGAAAACCTTGGCAGAATAAAGATGAACCATGTATATGTAACCGTGCACATTTTCTATTTTACAATGTAAGAGCTTGAGACAAATAAGATGCAATTCAGTATCTTGATGTAAGTGGGCCGTAGACAAAACATTTGAGTTTACATGGTGAAATTTCATTTCTGCCCACAGGTTTTCTGGCTGTTTAACTTTTAAGTTCAGTTATTTACATGCAAGTGGATTTTATTTTGTTTTTATCTTGAAGTCCTAGGGCTGTAGACAAAATATTGGGTTTACAAGGTTTTATCTTTACCAATTAAATCTAACTGTATTACAAAGAAAAAGATTTAATAGAGTAGTGATGGTATTCTAATTGTAAGTGTGTATGTATGTATTATTATTATTTTTTATAGTTTTTATCAATGGAAAAGTTGTGCTATATTTTCTACCAATAATAATACAGTATGTTTTCCAAAAAGTGGTTCATTTGAATATATTTTTGTATTTGGTTTTGTGGACTATGTAATAAAGTCGCCCATCCCAAACTGTGTGCAAAAAATTTGGGTAGATGAAGCCCATGTAACCCCAATTTCATAACCCTAGTCACCCCACAATATAAAAAAAGCACTTTTTCATACTTTGGCTTTTAGGGTGAACAGAGACGATGATGCCCGCTCCAAACTGAAATAATATGTACGATATCTTGTAGATAAAAAGACTTCACAACCACACCAGTACCACAAGATTGAAGTGTAAATGAGCCATGCACCCTACAAACCCCATCAGAGCTTTCTCTCCTCCGCCGGGTAGAATTTGTCCAAGCTTTAGCAATCGGCCATCGCTGTGTTCACTCTTGCGAAAACTTTATTTTGCTTGCTGTCTGTCATGTCGTGCGTGAAGCGATCTGTCCACGCTTTCAACATTTCTGTGAACTGAATTCACACAAGATTTCACCACTGACGTCTGCAGATTATATTTACAGACCGTCCGTTCCTGAACCGTCAACTATAATGATCATTTAAAGCTCAGGAGCCATAAAGACTATTTATAACTACTCTATCATGCAAATGGGAAGAAAAGTTGAATCATTGAATCTCGGCTCCCAAGACATTTGGCTTTTTAAGTATGCATATCTTTAAACTGCTTTCAAATGTCTTAAAACATCCATCTGCTTTCTGCCGTGATCCACAGGGACATCAGACTGTGGGCATTTCAAAGAATCCCTCTTCGCTCTCTTCATGTTTTCTGTTCCTTGGCTTGGCTCTTTCATATTCAGCGCTCTGTTGGATGATTTTTAGCACGTTAATGGTGTGCCGTGTAGCCGTTCGCACCTCTGTCAGATCGGCTGAGGGTCTCTGTGGGACGTTGAGAAAGGGACGAGAGGTCGGCAGGGGTCGACAGGCGGGCGAGTTGAGCTTGAACACGACGCGTGTCGCGGCTGCATAATGCGACGCAGGTCTCCACTGAATTATTTCAGGTGGGGCTGCTTTGTTTTTTGCTGTTATCTGTGATAAAAAGTAAAGGATGAAACTCATGCAGGGTTCAGATATTTCCCCAGAGCCTGAGGGAGAACAGCTTTACCTCCATTACAACAAAAACACTGCACAGTGCAGTCTTTACAGACAAAATCACCACTGTTAATTGAGATGTTGAGGGAGATGGGGCACATCCAGCTGCATTTACATAAAGAGAGGAGTGTGCGTGCTTGTGTGTGTGTTTATGAGTGATGTCTGGATTTGTGTCTGTGTGTGTGTATAATATGACTAGATTTGTGTGTATGCCTGTTTGATTGTGTCTCTTTGAGTGTGTATGTCTCTGAATTTGTGTCTGAGTTTCTCAGAGTGTCTCCTAAGAGTGTGTGTCTCTCTCTCTCTAAGTGTGTTTGTGTGTGTGTGTGTGTGTGTGTGTGTGTGTGTGTTTATGAGTGATGTCTGGATTTGTGTGTGTTTCTGTGCATGCGTGCGTGTGTGTGTTTATGAGTGATGTCTGGATTTGTGTGTGTGTATGTTTATGAGTGATGTCTGGATTTGTGTCTGTGTGTGTGCGTGCGTGCGTGCGTGCGTGTGTGTGTACAGTATGTCTTTGCGTTTGTGTGCCTCTCCCTATGTGTGTGTGTGTGTGTACAGTATGTCTTTGCGTTTGTGTTCCTCTCCCTATGTGTGTGTGTGTGTGTGTGTGTGTGTGTGTGTGTGTGTGTGTGTGTGTACAGTATGTCTCTGCGTTTGTGTGCCTCTCTCTCCCTCTGTGTGTGTGTGTGTGTGCAGTATGTCTCTGCATTTGTGTGCCTCTCTCTCCCTCTGTGTGTGTGTGTGTGTGTGTGTACAGTATGTCTCTGCGTTTGTGTGCCTCTCTCTCCCTCTCTGTGTGTGTGTGTGTGTGTACGTACAGTATGTCTCTGTGTTTGTGTGCCTCTCTCTCCCCCTCTGTGTGTGTGTGTGTGTGTGTGTGTGTGTGTGTGTGTACGTACAGTATGTCTCTGTGTTTGTGTGCCTCTCTCTCCCTCTGTGTGTGTGTGTGTGTGTGTGTGTACAGTATGTCTCTGTGTTTGTGTGCCTCTCTCTCCCCCTCTGTGTGTGTGTGTGTGTGTGTGTGTGTGTGTACGTACAGTATGTCTCTGTGTTTGTGTGCCTCTCTCTCCCCCTCTGTGTGTGTGTGTGTGTGTGTGTGTGTGTGTGCGTGCACGTGTACAGTATGTCTCTGTGTGTGTGTGCCTCTCTCTCCCTCTGTGTGTGTGTGTGTGTGTGTGTGTGTACGTATGTCTCTGTGTTTGTGTGCCTCTCTCTCCCCCTCTGTGTGTGTGTGTGTGTGTGTGTGTGTGTGTGTGTGTGTGTGTGTGCGTGTGTGTGTGTACATTATGTCTCTGCGTTTGTGTGCCTCTCTCTCCCTCTGTGTGTGTGTGTGTGTGTGCGTGCACGTGTACAGTATGTCTCTGCGTTTGTGTGCCTCTCTCTCCCTCTGTGTGTGTGTGTGTGTGCGTGTACGTGTGCGTGTACGTTTAGTTCCCTCTCTAATATCTCTGTTCTTTTGGCACGTTGGGTCTTTTGATGTCAGTTGGGCCCACAGATGCTTCCTGCAATAACACCGTCATCCATCAAGAGTTAATTGCTAATATTGGCAGGCCATGTTATTAATATTATGGTGCTGTGGATGTTTTTTCCCAGCAGTGAGCAGCGACGATATTACAGTGCCAAGCCTCATAAAGTGCATGCTGATACAAATCGAGATGGCCTTTTAAATAATCGCTTATTGCAAAACCAGCTTTTATTGCTTGCTGGACTTGTTTGTCGGAGGAACATCATGTCAGGTTTGGATGTTTGTTTGATTTGTGAGTGGTACATCAGTGATGTTGATGCTTTCATACCAGCCCGTCATCTCACTGGTTTCTCTTCATTATTGAAAGCTGTGATTGACGCAGGACTGACAAATCACAGCGATTTGTCACTTCTGTTGTTGTCCTGCCATGTTATTAATGCCGTCTGTTTCACCCTGAAACATCACAGGTTGTGGAATATGTTGTGGAGATCCGTTTCACTGGTTTGATGCAGTCTGGTCTTTGCGAGACTCGATGCTGTGTGTTATCTAGAGATCTGGCAAGACGCCCTACACCAATCTGTCTCCTTAATCTCTCCAGCCTCAGTCGTATAAGCTCAGTCCCCTGAAAAACCCTGAGGATTTTCCTGCCCTCTTTCTTCCAATTGACAAAAAAAAGAAGTATAGTCTATTGATTTTCAATGTTTATTACTATACAAAAACTTTATAATAAAATGCTTTCATCCTTATGGCCAATGTGACCGTGAGCTCTCAGCCTTGCAGATCTACACAATGTTTTTCAGACTTGATTCTCTGCATTGGATTTCTGTTTTTAATGCTATTATCTGTACTTAAATGATAATATTTTTGTCTGGCGCTCGTGTTTGTAGATGGATAGGCATTTCGATTGGTCCCAGAGGGAGAATTTTAGCTGCTAAACAGTTGGAGCATTGCATATATTGCTCATAAAACCCCTGCATAGTGCCATCAAATGAAGAAATGCAGCATCATAGTGAGGAAAGTGAATGTGATATAAATTTATGCGGACAGTGTGGATGGATTTATAAAGTCGAATTTTAGATGAACTCAAAACTGGCTTAGGGTTTAATTTAGGGTTAAGGCTCAGAACAACTTTGCTGTAAATCCATTTTTTGCCGTCTGTGTAAACTTAGTTTGGTGTTAAAGTGGAAATGTGGTTATGTCAGATTTTGATTAATAAAGGTTGTGCAATGTCAGAATTTGGGTAAATTTCGTTATATTTTGGAAGGTATTTGCATGCGTTAGCTAAATGATTTGTTGTATTACAAAATACACCAGACATTTGCCCAACACTTATTCATCTAATCCCATCAGCATTTCTGTCTGAACCAGAAAATCAATGCGGCCAAACCCCGTGACCGGACCCGGCAGAACTGTGGCCAATCAGCTTACACGAACACGCTCCGGGCCCTCGAGCAAGAGAACCGATACCATCCTGGAGAGACGGACTCTTACCTGGCAGATGGATGGCATACAGAGGCTTGCTGTAGGGTTTCTGTTAATGGACGTGTTTATGACCCTGATGACATGAAGTGAATGACTTGCGTAAGAGCGGTGGCAGTTCGTGACAGGCTGACTGCGTCTGTGAGACAGAATTGTGTAGCGGCGCACAATGGGCTGATTTTTGCAATGCGCAGCACAATGTCACACACAGAGCACAACACATGGTAGTCAGCACACAATTATGAGCTCTCTCTCTCTATCTCGCTTGCTTGCCCGCTCGCTCTGAGTGCCCTCATTCTTTCACAAACCCTTCTGCCACGGCTGCGAGTCAGTGGTCATGAGTTATTGGTTGGCTAATAGAGAAGGACCCATCGATGTACAGCGTAACGTATCTGATGTCACTGCTCTAGATGGACTGTGTCCTCGATTTCTGTCCTTGTGACAGAAGTTGTTCAACTGTGTGAGAGGCACAGGTCACAGCATCATATGAGTTTGTTTGATATATGATATATTATTTATATTTCTGTTCTGTGTTGTGTGTTGTTTTTTGGCACTAAAGTTTCAGTCTACATTTGTTTTCTGGTTTAAAACAATGTACAAAAAATCAATAACTCTATTAGTTGAGATTGTTTTGGGACTGTGTCTTGTTAACTATATATTGATCCACTGGTTTTGATTGCAGTAAATGTGACATCATTTAAAATGTAGAGAGAAATATTGCTGTGGGTATAATTATATATAAATGCATCGCATATCACGGTACAAAAAATGTTAGATATGTAACATAGATGTCAAATCAGAAAACAATCGCCGTAGTTTTGTTTAATCCTATTGGTTGAGTTGCCAACATGTGACCTGTGTCGACGTGTTTTATGTTTAATTTTCTGCTTTCACTTTTTTAAAGGTAGCTTTATGTTAATTTAATGTTAATTTATTGTTAAAAATATAGTTTTATTTTTCAGTGACAGATCTTTTCCGTTTCAATTCAAATACACACGAAAGATTCAATTCAACCCTGTTGTCACACCTTCAACAAACTAAGTAACTTTATTGTTTTGGGACTAGATGTATTATTTATATTCAAGTTTCATTTTTTACAATATTATGAAACAATCGTGTTATGAATCGCAAGTATATCGTTCTACCCCATATACCACCAGTCCTTATTTTTCTAGTCCTATAGCAGTAATATAGTTTGTTCCTAGGACTTGTTTTCTTGTCCTAATGTGAGAATGCAATTTACACTTTGTAATGCAAAAGCTGTGAAGAATGTCATGCTTTGTTTTTATTGCCCCCAAGCTAATAGTTTTTAGATGATAAATGTAATGATGTTTGCGTCTAATACACACACACACACACACACACACACACACACACACACACACACACACACACACACACACACACACACACACACACACACACACGTGGTCATGGGTGAACATTAATCACTTTCTGTTTAGTTGGATGGTTCAGACAAGTTTAGTAAGCATAGACTTTTTAGTATGCACTTAATGTAGTCTGCGTGTTTGTGTTGGATTATGGGTATTATGGATTACGAATCACATCCGTCAGGAACCAAGAGCAAAATAAGCTGTGCATGGCGTGCAGGCACTCGCGTGTGGAAGTCTTGCAGTGATTTTAACAAGGACAACTAGCAGCGTAGTTAGTGCCTTTCCATTCCAGCCTGTGCGAGACGGTAATAGATGTGTCTGAAACCAGAGGGACCGTTTGTGCTCGCGCTCTGAAATATGTTATTGCAGTCTGTTGTGTACAGACGTCTAAGAGAAAGTGACATATTCGGACGGCGCTACAGTAAGTCATTATTGTATTGTAATCTCTCGACATGCAAATGAAGTGCATTAGTGAGCGATCGAACGGGTCGTGATTGACACGCTGATCTTGATGAAACATCGCTGGGTGTTTATTATAATGTGTGGTCTGATGACAAAGCGTAATGATGCTTATATTACATTTCCTACCCTGACTGATCATTAGTTTGTTCTGGGAGCCATTGTGAATTCGGTGAGGCATTGACTGGTTTTCTGTATGCAGGCTGTTCTGTGTAGGTCTCTCGCAGTCGAGACTTTCTGACGAATTATGAGACCTTTTGTAGCCCCGGACACAATTTGTAATAACATGCACTTTTTTTCATTATTGATCAATTCATTTGGCCTGTCTGTCTGCATGTTTCATTAATGTGAACATACATTTCGATAACAAAATCATATTTGACTCTAACAACACATTGGTAAAACTTTAACTTTAAAACTTTAGTTCGGGTCTATACTGAAAAATTAGATCATGTTTTGTACTAAAGTCGAAATAATGATTTAAAGTCTCAGGGTTTTCCCTACTAGCGTCATACAGTCCATTTACAAGCGCAGTATGTTATGAGTCAAAAGATTGAGTTTGTCATCTGTGGATTAAACCCAGACTGGAAATCCACATGTTGTGTGCCAGGCTCATCCGTGATGCTGGCGGGCACATTTGTGATTAAGTCCCTGTCATGGGGATGCCAGAGCCACGCATGGCTTTTACACTCATGAATGATTAGTGGATAGAAAGATGCCAGGTTATATTTTTATCAGAGTCTTCCAGAGTCACCTTATGTAATCTCAGAATCTGCTCTTTCTCCAGCGGTCACGTGTTGAATCGTACATTGCACAGACACACTCGGGCACACAAAAATTACTGCGGAGCGTGAATCTTGCGGTCCCGGAACGAAGAGAGTTCGGCGTGGGTAAGGAGGAAAGGGCGGGCAGGTCGGGCTGGATGCCATCTCTCTACACTGGAAAATCTGCCAATACTCTTTAATAGGAAGAGCACAAGATTGCTGCATAAACAGTGTTGCAGTGATTTAACACCTTTGCAGCGAAGCAGGTTGTGAGGAGAAACTATAAAACATGAAGTTCCAGCTTTAATAGTGGTTTTGATGTTCCAAAGACATTGTAAAACGGGATGCTGATATGCCCAAACATGACTGCACATTATTTAAATTGGGTTTTAATGTACCAATCGTTTATCTAAAGATTTATTGATGTTTGGAAGCCTGTGGTTTGGCTCATAAAGTATATTGCTTATAAGAATTTAATGGATACAAAGTTTTTAGCATTTACTCATCCTCGTGTCATTCCAAATCTGATTTTCTTCTGCGGAAAACAAAAGAAAATATTTTGAAGAATGTTGATAACCAAACAATATTGAACCTCCTTTGATATACATTGTAAGAACTGAGACATTTTTCAAAATATCTTCCTTTGTGTTCCACTAAAGAAAGAGATGAATAAAATGATGACAGAATTTTAGTTTTGCCTGAACTATCCCTATAATAAAGCAATACAGCACACATTAGGAAAAAAGTATGCTGGTCCACAGAATCTGCCAAACCACTGTCTCCAGCAAAAACTGGTGGCTCTGCAACTTTCGCCCAACTTGGAAAGCAAACGGACTGCAGATGAGGGAAAATAACAGTTTATAAGATCTTTGTGTAATTTCATATCCATCGGAGGACGGCGAGTTTCCAACATAAGCGAAAACGATTGTAGGTATGAAATAATGCATTTTAAGTGTCGAAGCCTCTCTTTTTTTTTTTGCATAAGCACATTTTCCAGGAAAGCGTTTGAGCTGGCAGGATGAATGGCAGGCGATCCTTCCACCTCAGCACTCTATTGTGATGGTCTGCCGGAGGGGAGCAGTCACGCTCCGGTAACTGGGTTTCATCAGTGCTCTGTTCCTACTGTTGTTTTAATGTTATCTGCTTTTGAAAATGTTCCAGTGGATGGTCGCAAGGTTATAGCATATAGCATAAATATTAATGTGTCATTTTGTGTGCTTTTTTGAGACGATGTGTCTGTTGCTGTTGTTATTGGCCGGTGGTATTTTGAGAGAGAATCGGTTATAAAAGTCAACTGATGAATTATTTAAATACAACAGTGGGACTTTACAGGTTTGCTTCAATGTTTTGATATAAGCAGCTGGTGTTAAATATTTAGTTAAAAAAACAGGTTTACTGGGTTGTCTGCTAATAATTTAACCAGGCTTTTACTACAAATTAAACAAAAAACACGTTTACTACAGTAAAAGCATGGTAACCACAAATTCATCATGGTTTTGCTACAGTAGCTATAGTTAACCCATGGTATTTGTAGTAAAATTTCTACACTTTTACCATGGTAAATTTTCATAAAGAGCTCAACATTGAACTTCTTTCCGCTCCTGATGAATCCAGCTGCTAACTTCATCATAAAAGGGCAAACATGTCTGTAGCGCTCAAGTGTTCTCGATGTAGCCGATGTGTTTGGTCCCTGTGCTTCACCCTCTCTCTGACCTCCTGGGTCACCCTGAAGATGAAGATACCAAAATGCCCGTCTCTCCTCACCATCCTCTCCTCCCCTTGTTTTAGGCGGTACAGTGAATAACACGCTCTTCCAGGCCCCCCCACCTGTTACCTTGGCAACAGGCATCTAACATTCCGCATGCATCTTGCATTCTGATTCCAGCCCAAAACAAACAGCGCGCAGGGGATGCATGAAGGACGACAGCTTCATAAACATGCAGGAAAGCAAATTATATTCTCAAACCTGGCACACAGCATCACAGTTTTTCATATGAACCAAGATTAGATTTACTTTATGGTTATTAGGTGTATATTTCAGTTTGTGCATCGGTTGATGTAAAGGTCACAGACGGGATATTTTGTATATTGCTAAACAGATTTCATTCCAGGTCTTTGTATGGAGACATAGAGACGTTAGGGTGATGTGGTCATATTTATAAAAGACATTTAAGCAGTAATGAATTGTGAAAGTAGTGAATTCTGGTCTTTCTGTAAGCTCCCACTTAATAGGGCATTGTGAAAGGTTGTGTGTCAGAATCCCAGTTGTGTGTTCATATAACCTAAATGCACTGTAAGTCTCTTTAGATAAACATCTGTCTAGATTTAAATAACTATTACAAATGAACACTTGGTGCATTTGTACCAATGTTAGTCTGAAGTCATGTACAGTAGTGCATTTATGTGAGAGGACACACACACACACACACACACACACACACACACACACACACACGTACACGTGGGATGAAGGCTACTGGCAAGTTTTACTTACAGTGACTTAACACAGATGTGTGCTGTAGGAAACAAGAGCATGAGGTCATCGCTTTTCCCTGCTTTATGAACAAATGCCATCCATCGTACATGTGATTCCCAGCGGCTTTGAGTGTCCGCTGTGAGTCAGAGCCGGTCTGTCCGTCTCTCTGCTTGAGTACAGAATCATGTACTTCAATTCAGACATGTTACATGATGCCAAACTAGATAAACAACAAACAAACGTGTTTTGTTTGGGCAGGCAGGAGTCACTTCATTCTAAAATATTTTCATTCGAAAACTTATTTGGGATGCTCTGGTTGGCTGTGAAGGTTTAATATTTAGGGAATAAGCAGTTATTATAGTGACGTTTTCTTTAGCAAAGACTACTCTGACTGTTTGGACCCAAATATAAACCCGTCCCTGAACTCTGGCCAGAAATACTGTTAAAGAAGCTGCCAAAGTGGACATCTGCGTTCTGTATTTACTTCATGGTGTGCTTTAAGAGAATTTTAATACGAGGTTCTCCATATAGACATTCAGTATTACAGCTGTGGTTTAAGTCCAGAATATGAGAACTTGGATACCAGCGGTTTATGTCCGATCCAAATCGTTCAGCAGTCTATAAATCACTTCTCCAGCAGAGCCTTGGCTTTAATGTTATGGATTTGTTCAGAATTACTTTTTGTGACGGATAGTTGAACTTCAAAGGGATGTGCAGTGATGTCAGTCACCCTTTACTTTCGGCATTGACTGGGCAACATTCATCTGTGTGGACACCATGTGTTTGGCTCAGTCCAGGTCATGCATTTATAACACGATTAAACACCTTCTCTCACATAGGACTTAAAGCTAGGAAGTACTATTGACATTTAAGATTATATTGTTTAAGGTCAAAGATTTTTTTTATTTTGTTCATGGCCTTTTTTAGTTTTCTGTACAAGTGACCCCCACAGGCCCCCGACCCCCATGTACGTACTTTTCATCTAAATTGTGTCGTGATAGGTTTGTAACTTCATATGTACGGACAAATCGTTCGGGTGTCAGCCCCAAGAATGGATATGAATGCGTGTTTTGATGGGAAACAGATGGTGTGGTGAGTGGGGAAGATGGATTGAGACATCATTACCGGCCTATTCCAATCGGCCCGGTCGCCTGCTGTCTTTTGCCTA
This sequence comes from Oreonectes daqikongensis, assembly GCA_026939265.1. Lineage (NCBI taxonomy): Eukaryota > Metazoa > Chordata > Actinopteri > Cypriniformes > Nemacheilidae > Oreonectes > Oreonectes daqikongensis. The sequence goes on along the minus strand of JAOTQM010000449.1, from coordinate 896,019 downwards.
GTCTCAGAAGCTCAAGTGTGAGTGAAAGGCCTCTTCAGATTTTTTCATATTTAATAGACAGCGGCTCTGAATGCAGTTTGACACCAGAAGAGCTTTTATTAGACTTTCTAGATATCTTTTTCTGTCGAATGCATGAATGTTTTCCATTTTAGGTCTGCCATTGGTTGGACAAACAGGAAGTAATACAACAAATAGGAAAAAACTTTGAATCATGTAAAGTAAAGACTGATGTGCCTTTTTACTTTTTGAAGAAGGTTCATTTTAGTAGATTGTTTTGGTTTTTATAGTATTTTTATACAAGTTAATCATTGTAATTTTGTGTAAGGACAGTGTGGCGACTTCTGTCAGCCTTGTTTACTTTTAGTGATTGTATAACCATCAGAGATAAACAGCATCATCTGAAGTTGCTGTAAGTGTGAACCGGATTGAATTTAGAGTGAAGGATGGTGTATTTTTGCTCTGTTATTGTCTAGCGCCGTAACTCAGGATTTCATTATCCAGCCAGATGGAATCTGTTGTCATGGCTCAGAATTCATGCAGTCGACTCATTCTGTGCGGCGTTAATGACTTTTTGCTTTATTGATGTGTTGAGACGCAGATCCTGGCACTTGTAACAGACAGCCTGAAATATTGTTTTTCTTTTCATGCAGAGATAAAACAATTTTCCTTCGCGTGCATCCTCGTGCCCTCCCGCCATCCCGCAGACACCTTCTGTTCCCACTCACAATAGAAACATATGAGCAATACAGAGTAATGCTTGAATCAGAGTACTTTAACCACTTTTATACAAGCGAGGAATCAAGTTTATCTTCTGTGATGAACTGCGAAAACATTCTGTACTGTAACCTTTTTAACTTTCTTCCAGTAAAAAACAAATGAGCTCATGCAACTGCCTGCTTTTTTTGTCAATGACATGTAAAAGTAGGTAAATAAAACTATTACTGTTAAAAGCAGCATCTTTTCTGGTCTGTAAAAACTGGAATTGGTACCTTGGCCCTGAGTCTCCCGTCACCATGACGATGCTTCCTAAAGCGTCTTGGCAAGAGCCGCTCTCTTGTTCTATTTGGCCCCAAAATGATGCTTTGGTTTTGTTTTTCAGCATGTTTTAGGCTAAAGAAAGAGGGAAATCATCAGGTTTGAAGCCTGTGCGCAGCCCTGCCCTTAAAAACGCAGCCATCTGCAGCGGTTACTGTTAGCAACACCAACGCAGGGCCGCTTTTGCCAGACATGAGTAAATGTGTGTTCTGTAAACTCGGGGGAGAAGTTTATAACACTTGAATGCAGGCTGTTATCTCACTGGTGATGATGTAATGCGATTGCAGGAGCAGGTGCAATCGAGACATTATCACTGAAATTATATTGCTTTATCCTCAAATGCATTATGTAGACTTTAAAAATAGTTGCATGGTGAACTGTTGCCATGATATTACTGCATCCCAGCCTCAAAATACTGTTTTTATATTAAAAACTATATACACATAACACTTTTGCACCAAAGCTTATGGTTTAAATGTTTCTTTGATGTAAATGCCACCAATGTTGGTCGCCCGAGGTCATTCTTCAGAGACTTAAGATTTCATCATCAGTTTGACATTTACAATGGATTTTCAAACCGTGCAATATTATAAACACAACACAATGAACATGCAGATAATAGTGTGATTCATTTTGTTATGTGTGGGATATTGAGTCATTCACTAATGATGTGTTGGGCTTTCAGATGAGATGAGATTCATTCATTCAATGTGTCATTTAACATTTATAAACCATCTAGTCTGAACCGGATTATTAAGTTTAAGACTGGCATTAGCGTTGTAAAATGAAACGAATAATTTGATGGATGTTAAGTATACGTCTGAAATGATGTTTTCAGATGTACAGTCTCCCAAACTTGATTTATAGATTTTGTTGTTGCTGAATTCTGATATAGAGATGTTGACATTGAGCAATGAATAACTTGAACACAAATAAGCAATTACAGTATGATTTTAAGAATTTACGTTTAAATTGTTGTAATATCTTTTTTGGGGCATGTTATGAGCAAGATAATCTATTATACCACAATTTATATTGCACAAAACTTTATTTCGTCTAAAGTGATCAAACCAAATTCTAAAGAAGATGTGAGGTGGTGTGTTGAGCTTGTTTATTAAAGAGAGAGAGAGAGAGAGAGAGAGAGAAAGAGGGCGTTGTGATAAAGATAACAGAAGGGCATAAGGCGCGCTGACCTTTCAGAAAGGTCACCGCCGGGGCCGCAGAGATCTTGTGTGAATGGCACACGCTTCATCCATTTCCCTGGGAGTCTGAATGCCCACAGAAGCACGACAACATTGTTTATTTTTAAAAGAACCTTTTAAGAGATTGTGAAACTCTAAATTTAGCCTCTAGGTCACGTCAGTTATCGTCATGTTGTATTCTCCTCCTGAGACTATATACATGTTTAATGATAATAGAGGCTGAATTGACCAACTATTGTGTAAATGTAAATAAATGCTTGTGTAACCGTTGGGATGCTAGTGGCACGTCGAGCACATTGCATTGTGGGATAGTTGTGTATGCAGCATGCTCTGCAGGCAATGCAATGCATACATTTGCAAAGTCCTTTTAGAATGATTTTCACTTCATGTTATCTCTCTCTTTCGCTTGCTCTCTCAGCCCGTGGCTTGTTCTTGACAAATAGTGTTTACAACCAATTAGTGTGATTTGTAATCTGCTTGTTTGCCATCAATGTGCAGGACTAGAGAAAACACTTGTTGATTTTATTGCCCGTGCTCTTATTGCTTCAGTGGAAAAATCATTACTGACTCGGGATGTGACCAAATCAACGCTTGAATCTGATGAGCTTATGTAATTAGAACTTCAAGTCAAGTGAATTTTCATTTACATGAAAATATTGTTTAAGCTAAAGTCTGTTTTTAGTCTTCAGCACTGATTTTCTTTCTAACCCCAAAATATATATTTATGTATCATCTTAATAGTATGTTTTTTCCAAACTCTCTTCTTTACAGCCTGTGGCAGGAACAGTACATTTTCAGAAAGGTTTCTTTCATGCGCACATTGTTAGATGAATGATCGCATACGCATGTCTCTGTAGAAGTTCAAACAAGCACTTGTGATTTTCCGTAATGTTCTGCTGCTTACCGCAGGCTTTCAGAATGACGTAGCTGAAAATACTGCATTTCCCATGTTCTCCATTACTAATACTAGTACTCCATTCATGTAGTTTGCATTTTTGGGCTCTCTTTACAAAGCGCAAGGGCAAAACACGCTTGGATCTTTTTGATCTACATTCAGTCTTTTCAGATTTTCACTTGAAAACCACATACAAATGACAACATGTGTTTTTCTCAGAATGAGAGAGCTTTGCGCTTTTGGACAGGTGAAACGTTTGAAGCATTTTTGGAAAGGTACGCGACTGGTTCGTCCACAGCTGGACGCTGGTTCTCCGGCACACCTGCTATCCCCGCAGGCCTGGCAGAGGTATAGAACAGACGCGGGTCTTCCATGCCTCCCCTCGGGCGTACCGCCTATGTGACGGAAGCAAGTGAAGTGTGACTTTCTCGCTCAAACGCACCTCTGAGTGACAGAGAGAGAGAGAGAGAGAGAGAGAGAGAGAGAGAGAGAGAGAGAGAGAGAGAGAGATGGTGAAGAAGAGAGTGAACTATTTTTATCCAGCGTGCTGTTGGTCATGTATGTATGTAAGAGTCCCTGTGGCGGGTATGCGTGACGTTGTGTCACACGCACGACGTTTTGTCACACGCACAAGTGTTAACTTAGGCTGGAAGATGTATGTTCACTGTATATTGGATGTTTTTAACAAATATTGTCAATATGCTCGTGGGCAAGTTGAACGTCAAGTCAAAGTGAAAATGTGCGTATAATAAATATCATCATAGCTTACAGCTTTAAGATCTTTTACAATGTTTTTATTAAAGTTGATTTGATGTCAGTAACATATTGAGTGTTTCACAAGATGAGATCTTTCAATCCACTCTTTACTTTTCTTTGTTCATTTGCTCTTTAATTCTCTTGGTAAACTTAGTTGAGAGTGATATCATTTGTTGAATTGATTCATGTCAAAACTTGAAATGCAGGATCTTTAGGGACAAATGTGCACTCGGCTTCTGCGCCGTGCGTATTTGGTAATTTATTGTTGCCAAGGTAACGTTCACCGATGAAGGATGCTAATCACATTAAGAGCTGCTTTTCAATCCATCATCCATCCAAGTGTGGGTATGTTGTTGCATCTTATCCAGATTTTTAGTTTCCTACACAGCAGTAGATTATTATGGGTGGTTAAGGTGGTTGCTGCTTGGAAAAATGTTGCTAGAAATACAACTACTACTTAATTGATTCAAGTGAGACAACTCTTTATTGATATGAATTTCTCTCTATCACCACACATCAGATGTCTGATTTTATTTATTCTATATGTTTATATCTGTAAGATAATTGATGGAGTTAATGTTTTGCTCAAAATGTCATCTATCTTTAATTTTATCCTGATGGATGTGTGAAACTCATAAAAACTTTTATTTTTATTATTAATAAATAAAATGAAGCTTTTTATAAAACTATTACATTTTTCCTTGGTGACATTATTTGTAATGAATAAATCTAATTTGTTACTTGAATTAATGTTGGCCAAAAATCTTTTATTTAAACTTAAGTTACTAAAGGATTGTTGTTTACATCATATTGTTGTATTAAATGTGAATGATGCTAAATTACTGTAAATTAAGAAAAAAAGCAATTTTAAAATGTCTAGGTATTTTTAATAAAAGTGTATGTTTTTAGCCATTTTGTTACATGCTTTCATCATTTTATAATTATTAAAAAAATGTAATATACAAGTTTCATTTTTTGGTTTTCATATCTAGTTTTCATAACATTTTTATTTTATAGTGCCCAACATTTCTAGTTTTTGTTAGCTTCAAATATAGATTTGGTTGTTAGAATTCGATTGCAATTAACAGATCATAGTTTAGTTTAAGCAAACTATAATAACCCTGAGTTTCACAGCAACGTGCTCGATTTTTCCACGCGTTACCCAGCGGCTCTGAGAGGTCTGAGACACAGCATCCCGTTGTGTGCACTTATCAGCGCTAAACGGCCATTCTGTTGTGTGAACGGCCTCCTCTGTCTTCACCAGCCACTGGCTGTGTGACTGTGCTGGGAATTGTGTTTACTGAATCGTCGGGGCGTTATGGCAGAAAGGAAGAGGGTGGAGAAGAGCAGAGGGTGGGCGTCTGTGAGCTCTTGTGATCGGGGCGTACGCTGGCGTGACTGCTACATGTTTGGATTGGTGATGAAGTAGAGAGACGGCGGTGAGAGAGAGAGACATGTTGAAGTTCAGCACCACCCCTCGCTCAAGGTGTGTACACTTGTGTGTGTGTGTTGAGGGTGAGGTTTGTGCCACTTCTGGTTTTACCTGCTGGTTTAGGAGGTAGTCAAGCTGGAGGGTCTGAAGTCGTCTTGGTTCATGGTGTGTGGTTTTGTGTGTGTTGATTGTTGGGTGTTTTTTCTGGAAGATCCAGATATGTTTTGGTTTTATGGATTCAGCTGATATATGCTTGTTTATGTGATGGATGTGACTATCATCTGGTGAGACAGAGAAGACTAAACCATCAACACACCAGCTACCATATACACACACAATGTCTTAAGCTTTGAATTTTTCCCGCAGGGTTTGATGCAAATCGCATTTTGTCTTTTGCATATTCTGGCTCCACAATTGCAAATGTTAAACAGCTGTTTGTTGTCAGAAGGTTCGGAGGGAACATCTCTCTAACATTTCAACGTTTCTTGTGTTTTCTCTTCCACAGTCACAATGAGCGGAAGGTGACTTGCAAGCATCCAGTCACAGGCGTTCCGTCGCAAGACAACTGCATCTTTGTCGTCAACGAACAGTGAGTCATTTCTGCATCTCTCTTCAATGGCTCTTAACAGTTTTCTGCAGCGTTCACACAGAAACAGAACGCTTTGTCTGGAAGTCACAAAAAACAAAATCAATATAATGATTCATACCGGCTGCAGCGTCTCACTGGAGCCGGACATCTCTGGATGTTTTTGGGATGTAATGGATGCTATTAGGACGTGTAATGACTAGAATGGGGAAATTAACGTGACACATTGAGATTCGAGTCCAGATATGTTATTTTTGGGCCACTCGGATTATAAAGGCGTCATTATTCTCCATTAGTTTGCTGATGGTCACAAAATTACGTCCAACTCACATTTTACCCTCAAACTCGAAAGAAATATGTGTATGTTTTGCTTTAAGTAAATGAACCCAACAACCCTTGGACCATTAAGATCCATTTGCATTTTTATGTTTTAATACCTATTTAGCAAATTATTTATTATTTTCAAATAATGATCAGTATTATTTTCATTTCTTTGAGTAATTTATTTTAATTACATTAAATATAATACAAAATTTAGGGTGATTTTAAGTGTATTGGTTTCAGTTTTGTTTTCAGTTTAATTACATATATTTGTAATTTTCATGTGAATTTTTGTATGATTTATTTGTTTATTGCCATATAAGTTTTAATTTATTTTTATTTCAGATTTCAATTAACCCAAAGGTTTTAGTAAGCTTGGCAGGGTCAAAAATGTACTTGTAATCACCTTAATTTTTTTTTTTGGGGATTAAACCTAACCAAGACATATCCTGATGATTTTTTGCAAAATTCACAGCCTTTCTGCTTTTGCATGCATGTGTTACTATTTGTGTTTGTTAACTTTTGGAAAAAGTGAGCTGTGAATAATAAACACACCCCCACACTTTCACACAAATCTGCCACCAATTAACAGGCCAATAATCACTGGAGACCCGAGAAAAGCATTACGCTGGATATCCGGGCTGTTGTCTGATAAAATCGGAGCCGACAGGGAGTGAAGTCATGAGTTACTGTGGGAAATGTCCTCCTCTTCTTCACAGCTCACCTCTGTCTGTCCAACACTACCGCCCTCCTGATAATTGGCCGGCCGGATGCTTTGAAGCTGCTGAAGAAAGACGTTTCGTCTTTATCTTTCGCTCTCCCCTCCTGTGTCCTCCAGCAAAGTGAAGAACTGTCCCGCTCTGCTGTGGATGAGCCGCAGAGCTGCCAGTTTAATCTCTGTAGTTTCTCCCTCCTATAGATAAACCTCACATCTCTGAGAATCTGATGTGAAAAGAACCGTTTGTGCAGCAGATATTTGTGTCGGTGGATGGCACGGGACGTCTCATTTGATAGCGACTGTCGATTTAATTGTCAGATATTTACTTACCCTTGTGTCAATCCAAACGTGAGTAACACAACAGCAGAAGTTCAGCACTGTTTTCACACTGCACTTTTTAATATAATGAAATTGATGAGGATGGAGGTCCATTAAAAAAAACTGAACACATTCCATCTGAATTGTGGCTTAAATCACAAGTCTTCTGAATAACACAACAGCTGAACGGGCTGCAATTTCAACTTTTAAATAAAATGTAAATTTTACTGAATCCTCGTCATCACCGCTCTCAAAACTCATTTGCGTCTTTATATGATAACATGCGTCATACCAGGTGTCTGTGAAGAGAAGCGTCATTGGATCATGTCACATATATGGTGTAGCCAATCACAATGAATGAATTTGAATATAATTACATTTCAGTCTGCCGCTCACTCACGGCTATCGTATGTCTTCAGAAGACTTAAAATAACACACATTAGATGAACTACTATTATAGTGCTGCTTTTATTTTTGGACTTTAACAGCATCTGTCCCGCTTTACTTTCATGTATTAAACAGAGCAGATAAGATGAAATGAAGTGAGAGAGAATAACTGGTTAGATGTTGTTTAAAGTTCAGCCCTGCTGCTTGTTCAGGACCCGTTTCAATTATCACCTCCATCACACTTTTATCTTGTAATGCAGTGAGGTAGATGCTAATGAGATTTACACTTATTTTTACAACGTGTCACTGTAAGGTGTGTGTATAAGTGAGATTTTGCTGTGTGATGTCAAGCATCCCGTGAGATCTCAGAGCAGAGAATGTGACATGATGCTTTTTTATAGGTTGAGCCGTATGATTGGTTGTCAGCGTCTTATTGGTTGCTTGTAATATAAGATTTTGGTCATAGCGCCCCTCCCACCTCTATGTGATTATTAGATTGTCACATAGAAATCAATACAGGGTAATATATACAAAGATGGATACAGATCTGAGTCTTATGGCATAGTTCATTTTGTAAAGATAAATTACAGGTGCTGTTAGATGTCAAATCGAATCAGATGTGTTTGTTTAATTTGCAGTTCCTCAACAAAGCTCTAGCTATAGATTTGCTCCACTTCTCGTCCCAACACAATCTGCTTATCTGACAGATAAAACATTGCTTCTAAACATCATCGATGTGTCTTAATCAGCTGGACAATAAGGTTTTCTAGGCTATCGACAGACGGGGAGATTGATTTAAATGCAGATGCTTTTTACCCTCCACACGTCTCACTCGCCTGAAATACACATTTGTTTTGCACACAATGCATTTCAATTGTATGTGGATGATTTTTTAGTTTAGCTGAGGTTTGTTAAATCAGGGAAAGTCCGTGTGAATGTCCGTAAAATCATCTGCATGATTGATGTAATGAATTCTCGTGCGGTCACTGTTTTCATGTCCGCTTCTCGAACCTGCAGCTTTAAAATCGAGTGGGAGAAGATGCTTTTCTAGCCTCTCCAGTATGCTAATGCAGGAGGCTAATGGGTTTAAATGGTGCGCTGATGCTTTGCTTTCCTGATAACAAGGTTTCAGACCCGTGGTCCCCCGTCTTTTACACCCACACGTCCGCCTCGTTCTTAGATTCCTTTGCGCTTTTAACAAGAATTAAACTCTTTCAGATTCAAGGTGGAAGATTTTTCAGTGTTCTTGTGCTAGATGTAGTCACTCGTGCTACGAGGTGAGGCGGCATTGTTCCCCATCACAGTGAAACCTCATTAATTGTTTTGTGATGTTGGAAAATTTCAGATTTTTGAGGCTCAAGTGTCATAATAGTTCTCAACCTCTCTAGATACAGTATGTATATGTAGATGCCACGTTCTGCCATCTTTGAACAGTCAACATATCAGTTGCAGTCGTCAATTTGCATAGAAACAGTCGCTAATAAGATATCTATGTACACTTATGCTGTTTTCTATACTTAGACTTAGACACAGTCATGTAAATATATTCATGTATTTATGATTATGTGGAGGTTTGAATGATGGCTTCCTGTTGTCATCTTGAAGTTTTCATCAGAGGCGACAGCAGCAATCAGATGACACACGGACTGATTGCATTAGCACACAAACAGTTAACAGAGTTGAGTTTGACATTCAGCGTACAACAGAATAGAGACGCTTTGAGTATTGAGACCGTCTGGAGTCCAGCTGAGATGATGATGAGTCCAAAAGTATAACTACACATGACCCAATGCAATGGCAAAATACATCTGATGCACATTGAACGTTATATTTTCCCTTCACTTCTCAACATCTTCAATTCTCTTTATATGATTTATCTTTGTTATCGTAGCGCTGCTGGAAAAAACAGGTCATCAAGCTGTGTTTTGGGACATGGTTAACCATGTCAACTACGTCCACTTTTAAACCAACTTGGACCAGCTTTGAAGACACTGTGTAAAACTAGCTTCCAAAAGAATCTGGTTTTATTTGGATTTTACAACAGAGCTGCCATTAATCTTTATCGTTTGATGGTTTCATTGAGTTTCTGGTGAATGTGTCATAATTATAATTTGCTTCTGAGTTGTTTTAAAGCCCCAGATGACTGTGCATTCGGTTCATTGTTTTTCCTTTTCTGTTTTCTAGCCTGAATTGTGGGAAACTTGTCCATCCTGTTTTTAACAGGTAATGCTTCGCTGGCCAACGATTGCCTTTCCGCCATCTTTTGTCTTAAGCTTCACACGCTTCTTTTTAGAACCGGAGCCTCTATTCATCCCTGGTTGTTTTGCTCTTCTGTCTCATTAATTCTGCTCATCCACTAACTCAAGGCACTGTTTGAATTGGATTGCCTGATATCCTGCTATGCATTGCTAATGTGAAGATATGCAAGATTTATGTTTGCCGTCCGATTTGTCTTGCCCACGTTGAATATGAATCACCAATCGTGTTGCTCTTTTAAGGACGAGGCGTTCGGTCTCCATCAGAAATGAATTATTTTGTCCATCGTCACTTCGACAGGGGTTCTGCGATCCCACGCGTTACGACCGAGACAGGGTACGCTTTGAGTCTGTAAACAGTCCTGTCGAGCGTTGGACTGAGATGAAACAATCATTCACACGCACCGTTATGGGGCTTGACGTGAACGCGCCCCTGGTGGCCCTGTCTTAGATAACAGGTGAACAGTTTCTGCTAACATTTTAGAGAGCTGCTTTCAACAGTTTGGTGGCACCTGTGATGTTTTTTCATTAAAACAAAGTGCCTTTTACTAAAGGTACATGATAATGAAAATAGTTACTATTATTACATCACACCAAAGCATGAGATAAAAATATATCTCTTAAGGAAAAATATAAAGGCAGCCATGAAGAGCGAAGAGGAAAGTTGAACTTCGTTCTGAATGTGTCCTAGAGGCCTGCTCGCCTAATTTTGCCTTTGTGTTCCAGAGCTGAGATGCCAGAAAAAGCCCAGAATCCTGCGCTCTTTTTTTTCTTGGGTAACATCTGGCATACAAAGTAGGACGACAATTGAGGCTTCCAGAGTACTTCTTTAAAGACTGTGCAGGAATATGCAAATCCAACACAAAAGCAAAACTGGTTTACTTTCTGACTAATTTATGAATGATACAATATATTGAAGTTATCCAAATATCACAAATATGCATATTGCAATAGTTTGCAATACTGAATTAATTAAATACTGTAAAATAATCATGCACGTGAATGTTTTTAAATATATTTTTGATTTTACAAACTTAAAGTGCTGTCATATTACATTATTAATACGTATTACAATTTTCTTCAATATTGTGCAGCTCTAAATGATACATTGGTGCACATTTTCGTAATCTTTTAGCGAAATGTAACAACTCACTCTTTGTCTGAAACAACTTTTCTTTTTTGCTGACTCTTACTTTGTAGCTCCACACTTTCAGCCACTTTTCTAATTTACTTAACACACGGTCACTTACCGCCATAGTTTAGCCGGGTGATGTCAGGCTAATTTCACCCTTCCTGCCATTCTCGGATGTCGTGGGTGTGTGTCATGTGAGCGATGCCCACCAGCGCGGCTAAGAAGCGGCGTGCTAAATCTCATTATCTGAGAACAGATTAATTAATGAACGCTAATAGCCGTATTGAATGCCCAATTTAATTTGAGCTCAGCGGCCTGGAAGGTCGTACTCGGATCCTTGTACCAGTCTGAACCAGCAGGCCTGTCCCTACCCTAAATGAATCTGTCATGTGTAATTAATGCCAAAGCCAGCATCACTTCTACTGCTGCCCACACATGAGATCTCTTTAATATCTCAATTATTGCTCCTAGACATCGAGAAGCATATCTGGCACTTAGAACGTCCTCGCAAACATCTACCGTCACACAACTCGTTGCCTAGTTGTTTTTGTCCTGTGTGTGACACCGGCGTGTGCACCATCAGCTGTTGCATCATCTCACAATGTGGTCCTTTGTGTCCATCTTAAAGTCGGATGCTTGTGTCGTCACGTAACGCACATCCAAACAGTCTGTGTTAAATGCATGAATGATATTTTACCTTCTGACTCAACAGCGCATGTCAACATCAGAATGTGTTTAACAATGCTAATGTAAAACAGGAGGTATTTTATTTCTTCAAGGTGACCCAGAAGCTAGACAGCTTTATTATTTTTACCCCACTGTCCCTCGCTCCAGATAGACGTCAGAATATAGGGCAACCCTGTGGGATGATGCCCCTTACATACAGCTCCCCCATTCACCGGTCACCTTCTCTTTTTTTGGGGGGAGGGCTTTATTAATTGTATTTTCCTTTTGCTGTTTTTAAACGATGAGGATACGCCAGCGGTCTAAACCTTGACTCTCCGTCTTCCCTGCGTTCAGAGTCTTGTGCCCTTCAGCTTGACTAGGTCATAAACTTTGAATGCGGTTTGTCAGACCTGAAGTTGGCAGGCCATTTCGAGTTGTCAATTGTGTAGGAGGAGATCAGCAGAGACGTGGAGTGAGTAATTGCTTTGATGCATGGGGCCCGTCTCCTCTATGTCTCCCTCTTCTTTCTCTCTCTGCCTTTCTTACACACTTATTAAAAGTGGAGTTTCTCTCTAGAGAAGATGAAACTAACTTTCCACGCTCATCTGCACAGCCGTTGCTCTGCCTTCAGTTTTTAAAGAAATACTCCCACTTATTTTCAGATTAATGTCTTTGTGCTGCATCTCTGGCATACTGTTGGTTATTTATTAATGGGAAGAAAACTTTTTATTAAATTAGTTTTTATAAATGTGTTGGACCAGATAATAAAGTGAAAGTACCCGACAAGTGCTCGGCATACATGGTCACATGTTACAGTATGAAGTATCCCAGCATGCACCTCATGAAGAATGAACTTTAGTCTAAGATATCTGGGCTACTTTAAAGATGCTTAAATATTAGAAAGTTGTAAGATTTAATAACTCTTTAATATTTTATATTATAAAACTTTCTAAGCTTTTTTTGGCTACACAATTCCCATGTTTCCATTTGTGTTATTAGAATTTTTGATGGCTTCATATTTTTAAGTAGCTCATTTTGCTGACCACAAAGTTAAAAAAATGTAATATACCTTGGTTAATTGGTGGTCTTGTGTTTAAGAGTACTGGCTGTACTTTAGAAATAAAAAAGCAATTTCAGAAGATTATTTCCAGCTCAGCATGCTAGCGTGCTAATCTTCTGAGAGTTTTAATGTAAACTTCAGTGTAATGTTTATTTTTACTTTAAAAACAAATGGAAGTGGTTATCTGTTATTATCAACAGCATGTAGTAGATGCTTTCATCTGAAGCCAAGAAAATCATCTAAAATAAGTTTGATGTACATCTGTTTTAATACGTCATATGTCCATCATCTCAGACCAGCGACCAAAGCTCCAACTCCAACTGAGAAGAAAGAACGTCCCACCAGCACCATGAGCGAAGCCTCCAACTACACCGGCGGCTCGGACTACACAACACATCCCAGCAGTCCAACCTCAAGAGTGAGTTTACACACAGAATGACATTGTGGCCTTGACCTAGTTGCAATGACAGATTGGGCTATCCCATCATGCATCAGTAGCATGTTACACTATTATGGTCCTCATTACAGCACACGCGCTCATTTGGTGTTTGTGTGAAATTGGCGTAAAAATGCAAACTTCATCAGGGATGAGTCCAGATGGTTGACTGGTTTTGCATTTTCCTCATAAACACAAACGCATGAAATAAATATATAAACAATTCATGAATCCTATGGCTTGCAAGTTTGTGACTACATTTAATGCCTCCAGAATAAACAAACATATTCACGTATACAGAATGCTGATGCATGACAGAATAGCGTATTAGTTGTTTATCTCTCTCAAGCCAGGAAGTGATGTCAGTTTCACCCTGAAATAAAACTCATTTTCCAGTCTGATAATTCATTGTAAGCATTGTACTTTATTGAGTCTGAACAGCCGCGTCCCTTTAAAAAGCTCTGAGATTAGTGACTGGAATCGTCTGAATGATCGTGTCTCATTAGAAAGGGAAAAATGACATTTTGCTGAGACAGATAAACACGCCTCAGCAGATCCACAGCAGCTTAAACTTTCCGAGTTTGAAACTGTGAGATTTTAAGTGTCATCTTTTTAAAATGCACAGCTTCTTTTCAGAACTGCACTAACCAGCTTCACTTTACTGGAGGTTTATCACTGAATAATGTATGTAGATATGTCTGATCTTCAGAATGCTCTTAAAATAGTCTTCGCAAACTGTGTTTGCAGCAGTCAAGGTCTTCAAAGAAAGTGCACAACTTTGGAAAGAGGTCCAACTCCATCAGGAGGAACCCAAACGCTCCTGTGGTGAAGAACGGCTGGCTTTACAAACAGGTGTGTGACTCCGGCATCTCACGGGTACATATTTCACTACAAAATCAAAGCACAACAAGAAGAAATTATAGTTTGTATAAAGAAAATTAGAAGACTTCTGCACATTGTTTTACTCTGCACATTGCAGTCGATCCATCAGAAGTTCATTTTCTCTTTGTGTGTTTTCTGCACTACATGCACAAGCCAACAAAACATTTACACTTTTGCATCATTTGAAAACCAGTTCATGTGAAGGACAGAAAGCGAGTGGCAGGCAGTTCACGCTGTGATCCAGCTGCCTCAGTAAGTTCTGCGTATGTGATCGCTGCGCCAGCATTCCTTTGAACACACAGCGTATCCACCAAAAAACACGACTACCCCTACCCAAAACATCCTCCATCAAGGCTGCTCCCACAGTACACGCGAAACCGCCGCCTTTGCTGTCGAAATTAAAATTTACATGCGTACACGATGCGAACAAACCGTTCGGGGCCGGGGAGGAATGAAAATGTGATTCATCTCTGGAATTAAATAACTGCTTGTGAAACAGAGATGAGCTTGTGAAAAATGCTCTGGAGATGAGCGGCAACACGGATGACAATATCAAAAACCAAGCGAGGGACTAACAAAAGCAGATTTTTTGTTTCGTTAGGAATATTAAGCAATAAAGCAAACTATGTGGTGTCTGCTGAGACAAAATGTTGCTTGAGCTGTGGCGGTGGCGGGCTGATGCCCAGATACTGGCTTGTGATTGGTCGAATGGGTTGATTGACATTTGTTGTGCTCTTGGACATTTGCAGGACAGTACTGGGATGAAGATGTGGAAGAAGAGGTGGTTTGTGCTGTGTGACATGTGTCTCTTCTACTATAGAGGTGAGTCTATTTCAACTTCTGTTCATATTAAAAGCTACCTTATATTCTCAGGATCGTTCAAATTGAAATCATTTAAATTAAAATGATTTTAAACGTTCTTTAAAAGATATACTTGCAAAGTGACGTGTAGATGATATGACGTCTGAGCTCAAAGGTGTGATGTTCGACAGGGCTGCGCTCACTGAATCTCATCCCTCTGAAGTCCCTTGTTGTTAGATATCCATAAATCGTGCAATTAAATAGTCTGGTGGAGCTATCAGATCTCACTTTCACAGCCGGGCCCATGAGGGGCGAGGCTGTTTATTGGCTGGTGGATGTGTTGTAACCACACAGGAGACGTGCTCTCTCTCTCTCTCTCTCTCTCTCTCTCTCTCTCTCTCTCTCTCTCTCTCTCTCTCTCTCTCTCTCTCTCTCTCTCTCTCTCTCTCTCTCTCTCTCTCTCTCTCTCTCTCTCTCTCTCTCTCTCTCTCTCTCTCTCTCTCTCTCTCTCTTTGAGAGTGCATGTAAATGATGTAGGCCAGGTATGGTTCCATTATAACTAGAAGAGGGTAAGATCGCTAACGCCACCTGTCTGTGTGAGATGGTACTTCACACACTGTTAAATATTTGTCTGCCTCAGAATTTTTTAGATGACATCATTTCATTTCACCCTTATGTCATTTCAGTGACATTCTTCAAACTATCTTCTTTTGTGTTCTGCAGAAGAAAAGTCGTACAGTTTGACTTTCTTCTGCAGAACACAAAAGAAGATAGTTTGAAGAATGTTGGTAACCAAACAGCATTGAACCCCATTGACTTCCATTGTATGAACGCAAAACCAGTGAGACAAAATATCAAGTTTTATCAGAAAAATATACAGAATTGTATTACACAGTTATTCTTTGAAAGCATCATTATAATATGAAAAAAATAATGCAGAACTGGGGTTGTTCATTGAAGGACAGGGATTACATTCTGTGGTGCAGATTTCATTCTTTCTTTAGAGTCTTAGTTTGACTACGAGAGAATTTCAGAACTGAACATTTGGGTTGCCGTTCTCCCCTGGCTATGAAACGGCCTCTTCTCAATTTTATCTTTCAAATCTCAGTCTCTCTGTTGGTTTGTGTTTGTTTGTTCCTCTCTCGCTGCTGTCGATCATTCAGTGCGGCGGTGGGCTGTCAGCCGCTGGTGGCTTTTCTTTAGCATCTTGACATCTTGCAGGAGTTTCACAGATCTGAGCAGCTCACAGCGGTCCAGAACTCGGTGTGTGGGATGGCTGTGAACACTCAAATGATGCAAAAGTTATAGACGTGTAACTTTTCAAAGATTGCATCATGTGGCCCTGATGTGCCATTTTGTTTTAACTGACCCATGTGGGGAAAGTTTCTCATGGGCAGGTGAATGACAACAAATTTAAATTTTCAATGTTTTTTGGACAAATGATCAATTGCATAAATTCTGTTTTAAGTTAAAGCACATGGTTGGGTTTGTCGTGAGTCTTAATCTCTGTTCTGTTTTTGAAAACGATGATTGTTTGGATGGGTACACCATTGTAAATTGTTTAAGAAAAGCTGATGTATATGCATTTGTCTCTTTGTATACAGATGATAAGGAAGAGGGAATCCTGGGCAGTATTCTCCTACCCAGTTTTCACATCTCGATGCTGTCTGTGGACGACCATATAAGCCGAAAATATGCTTTCAAGGTCAGAGTCTGTATTTAACATCTGTGAAATGTGGCCACATTTTCTATGTAAATGTGAATTCAAAGAGAAAGATTTAGAGACAGAGTGAACGGATTGACAGAAGGTGAAACTTTGAACCTGAAATCTAGAATTATAATTTTACGGAAAGAAAGATAGAAATAGAAAGAAAAGTCACTTCAAATTAAAACAGTTCATTGCTTTTTCATTTCTGATTCAAAAGCAACATTTTACTTTTAGTTTAGATGTGTTCAATCTTTTTTAATTTCAGCAATTTAATCTTAAATGGTTTTTAAATTTAAGCTCTGCTTGGTGCACTCGCACTGCTCTCCAGTCACATCTTGACCTGTCCTCTGTTTCAGACGGATGGCATTTATTTAAAGAGAAGTGCAATGAGTCCTCCATCTCCAGAGAGCTCTTTCAGAGCCCAGACAGATTTAGTCTCTCTCTGGGACAGAGAATGTTGTGTTAGGGTGAAAGCCAAGCACACGGGTGCAGTTTGTCTTTGAATTTAATCAGGTCTTGTGATGGACAGTAATGATGGAGAGCGGTCCTGATATCCGCTTGGGGGTCGAACGCTTGGCTGCGGTTAAAACCATTATGACTTCTCGTTAAGCTTTGAGATTTGGCACTTAAAGGAATATTTCAGCTTCAATTCATCTTAAACTCTATCATGCTTTTGAGTACCACAGAAAATCATTTCACTCTCAGATGTATAGAAACAATTAGGTATTTACAGTAATAGCCTTATATTGCAGTGCAGTGTTTTAAAATATTTCCCAAAAATCTGTTGATAAGAAACTGTGATGAAATGGCTTAATTATATTGTCTGTACCACAACCAGGCGACGCATCCCAACATGCGGACGTACTATTTCAGCACTGACACAGCCAAAGACATGGAGTCATGGATGAAGGCAATGACAGACGCGGCGATGGTCCACACGGAGCCAGTCAGAAGGTAAGAATATGCCCACTTATTCACACCATAATGAAATCTAGTGATTGTTCCTTGAATATAAGTGTGGTGTTGTCATTTATAAGGGGTCTGCTGCTGGTCCACACAACTGTACTGTTAGTAAAACAATCATCATCATGTGATTGTAGAAATATATACAGTATGGTTTTCTGAGAGGTTTGTTAACTCGTCTAAGAGGAAGCTGAGTCACTTCCAGATCACAGCGCTTCTGCTCTGTTA
Source organism: Oreonectes daqikongensis (assembly GCA_026939265.1). Lineage (NCBI taxonomy): Eukaryota > Metazoa > Chordata > Actinopteri > Cypriniformes > Nemacheilidae > Oreonectes > Oreonectes daqikongensis. The sequence continues at coordinate 878,238 of JAOTQM010000449.1, read as the reverse complement.
TTGTGAGGAAAAAGCAACTTTCTACACTTGAGCTTGTTTACTCGTGAGATTCTCACAGGCCGAGAGTTTTCACAGCTTTCTAAGTGCAAGGGAAGATTTTGAGCCCTTGTGTCTGTTTGTGTGTCTGTGCATTGGTCTGTTTGAGTCCGTGTATCAACCACAATAACCGGAGTCTTGGAATGTTAAGATTACAATTGCTTTTGAACGACACAACATATATAAAATTGTTGTGAATAAAAATAAATGGACACTGAAATGGTCATTTAAAACAGAAAAACATGCTTGATAAGTGGAGAAAAACATGTTGGGCATAAAGACGTAAAAGCCTTTGCTTTCAGACAGACACAGACTTAAGTGTTTGTTTACAAAAAAGTGTAAGACTCTATAGTGTTTTGTTCTTAAACAAGTTTTTAAATATATTTACTTTTTTAGTCACCCTCATGTATATCTAAGTGAGTCTACAACAGGATATGACATCAACAAGAGCAGTCACATGAGAACCACTTACGATTAATGTGTTTAAATGCATTTTAACATAAACAATTCGACACATGTGAACATGAATAAGGTCTAAAGAAAGTATACATTTGAAAAGATGTAAATGTTTCGTATTTTACACACAGGCTTGAGAAGGTAAAGGTGGAGCCACGCAGCACTCAGGAGATGAACAACATGTTAAATCACAGAGTCCTGACCCGACCCGAGATCCAAAACAACGAGAGAAACCGCGAAACTCATCGCCATGATGAGAAGAAGCAGAAAGCTTTGGAGAAACAGGCCTGCATCCAGAAAGAGAAAGAGAGCAGAGGTATCGTGCAGATGGACGGCGACAACTACGCTCTCCAGATAGATGCTCAAAGACTGGCACTGCAGAAGGACGGAGACCGGTACATGCTGCAGAAAGACGTGGAGAAATACGTCCTTCAGAAGGATGGAGAGAAATACGCCCTTCACAAAGACGGAGACAAGTATCTACTGCAGAAAGATGGACAGAAGTACACCGTGCACAAGGACGGGGAGAAGTACACGCTTCAGAGGGACGACAAACACGTCCCTCCGAAAGAAAGTGAGATCTTCTTGCAGAAGGATGGAAGGTACCCGCTTCAACAGGAGGGAGATAAACACACCCATCCGAAAGAGAAACCTGTCCCTCCTCCACGTGAGGGTGAGAAGTACGGATTCCAGAAGGAGGGCACGTTGGAGCGGCCGCTTACTAAGATCAACAGCATCAAACTCCAGCCCGCACAAGCGGCGGCCATCGCTGCGGCCGTGTCCTCGTCCAGACAACTCCAGAGCGCTCAGTACAAGCCCACGCAGGTCAACGGCTCCGGGGAACGAGGAGGAGATCGAAGCCCTGCGGATGGAAACAACACGTTACCCCACAGGACCGCTGTGCCGCCCCAACCCGTAGAACCCGAGAGAACCCTGAGCAGAACAAACTCAATGCAGCAGCTGGAGCACTGGGTTCGAACGCAGCGTACACGAACACCAGACGATGACACCAGGAGGTGAGGACGCACACATTTCATTTCATTTAATAATAGATATCGCGCTAATATTGAGATTGTGAATTCTTGATAACTGTAGTGAAAGTGACACGACAGTTCAGGCAGAGTTCGGCATGTTCTCTCCCACACTTCCCAGACACATCCCGCTCTCACACTTCAGCATCTTTCTCTGTCTGCAGGCAATGTTCTTCTCTGAGCTCTTTATCATGACCCAGCAGATATTTTTACCTCCGCCTGCTCTCAGTTTATCCGTCGGCCCGAACGGAGGAGGTTTATTATGTAGGAGTCACATATTGCTGTCATGTGCCATCCTCCGTTTAGCGGTGTAGCTGGAGGACACGTGTTTGCGCTTCTCTTCTCCTCCTGCTCTCCTCAGATGAATAAGTCATGGATGAGTTTTGTGCTCAACCACCACAGAAATTTGTCTGAAAGTGAATCAGAGCGGCTGTCAGCGCGGGGAGAGAAGCGAGAGGGCGAGCGAGGAGCGTGTTTTCATGTTGTTTAAAATGCTGATCATCAAAAGGTTTTGGTGAAGCGCGGATCTGCTTGTGTTCACTTCTAAAGCCAGCGTCAGTATTTTTACGTTTCGTTTTTATGCTGGGAATATTTCCACCGTTTGGTTAGATGTTTACTCTGTTAGAAGACGATGTGTATCAGGTTTTTTAATGATGCCTAGAAATGTGAAATCTGTTACTTCATCACCACATAACCAAAATCACCCATCCCATTCTTCTTCCAGCATCACGTCCTACCAGACGCTGCCCAGGAACATGCCCAGCCACCGGGCGCAGATCGTACCGCGGTATCCCGAGGGTTACCGCACGCTCCCACGCAACATGCTGCGACCGGACAGCATCTGCAGCATGACGGGGTCAGTGTACGACCGCGCACTGCCACCCAGCACAGCGGAGAAGCGCCGCTCCATCCGGGACGACACCATGTGGCAGCTGTACGAGTGGCAGCAGAGGCAGGCACACACTCGACTCGGGTACGGGACGCTGCCAAGCCCTAAAGCACTGGGTCAGATCGCAGAATCTATCCCCACTTCTCCTTCACATGGATCACTGGCCGGATATCACACCTTCTCCCCAAATCGACCTCTCAATCCAGACACCCTCTCTGAAGTCTCCTCACCGGTGTTTCGCGGGGATGTGACTCTAGAACGACGACACCGACAGCACCTGTCAAAGGTACAATTTCTACAGTGAATTACATATTTAATTTTGTAGATAATATTTTTATAGTGTGTTAACATGACGTTTTTTTTTAAGTATGGTAACTGTACAGAGTAGAACTTTATTTATTTATTAAATAATTTATTTTTCCTTTTAGATTGTACATTTCTTAGCTCTTAAATATTTCATAAGCTTGTAATAGTAGTTAGTGTTCACTCTCCTTAAAATTATTTTGAATAATCCTTTAAATCCATAATCCTTAAAAAATCCTATAATCATGAAGTCACAGTATTGTATTGGTCAAAAGACATCTTTTAGCTATTGTCTATTTAAAAACAAAATGTATTGTTATTTTTATCATCATGTTTTTTCCACTCTTGACCTGATGGTTGATTGGATCTTTATTGCTCTGCAATACTCACATGCTTTCATCTTCTCTCTGTCAGTATTCGTATCCTCCGGAACGCAGAGCTCCGCCTCCAGCGCAGAGCATCACTGCGCAGTCACTGCAGGGCAAAACGGTATGCTCGCGCTCTCTCTCTGTTCTCAACCTGACAACTTTCCTTTCAGTTTCTGACTTTGCCTTTCAGATTAAACTGCTGGGAACATCATATTTAACACAGTCTTAAGTCTGTGAAGAATGTTTATTATGATGTAAACAGAGGTTTAAAGGCATTTCAATGGACTGTATTTGGTTTGTCACAAAGGAAAATAGGCCTGTGAGGGATATAAGAACATTCTGATGAAACTTGTAAACATTGACTATTTCTTAGACAAAATGAAAATGTCCCACTTTAAATCTTCTCATAAATCTCGAGTTAAACCCCCTTAAACTGATAGATGTGTTAAAGCTGTTATTACTAAACCATTCTTATTATTTTCATACCTCTAGGTTTAAAGTTTTGATGATCTGAAGTCTGTCTGTGTTAAGCTGTGTTTATTTGTTGATTTTAATAACACAAGAGGAAATTGACAGATAATGTCTGAGCAGCTTGGGACATTTAATGGAAAAAGCCTGCGGTCACGTAATGAAATATTAAGAGTTCATTCCTCCACATGCGCCTTCCTTGTTATCGCTGGGTACCTCTTATAAAATCTATTTAGTTACAGTGCATTGAATTCAGTTTACTGAATTAACCATTATTTTTCAATAACAGCCTTTCTGTCTACTTTGCAGACATGATTGTACCCTCTTTACTTTTCATTAATATCTTTTATGTGGAGTGCACATGAAAACATGAGAGTAACACACAAAAAATATCCCTCTAATTCAACACGAGGTTCATTCCCCTGTAACCCATCATATCCCCTGTCCCGGGCCAAACTAACGCTTGTGTCCCCGCTGCAGCCGGAGGAACTCACACTTCTGCTCATCAAACTGCGGCGACAGCAGGCGGAGCTTAACAGCCTCCGCGAGCACACGCTCGCCCAACTCATGCAGCTAAACCTCGACGCCGCCAACCCAAAGGTCAGCCGGATCACGCGTGTGCTTACCCGTGCATCCCCGAGTGAAGGCCACCTCCGTATGCGTTACCCCGCTAAGCCCCGCCCACTCCCTCAATCCTGCCCCTTTTATTTCATAGTTTGGTGTTTTTGTTCCTCGTTGCTGCCGCATGCTGTTGTGGATCGATGTTTCGCTGTAAGATTTGGGAAAGTATCTCTTTCTGTCTACTAACATGTAGAAATCCCGTCAGCCCTGTAGATTGTGATCATGTTTTGAGCGTCTGTAGCATGAATTAAGGAACATGATCTTCAGGTGTTTGTAGTTTCTCTCGGTTTATGCAGAAATCAGTTTGCTTTATTTCTGATTTGCTTATTTGGCTTGCTGCATCTGGCTTATTGAAGTATATAGGGCTGGGTAAAAATCATTTTCATCAATTTTTGTGTTCTATGGATTTTTGGGGGGAATATATTTATATTTGCTCTTTTAACATTATTTTATTTGTTGTTGACCTGCTTTATTAGCTCTGTACAGATCTCGTCCTCTGAGTTGTTGCATTATATTAACTTTGTGTTAGTCTGTAACAGTGAAAAATATTTTTCAAACAATTCGATATCTATATACAACCCTTGCTAAAAGAATAGTTCACCCAAATATAAATGTCTTTCAGTGAACTTATTTAGAAAAATATATGAACATACTAGCACTAAAGTCATAAGAATTTCATTGGACCAATGTACAGATCTTGAATATGACAGCATGCGGATAAAAATCTTATTGGTTCTCTATTAACATTTTTGAGTCTATAGACATAAAGAGCATGTTTTAAGTGTTTGACTGAAGAAAGTCTATTAAAGACTTGTCATATTTGGGTGAACTATTTCTCTAAAGTGACAGAACACCTGAAACAATGTGATATAACCCAGGACTCATTACTCAGCCCTATAGATGTGCATGATGGAGGAGCTTTGCTGTTAAGTCAGACTTTGGTTGCGGTTGTTGACAGCATTGAATGGCTTCTGTAGTGGTCGTGCACGTCCCCTCCTCTGATGCTCTTAACTCCCACAGCGTCTCTCTGTGTCTCACGGTTTCTCACTGCTCTCGTCTCCTTTTCTCTCTCTCGGCCTCTCTAGAGTGAAATTCTTTCCCATCACCTACAGAGGAACCTCATGTACCTGGACAGTCAGGTGAGGGCCTTTCCTGTTTCTCACTTCCTGTCTCTCACTCACCGGTCGGCTCTTATTTCTTCGGCTTTTGTTGCAGCACAGATAAATCTCGTCTTTTTTCTCCGTCATGGTGCTTTAACAGTTATTTTTTTCAGGTTTAGAGCTCAGTGTATGTGTTTTGTTATATAGTTGTACAGATGGTGTTCCTTGCAGGGATATTTCAACCAAAAATAAAATTGCTGTCATTGTTTTTCACCCTCATTTAAAACTTATATATGTCTTTCATCAATGGAACACAAAAGAAGATATTTTGAGAAATGTCTCAGTGGTTTTGTTCATACAATGGAAGTCAATAGGGTTTAATGTTATTTGGTGATCAACATTCTTCAAAATATCTTCTTTTGTGTTCTGAAGATGGCACACAGGTGACATGAGGGTGAATAAATGATGAAAGCACTTTCATTTTTGGGTGAACTGTTTCTTTTAAACATCTATGTACATAATAGACTGTCACATTAATCGATGCTTATAAAAGATTTATTCCCATTATTGTTTATCAGACAACACAATAAATAATGTTTTGTAATGATGATGATTTCAGTAAACACTGTTAATCTCTCAAATACATCTTGCTGGACAGTGTTTTTTCTTTTCTCTTTTGTTTCGAAAACATTTTAAGCATCTTTCCTCCAAGGCTTCTCTTGACAGAACCAAGATAGAGTTTATGATCTGTTTTAGTATTTTATCGTTCTGTGTGCATTCATTATCCTGGAACAGAAAACCAAACACCACAGACGTCAGAAGTGTGTAAACAGCCAGCGTGTATGTTGCTGTGTTCTGATAACGGCTCTTACTCCTCCTCCTCATGTACTAGATGAAAGAAAGTGAGCCTGTAATCTTCATGATTCACACTATGATTGAGAACTCGGCGCCGAGGCCGCAGCTCTACCAGCAAGTAAGGGTTTGGAACACACGGTTATGCTCCTCCCCTCTCGTGTCATTGGCCCGCCTCTTTGTTCCTCCGCCTGGAAGCTCCACCCCCTCACGCGCCCATCCCGTGTTGGTTTCGTTTCCGCACATTTCATTGGTGTTCGTCGTCGTCGTTGTTGTTTTTCGTATTGAAAGTGAAACGTGTTGGCATGGCTTGAGTAAATCCAGCGGGCCGCTGGTGCTAATGTGTCGCTCATTAGCAATGACTTCATTCATCATGCCAGCATTCATGTGTCGATGGAGTTTGGAGTGTATGGTGAGGTCTCAGTTTTTAGTGTTGGCTTTTTCATTAGTCACAGTATCTCAAGCACTGACAGACTCCAGCGAAGCCATAGCTACAGGACCTGTTTGAAAGCACTGAGGCGGGAGTGAATGGAGTGCTAATGGAGACAGTCAACATGAAATCAGATTTAAGCACATTCATTTCATTTATGTTTCTGGTCTCATTTGTTTATTTGATTCATTTTTATCTGAAATGATTTTCTGCTGATGTCACCAAACCTTGTCACAAGTCGATTTTCTGCCTCTTTTAATGTTTCATAGTCCACCACATTACAACAATGAAATGGTGTCATGTTGACTTTGTCCTTCACACAAACTTGCTGATTTTGACAAGCTGTCCAGGTGAAGGAAGGACACGTGTTGTGTTCCTTGCCATTTTAATTTCTGCCAAAATGTGTGTGTGTGTGTGTGTGTGTGTGTGTGTGTCCATCTGGTGTCTGATAAAAGACTGTGAATGTGTTTGGCACAAATGCTGTTTAACAGATTTGTGATTCTTTCCACTTTTAGTAGCAGAAGGTGTTGAAGCACCTTTAGTTCAATGATGAGATAATAAAGTGCGTGCGTGACTCATGATTTCCATCAGATTTCTGTCCCATGTGCTTTCTCCAAACAGTTTGGATGCAGTTGGCATGTTATGTTGTGTAATGTCTGGTACCATTGTGTACAGTTTGTCTTTATTTGTTAATATTTTGCAGTAGTTCTGTAAACTGAAGTTTCGCTGGAGTTTATTGATTAATTTATGAATCTGTTTTAAAATCCTGAACAGAAATCACAAGGCATCATGAAGGCTTAATAATACAACAGTTTCTCAAGTGTTGTTTTAAACAGATGTTTGATCCATGTTGCTTGCTTCATCGCTTCATATTCAGAACATGTTTATATAACACTGTATATTGTGTAATATGAGGAGTGTATTATATAATACATTCATGTAACGTCATGTCATTCCAGCAGATAAGTCCAGAAGACTTCAGAGAAACCTCTTACTCAAACAGACCAGAGGAACACGATATTGATGTAAGTACCTTCAGCTTGCTATTTTATATTATCCACACAAAAGCTAAAGAGATACAAACAATACAGTATACTGATAATATACAACAGCATGAGCAGGTTAGCAGAAGATATTTCTTGATCAAGCTGTGTTAGCAACTTTCGATATCATGAATGGAAATGTAACTTCCTTGGAATGAATTAAACATGAAATGTTATAAATGTTTCATTGTAGTCTGAAGCTGCAGCAGTGAGAATAAGTTCATGTCTGTGAGATCAAAGCATTTTGAGCAGCGCTTGAGCGGTCTGCTGAATTATTACGGTTATCTTTATTAGCCGCTATACTCATGAACTCTTGCTATCATGTGTAAACGCTGCATTGATCAGACAGCGTGCAGCACCAGAACTATTACTGCAAATGATCGTGACTTCTGTGTCGTTTCAGACGAAGTTAAGTCGACTTTGTGAGCAGGACAAAGTCGTGAGAACTCAAGAAGAAAAATTGCAGCAGCTCCACAGAGAAAAGGTACAAAACACACACAACTCTGAACACAACATGCGGCGTGTGACATTAAGTGTGTTAGTGTGCGTATGTGTAAGAGTGTGTGTGTGCATGCGCGTTTGAGATAATAAACCGGACGTGTGTGTGTCAGAAAGAGAGTACACATCTGAGTATGCGCAGATGCATTATTGTGTTTCAGTGTGTTTGTGTTTGTGCTTGTGTTTGTTGTCAGCACACACTGGAGACTGCTCTACTGTCAGCCAGTCAGGAGATCGAGATGAGCGCTGATAATCCTTCGGCCGTCCAGAGCGTCATTCAACAGAGAGATGTACTGCAGAGTGGCCTACTGAGCACGTGCAGAGAGGTGTCACGCGTCACCACTGTATGTCAAACACACACAGACTGTGATGGAGTGTATGATGGATGTGACTCGCTTTTAAAACTGTGGTGTTCACAGGAACTGGAGCGCAGCTGCAGAGAGTTTGAACGACTGGAGGCTGATGTCGCTCTGGCTAAGAGTAACCTGCTGGAACAACTAGAGGCTCTCGGGAGCCCACAGGTGACATCATCCACCTCACATATATACCTGCATACTATGTTTTAAAGTAGTATAGAACAAAGACAGTTATTTAGGTTATTTATTATTATTATTTATTTGTGTGCGTTCAGACGGAGCCTCCCAGCCAAAAGCACGTTCAGATCCAGAAGGAGCTGTGGAGAATCCAGGATGTGATGGAGGCGCTGAGCAAAAACAAACCCCAAAAAACAACAGAACCAAGTAAGATAACACAAATAAACCCTTTTTGGATTTAGTGCATATTTGGCTAAAGATGATAAAAACAAACTTTCAGAGGCATTTTGGAGAACATAGACATCAAGATCTTGAACATTGGATGAAATTGTATATTTCTCTAATCATGTCCCTTTTAAAACTGGAAACATTTCTTGAATTTGAATGTGTATATTCTTTTGTTTTTGTAGGTTTTCCTGGAGCAAATCCTCTATCAAACCTGCATAAAAGTGAAGTGAGTGCGCGCACACACACACACACACACACACACACACACACACACACACACAGTCTGAGAAACGTTCACCTGTGTTAAGGGCCTCACATCACACAAGTTCTTATGCTAAGGTTGGTTGTTGCCCATGGCAGCTGCCTTCACTTTGCCGTTGTCTTGCGATCTGTAGGAGTCAGACCTCGTGCCCCCCCGGCCTCCTCTCCCGTACTCATATGAGGGGGGAGAGCGCCCGCCTCAGCCTCACGCGCCTCGTACCACCCCTCACAGGCCTGAAGACCGCAAGGCCGCCCAGCGAAACGGTGCCCACAGCGTAAGACGCAGCTGTGTACCACCCTCACCCCAGTCACCACCATGCCCACCCGGTCATTTTCATTTAACCATTGCTTTATAAACCCTACATTAGCTTCAGGTTTTGATTTTACTGTTAATATATTGGTGGACCACTTTTTTATTTCATGTGTTTTCATCCAGTGTTTATTTTTATTTTATAGCACCCAGCAAATCAACATCCCTGAGCTTTTCCTGTAAAACATTCAATATATAACGACAAACAGACACAGGATGCTTGTAATTTCGTTTGTCTCATCTTCATTTCCATAAAAATTATATAATGTCAGCAGCACTAATAATTCCAGTGTATTTCATTGTATGTGTGTGCTGTAAATAAAGTATAAATCTCTACTCTCCAGGGTCCAGATTACCGGCTGTATAAAAGCGAGCCTGAGCTGACAACAGTAGCCGAGGTGGATGAGAGTAACGGAGAAGACAAATCGGACCAGACTGTAGAAAAAGAGCCGCCCGGCGTTACCAAAGGTACCAAACACCATCACATCTGAGCACAGACTTATAAACCCGACCTGCCGTTGACTCTCTCTGTCTGTCAGGTATAGTTCATCCTGTCGGTGTGCTGAATCCAAGAACTAAATCACCCATGCCTGAATCCTCCACTATTGCCTCTTATGTAACTTTGAGGAAGACCAAGAAACCTGATCCTAGAACAGTACGTTTGCAGTGACTTCTGTATTACTGACATACTTCTTAACAGTCTGCATGAATAAAATGAAATGTTTGAATGTGTCCAGTCTCATCAGCAGCAGGACCGTCCTCGCAGCGCAGTCGACAACATGACTGGCATGCTAGAGGTGGGTCGCACTCGCATGAGCGTCGAGGAACAAATGGAACGAATCAAACGACACCAGCAGGGGGCGCTGCGGGAGAGAAGGAGGGAGGACGGCTCGCTGTCTCGTAGCCTCTCATTCACTAGAGATAACACTTACTATACCCTACAGGTACCTGCACCTGTCAACATCCATCACACACTTCATCTGGAGTTTATAAATATACAAAGCAAGCAGTTGATGATGAGATTTACAGTCATCTCAAATATGTTGTGGTCATGATGTTGTCTTATAAATACAATACAGCAGTGATTCCACTAAACCCCACTGGTCTTTCAGCAACCCCATGACCTGAAGCTTACTAACTGAGTTTTTGCTGCCCGCATCTCGCTTCCGCCCACGAAGCCGCTCTGTCATTTGAGTTTTGTGTTAGACAGCGCTGCAGTGAGTGATGAGTCGTGCTCCTCATTATTCCCCACAGCAGTGTTACTATCCGACTGCTTTCCTGCCGCTCTTCAGAAATGAGCGTCTGTCAGAGTGTTTTAATAAGCCGCTTGTTCTTGCAGACGCGCAAGAAGAGCCCGTCGATCTCGCCAGACGAACCGGACGACCGCAGAGACGTGTCTCCAATAGAACACGAGCCGATGACGAAACCGGCCGACCCCGAGGAGAACTGCACGACTGCTAAAGACACACCGCCGAAGAAGGTCAAACCGGAGATTAAGGTATAAACTCACGAAACATTCACAGCACTATCATCTACTATAACTAACTATAAATCAATCGGCATCTCCGTTTCTACAGAAGAAACCAGACATTTTCCGGACCAACTCCATCAAAGAATCTTTACTCAAGAGCCCAAGTCCCAAACCGATGCTGAACGAGGAAGAAACGGGACCTAAACGCCCATCACCGGTGGGCACGCAGAACAGGTACAGCTCTTTCTGTGTACACTCATCAGTAATGTTGATATGAATGTGAGCATCTGTCCTCTGTCGTGTCTCAGTTTACAGAAGGCCGTCATGGTACGTGTGGGCACAGAGGAAGATGAAGAGGAGGAGGATGAGAAACCCTCCGGTCAGGAGCAGGATGTCTCTTATGAGATGACCAATAGCAAACACAGCACGTTGATGTCAGGTGAGCGAGACGCCCGTCTCGTCTCTCATTAAACCTTGTCTTACGTCCTGTGTAACACGAACGTCAAACTAAACTGTGTATGTGTAGTGAAGGCTGAAGTTTTTTCTTGTTAAAGAGATGTAGACCTCAGATGCGTTTTCTTCATTCATTTAATAACGTAAACGTAATATCGTTCAGTCTGTCTTTATCATAAATAATCATCTACAGGGTCATACAGGACCATTTCCTTTTATTTTGTGACCCCCTGACTAAACATGATCTCTTATCTGAACTCTCAGTTGAGTGTTTGTTTCAGTTTAATGCGTCTCTGTGTGTGTGTGTGTGTGTGTGTGACTAACAGCTTGTTTGTGTTTGTGTCGGGTGTGCTGTGTGTGATTTGCAGTGAACAGTCTGTCAACTCCGCCCCAATCTCCAAGCTCCTCCTCCTCTCCCCCGCCCCCGCCCTCTCCCCCTCAGCTGACGGACGGATCTCACTTCATGTGTGTGTGAGAGGAGACGTGGAAGAGTAAGAAATGTCTTGACCTGAAGCACACACTACACAGAAGCCAATGTGTTTGGATACAGAACTATATAATCAACTGAGAACAAAAACTAGATCACATTAAATTGGCCAAAACATCCTGTTTGTGTATCACTATGTTCATCTCAGTATAAAAATCCATTCATAGCAGCTTGCAGAAGTTTTCTGAGGAGTTTGGCACCAGTGCACTGGGATTTTACAGCATCATAAATAGAAGCGAGCGTGTGAATGTCGTAATCGGCCTCTTCTCCGGGGAAAAATAAGAGTCCTCACAAAAGAAGCAGTAATTTGCCTCCCAACCAGGGTTCATTAGCATCACAGTATCCCAGCAAGCATGAAGCTTCAGTAATTAACAGTGTCATTAAGAGCCTTTATAGTGAAACTTCCAGATGAGGAGAGAATCTCATATATATATATATATATATATATATACAGTATGACGTATATGTATCATGCAAATGTGCAATTGAAAACATAACAGTGTTTGTTTGCGTTTTCCTCCACCAGCCCTTCACTGTCATCGATAAACCGTCGTATGTGACCGGACATCATAGCAGACAGGAACAGCTGACCGACACAGACGCAACGTCCAGGCCTTAGTTCATCACAATCCAAGGAAAAACGCTCCAATTATCCTGATGATTATTTATATTCCTATTACTGCTTTGTTTTTATGATGAATATTTTAGATCACAGAGTTTTATTCTGTTTGATGAGTTTGAGGTGCTGAACCCTCGTAGATGTACATTACAGCACCCGGATACTTAAACACACACAGATAAACATTTTATTCGAACAATATAAGGGTTGTGTTCATTGTTTGCTTGTTTTATATCAATTTTAATCGATGGCTCCCAGTTGTACCCAGTGTTGGTCGACACGATTATTAGTACTCATATCTTTTGCACTGTAACTCCCATTGATTCTTTTTTTTACTCGGTTGATATCAAACGATTTGTGTATACAAGAGAGAATTTCACTAAGGTGCCACAGTACTGCTGCCGACGGACAGGATTTGTAAATGATTTGTATGGATATAGTCTGCAATAGCCTCCACACTGTTTTCCGACACACTCATGAATGTTCCAGCTTACGTTTTATTTTTCTATGGCTGAGATATATTTAAATAGAGAGATGAGTAAGAGTATTACAGTTTTAAAGAAGAGTATTACAGAGATTTGCTTTAGTTTGCGCTCAAGCGCTTTTTAAGCGTCAAAACCTAGAGGAGAATAGCACACGGGTGGTAATGGTTTTACAGTTCAAAAACAGCAATAAGCAGGGTTTTGGTGTTTTACTTTGATGTATAAACTGTACAATTCATGGTGTATATAATGTACATCATACAATGAGCAGAGCAGAGAACCGTATGAGGTTATGTATCAGAGTCAATATGCAAAATGTTCATATTTCATCTGTTTTATATCATGTGAAATAAATGTTGTTCTTACATATAATGCGCTTTGGACTTTCTCTTGTCTAGATCACTTGCTATGATGGATATTAATAGTTCTGGTGGAGATTTACATTTATTCATTTAGCAGACCCTTTTATAAAAAGTCACTTACAATCGAGGCTGCATTTATCAAGCAATTCATGATTTTTTAATCTTTTGGACAACAGAGCAGTAGCATTTTTCTGTTCAGATAAAAAAATTAAGTACATACATATTTGCAAATAGTTCAATATTTAGGGAATATTTCCAATAACCATATTTTTAAGTTGCCTCATGTTAACATCATCTGAAAATAAATCAAGCATCTCTAATCATCTGAATTCTTTCTAATCTCCTGTATATAACACACTGTGAATACTGATTTAATCCTCAACCACCCACTGTTCCTCTTTTCATTGAAATCTTTTCATGGTACTATAGACAGATGCTAAACCTATCTGAATGTAAGTTACTGGTTTTACTGTCTTGACAACACAGACAATCCCCCAAATGATAATTTATAATTCCTTCACTTCTTCCCTTGAAGTGATTTAGTACCATCTGCTGGTTAAATGCGCTACTGCGATGCGTATTTGATGCTGATGGTGCCCTCTGTTGGGCATTATTATGTGTAAAACCCTGAATGATTTCTTGGTAAATAATAAGACCATTCTTAGTGATTTTTTACATTAAGTATATATACACTTACAAAATAAAGAAATACGTTTGTGTTATTTGATCCCAAATATCCCCTATTAATTTAAACGTACATGTAAAACACATTTCCGTGCGTAAGATGCTATAAACAGGAACTGCTGCCATCTGGTGATGTTTTCTCGAAAGTGCAGGATGGTTTATTTGACTCATTTTTTCATGTTTCACTATAGATTCGTGTGATAATGTAATATCATTGGAAACCCCCAACCAGCGACACACGAGAAAAGCTTCAGTTAAAAGTTTCTTACTCGACAATAAAAATGGAAAATGTGCACCAGTAAAGCATGCTTTAAAAAACCACCACTACCAGCACTTTCAGGTTTTGCATGTGATTCAGGCTATTCGTGCCAAAAAATGAACATGGCTTAAAAATGTTTTTAGATCTGTGATGAGTAAACATGCCAGGATTCATTTTAATGGCAGAAAGCGAAATAAAAAAGACATTGTTTTAAATATATTTAAATACTCTTTCTTTAAGTGTACCCCGAGACAACTTTTAGTCGACAAGTTGTTTTTAAAAGTTAGAAACGATTCTATGTCCCATTTTATTTCTTTGCCCATCGGACACCCATATCAAAATGTTCTCGTACAGAAATGAAACTAAATGAATGTGAAGTTAACATACCAATACCCTCTAAATGAAACTTGTAAAACAACATTCGTTTTTCCATTTTAAACCCTTTCTTTACTTTATCTTCTATAGCCTGTGTTAATCGTAGCGAGCACGTGGAAGCCTTCATAATAAGCGCTGACGTCACGCTCGCTCCTCCCCGCGCGTCCCCGATCAACCTCCAGCAGTTCCACGATCTGTCCGATCGGCTAAAGTCTTAGATTTTCAGCCGCTTGCCGTCGCTTAAACTCGGTCACACCGCGCGCACGGGAGCCGAACCCGATGGCTTCGACGACCCCTGACGGCTCCGAGCGAGAGTCAGCGAACGCGAGCGAACAAAACGGCCACGGGAGCGAAACGGGCCTGCGCGCCGCCGACGATCAGGAACCGGCCGTTAAGATGGACGCGGACGGAGCGGAGACGGACGAAAAGTCCAACGGAGAACAAAGCCCGGATGAAGCCACGAGGGTAGACGGCGGCGGCGACGAGGGCGAAACCGAACCGGAAGCGGAGAAAGAGCACCAGAAGAGCCTCGGCAGCGCGGACGGGACGGGGGAGCCGCTGAAGAGAGAACAAAGGGAGGAGGAGAGCGCGTCCTCGCCGGCGGAGAAAAGCGCTAGCGGCGGCAGCGGAGCGATGAAGAGACGCGCGAGTCTGGAGTTGAGCTCGTCCTCGGATGGAGAGCCGCTCAGCCGCATGGACTCTGAGGACAGGTGCGTGTCACGAGCTTCATAAACACACACGTTAAAGTCACACACGCACACAATGTAACACAAGTCTCCTCAGACAGCAGCTACACATGTTACAACCGTTAATGTAACACTCAGAAATACAGTGTAACAACACATCCGAACGCGCACACTGTTTTCATCTCCCATCTGTTTATATTTCATTATGTTGCTTTGTTTATCATTTGCATTAGTTACTTTCGTTTGTAAATCGTGGCTCTGGTTTAAAACGCATCCCTGTTACACCCTTGTTATAATGGAGCTGAATGGCTGACCATCAAAGACTTGAGGTCATTATAGAAATGGCATGTTAGTGTTTGTTATCCATTAAATCTCCCACAGCATCATTTTAAAGCATTAATGATATCAGCAGTAAAGATCGCGAGAAGTCACCACTGCTGCCTTTGTAAAGTTGAAATAGTTCAGTTTATTTGCTGGTTGTGCTTCAAGTCAGTTTTATATGCTGTTTATTTTATGGTGCAGTCGTAATGTTGTGGTTTTTCTGTGTCTATGGTTTTTCTGTTAGTCTGAAATGTGAGGAAATGAGTTGTTTTTCTCCAGTGTTTTTGAGAGAGCGACTCGCAGCAAACGAGAAATCTCTGTCGCGTGTTTGTAGGCGCTGTGGTATGAATTTACAATGAATACAATTGATCAGATCAACCCAGGAGTGTAGGCAAGGGTTCTTCTGCCATGCCAAAGACAGACGCTGTGTGTGTGGATGGGAATTTGTACTTCCTGCCAGACATGTTGCTTTGTGAAGCTTTCGGTGGGAAAAAGCTCCTAAAATGGGAGGAGAGGCCCTGAATCCTGCTGTTCGGACAGCTGGGGGGCTTGAATGTAACTCTTGTGAGGGGCATTTGTTCCACACCACGCAACAACTGCAGAAATGAGACCGAGATCATGGTAAAATGTCACTTTTGTGGTTTTTCTGGGAATTTGTGCTGGTGTTGTTTCAGCTCATCATACAGATGATGTGTGACTGCTGCATGTGTAAATGTCATGACCTCTGTACTGTGTGTCAGATGAACGCTCACATCACATGCTCATCTGAGCATAAACCTGAGACAAATGCTGATGTCTATCACATGTCGGGTTCGGATGGTATTCTCCATTCATTCGCAGATTCACTACGGTAAACTGGAGGGGACGGTTTCATTTGAACAATCATTAGTAGTTTGGTTTGTGGCCGTTTGTGCAGTGGATGTCTATGAAACCTCATTTATAGTCTGGCAAATAAGACAGGTGAGAGACAAGAACATCATATTCACATGAGATTAGACATCCAGAACACACTAGCAACCACATAGCAACACCCTGTCTGACAGGATAGTTTTTTTTACACTTCATAAGTCTGGCAGTAAGTGTGTACTTGCGTGATTATCCAGAATCCTTTGCTCCAGCACATCCAGGGACTTTTTGTCAGTTGTGGGCAGTCAAGTCTGAAAAGAACCAACAGATGGAACCTCCTCTTATTGTGTGTGTGTGTGTGTGTGTGTGTGTGTGTGTGTGTGTGTGCGCACACAAATCCCCCTCCTCTCTTTTCAGGGGTTATTCAGTCACATTGACTTGAGTTCATGGTGTTTTACTGCGGTACTTTCTCCTCTGCATGGCACAGATGTAGCGTCTGCTCTAAAACTCACTGCCACTGCACTCATTTACTCTTCACATGGGTTGTCAAGGTTCTGTATTTAAATAACAAATAAAAGTGAAAGAGGTTTATGTGTCAAATATTTTTAAGTGCAACATGACGTTAATTGACCCCGTTTACTTTTATAAATGCTTCTTGTGAGTAAATAAGAAAAAACCTTCATGTTTTTCCAAAGAAAAAAAATTTTGTCATGTCATATCGTTCTTCACTTATTTCCTAAAACATCTTTGTGGTAGAATATTTTTCAGCCTAAATACAGTGTTATTCTTGAGTGTATGTTAGGAGTACACAATCACAACCTGTCTGGAGCTCTGTGTTTAAAATAATCTTGTGTGTGTGTTTCAGTATCAGCAGTACATTGATGGACACAGAAAGCATCGCATCCAGCGGACGATCCACTCCAGCCATGATGAACGGTCACGGCGGGGTATCTTCATCCTCTGTGAAGGGCTCATCTTACCCCTGCTGCTGGGACCAGTGTCACGCGCTATTCAACACCAGTCCAGACCTGGCAGAACACATCCGCGGGGTCCATGTAGATGGCCAGCGTGGAGGGGTCAGTGTGTGTGAGATTGTATATACAGTGACTCCACATAAACCTTTAGATTCAAACATGTCTGAGTGAAAAATGAAACTGATATTAAAGCAAGTTTACACTTAGATTTATGGATTTGGCAGACGCTTTTATTTGGCAGACTTACGTTGCATTACACATTATATATTAATGTTAAGCAAAATGTTTACAAACAAAAGACAAATTCTGTCTGCTATACATGGAAGGAACATAGTCCACCAGACACCAGATGTTTTTAAGAGTTGTTTATAACGGGAAGTATTATTTATCTGTAGATTTATCTGTTTTTAGAGTTGATCTAATGCAGTGATGTTCAGACATGTCTAAGTGTAACTTTAGATTTAGATGGTGTTTAATTCTTGTGTTCACTGTCTGTATGTCTCTCTCCTGCAGGTGTTTGTGTGTCTTTGGAAAGGCTGTAAGGTTTATAACACACCATCCACAAGTCAGAGCTGGCTACAGAGACACATGCTGTCCCACAGCGGAGACAAGCCATTCAAGGTTACACTGATTCCATACATACATAAGCAGTCAAGAAATAAGAGAAATCAGAATGTGCAAGACGAAGATGTTGTCACATTACAAAAACGTGTTGTATCACGATAATGAAAGGAAAATGTGCTTACAATTTCTTGTTTTGTTGTGGGGTGACATGTTCCCCTTCAACACAAACTTGCCATACAAGTACAATACTGTGGGTGTTTTGTTTGAGTGATCCTGTGTCGTGGCTGCACAATGATAGCACTTTCAACAGGACTTGTGTAATTATATCTTCATGTGAGCTGTTTTTATTTACTCTAATTGCTGATGTCTGTTTGTTTGCAGTGTGTGGTGGGCGGCTGCAATGCCACCTTCGCCTCACAGGGGGGGCTGGCGCGACACGTCCCGACCCACTTCAGCTCTCAGAATTCCTCCAAACTCTCCAGTCAAGCCAAAGTGAAGGAAGAGTCGCCTTCCAAAGCAGGCATGAACAAACGGAGGAAACTCAAGTACAAGCGCAGGCGCTCTTTACGTACGTATCATTGGACACTTTCAGCTTTTGTGTGGTCAGAGAACCAACTGAGTCTTTAGATCTCTGGAGGTGTTCTGAGTTTGTTTTAAGTGATCATATCTGTCATTAAACTCCTGCTGCTTTTTAACAGCAGTCCATTTCTTTCCTCCAGCGCGACCTCACGACTTCTTCGACGCTCAGACCATGGATGCAATCCGTCATCGTGCCATCTGCCTCAATCTAGCAACTCACATTGAGAGTCAGGGCAAGGGCCACAGCGTTGTGTTTCACAGCACGGTGAGTGACTGCAGTTCACCTCCCTTCCAGCAGAGGGCAGTGTACACATGCTGTTATTCACATCTGTTGGTAATATGCCATAATATGCAACATTTCTGTAAAAATAATTATTTGCCAAGATGAACATCACCATTACTATTACTTTCACATGGTAGCTGAAATGGAGCATCAGTGGTTTGTGTGCAGTTCTTGACCCATAAATGCGTGATCTCATATGTTTTTCGTTTGTGTGATGAAACAGGTGATCGCCAGGCGAAAGGAAGATTCTGGGAAGGTGAAAGTGCTGCTTCATTGGACGCCGGAGGACATGTGAGTAGATGAAAGGAGCTGCGCTCACCTCAGAGCCCTACATCAAATGTCAGCCATTTATATGATTCAGAGTTACCTGAGGGGGCACTGTTAGTCATTGATGCTTTACACACACCTGACATCTATCTGTGCTCACAGATTCACGGTTCTGAGGTCATTTGAGTCATAAAAACTGCCAGAGAAATTCTCGTAAGACTTATTTTTGGTTTATTAATCCCTGGAAGTTTAGTATTCTGTCCTCGAGCGTTCTGTTTCTTTCTGTGCTGAGAGATGAACTCTGCAGCTGTGTTCAGAACACTAGCGTGCTGCATGCTAAACCATACATGCTGAATACTGCCTGCTATTTTATTAATCGTGAGAGAGGAAGGTTGAGTCTGGCGTTGTGGTATGCAGTGATCTGGGGGTTTCATGCATACTAAAAATGGATTTTGAAAGGCTTTTTTTCAAAGACCCACCTGAGTGATGTTCAGATCAGTTGGTGCCGCCGGGCTCTCGTTGGTAAACATCCATGTTAGTGTCAGATCTGATGGAGAGGCCTGCAGGCTGCGTGTTACCACCCACCAGCTCCGTTTCATGTGCCCAGCAAACCTGCCTTGATGTTCGTCCAACGCTAGTCCTTTCCCAATTCCCTTCTAATGGATATCCCTCTCAACGTTTCCATGACAACGAAGGGCGACCTTTGAACGTGTCACAGCGAACGGTTTTTAGATGCCGTTCTTTTAGGATTCACACGCACGCATACGACCGTGTGTGCAGAAATGTGAAATCTGATTTAATGTTGACCCTGTTACATCATTTAAAGTTGTTTATATAGTAAAACTGCTGCTTATAGTGAAATCTAAATGTAGTTTATTTTTCTTCAGTGTTTTAAGATGATTGATTCACTTGCGTAAGTGTGTAGACTTCCACACAAGATGATAAGCGTGAGCTGCTATTCTGAGGCAGGCATCTGAAGCAGGGGAATGTTTGTCAGCTCAGCGATAACCGCACAAGTTGCTTTCCCGGGAGACTGCGTTTAAAATGGATTTCTGGGTCATCACAACAAGCCGGAGCCAAACAAGTCTCCTCCACGGAATAACGTCAGAGGAAAAAAAACTCATTTTTAATCAGCTTGTTGTGGAATGCATGTTGGAGTTGGGAGGAGAATTAAGGGCATCAAGCTTGTGTGGGAATGTTTACTGTGTTTTTATATTTATTATGTATAAATACGGTTACAGATACAGAATAAAGGTTAGTGTGTTATTCTTGAAATGATATTGAACATGTGTTTCTTTGTGATTTGCACAGACTTCCAGACGCTTGGGTTAGTGAGAGTGACCGTGCACAGCTGAAGACCAAAGTGGTCCATCTGTCCCAGCTTCCTCAGGACACAGCCGTACTGCTGGACCCTAACATCTACAGGTGACGCTTCGACCCACTCTGTTAGCATCACAAATGTAATCCATAACACATGGAATGAAGAAGTAGTCCTTCCTGCCATCATCAAGGGCGTGTTTTGAAGTTCCCAACAGGAATGACTATTAAAGACTTGCTATGAATGTCTCCAGCAGATGGAGCCAGTGTTGCTGCGCCTAACGTCAGTGTTTTCCAATCTACTATGATGTGCTTGGGAGAACTCAGGGGGATGTGGGTGGGAGATCAAAAAGCTTTCATCCATAAGAAGATGTTATGTAATTTATCAAAGCCGACGATAGCGTTCGCCTGTCACCAGTAAATCACCTTTGACCTTCTCCCACATGGACACGTCACTTGTTATAGGCACTGTTAAATAATCCTTTTTTTGTTTATTAGACAAAATGTAAGAATTTATTTTTGGAGTTGTGGGTGGAAACGTGTTTGTTTTCATGCATGTTAATGACAGCATGAAACCCTACAAAGCTAAACTTTATTTAACAGGCGTGCAGACAGATGCCCGGTCCTCCGGGGTCTGAAGCACGTGTCCTCCGTGTTTATGCATCAGTGTGTTTTTGGTACAAATATTCAATTGGAAATGGCAGTCGTTCCCTGTGTGTGTGTGTGTGTGTGTGTGTGTGCGCACGCATGCGTTTGTGTGTGCGCATGCATGCGTTTGTGCCGTACTAAAGCGGGATCTGCTTGTTTTCAGGATGTATTTCTAGAAGATGGGGTGGGAGGGGCCACTTCTGTCAGCGCCCGCTGACGTACCCAAACCGAAGTGGACGTGCCGATCTTTTGAGACGGAAGACTTTTTTTCCTTTTGCTTTCCCCCTTTTTATGCTCCGTCTGCCAAAGCATGCAGTGAAATTTTAATGTGTTTTCATCTCTTGAAGAGGAAAAAAGCAAAATCGTGAATCCTGTCGGTGCTGGACTTTTAACTGTCTAGGAAGGCTGTTTTCAAATGTGTTGTGTATCACGATTGAATCAGTTGAATTTCATTCCACATCCTAAACTCTACTGACAAGCTCTTATAAGTCCTGATTGTTTGGTTTTTTTGGTCAGAAAGTGCCCATGTAAATAATCCAGGAGATTTGTAATATATTTTTGTACTGCAAAATTTTACTGTACTGTAGATAGATGTAATATGCCAAGTTGACAGATGATGTAATTGTACAGAATGTGATAGCGGAATAGTTTTGGATGATGTAAATGCTTCCATACACCTTTGTTTTGTTTTAGGTTTTGCGTGTTTTTATTTTTTAGTTTGATGGTTAAAATGGAGTGATTTGCGCACGCTGCTGCTCCACTCACTGACTGCGATGGAGGGTTTACCGTGTGCGCTGTTTGTGTGTTATCTTTGTTAAAGCTATACACAAGCCAAGGAGGATATAGACATCTCAATGTAATGGTGCTAAAGCTAACACTAGCGTTTAGGCTAATGCACATAGGACAATTCTTAGAACAATAATCATGGTGCTGTTTAGATCATATAACAAGACCCTGCTCCCCATAGATTATACTTCTGTCTTTGTAGTAAAGCTGACAGTTCTGAAAAATGTGTTTCTTGTTTGATTCAGTGTAAAAACCACTGGAATTGTTTAGCCGGTTGCTAATGGGTTTGTAGCAAATGCTTGTTCCAGCCTGTATAAACCTTCTGTTTCTCACACAGAACTCTTGTTTATTAGGTATGAGGAGGCCGGGGGCATCTGGGAGTCATTTTATTGGGGCAGATTTGCAAGCATTGGCACAGGGGCCGTCTGCCATGGCTCTGAGCTCAGCGTCAGATGCTGTTTTAGGAGACACCTGACCACTGTTTGACTAAAATAATTCTTCCATTTCTGTTTACTGTCACATTCCGTTTGGGCTTTATGTTCTGGAAATGTATTTAATCTCATATGACAAGTAGCCTATGTATTTTATTATAAGAACTACAATTTCTTCAGTGTTTTTGTACAGTCATTGGTTTTGAGATGCATTCTGCATCAACAACTACTAATGAAAAGTCAGAATTTCAATCTGAATATGGGTCAAATTTGTAATGCACCTTCAGGGTATATGTTTGACTGTACAAACGTGATTTATAGTCTTACATAATACCACTGAGGAACAAGCCAGTCTTACAACAAATACACAACAGCTGCTGTCTGCTATAGCAGCTACAATGAGAGCGTTTGTTCTAAAGAAACCATATAACTACTGCATGTTTCAGGACATTTTGAGATTTTTAAAGGACATCTTGCATATAACCAGCCTGATCATCAAGAGGTATAAATTATTTCCAAGTGTTTGCAGTTACAGTCCTCTAGCTGAAATGGCCTTCCATATAGTATGCAAAACTCAGAATGAGAAATTATTTATTATTAGATTAGATTAGATTAGATTCAACTTTATTGTCATTACACATGTACAAGTACAAGGCAACGAAATGCAGTTTGGGTCTAACCAGAAGTGCAATAGCAGCAAGTGCAGGATATACATTGGTTGCATAAGTTACATAAATAAATATACAGAAGTAATTTACAGATGGAAATGTACTATGACCATGATTTACAGATGTCTCTTACTATAAACAGAAATTTACAGATGGATATATACTATGATCATGATATACAGATGGCTATTACTATAAACAGAAATTAACAGATGGATATATACTATGCACATAATATACAGATGTCTATTGCTATAGACAGAGATTTACAGATGGATATATACTATGAACATGATATACAGATGGCTTTTACTATAAACAGAAATTTACAGATGGATATGTATTATGAACATAATGTACAGATGGCTTTTACTATAAACAGAAATTTACAGGTGGCTGTATACAATAAGTTAGGCTATGGTGAGCAGCAGTGCGATAAATATAGAGTAGTGCAAATAAATTATGGACAGAAGCTATCGAAGTAACAGTGCAATGGAAGAAGTTATTGCATATTTCAGTTAAAGTGTAGGAGTGCAAGATGCATAGTAAACAGTAAACAGTCGGTACTGTAATGAACAGTTGGCAGTGCAAATGAGCAGTCTGGTAGTGCAAATGAACATAAATGTTATGTATAGACAGTCCATTAGTGCAAATAACAAGTGAAGACAGGTGTGCAATGAGGGGGGAGAGAAGAGTGTAGTAGTAAATGAGGGGCAGTGGGATCAGTGAGGGGCAGAGTTCAATAAAGAGACAGCTCTGGGAAAAAAGCTGTTCTTTAGTCTGCTGGTCCTGGTCCGGAGGCACCTGAAACGCCTGCCGGAGGGCAGGAGAGAAAACAGTCTGTGAGCGGGATGAGAGGAGTCCTTAAGAATGCTGCGAGCTCGACGCAGACAGCGTTTCCTCTGGATGTCCTCCATGGATGGAAGTGGAGTCCCTGTGATGCGCTGGGCGGTTTTCACCACCCGCTGCAGTGCCTTGCGCTCTGCAACAGAGCAGCTCCCATGCCAGACTGTGACACAGTTGGTCAGGACGCTTTCTATTGCACAGCGATAGAAGTTCACCAGGATAGCCGAGGACAGCCGATTCTTCTTTAGTGTCCTCAGGAAGAAGAGGCGCTGGTGAGCCTTCTTGACCAGGCTGGAGGTGTTGGTAGTCCAGGACAGGTCCTCCGAGATGTGGATCCCCAGGAACTTGAAACTGGAGACACGTTCAAAACTGGAGACACGTATTATAATTCATATGCAGAAGATGGTTCAAATATTTACCATATATGTAAAAACCTCTATGCAAAAAATAAATAGATAAAGGTTGCCACTACCGTAGTATATAATATAATTTTATAATTTTTTATAATTTATTTTGTTCTGTTGAACACAAAATTAGATATTTTGAAGAATGTAGGACCGCAAAATGTTCGTGGGCTCCTTTGTCTACCATTGTTATTTTTCCTACTATGGTAGTCAATGGAGTCCACCTACTGTTTGGTCACAAGCATTTATCCAAAAATCTTTCCCTGTGTTTAACCAAACAAAGACATTTATACAGATTTGGAACAACTCGAGCGTGAGTCATTAATGACAGAATTTTAATTTTGGGTGAACTATCACTTTAAGGAGCCACCAAAGTTTATAAATTAAATACCAGAACAGTAAAATATATTTTCAAGTGAAAGTTATATAGGCATCAATTAATGTATTTATTGTTATTCTATAGTAGCCTACTTGTTTAACGATGCTTGAGTAAAAAAAATGCGTTTCACTTAACAGGCGATCAAAAATACGGATCACGTGACAATGATAACATTGCGGATGTATCGTGTGAAGTAAGCTATTTAGTAACGTTACGTGATTTCAGACGCTGGGCAGAAACAATAATAGTTATCTAAGCGTGATTTTAAATTCTTGGCTACACGTCTTTAAGTCTATAACTTTTATTTGTTTCATGTTTTGTACAAATTTGACAGAAACCGCTGCAACGGTCTGTCTACACCTGACGCATGCGCGGTTTGAGTAGACCTGAGATCAGACACATCTCGAGCTGGCTTTGGTCTTAAAGTTTTAACGGTATTTAAAAATATAACGAATGAAAATGAATGTACAAACATGTGATATTTGTATAATTTGTTGTTAGTAAAGTACTTTCGTTTCAAACGAACAGGTTAAATAAAGTGACGCAGGACGTCAGTCAGCTGAAGACGCAACGTGACCCCATGTAACGTCAGGTTTCCGGTGTAGATTACTTTAAAAGCGATTGTTTTTGACGCTCGCGTCTGGTGTAGACATTTACAAAGTAGACTTTACTTAACAAAACGTATTGACTCAATTTGCATCAATAACTCAAGCAACCTAATGTAGCCTACCTAAACTCATGTGCAAATTCTATTGAAATGTGTTTACAATATGGGAATGTCAGAGGTGAGTCACTTCATATTCAAAAAATATTTTAGTAACCATGAATGGCTTTGCTAAATGTAAAGTATGTAAAACAGAAACCTCAGATACAGTTCCCGTTCAGAAATTAACCAGAATATTTTTCCATCAGATTGCACACACAGATTCAGTTTCAACACAATATGGCAGTATTCAGATGCCCATCTTCCAAGTCCTGAAACATCAGACTCCTTTGTTTCGTGCTGTTATGCCATTACCGCGGTAATGCTCTCTCTCCAGGCCTTTGAAGAGAAGGTAAGCATGTGACCTAAATCTGTTTGTACCACAACTGAGACCGTATTTAATTCGAGCTCTGATTCTTCAGCTCAGTTATGGGTCCATTTCCATCCTTTTCCCTCACATAGGTCCCTCAAGGACCCGCCTGCGTGTTTCACATGACTGACGTGGTTATGTGGGTCTTATTTAAGCTCTTGGAAGGAGCGAAAAGAGAAATATCATATCAGATATCTAATGAATACTGAAAGGAGTACTTTGTGTAAAACCGTTCACATTGTTGAAGAGGCTCTCTAGTTTGATGCTGTCTTCTAAGGAGGCATCACAGTTGAACTGGACAAACACAGATGATCGGCTAAAAAACCTGAATGCCAAACTTCATTATGCAGAACAACAGATTTTTAGGTCATGCGGCAACTGATAATCTGCCATAGAGATGAATGGGAATGCTAACAGATAGTTGTGTTAAGATAATGTTTTCTGAGCTCACTTCTGTTGTGCATTATGGGATTGCGTTTTCCTAAAACACAAGCAATGCTGTCTTAGAGAAAGTATCTTAGAAGGCAGCATAGTTGTGATTTGTATTAGAACAGTGCCAATGATGCAGATGAAGTGATGTCTAGGGTCACAGATGGCGTGTAATAAATGTGACCTTGCCGGTGAAACGCAGTTTCATTCTACACAATGTAAAAATATGTAATATTGAGTGAAATAATAGTGAATCAAACCTCTTATAATAAGATTTTGAAACTGTTATGTGGATGAATAATATCATGCATAGTTTCATTTGATTGACAATTTTAGTACAATGTTAAATTTTCAAATTTTGTGAGTCAAAAAGTACATTTAAACAAACCTTTAATTTCATGTTGTGATGTTTGGTTATTGATTTTATTTCAAATTTATGCTGATATATTTTTAAGTAACCCTCCCATCTTTGCTTACAGCAGGAGTTTACAAACAGATGCAGTCAGTCAGAGCAGTTGACCGATACGTGGACACAGCTCTCATCCACCGCTATTTTTAGCCTCTGACTAAGTAAATTTCTTTGCCAGACACACGACTGTTTATTTTATTATGTGACATTGTAAATGCAGTCTGAAATTTGCTTCGCTTTCTCTTTTCTCTGTCCTGAAAGAGTCGCCACTGCGATTTAGGAAGATCCCTTTGTTAGTCAGATGGAGATGCGGACCTGCATCTTATCAAGTGGATTGAATCTGATTATTCAATGCCGCAGTGAATTGTGGTTTTGGATGCGGTTCTAATCTGTGTGTGAGAAAGTGTGTTGTCGCTTGGCTTCCCCGCCGATGCGGGCCGTTCCAAGAACGCCATGTAGGACGCTGACTGATTTATGAAACACAAGCATGCCTTGTTTTGCTTCGTTTCACCGTCAGCTGCTGTACATTTTTCAACTTTGCGTAAACAAACCTGTCTTCCATCTCCGAACGTGGGTGAGAAAACAAACAAAGCCGTGTACGTCGCCTTGTAGATCAGGAAGTTATTTTTTAATTCCAGGCAGCGCTGGCTTACGAACAAGAATATGTTCCATTGAGGGCGAATGGAACGTTGATAATAGTTCTGTGTCTGTAAAACTCGATATAAGGGCCCGATAGGTTTGAATCAGAGTTTTGAAAAGGGGGGCATGTGCGTCATTGTACAACAGTTGTAGATCACTGAAACACCCCTTGGCTGCCTCATATTTGGACTGGGTAAATTATAGACATCTTCCCCTAATTAGAACAAGAGAAGCTGACTCTCAGGAGGGCCGTGATGACATCACGCTTTTCCCACAAATCCCAGAGGCAACTCTGTACTCAGTCCATTGAGCTGCAAAGATTGAGGTTCCCATTTAGTGTGTATTTAGAGCACATCTAGCACATTTTGGCAACCCACCAAAGTTTCTGAAGATGTACTGGCGATTTTTAATTAGTTCACCAAGTTCTTTCAAAAGCACAAAAAGATTTGGTTTCAAAGTAAAATATCAGTGTTGTATTCAGTTTTTTGGAGGAAGAATCAGTTTTGACCTTTTTGTAAAAGCAGACAAGAAAATCATGAGATGTCATCTGACTGCTCCAATCTGGTCCAGTGAATTTGAGCAGTAGTTTTACTTGAAAAGTGTCAGATCGCCGTGCTGTCATGCCAGAAAAATAACATAGTAATTTAGAACTGTGTTTTTTGTCATATGGATCAGTTAACTCTGGGTCAAGTTTTTAGCCCTGATTTTGAAGCTAGCTTAAGTAATATTGCATTAGTAATGTGAGCACCGGTTTCAGGATGGCATTGTAATCCCAGTTTATTGCACAGCTCTGAAAAACTTGAGCAACAAGTTTGACGTGAGCAACATGTAACAACAGCGACGTTAAATGTAATGTCAAAGCAAAAGTCTGTTTCAGTGTGGCAAAATAAAAACCCAAACATTGTGATCATGAACCCATTTTAAAGTTGCCCCTCTGACTGCTTTACACAACTGTGTGTTTAGTTTTCACTTTATTGTGAGCAATTTTGACAGTAAGACGACTAGACCTTTTTAAAACCATTAAACTTCGACGTCTAACACAGATGCTACATATTAAAGCATTATATTGTCTTTTCCCGCAGCGGCTGCTTCGCAGTTGTTGTATCAATTACTGGTTTTAATTCAGTGTTTCTCGATGACATCATCACAATTCCCTCTAGCTGGAAGCATAACAGCTGAAACAGAATTCTTCCTCTGGTTTTAATGGAGAGGTCATGCAGCCATGGGAAATATACTTTATTAATATAATTATACTCAATTGAATTTATTTAAATTGATTTTACTTACAGCAACCGCAGTAGCCCCCAAAAGTATTATTACTATAGCAAATGAAATTTATTATTGCATTAGGGACCAATGTATGTTTTGGCATTTATTTGGGAAAAAACAAAGAGATGGAATGCAAAAGATTTCATAACAATTTTAAACATTATTATAAAAAAGAAATATATGCTGTAAGATATACTATTAGAAAACTTTAGTCTAAATTTAGATAAGTGCCCAGATACATTTTTGGTCCATTGTGTATATTAGTAATAAAAATAAAGTATACCTGTTCTGTGACGATTATGAAATTTGTCTATTAAATAATTGCAATTATTGCGATTAATTGTCTGTTTTAAGGCCTTGATATAACTATTAATGACAATTAATTTATTCAATGAAGCAAAGATATACTTTAGAAATGTGAACATTTTGTAAATAACTAATATTATTTACTGTAGAGTGACCTTAACAGAGAAGACTTGAGTCTTGAGCACTTTAACTCGATATGAGGTTCTTTATGAAATTATTTGTCACAGTTACAAGAACAGACAGAGTAAGCTTAGGGACGATAGAAATTAATGTGCGTATTAATTTAATAACTGTAGTGTAGACTCTATTTATTCTTGTGTTTTTCATTAGAGATATGGTTCTTGCAATTTGTTGTCTTTGGTGTAAAACCATGATTTTGATTGACACTTCTCTCTGACTATTTTCCTTGCGGTGCTTTAATTGCTACTTCAGCATCAGTTTGCAGCACAAACCGCATCCAGCAGAGAGAAAATGTTTTGCACGTCTGAAATCAGGTCAGAGGAACCTCAGAAGATTTAGGCTTCAGCGAGCAATGGCAAATGCGGTTAGATATCATGCGTGATTTACTCTCTGTGTGGTCCGTGATCTCAGCTTCTCTCTCTGTCTCTCGCTAATTTCTGTCGCTGGAGCGCTGTTACAAATTAAAGCTCATTGTGTAAGTCTTCACACACTGAGGTGACTACAGATTGATGAATTACCACAGTTGGCTGTGAATTGGCTCTTCTCACGTCATGCGCCTAAATGTTTCTCACATGGTCCTTCTGTTAAAGCAAAATTGTTACTTCTGTTAGCACAAACTAGGCTTCAAACCTCAGGGAAATGGAGCTTTGCTAATAATGTGGCCTGCAATCTCATTGATGGTTTGTGGAAAGGGTATGACGCTTGCCAAATAACAAAAATATGGATGAATGTTGTGATTGGCATGCTTTGAGATGTAAGATTGTGTCTGTGCTGTCAAAATCATTAACTGAAGGATTTCATTCTGTAAAAACAGTGCCATTAACATTTATAAAAGTTTTTTTTTCATGTTTTAGATGTGTTGTCACATTATAGATGTGTAATATATTTAGTGATGTAATATATTTAGAAAGCGAACAGGGTTGAAAGTTGTTGTTTAATTTGACATTGTGCTATACCATTGCAGTTATTGATTCTTTGCTATACAAAATTATAGTAACAGGAATGACATTTTGAGACAAGCCCTGCCTATGTTGCGATATAATCACCTTAGAAAAGGAACAGGGTTGACATTGTGCAAATTGGAGAATGTCATGGTAATATTTCAGTATAACTGTGCTATTATTCTTTGCTACTTTTACTGACTAACAAAATGTTACATTTTTTTAGTTAAACAGACTTAAAAAGTGAAGACCTGGTAATTTCTTTTTATCATATGTGATCCAAATACTGTAGTCTTGCTAACATATTGTCTCTTGGCTAATCAAATACTTAATGTAAGACCGCGAGTCCTCAAGTGACCTTCATTCGTGCCGAAGAGCTAAATCACTTTTCCCCATAGAGCCTTCTCATCCCGGAGGAGGAAGTCAATGTATTTTCTGCTCTGGGTTATTTACAGCTTAATTATATCTTCTCTGTCACAGAAAAGGACAAAAAAGACACATTTTTAACAGCCCAGAGTGAATCATCTTGGTTGACATTGTCAGATTAAATCTTTCGTTGTGTCACTAACATGCACTACCAAGTAACAGATTGCTGTATATAGCTGCTTGAAAATGGGGAAGCGTTTGGGGTCAGAGGTGAAGGTCCGCCTCACGCTAGCCGTCGCTCATCTGGAGCAAATGTTGCGGATGCTAATGCACTCGCGCTCCGAACGCTGCGCTTGGCAGATTAATTCACGGTTCTCTGGCGCAATGACTCATCAGATTTCTGCTGTTGTTGTCGTACACGAGAAAGTCGTTTTGTTAGAGCGGTGACAAAACATGCCAGCTATGAAACAAAAGCGAATAAATGTTAAACTTTTTCTATTTAACCAAATGATTTTTATCTAGGCCTGGTTATATAAAACAGCACATGCTTAAGATGGATGAGCATGTAGTCTCACAAATGCATGTGCAGATCACAGTTGCTCAAAGTCAAAAGTATATGAAGTACATAAAGAAATTGTGAATAGGCTTTATTTTCTTCATGTCTATATGTAGTCTGTTCTGTGTTAATTTTTGGGTGAAATGTAAATGTGGAAATGTGTGTTTACTATTGCAGGTGTGTATAACTGTGTTGTTCTCGTGTGTGCATTTGTGGTTTTCTCTGGTGGATGTTTTGCGTTGTAGTTTTTAAAGCGTTCCAACAATATTAAAAATCTAAAGAGCATCTTCTTTGTCTTGTAGTCCCAGGATGGTTAACAGACAGCAGAGCACACTATCGATCTTCATGCTTGGCCTCTGGTCTTGATTTTAAGCATGCTGTTTTCTCATCAGAGGAAGTGAGGTACATGAGAGGTGGGCCTGCATGTGGAAGACATTTCCTTGTTCCTGTGGCTGTTTTTACAGAACCTCAGGCTTTACGACTTTTTAACCAAAACTAAAGAGCAAGCCCGAGTCCAAAAAGCAAAAATATTACTTATCTAGCTATTCTTATTAATCATTTTGTATTATGCTGTGCTTTCTTAAGATTGATTCGTCGACTATTTGTTTAGGCAGCGCACATGTACACGTATCTTTTCACATCCCTGTTATTCTATTAATCCCAGCTGCTAATAAGACCTCGTCCCATTTGATTCGTACCTGCTGCCTGTTTCCCGCAAACTATTTTAGCTGCTCTGATGTTCTCCCAGCTGTCATCCGAGTCTGTTGGCTGGCGTGTGGAAATGTTCATTGTAACGAAGGCTTTGGCAGCGATGGACGTGAACACACACGGCCCATAAATCATCTGATAACCCCTGCAAGCAGTCCAGCCGTGTCTGTCTCATGCAAAGATTCTTGTTCCTTTTGCCTCTTTACATTCTTCAGTGCGAAACATCTAATATTGCTTCACAGCTGCCCTCGGGATGGATCGAGAGACTTTCTGAGACACAATGTTTAGGTTTGCTCTTCTACTGAAAGTGCTAGCGAGACAGACGTGTAATGGAGTGAGTAGAAACACTGGAATTCGTGTCCGACAACAAGTCAAATAACTGAGTGTGTGAGAATGTTGGCCCCGTTTCTTTTCGCTGTCAGTTTGTTTTCCGTGTCTCTAAAAAATATTTTCAGCTCTTTCATGACTGTTAACAAAATCCAAACTGTCCATGACTACTGTCGAATGTATACATTTTTCTGCCAGGAAGGACAGATTTAAATGTACCCGCATATAAATATTAAATTCTAACTTGGCAACAAACCTAGTGGAGCATT
Organism: Oreonectes daqikongensis; assembly: GCA_026939265.1. Lineage (NCBI taxonomy): Eukaryota > Metazoa > Chordata > Actinopteri > Cypriniformes > Nemacheilidae > Oreonectes > Oreonectes daqikongensis. Next base: position 846,148 of record JAOTQM010000449.1, on the reverse strand, counting down.
AGCGTTGAGACAGCGGCTCACTTTTATCACTGTTGAAAGCGTCTGTCGCACTTTGGTGTTAAGTTATAAATAATGAACCCTCTGCGTTTCTTCACCATGACAACTTTCTCATTTTTCAGAGCGGGATTCGAGAGGGTTAGCAATGGTCCTGGGGTCGTGTTTACATGAACCTCTACAATATCTTGGGAATTATGGCTAAATATGGTCTCATCATACTGCATGTTTTGTAACAGCTTGTCACTTAAAAGCTTCGCTGCTTTAAGGTGCCCCTTCATCTTTACTTTGTTTTACACTATTTCTATTAATGGCCCTTATGTTTATGGCAGTTTGTCTAATCCAGTATGACTTAGCATGTATTTCGGCATGAGCTAGAAGTCAGGTTGGTTGACCTTTCCAAACTCATTTGCTATTCACCGGCTAAACTGCAGTAAAGGGTTCGAGAGAGCGGCAGAACTGTTGGCTTCGGTGTGACCCAACAAAAACATCAAACAACAGTGTAAACCTGTTCCAGAGCAGATTCTGGAAACACATGGGCAATGTGGCTCAGCTCCATTTAGACCAAACAAGAAACAGGTTTTTATGAGATTCGGCTTGAAATTTAAGGCATTTTGAGTGCCCAAAATGCCAAGCGCAGTCTCGGTTGTATGGGAATATCGGGTTGTGCATATTTTCAGTGCCATGGATGAGATTCATGTGTCGGGTCGATCAATCTTGCTCCGTTTGGCGGAGGGGAAACATCTCGTTCTTAGCATCCCACACATTTTAGGGTTATCGGAAAAGGTGGCTGCCTCTTACAGATGTTTGGTTTAAGAGTTATAGCCAATCCATGCTTTTGCATACTGCAGTCAAACCTCTGTCTGAAAATTCCTTATCGCTTATTTCCTATGCGTATTATTAAGATATGTATATTATTTGTTAAATTGTGTTGAGAAAGCTAGATGATGTCTTTTTAAAACCAGTGCTTTAAGAACATGTATCCTCATGTCAGATTCCATCATTTATCCAGACTGCTGTGTTTTTGTGTGTCCTTAGCAGAAAGCCTCTGAAGGGTTTTTATTGATTTATTAATGCTGTAACTATAGGGGCTTTAGAGATGATTGTCTGCAGTTATCGAGGTGGTTATTCCTGTGCGCTCCGGTCTGAGAAACATTAACGCTGCAATCCATGGAATGTGTGAAGTAAGTGTTTGGATGCTTGTCTGATTCTGCGGTGATATTAATGCACTCGTCTGATAAATAGATATAAATGCTTGTCACTTAAAATATAGTTTTCTAGGGCTCTCTGCAGCCCAAACTGCACGAGGAGCACATCAGAGAGGGAACTTTAGCATCAAAAGGTGTTGAGTTTTCCTGTTAATGGGAAACACATGCAAGCTGGTTTGAATGTCCAGTCCTTCATATCTCCTTCCCTGAAGCGCTGCACGGGTGAAGACTGAAAGTTAAGCATTACTCCGTAATCTGCCATAAGACATTTTATAATGAACATCTCATCGACAGGTCACACGACAGCACTATGCTGATGGTCACGTGTTAAGTCACATGACTCCCAAATTCATCCTGATTGGTCGGATGGGATGCTTCAGTCTCTTTCTCTCACTCTGTGAGCGTTGTAAATGTAGGTTAGATTCAAGGCTTCTCTGTGATGTCTTTTGTCATTGTGTGTGCACAATTTTACCCCAGATCCATGTTACTATGATACGAGTGTGAGGTTTAAATCCCATTATACATTTTTATGAGGTTGACTTGACTGCTTTTTTTGTCTTAATAACACCTATGCATTTAAATAATTTTATCTTTTTAACATTATTGTAATATTCTTCATTATCATAAAAAAATTCACAGGGCAAAATATCTTACGATCTTTTATAACAAGCTTTGTAGTCTGTAAGCAAACTGTAGTTTCACTTTATAAAAAAGTTTTTATTTGAATTTTTGCATCAGATTTATGCTGTCCTAATATGTCATTTAGAAAGTCTCTTAAATGAGATATCACACAAAACGTAATAAACTAGCATAGCTAAACTGCATGTTTTATGGGATATAGGACAAATGGTTTTAACCAATTTCCATTGTTTTTGTCTCCCACCCGGCAGTCCCATCATTCACAATACCTCGCGCTGTGGCTTGCATCAAACCCCACGGGTAATTCCATTCCTCCAATCAACTTTGAGAAAATGCTAAATCCATCTGCACTCCTGCCCTTTCCATCCCCATAGACTTTCTTTGACCTTTCTTTGACATCAGCATTGTTATTTGCAGTGGATTACAAAACAGATCCATCTCTGGATGCTGATTGGTCAGTATACCTTTGTTAAAATACGCCATGTTAAATATTTTGTAACATGTATCCACAGAATAACCCTCTGTTATTGTTTGCAAATGCAAAATGTCACGAACACATTTTAATGCAAATAATACTTTTTTTAGTTTTATAAAAAACATTATGGATCCTAAAGCTGTGGCAGTATTCAGAGCATAGCACATATTTGGGTGCCTTTTATAAAAGCTGCATTTTAAACCGTTTTATTGCTTTAACTGTTATGAATTTAACACATTTATCTTGTTGCCGACCAAAAACGGCTTTAAGCATACAAAGCCTCTTTGCAGACACCACAGTTGTTCATGGTTTTCCCATGATGTTTTTGTGATGGGAGCACATGTGGCCAATCATTGACGTGTGATCTAACAGTGGCCCTGCTCTGATGTCATAACCCCAGATTGTGTTTGTCTCAGGGCCATATGATGGACAACAGGCCTCTGCCCTCAGCTGCGAGCACGTCTGTGTGTGTGCGTGTGTGTGTGCGTGTGTGTGTGTGCGTGTGTGTGCGTGCGTGTGTGCGTGTGCGTGTGTGTGCGTGTGTGTGTGTGTGTGCGTGTGTGTGTGTGTGTGTGTGTGTGCGCTCTCGTTTGCCGGCGTGACACGGATTGGGTACAAATATAGCCAAGCTCTTTTGATAATGAATAGATGTACGTGAGCGTTTTTGTCCCCCGAGAACAGACGCTCCCCTGAGGCGGACCTCGCATTATGAAACATATCATCCTCTTGTAGTTTGGCAGTCTGTTTGCAGAGACCACATCAAAAACTCGCCCGGGATCAGTGTCTAAGTCATGACACAAAATTCCTCTTTTCTGTGTGCTTTAAACATTGTGAACTTCATGACGCATTCGAATACCACAGAGCAGAACCCACCCCCTCAAGTTTTTAAATATTATAGACAGTAAAATATATACATATAAAACCGAGATAAACACATTATGTAGACATGATGTTTTAAGTGGAATATTTGACTCCAGAAAACTGAATTATTGAAGTTAATACATTCCCAAGCACTGTCATCCCGTGTGTTTAAATATTTAATAATTCATTCAGTTGTCATGTATTTTTTTCCAAGTTCCCCCTCAAAACACATCAAAATGTGAATCCAAGGTCCCAACAAAATGTCTTTGTTGCTAGTTGTGTGTATGCTTGTTATACGGCGAACAAACAGTTTAATGATACTGCATGCTTGTAACTTCAATAAAATGCATCTAAAAATATTGTTTTGTACTGAATTACCTCGCTCTAATAAAATCCATGTAATATTTTGCATGTCGAGCAGTGCAGGCCACCAAGTTAAAGCAGGCCAAGCTGGCCAAAATAAAATGCACCGATCAAATGACATTTACTATTGTCATCTATCACAGGGGCCGTAGACCACGCAGAAAACGTCCCGCCAAACATGCCTAATGTTACGGAGCGTAAAGCCTCGCTCTGCTCCCATCTATGGCCATGTGTGCCCTCCCAAACTTCAAGCAGTGAATTCTTTGAATTATTAATGTCAACAGGAAAGAGCAAGTGACGACAATGGAGAGGGCGAACGTGTAATTTGCTCAACCTCCATCGTTCCGGCGTATACGCGGTTTTTACGACCGTGCATGCGCGCGGATATTAAACGCAGAGACCGCAGATGAACTTTGACAAGTTTTCCCGCTGTCGCACCACAACTTCATCCTGTTAACTTGTCTTTGGTATCTGAGAAAGAGGTTGCTGTGGGTTTTGTGCAGTTCTTTTTCATTTTCACACATGCACACTTACTCTCTCTGGCTGTGTCCGAGGTTACGGTTTAAAGCTCTTGGGTTCTATGGGAAGGTGTTGGGTAGATGTGAAGCAGGCAGAAGTGAAAACAAAAGCAGAGTTTGCAGTCAGCTGAGCTCTGTTCAGCGCTAACCTGATGACTCCCATATGTTTAATAAAGACAAACTCTAGAGTTTCTGTACTCACACACACACACATTTTCCACACTGCTTCCCTTCAGATGTCATAAATAACAGGCATCACTAAGCAGTCCACAAATGCTGTTTTCATTTAAAACCCATTATTCCTTTAATAAATGGAGTATATGTACTGTAATCTGTTTGCATATCTCCCTGCAGATTGGTTTGTTTTGCACGCAACAGCTCAATAATATTAAATTATTTCTATTAAGGTTCACCTGGTTTCTCCACATAAAACACTGCTGGACTGTGGTAATGGAACCTCTGTGTGTGTTTTGTCTCTCTACCGCTGTCATGTGTTTTTCAGAAAGTTAAGATGGTGAGAAGTTTGCACATCTAGAATTGAATCACTAAGATGTCCCAATGATTTGGTAAAATTATTATTATAAAAAATACTTTAAGTATTGATATAGTAATATACAATTATTTAATGTTAACACCTTTGTGTAAATCTCATGTCTGGATTCATTTTTTATTATAATTATTTTATTATTTTTATGCATTTTTATGCATTGAAAAATCTTCATCTAAGTTCTCATAACATTAATATGCCCTCCCAGGTAAACAAAGTGCTTCAAACAAGTAAACATTTTTAAATACTTGCTCTATTGTCACACATTAATTAACTAAAATATGTTTTTTTTGTACTTCTATTCATGTTGTCTCAAAATAGCACAGTTGAGTACACCTAAATCTTAAGTTTATCTGTGTTTATTTGTGTATTAAAGTAGAAATTTTGTGTGTGAAAATAGAGCACTTTAAGTATATTTAAGTGTATTATTGTGCACTTTTTCATCTGGGAGGACATTACAGTTTTAGTTGTTTTTTGTGTAATTCCTATTATTATAATTTGATTTTTATATAGGCTACTTAATGTATTAAAAATATAATAATTTGTACCTTATTACAGTAAAAATATTATCACCATTACTATTAAATATTGTATGGAAATTAGACTGCAATATAGAATGAAAATAACCAGCTTTTTCTCAAAATAGTCTCTGGTGTGACAATATTATATAGTATTGTGAAAAAGGAAAAACATATTCCACATTGTAATATCCATTAAAACACTGGGCTCCAGAGGGACGCCCATTGTTCTTTCATTGTTTGCTCGTAACAAGTGTAGAGTCTGGTTAGCTTGTAAAAGAGCTCCTGTGTGGATGTTTATCAGTTTGTTTCCACTGAATAATCCAGAAATCTTGCGGTAGGCAGAGGCTTTCTTGCTTTTTAAAGACGGAGGGTGAGTTTGAGTGTAATTGCCTTTATTTTGCTTGTGCTGTATTTCTGCTGGTTTCTGGGTAGTGTGGCTTTTATTACTGCCCTTCATTGTGCTCACAGATTTGATTCTGTGGGCTAGGCGCCTTGTGTTTTCATGGCACTGTTCTGCAACGTCCACACTCGTGCCAAATGAAATCTGGGTTTGTGTGTGTGAAAGAAAGCCGTCGTATTGCTACACTATCTCAGGGACTTTCTCTAAACTCGCAAAGTCTCTCCGTGGCAGGAATCCAGAGATGAGTGTAAAAAAAACTGCAGCATCCTACTTCACCCCTAAGCATCTGTCCTGGCTGCTGACTTATTGTCCTGTGCTCACTGTACCCTGGGCTTGGCTGTCCTCTTTTTCTGGTAACTCCTTCCAAATATTAGATTTTTATTTGATGCATATATGTGCTTTACCCTGTTGGACTTGGAGAAAAGTTTGGAGTACTGGCAGCTAGAGTAAAATTACCCAAACCGCATTCACACACGCTGAACCTCGTCCATTAATACAAAAAAGAGTCCAAAAGCCCTGTTCACAAAGACGCTTTTGTGTTGGTGGACCGTTGAGGGTTTAGTTACCCAACTGGAGGCAGAACACCTGCCGGTTTAAGACGACCACACAGGCGAGACGCAGCGTTCTCTGAACAGTTTGTTCATATTAAACTTGTTTCTCTGAAGTTTTTACTTGTTTCTCCACATGTTATAAACTACACGTTACATGTGTGAGCTGCTGTTGCAGAATAGCAATATATTTGTAGTTATAATAACTTTTAATACAAAATCTTTTCTGTAACTCAGTGGTTCAAGCATGGCGCTAGCAATGTCAAGGTCTTGGGTTCGATCCCAGGGATTCCACATACTTGTGTAATGTATAATATAATGTAAGTAGCTTTGGATAAAAGCTTCTGCCAAATGCATAAATGTAAATGTAAAATGTAATAAGCAAATATTATATTAATTAAATTAAATATTAATTAAACTCAACACGACATGTATTGTCAACAAAAATTTATTGAAATTTGTAAATCTTTCGGAAATAATGGCATTTTCGTACATGAAAACAGTATTGTGTATCGTGACCTATATCATTACACCCTTAATCGAAATCACAGTTGATATTTCGGAGGATTTGACATGTCAGTTGTATTGCATTGTGGTGCAGTGATGCACTTTTCAATGTGGTGTACTCTGGTTGTATACTGCGCATTTGGACAAATGCATTAGGTCTTCTGGGTATTCTGTTCATACAGAAAATTTGCATTCTGTGAACAGCATGCATTATTTACCGCAGAAGTAATAGGAGTTACTCTGTGTTTATGGTTGCTGGTTTTCTCTCCAGCTGCCTTCTAAATATCCTGTAAGCTCTGCAGACCCCCACCTCCAGCCTATTTGAAATAATGACCAAGGGAATTATACTGTAAACAATACAGGCTCGGCTCCCAGAAGCAAAACAGAAAATTGCTGGGTCAAAACAGTTGAGTCGGCAGTGTGGGGAAGAGCGAGATAGAGCTGAAGAAATGAAATCAAAACTCGGCCCCTGTCAGAGCACTAACTGATGATTTCACCTCCAGGCAGGTAGATGACAAAGGAAGTGAATTATTCCAAATATCTCCTAATCCGTCGACTGTGTGAAGTCACCCCTCACGTTTGATCTTAACACGTGGACCATCGTGCGTCTCTGTATACTGTAGATGTGACTGATGTCAGGTCTGTCCGATAATGTCTTATACCGGGATATTAAACCTCGCTTTATCTTGCATGAAGTTAGCCTTAATCTGTCTCGATAGAAATAAAGTTTGACAGTTTAATCCATATACGTAAATAAATAACATTCTGAAGCATATGCCATTCTTAAAGTGGCATTGTAACTCTTCTGTTTCCTGAGCCTTTTTTAGATTTCCTCTCTGACTGAATGAGAGATTGTGTTTCTATTCTCAGATTAAAGTGACCTCCCCTCTTCCTCATTAAATATATTTCCATGAATTTATTCTTTCTGGGCTCTTTCAGCTCACACTGGTATTGGTTTAGACTCGGCCAGTGAAGCTACAGGCGTAGAATCGACCTGTTATAGATAGAAATAGATATATTTATGTTGAATATATTCAAATACCAGCACAGATCTGGGCTGAAAAACAAAAGCATAAAAAGTGCTTCAACTAAATCCAGCAAATCTAAATTTCGGAGTAATTTTATACATGCACACAAATATAAGACTATTAAAGTAAATCGGCCATTGTTTAATGGAAAGATTAACAATTAACCATTTGTATTGTTATGTACAAGTCATCATTTAATGGAAGTAGATACAGTTCTAAGAAATTTGATGGGAACAGGGGTACTAGTTAAACTCTAACCCACCTGCCCACCAGCTATCTGTCAATTCCGTGTATTTTATTTACACGTGCACAGTGCTTATATTTAGCCGGCATTCTAAATTATATACAGATTGAGTCTCATGTAATATTCAAGGGCAAGCACTGCATTGTGCAATAAACAAAGCACACGTTGAGTGTAGTTTTTGCCAAGTTTGATGTGGTTGCCACTATTTCTGAACTTTATTGAGGCATCATTTCTTTAACAGGGCTGACCTAAGCCATCATCTCCAGAACACAGATAGAGGGATAATATCTTTCGGCTGAAAAATTGATGCTCCACAACCGAGGCCAAGATTCCTCACGAGGCATCTGACGTCACGTAAGGTTATGTAATTCCTCGTGAATCATGTCGTTTCGTGGAGCTGAGGGTGACCTTGCTAATGTTTCACAAAATAGTCTCTTAAAGCCACAGAAAAGAGGACAAATGAAGCGAGTCTTGTCGTTGTCGTACACTTTGCGTCAAGGTTGACCTGACTTTCTGAGCCCGAGGGAAGCACAGGTCTCTTTGAACATTACATTGTTAATGAAAATGGAAAACAGATTAGATTTTAAGACTTCAAAGCCAAAGAGATTGAGAATATGAATCTCTCTTCCTCAAGAACAATCAAAACTAAAACTTGGCATTTGGATTTCGGTTAGGGGTTATCTTACTGTACTTTTTTTTTACCAATGGAGCAACCTATAAAATAAGCAAACCCCTTTTAAAAACCCCTTTTAGAGTACACAGGTAATTTGAAGAACATTTCCTGTTATTTTGGAGCTGGACAGATATGCTCAGTACTGTTATGTGTGTCTGTTACTGTTATTTAATTGTCATTGATGTATTTATCATAGCAAAAGAATTGTACGTCCCTCACTAAAGTCCAAGTGGACACCACAATCACGGTGACTGTTTGCCCACTCCTCTCTTCTGCTGTTATTCATTTTTATTTCAGAGCGTAGATACGTAGAACACGCTCTGTACCTTTCTGACACTTATTGTGCCGGAGGGCTTCTTGCAAAGCTGTGAAGTCCAACTCCCCGGCGTGTCAGATCACAGGACCAGACGCTGGTAGAGAGCGCACAACCAGCTGCACTCGCTATGCTAAAAGACCGGATCTCCCACAAGACCTCGGTGCTACGGATTACTCCCTCAAATGAGGACACTTTCATGTCCGACATGAAGAAATTCATTGCTGTAGTCGAGTGCTTTTAATGAGCCTGAGAGCCCGAGCTGGATTGAAGAGATTTTAAACTCGTGCATTTTTTAGTTTAGTGCGGGCTGGTTAATCATTCCATGATGCAAGTGCTGCAGGCATTTTCATTCAGAATGATGATCATTCTGAAACTTAACAAGTCTTGACCATCTTTGGACAAGAAAACCCTCTGCCTGATCCTACAGAGTTTCATTGAAGGCAGCGTTGCAGTCAGCCGTGGCCGAACAGATAGCAAACGTGCTCAGATGCACTGTGATGATAATGTGGTTTGGGTCATTCTTGTAATGCACTAATAACTAAAACTACATTTGTCTGTAATGTCATTTTAGGCTATTTTTTATAGACTTACTCTTGTTTGCACACTTGTTTTTCCACAAAATCGTCAGTGAATATTGGATGATGTCGTTATGAAATTGGCAATTTTTTATATTGAGGACTTATAAAATTTAACTACCAATAAAACAACATTCCCAGGAAAAAATTGGGTGTTTAAAATGTTACAATTAGGCAAAAGAAAATCTGAAGGAACACATGGAATATTTAAGAAGCTGTCTTACTAAGACATGTGATGGAGACATAAAAGCTCCTCTTAAATAATAAAAGTGCAAATAAAAAAAGTTGTTAAATTTTATACTGTACACAAGCTCATTCTTTAGTTTCACCTTCGTGCCGTTCTGATTCAAACTTTTTGTGATCAGGTGGAGATTTTGTTGGTCTCTCAAGACCGCTGACCCCCCCCCGCACCGCTTCCTGTTTGGCCTGAGTTTGATTTACATCTGCACATGGCGTAACATTACAGTTAGTGCGCTCCCCAAGGACACAATTGTACACTTCATCACCACTTCTGGCAGCAGCACAGAGAATAACCCTGTTTGAACTGTATGTTTACTACATTTAGCACAATCAGTCCTGGCTAATTCAGCTCACTGCCTGCGTCACTGCAAACCCTCTAATGGTCTACAGATCTGTGTGTGTGTGTGTGTGTGTGTGTGACGCTGCCGTGTTTATCAGTTCATTCTTTCTCATTTTTCTACCGCTCTCTCACAATTCCCTCTTGCATCATTTCCCTCTCGCTCTCATTCTCTTTTTTCTCTCTTGTAGATAAGAAACCTAGAAACTAGTGCAAGGAATTCGACAAATAAAGTGAACAAGAAATGAGTACAGAAAAGAATAGAAATGAAACCTTTGAGGAGCATATGCCGGTCACATGTATTTTTTAAAAGAAAAAACCTTAATGCTGAATGAATCCTTGCAAATGACCTGTGACCTGGAAGTTTTTAAATGAAAGAAACTGCTAGTCTTTTACTACATTGGCATTGTGGAATAACTGTAAGGTGTTTGGAGAACAAGGTGCAGCTGGGGAGGAAAATAAAAAGATGGGGGTGTTCGGTTGGCGAGGGGGCGACATGAGGACGGGCCTGTCACTAACTGTAAGATCAGCCTTATAGTCGGGTCACCACGAGCATGCTCCCTTTCAATACACATGAGCATCAAATGGAAGCGTTTAATGCTTCGCTGTCTGACTTGGCAGTCGAACAGACCCCTGGGGAAACGGTGACCTAACACGAGATGCTGTGGGAGCGTTTCACTTCTCCTCTGCGACGTGCCCTCGTATCCCTGCCGTAGACGCTGCGTATCCATCCGACTGGCATGTAGATTTAGGGTTTCTGAAAGTTACAAGCTCGGAGGATGTTCCTGTTTTTGATGTTTTATGACCTTATTGTAAACATCCGTCAGTGATACGATGACTTTTGGCTGAGGAGCGGGGTCTTCTGGATGATTGGATCTCCATACGCAGGCTTTTCTCTGGACTACTGAATGCAGAGCTATCGAGTAAAAAGCTCACGAGTGGAGATCTAAATATAAATATGCTGACGTTGCATAGACAAATATAAAGTGGTCTCAGTGGACCAGAGCTTATTTTTAAACGACACAATCCTGTTATTATATTAACGATATGTTTTAATTATGCAGTGCGCTTTAAAGACCAAGAATGCAAACAGAACAATGAAAACAAGCAATCAAAGCATGGCAAATATTAACCAAACGACAAAAACCCATCATATTGCATATGGATATTGTTTATACTGTATTTTATCGATACAGGTACTGTATGGATGTGCGTGATGACCGTTTGGATGGTAGCTGCAGTTATTGTTATCAGTGTGACTGAAGAATGAACTCGGGCTAATTGGTCCCATCAATCAGGTAAGGGCTCATTCATCAGTCGGCACCATACTGAACAGATTAAAGCGTGCCAGGAGCCTCCGATTTATTATTTCATTCATTAGCCACTAAATCATCAGCCTATCATTTGCTTGTCAGAAGCGTTTAAGTTGAACAGATCAACTCACGGTGGTGGCAGGCGAAAACTCGCTGCTAATCGTCTCGCGATGTTCGTGGGCCCGTAAAGGCACGTAGTCTCCGAGCTGTAAATTATAACATATTGAAATAACATCGATGACATAAGTTAAGGGCTGTTGATTTCAGAGTGGACCAACAGTGCTGATGGCTTTTATGAGGTTGTGTTATAGCACCTCACGGCCCGAGCTACATGATGGCTTGCTCGTGGGAACTCCAGCACGCTCACGGCCGGGACTTGAGCTTTATTGCTGTCATTTATGTGAAGTGTATTGTTTGATTGATAAGCTCACACACAACTTCCTCCTTTAGTGTGCTTTATTGCATGATGGCACTGGGTCTGCTCTCCAGACCCTGAACATATTTTCAGGCTGTTATTGGAGAGTTTCACTCTAAAATGTTTTTTTTCTCTCTTTGCGGTGTTAATTGCAGGGAGCTCCTCCAGTGCAGCTCGAGGTTAAGTGTGACGCTCGAGGGCACAATGGTGATTGTCATAACTTATCCCAGTTTCTAGGTCACCAAACTCACATTTAGTCTGCAGTGTTGCATTGTATTAGCATTCCAGCATCAGTATTCCAAGTGTCTATTCGTTTGAAATAGTGTTGCGGGTAATATTTAAACTATTTTAATTTAATTCATGCTTTTACAAACTTCATTCATTATGAAGTCATTATTTCAAATATTATCTTCAACTCTAATTACAGAATGAATTCTATCACTAATATACATACACATGTACAATTTTATATATTTCATATGTATATTTTAAAAGCATTTTTCATTTATTTGACACGATTTGAAATCCTGTTCACAATGCACAGCCATATATATTAATTTCTGTATCGGTCTGTAGGCACCATACTAACCGCCTAGTATTGCCTAAAAGATTTTTTCATAATGGTTTTATGTTTATGAATATATATTTCGCTGTAAAGTCGGCTGTCTTTGTAGTTGAACCTCGTTACAGTTTTGTCTGTATATTGAGGTTAATAAATAGCTGAATTTAATACAGAACTTTGCTAATGTTTTTTTGCTAAGGATTGTAAAATTGAGCAATTCAGAGGTGAAGGTTGGACAAATATGAGGATTATAATCATGGCTCATAAACAAACTGGTTTAAAACTGGTTTGCTGCTTTCGCATATATCAAAGATCAAACTTTGAGCAGAGGTCAAGATCTTTGGTCTGAAGTTATAACCATGTGTAAAACTATCTAGGTCTAAATCACAGGCTATATCAAAAAGACTCATTCTCTGTAATTTCACTGATGACTGACTTTGCCTGAAATATATCAAATTGAAAAGTAACAGGCACAGGTAAACGTCATGTTTATAATTTAAAGGCGCCAAAAAATTACCTTACAGTAACTAGTATTTTTTTCTTACTAATGTTACATTTTATTTAGATTTTATGATATAGCAAAATTGGTCATGTACATTACAGCTTATATTTACTATTCTTTTTTAACCGATATGCATATTTTTATAGTAGTACCATCAATACAACATTTTAATTATTTTTACAGTAAGCATCACTAATATGCACTTTTTGGACATAATGATAAATGACATGTTTTTAATGTCAAACCATTTTATTTGGTTAATGTGCAGCTCGAGTACAGTACGTTTGTTGATCAAATTCCTCTGAATGACGGTTGTATTGTCTTGTAATGGACTACAAATATTTGGAGAGGATGTCTATGTAAAATATATTAAGGCAACATGGTAATGCTGGTAAGTGGCAAAAACAGACCAGTGGAACAACATTGTCCTGGCCAATATTGGCAGGGAGAAACTTGTATGTTATCAAAATGACACAGAGCTAAGATCAAAGGAAGATCAGAGCCGTGTATATTCAGAGTTTTTCCAGAGCGAATGTCTCACTACATCAAAAGCTGCTCTGCTTTTCATGAAGTGTGATAGAACAGATGATGCTCTGGGAGAAGTTATCAAATTTGTGTTGATAGAATCGGTGATGTTTTACACAGTTGTGTGTGTTATTTTATTCAGAAATACATTAATTCATATACACAATGAGTTAATTTTTATCACAGAGGAGCTGTATTTATTTTATATTTACTGTATTTTTAGTCGCTTACAGATGTAATTTGGCTGCTTTGACATTTGTTCAGCTAATATTTAAATATCTTTTATAAAACATTTATAAAAAGATTATAAAAATAATAATTTTTATTGAAACAAATTATAAAAAACAATGTTCACCAAATGTGTTGATAAATTATTTGTCATGCTCTCTATGCAGCACATCATGTTGTATGAGGTCCTTAATAAAATTGACAGTAGGTGGAGTTTATCCTTACTAAAGGGCTTTTCCATGAAGTAATTTAATTTTGTAAAAAGCCCATCTGACCTCATTGTGTGTTCTCCGTAAAACTCTGCATGTTTAAACTATGGGATTTATGTACCGTTTTATCAGTTCACGCTACAGTAAACTATGTAAGCCCACAGCTAGATTTAACAAAAAACAAATATATTTATCCGAGCGAGTTTTATCAATATAGGAAAGAAAATACATCAACAGGCCTGACCTCGTGTAGTTAATCCATCGAGACACAGAGGAGATTAGCATGGACGCTAATCAGAGTCTCAGATTCACAATGGCATCTGAAACTGAATGTACTTACTGTTAAACGATAGCAGTAGCGTTTCGAACCGCACAAACCCCACAGGGAGAATTACGTTACATATGCAGAGCCTGATTTATTTTTTGCGATGCTGCATCCGTAATGAGCCCAATTTAGCATCTTTGCCAAGTTATTTACCTGTAATGCACTACAGGTTCATGGGCAATGACATCATCTGCTCTGGGCACAGACTTATTGGAGAAAATAGGCAAATTTTCTCCTGCGGTTGATGATATCCGCCAGCGTCAATGGTCTGAAGGACATTAACTTAACCACATCACTTAGCTCAAAGACAGGCCTTCTGCCAAATCCACAGTCTTTTCATCCTCGCTCAGATCTTCTGCATGTTACGTGTGGAGAAATCTATTCTTTTTGTCTGCTTGTAGTAATAACGCTAAGATCATGGATACAGTATGTGACATTCAACTATTTACAAAGTCTGTTTCCGTGTGTGTTAACTTGACTTGTGTTTGCTGCAATGAATGGAGGAGTTCTCCTCTGTTCTGGCTGGATTTGTGGCTCATGCCGAAAGGTTGAAAGTCTTTTGGGTTCGTCGTGAAGAAAGAAAGCAAACATGCAGCGGGTGAACCGACGGCCCAACCAAAACAGTCTGCAATGGATTCTGTTCTCACAACACTGCCCAGATACACAGTTTGTGCTCTCTTACGAACCGATCCTGTGTGAAAATGCTGATATCACGATCACATATATCCCCAGAGCAGTTTCCTTTTCCCACAATCCATCACACCTGGCAATAAGCTCTTGATTTTCCCTCAAGTTTATTTAAAAGAGCCTTTTATCATTGGATTCCTGAAGGGGCAGTAGCTCGGCACTTATCAGGGCGCTGACGCAAAAGCCAGCACCGCTGGAGGAAGAATTGTGGTGCTGTTTGGGTGGAGAAAGAGGAATAACACATTTCGGTTGGATTTCCTGGGCTTGCAGATTAGATTGAGGGAAGAGATTGGGACGTCTGGGTCCGAGCGAGAGAGCGAGTGCTTGGCCGGTGTTCAAGGCCCCCACCGATGAAGTGAGCCAAGTGCTGCGAGAAAGATTTGCGACAGGAAATGAGCTCGATCAGAGGAAGTCATTTAGCTTTCCAGAATCTCAGTGCAGACCATTACGGTGGCTTTGTCTAGCATTGTGACCGTGCAGTCTTACTAAAATGTTTGCAGTGGATAAACTGGATTTCTGCACTGCTGACCATGGTTGAAACACATGAAGAGTATGGAGATGTTAAATGAATGTAGTTTGTAGCGCTAAAATAATCTGAATTTCAGTAAATTTGATGAGAAATGAGTTCATTTAGAGATGACTTTTTATTGCAGACTTGACAAATCTAAGCTTTTCTGTCTCTTACTCGAGAGAATTATCCGAGACTCGGATGAGACTTAAGCAAAAGTTTGATATCTATTCATCTCATTCATGTCTAGGAGAAATTATTGACATTAAAGAGATCTCATCTGCAGTGTTTCTTCATTATGGGGTGTTTTGTATGATTTGTTTTAATGTAATTGAGGATGGATATAGTTTATGCATTGATTTATCTGGAATAACTGCTTTAATGATGCCCTTGTGCCCTGATAATCTTTTTAAGGTCATTTATTGTTTGTAATAAAACCGTATGACTCTCACATATATTTCCTTACTGTGCTCCTGTAGAGATTGCTGTATTGATTTATGATTTTGTCTCAGTGGAGAGGAAGTGTAATCTAGCAATAGAACGGGAGTGTGTGAACACAAACAGGTTTCTGAATTTCCTGGAATTCCACCACTATCCACAGGATGTGATGCAAATGTCTGAAAGATTTTTCATGGCAAGGCATTAGGTTGTGGTCCGAATATTTGTGGGGATGGAACGTACAGCGTGCATGTGTGCGCGTTTCATTGAGTGATGCCCTAAACTATGTGTAAAAACTTGGATGGCACACACTGCGTCTTATGAATATAAATGCACACACACAGGCACGGCAACAGAGAGAGGGCAAGAAGATGGAAAATTGGCTGAGATTTTCACCTTTTCTTCTTCAGCACTCCTCTGCAGATTCTCTCTCGGAACAGGTGGCCAAATCCACTTCCTTATTAAAAGCGAGAGAAAAGAACGGGAAACGGGACATTTTCCACTCCAGCAGGACACAAACAAGCCCTGTCTCTTCTGGAAACAATTAGGAGGAGCACAGATGTGCAGCCAGGCATATGATAAAAGAGACGGCTGGACTTTAGCAAATCCACCTCTTTCCCTCTCTTGAGAGCTCTAATACGACCCGAGGACAGCAGCGATGGCCAATAACATCTTTCCTGGTTCATTTCTATGACTCGGAGCAGTGATGCACAAACCATTAGATTTTTACCTTTACCACAGTTATGTTTGTATAAGACATGAGCGTGGCTGAATCTAATGACTCACATAAACAGTACAAAACCTCAAATTGTGTGGCTTGTTGGTTATGTTATGACTTACCAGTGATTAGATTTGCTTCATTTGCTGTCATGGTACCCATAAGGAAATACCTCAGTTTTATATATTATTATATTTAGTATTCAAATCCCGATTATTTTACCTCTAAAATCTACATTCATTTTACACCTCCATGCTCTTCATAGATTTTAACAATTGGCTCAGTTGTTTTAATGTCTCATTTCTTTTTATTTGGTACTTAAATAACAC
Source organism: Oreonectes daqikongensis (assembly GCA_026939265.1). Lineage (NCBI taxonomy): Eukaryota > Metazoa > Chordata > Actinopteri > Cypriniformes > Nemacheilidae > Oreonectes > Oreonectes daqikongensis. The sequence goes on along the minus strand of JAOTQM010000449.1, from coordinate 829,395 downwards.
ACGACTGACTAAACCTTCACATCTCATGAGCTATGAAAGAGCAACCTGTGAGCAATAACATTTTTTGGTAACGCTTAAGATTACGGCCCACAATGCATCGCTTAATTAAACAGATTTTACAGCATAACTATTTGTAAAAAATAATGTATTTCTACAGTACATATCTGTAGGTAAAGGGAAACAATATGCAAAGTTCAGGGAATGAAGTGGTAAGAGTTAAATGATCTTTTAAACACATTAAAACTCATCTTCAATTGCCAGTTCTTTGTCATGGTTTTATTAACTATAATTAAAGAAATGCGCAAAATGCTAAGGCGAAAGATGAAGCGCGTTTCTCATCAGGTGTTTTTTTAAAACGACCAACTTTCACCCTATCATGTAGATATGTTATACTTCAATTTAAACAATATAAATAGGATAACCATATACCAACTCAAGTGTTATACTATGAGCTGTCCACTTTATGAGCACATTTTCCTGTTCTGCATGAGGTAAAACAAGTTGGGCACAGCCTCATGATTAAAAGAAAAAGCTAAACATTGGGTTGCGTGTAAACCTTTATTAAATTGTTGTTAAATTGTACAAGTTTAAACATTTTCCTGACTCTTACCACTTTATTCCTTAAATTGTGCATCTTGTTCCCCTTTACCTACAGATATGTACTGTAGAGATACATTATTGTTACAATTAGTTACGCTGTAAAATCTATTTAATTATGCGGTACATTGCCGGCCGTAATCTAAAGCGTTACCCTTTTTTTTACCTTGGTGGGCATTTTGGATTGGGATAGTAACCCACTACCTACTGCTGTAACACTATTAAAAAGTGCATAGCAACACCATGGCAACCATCTGAACATCTGAGCATCATAGCCATAATTATTTTCTTTAGAAAATGAAAAAACAACAACATTTGTACACTGTTCTGTCTCGGGGCAAACCACGGGTTATATTCTGTTGACAATGATGTATGTGTCTTATATTTTGTACTCCAAATAAAGAATCCTATCGCGTCATAGATATTCAACAAAGGCACCACGGCATAATCTGTTTAGCATTTTTTTAAGGCAGTTTCTTCGTTAGTATGCATTAACTGAGAAATTATACCCCCGTGAGCGAGGACAGGCAAGAGAGTTACTTGGAAGCACTGTCTCTATGTGGGAGTTATTTTAGGACCCAGGCAAATTTTATCCTACAGTAATTGCGTTACCGGTATTGTCTTCTGAAGAAAGACTGAGAACAGTAAGTGGGTTTGAAAATCTGGGGTATTAAAATGTGCTCTCGGCATTGCATTTCCATCCATCAGCTGGTAGCACACGCACAATCAGTTTTAGCTAGAAACTCTGTAACCTAATTACAGTGAGTGAGCTCATGGTGTCCCTATGAAAACCTAGCGCTCATTAACTGATGAAAGTCATATTTCAGTGTTATGGTGGCATCGCACAACCTCCAAATTATTCAGATGAAGACTTTCTTGTGTTTGGCAAAACTGCACCTGTATGCAAGAACATGTGCTTCTATAATTCTGTATGATCATCAAAGACTGTTTTCAATGTTTTGGAGGATGAGAGCGGTACTGCTGTACTCAAATGCATATATATGGATAAGCAGAAATATCAGCTTGATTTTGCCATGCCAGACACCTCTTGCTCTAATAAAATGTGTAAAAAAAAAAAACCATATTATATTAACATCTGTCACAACTAAAAAAGTGATGTCATTTTATTTCAGATGGTCTTTGGCTTCACAATGCATAAGCATTTTGGAGGGAGATGACCAGACATCATTCCATAAAAATCATCCCGGGCCGTGTTTGTTCTCTGGAGGTGAAGGTCTCTGGGATGTGCATGATCATGTCTTCAAGGATGAAGAAGTGAGTCAACAAAATCTGTTGTACTTTCTCTACCTCCAACATAACAAGAGTCAAAAAATGAAAACATCCAGACGCATTAAAGTGTTTAATGATCAAATGTGATTCTCATAAAAATCTAAACGTGCTTACAAACAGGCTTTCCTTTCTTTATGCAAAAATGTATAATTGTATTGTAAAACGTGTTCTCGGTGATTCACGCTTGAAGCTCAGAGAGCCGGCGACACAGAATCATTCTAGACAAATGGGAGGCTGAGCGCTTCTGACACATAAATCTCCCGAGATGCGTCATCGGCTAAGTTAGGGGTTGTGCAGTTATTCTGCCGCTGAGATATAAATGTGAGAGACGCTAAGGGAAAGATTAACAATGCTTGGAATCCGCCTTGTTTTGATTTCATGTCGTCTTTTACTTATCTTTTTTCAGACTGCATGAATCTTTCCCACAATTGCCTCATGCAGCAGCCGTGGATACAGTAGCTGACATTACATCGTGTTCACATCCCAGTCTCAGAAACAGGCGTGACCTCTCCACACAGCTCTGTGCGCCACGTCTGATTGGTGATGATGGGTTGATGTTCGTAAAAAAAAAAAAAAAGAAGGCACTTGGGCTGTGCCTTTCTGACGGCATTCCTGCCGTATATGAAAACATGTCTGCGAGGCGGGGAAGAGGCTGAAAGTCTGCAGTCATCTTTCGGGCCCCACACTCCCCCAGGGCTCGGCCATGTGAAAGCACACTTTTGTGCGCCGTCCCTGTTCTCACTGCTGAGGTGGACTTCAGCTGTTTTTCCTGGCAGCCCTTGAACAAACACCAATTACGCTGCAAGCCCAGTCCCCGTGTCAAACGCATGACAAATAGTTTCATTTGACATTATTGGGGAAAGTAAAGGGAGTTAATAAGCATTCTGCTGAGATAGAGAAGGGGGAAGTGTTTGGAGAAGTACGCACGTAAACTGAGTTACTGGGTGAGGCTGATGCGGCCGCGGAGCAAACAAGCTGTTCACAGCTTTAGTTTTTGAGTCTGCTTTTACGTCTGCAACTAAACAAATCAGATTGTGTTTTTATTTAATGTCAAGGGTTTTTTCTAAGATAAGGAGAGTGGCGTTTTTAGATTAGATTAGATTAGATTCAACTTTATTGTCATTACACATGTACAAGTACAAGGCAACGAAATGTAGTTTAGGTCTAACCAGAAGTGCAATAAGCAAGTGCAGGATATATAGTTGTGCATGAATACAGAATAAAGCAAAAATTATGAAGAATTTACAAGTGGGAATGTACTATGAACATTATATACAGATGGTTATTTACTAAAAACAGAAATTTACTGATGGATATGTACAATATAAATTAGACTATGCAGAACAGTAGTGCAAATGAGTATAAAGTGTGCATATATTTTAGTGTAATATTACTATAGTAATATAGATAAATGTTATTGCTCACAGGTCACTTTTTCATAGCTCGGGAGATTTGATTGTAGCGGTAAAATATTTGGGTACATTTTTATGAGAAAGGTTTGAGTTTATATTGAGATCTTCAATAATATTGACTTTTGATTTCAGACTTGACAAATCTGAGCTCAGTTTGAGGCATTGTTGAGATCTCATCTGAAACTCTAATGGAGACATTTGTGACTTTCTGACACTTTTTCTCAGATGCAAATGAGAAAAGTTTCAGTCATTCTCCATTTAATCTTTATTTTTTAGAGAGAACGGACAGGAAAGCATTGGAAAGAGACAGGGGAGTGGGACGCTCGAGACGGGATCCATGCATTGGCATGTAGTCGGAATATTAACCACAGGGCCATTGGTGCCGACCCATTTAATCTTTTTGATGTCTAGCAGAATAACTGATATAATAAGAATGATTTTTTGTTTTGTTTTGTGGGATCATATTCTATGGGGACACCTACAGTAGGCCGGCGCTGTGTATGAATAGCTTGCGACTCTTAACTAAAGCAAGGCAGCGTGTGTGTAGAGAAGGAGTTTGTTTACGAGTTGCTAAACTGATTAAGGAACAGTCCAGGTTTCGCTCACCCGCTTCCAACAACAGACGCACTACACATTCCTGTCGTGTGCTCTGCAGTCAACATCAAAGCCATGCAGACTATAAACATACGCTCACTCACCTGCTTTAAGCACTACTTTGTTATATATATATATATTGAGCCATCAATAGCCATCTCAAGTGTTTTATAATAGCCCCCTTTGAGCATTTGATGAATGGCTTCATGAATATTAAATTAAGATTAATATGCATATTTGTCATCAGTTACACATAATATTGATCCTGGACAATCTGTATGTGTTTTGCATTGTCTAGTTAGCAGCTGTTATCCATGTGTCTTTGTGGGTCATGGATTCTGGGTTTAAAGATCACCGTGACCCTGACAGAGGGAACGCAGTGATGGGTGACCAGGCTTGTACTTCGTAACCGCTCATTGCTTTCTCTCGGAGAGCACACACAGGTCAGTTATGAGTTCATAAAGAACTGCTTATTAAAACATGTTGCGATTATGAATCATTTTAATTGAAGTAAACTAAAAGCTGAGCACTTATACAGGAGATTACAGAATGCTTTTTGCTTGAGATGTTTGAGTTGTTCTCTATTACGATTCTAGAACCGACTGTTCTTCCCAGAAATGTGAATGTTTGGATCGACAGTGAGTCTTTTGAGAAAGCAGAGAGCACGTTTTTGGGTCAGACGAGAGCTTGTGTACCACAACTCGTCAACTCCTGGTCTCTACGCAACAGCTGAACTAAACAGACTGGATCAGTTTAACACAAGTAAGATGCAATAAGTTTCACGATGTTGGATGTTAGTAAAAGACGTTCTGAGTTCAGTTTTTGTGGTATATATCGATAACCACAGAAAATATTTTTAAAACAAAACATTGGTTACACAAACAAAAAAAACAATAACCTTACATATTTTCAAGTGAAAATGTCAGGGTTTGAGTTTATCCAATGAGAATGAGATGGATTGTGAAAATTACATACCAGAATGACAAGGGTGAGGTTAAAAAGTAAGATGGATTTGTGACTTCATCCAAGAAGTCATTGCAGAGGTGGAAGAAGATATTACATTTTGATAAAAAATTAAGACAAACTTAGGGCACAAGAGACTTAAAACAAGAGACTTGTATTAGAAAAGTTAATATGGTCATGTCTGCTTTAAGGGTCATGGCTTTTTAATAAGGCTCTACGCAGAAATAAGTCATACTACTGTTTTAAAGAAAGAGACTATGAACTGCTTTTTAGTTGATTGACAGGTTTTCTCTCTAAGGGAGGCCCATAATTTCTTTCCCTCTCATGGACTTCCCTTTTTCAATTGAACATTAAAAAAGCATGACACCTGGAAATAACCTGAAATACTCCGCTAACACTTTTCTAATCTAATGTATATTTTAAATGACTCATGTTCAGATTGTCGAAACCCTTCTTGGACTAGGCCTGCGTGAGGACAACATCCCACAATTCCTCGGCCCATCCCAGCATTCCCAGAGGACATCTCTGCATACAGAACATTCTCCATTCAGATTCTAGCCACAGGAGTGTGCCTGGAGAACAGCGCAGCGCGAGCGGGGTGGAGGTGAAATTATGCTTTTATACTCATCATCTTGTGCCAAACTGAGGTTTATACTAGTGCTAATGTACTGGGAGGGAAAATTTAATCTTTTCCCAAGCTTAATCCTCCATCGCTCCACCTGTAATGCGTTTTAGACTCACACATTTGATTCCCCCACATTCATATGGAAGGAAGGGTTATATTTCAGTTTTTTTTTTAGGATGGGCAGTGTACCCAGAGTGTCTGATTTTTTTCTCACAAGGCAGCTGAAATGTTTCAGACACGCAGTGGAAATAGTTTTTAAATGTTTCGAGAGCGGCAAATAGATTTAGGAGTAAGCACCTTGATGGAATCAATGGCTCACAATTATTCTTTCCTCACGTATTACTTTGCCTCAAAAGTTTCTGTGATGGAACTGAATGAGAAAATAGTATTTGGATGTTTCATTAATGCGTTTGGGAAATCAATCTGAATTTATTATGATGGTGAGCAGAAACATTGAGATGTTTAGAGAGGGAAATATGTTAAATATTTGCTCCTTGGAATGGAAAGAGTAGTGCCCTTTAGTGGCAGACGAGAGAATAACATTTTGGGCACCATTTGGACTCCAGCACAGTATGTGTGTTTATATATACACACAACACACTAAAAACACTTTCAGATTCTGTTTGCTTCTCTTCTGCAGTCACAATTAAGAACAGTTACCATATATAAAATCCATAATGCCCTTTACTTTCTTTCATACATTTTCCAGTCTGACATTTATTGCATTAACCTATGATGACCTAACATCATAAAAAAGGATTTGGGCATTTATTTTGACAGGGGCATTTTCTCTAGTTCTCTCACTGTTAGTTTATATTCATACGCCTGCTCCCTCATCCACAGTAAGGCTTTGCTATGTTCCTTCTTTCCCTAAAATATTATCCTTATCTGTATTTTGCTATTTGGGCAGCATGACGCAGGGATTTAATATTAGTTGGCCCTCGACTGACCCAGGAACTGAGACCGGAAGAGAATGTTGCTTCTGCAGCTTTCCAAACAAGCACTCCCTCATTCACTGTTGCCATTCCTCAGCAGGGGGAGGCCAGGACAGAAAGACGGGCATCATGGGATGTTGACGCACAGACGGTCATCCGTCATACTGTTGAAATGCCATTGGCTGCCAGTTTTTCCTGAGCTAACTGAATGAAATGCTCCTTAGCTCCTGCGCTAGAAACGTCTTTTCTCTCCTACCTGCCCATACTGCTGTGTGTCTTTATGAATGGAAAGTAGTGTCAACATATATATAATTTTTGTTTCATTTCTAATGCAACCAGTTGTGTTTTTAGTGTATGTGAAATATTACAGTTCAAACAGAATCTAGCGAATCGCTGGGAAAATATGAAAATGAATTAGTGGCTCATAATGTTTGTATAAGTGTCTTATATTTTTTGTTTGTTTGTTTTCAATTTTATTATAAAATGAAAATCAGAAAAAAATATAAGAAATCAAGAAAATGGATGATATTCATTTAAAAATGTTACAGTTTGTAGCTATATTACCAATAAAGAAAGAAATTACAAATATTAGTTAATGTAAATAACTCTCAACAAGTAATCACGAAAAAAACGCAGTAATTTTTGACATTAATAATAATCATAATAATAATCATTTTTATTATTAATATTTTAGTTTAATATGACTGCATTTACAGTCTATATTAGCTTATTTCAATTAAAGTCTTTCTTAAAAGTAATTTTATTAATTTTTTCCAATTACATTTTTATATTAAAAATATATTTTAACATTTTACCAACTGGGAGAAAATTATTCATTTACAGTTGCGGCAAAGGGAACCCAGTAGGAAAAAGGTGCCGATGACGTACATAGGTGAGTTGTAAAAATGAAATATTTATGAAAACGCACGTGACATCATCAGGGCTTCAGGGTGTGAATGAGGCAGCACTGTTCACATCTTCCCACCAGAGCACATCTGAAATCGGTGATCAATAAATCAGCCGATCCGTGCATTAAACTTGGTCGTCACGTTAGGCTGTTTATGGAGCAGTAGAGCGCAGCTCGGGCTGTACGTGTGCTTGTGCGTTGCGTTACGCACCGCCTCAAGAGCAACGGGACAGTGGCCAATGTGATCCAGCGAGTCCAACTTAAGGAAATATTCTACCAGTGAGACTTTCCACGCGCGAAAACGATCCGACAGCGAATTCTGATCGGGGAGTGAAGAGGAACCAGAGGTTTACGCGGCATTCGAGAGCACAAGAGACCCGGAGAGTAACAAAGAAAGAAAGCAAGGCTACAGGGAGGGAGAAAAGATCTCTTATGATGATGGTGATGATGGCCTAGAAACATCCGGAGTTGTTACTGCTTCTGCTTGACTGGATCATGAGATGATGGGGATTTTACGCATCGTTTGTTAATAGTAAAGAAAGGGTACCGCTGTCTTCGTTCGCGCACGAGTTTAACTTTTGTTTAAGGCAATGATGATTATAAGACACTTATTGCAGTCGGACGCACACTCTGCTACTCCAAAGTCACACCTATGAGAAGGAATAGCGCTTTTACGCATTCATGTGTTTGCGCGCGTGTTTCCCCCTGACCGATGGCAGTGGAATCCGAGCGCAACGGCTATGTGCGCACTTGTGTCACTCCCGTGGAGCAAGACTCTTGTCACTCGTTGTTGGCTTTAATTTGGAGCGTGTGGAACTGTAGGAGTCTTTCCTCCGCCGTGTGCGTCGGCTCGCTGTCCGTGTTCCTCGCTTTGCTCGTTCAATCCGCGGACTGGGATGCGGAGCGCACGCACGCACACTCGGGATCTCCTGCGCTGTATTTGGTGACGCTCGCGGAGTTCGTGTGGCAACTCATCTCTCCGATCTTTACACTAGTCTGTGCCTTCTTCTGGGTGGGAGTGTATCTGCTCCGCTGCGGGGTGCTCATCCGTACGACCGTGTTCCTGCTCACCGTGTGCCATCTGGGCGAAGCGGCTGCGCAGTCGCTCTTGGATGCGCAGCAGCTCTACTCGTTCACGGCCACCGCGCTGGTGCTGCTCGCCTGCCTGGCCAGCGGGGCGCTCATGGTGGTGCGTCTGGGTCAGGGCATCTCCGTCCTCGTCTTCATTAGCATCATCAGGACCGTGTCGCTCCTGTCGCTGCAGAAAGTGCGCGCAAGCTGGAGACCCTACCTGGCGTACCTGCTCGGAGTGCTGGGGGTCCTGCTGGCGAGGTATGCGGACAGGCTGCTCCCGGATCAGGGCGCATCACACCGGGAGGGATCGAGGGGAGATATTCCAGTATTTAGGAGGCGCAGGAGGTCCAGTTCTGTAGTCTCGTCGGATATGGCACAGCACGGACAGTCCAGGGGTAAATCTCACAGGAGGACATCGCTCCCCTGCCTACAGAGAGAGCAGGTACCCTTTAATACACTAATAGAAAAAATAGTTATTACTGTGAGAAATGGAATCAGCACATCATTATATTATTGTACAGTAAGTGATGATGAACTACATGCACTTTACAGGATTAATGGGGAGCTTCTTGTGAATTGGGAGGGAGATTAAGATTTAAAAGCATGAGATTCAGACAACACATTATTTGGTCCTACTTTACATCAATGTTTATTTCTCTTTTTAGTGAAGTAGAATAATGATGACCTACTTGCGCTTAATGTGTTGTTTTTTGAGGCAGCTCTGAGTAAAGCTTTGATTTAATGAACAATAGGTTATAGTTTATTTACTATTGCAAATAATAACCGCCTATTTTGAAAAGAAAGTGTAACTATTATTATTATCTTTTGTCTGTCCTTTCTTAGGCATAATGTGCTTGCCGATAGATACCTTGTACTTGGTTACTTGGAATGGTCTCACACAAGCATGCATTCTAAGTTTTCATGTATGACATAATTGCAGCAATTCTTGGTACAGGAAAAGCTAATGACTACGGTAGTGAACTTTGACCTCTTGCCCATCATATTTTTCACAGTTGTTGATGAGTGATGAGTTTTGTGACAGTGTAAAAATAACTGTGATATAGATTTGTGTTGATGTTCTGCTTGGAGATTTTTGTGTGCAGGATTTTGTGTGAAAAATATATTTAAGTCCCTTTTAATATGTGTTGTTGTGCTAGAAACATGGATTTTGGCATAGGCCTGTGTTTGTTGATATTGGTGTATTTTGGGACACACACAGGTACAGTGTGTGTTGCAAGATTTTTTCTGATTCATGGATATTGTATTAGGCCAGATGTGAAATATAGTATTATAAAATCAAGGAACTTATCTCATATGTTTTCACACTACGCTCAGTCAACTCAACACTATCAAATCATTTTTCAGTTTTTCCAATACCAAATGCATTTTATTAACCCATTTTTACATAGTCTAGTACACTCTAGCAATGTTTAGACAAATTACACAAACATTTCGCAAATGATTTCAGAAAAATATGTAGTAATTCTTTTAATCAAGAAATCAAGATTATTTGAAAGTAAAAATAAATAGTTATACCCAGTTTGTTTTTGATTGAGGAGGTTAAGGCATGCTTTATGATGAATCCGACTTGATGTAAACATTCTTATTTGTTAACACATTTTGATTTGTTTATTTATGTATGTACATAAACTAGTATACTATGATAAACTGGCATTTTAAGTTTTCCATTTAAATCAATTAAGTGTTAATGGTAACTGATTTTTTTTGAAGAATGTTTAATGCAGATTTGCTTTACTCTCTGGATATCTAGTATTTTCACAAAATTTGGTCTTTGTTGCTTCTGCCTGCCAGTATTTAGTTTGCGCCCCCTAGTGACTGCATTCTTAATGTATTTGGATATCTGTAAAGGAACCTTAAAGTTACAACATTTCTTAGGCATCAATACGTTGTCCGTGCAAATCTTGTGCCGTGTTTGCTTTAACTGTTAAATGGAAAGGAACGCACATCCCCGACTGTGTTTTCCATGATCTGTCTCTTGCATACAGACATGCATAGGCACACACACCTGGTGCACATGTGTGATGTCTGGAATGATATTAGTTCCTATAGCGGTTTTATGTGTAGTTGTTTTATCTGTGTGGCCTGGCTGTGTAAACATACCACAGCATGACCTCTGCACCGTTTACGGCAACAATAACCTGTGTGTTTTAATGGACAGATCAGACACCAGGCTCTTTCTCTGCATACATGAAGACAACGGCCAGAGATAACAGGCTGCTTTTACACTAAAGCTTTCGTACACCCAAATCCATTTGACGTCAGACTGTGGTTGGTTTGGTTGCTGTTTGGTGTGTTTTTTTTTCTAAACTTGGATGTGCACCACAACTGGCCAGTTTGAAAAGATAGTCTGGTGTTTGGTTGTATGACAAAAACACTGTGCACATTTTCATACTTGTTGTTATACTCGTATTGCATTTCGTAGTTTCATCTCAGAATATGCTGTACCCTGTGTACTGTGACTCTGACATCACTTCCTGTTCACCTCGCAGCTACCAAGCGATCAGGAAGTAATGTCAAAGTTGTTCACTCTGTAGAGTACATGCAGTGATGGACTTAAAATCATTACTGTTATGAGCATTGTTGTGTAATATGAGTTATTTTTCTTATATAGTCTTGCCATTCCCCATCCAGTGAATGTTGTTGTCTTCCTAAAGACTTTCATGCTAATTTTATGTAGGGTTTGTATTTAAAAAAAACATGTGAATTTCTGACCGTTCCTGATACAGTTGAAACATGATTTAACTGTGAAATTTTAGGCTGAAGGTCAGCTCTTCAGCCTCAGAGATTTTGTGTCTCATCTGGAGGGCTTTCTGAGCACAGGCTTTGGGTGGTGAACTTAACTATAACTCATTGCATTTGTCTGCATTTAAGCAGCCTTCAGAGAACCGTGTTCACGGAAAACAGCCGGTTAATGGAACGAGGAGACATTTCAAGGCAAACACCTCACTGCGTGGAGTCTTGAGGAACCTTTAGCGGGTCACTGAATTGTCTTTAGCCCAGGGCTGACTGGAAAAGCTGTGTGGTGTGAGCCAGAGTTTCTGGCCAGAGAAGGAAATTTACTTAGATCTTCCCTTGAAGGTGAAGTGGGTCATTTTGTTCTTTGTTAAAATACATTCCCAGAGGAAAGTGTTATTGCTTAGAGGTTTCATAGATCAGAAGATTTGATGGAGTTCTCAGTTTCATTTAAGAATCAACTTAGACTCTGATTTTTATCCTAGAAGTGCTTAAGAGAAATAAAAGTAGACACATGAGAGTGTAATTGTTGAAAGACATGAAGCGTCTGGAGGTGTAAATGAGTGTAGACTTTAGAGGTAAAATGATCTGGATTTGGGTAAATTTGATGAGAAATGTTTGAGTTCATATTGAGATCTTCAATAATATTGACTTTGGACTGCAGACTTGACAAATCTGAGTTTGAGACATTGTGGAGATCTCTTCTGTAACTCTAATGGACACATTTGTGAGATTTTTGCTTCGTTCTGTCAGGAGAAATTTTTGACTTAGGCAGAAGTTTCCATTTGCTCTACATTTAATCTTATTGATGTCTAGGAGAATTAGTTGAGATATTGAAGAGACACATGATTTGCACAATATAGGCTCTCCTCTTTATAATCGTTCACAGTTTTATTCAGATTTATGTTGACATTTAGTTTAATTTCTGTTCATCTATTATTAAATATGGAATTCTTTCCTGCTGTTGATAATCAGAAAAAAAAAAACATTTGTGGCCTGGAAATGTTTTGTGAAAGTAGTGTATTAGATATGTGAAATAAAAGTGTACACAGTCTGATACATATAGAGATAAATGAAGGCTAGAAATGTGTTTCTGTGCCATGAGTTTTTTAAAGTTCCTTTTCCCAGCCTGGTGCAGATATGAGGTTAGTAGGTGGGACTTTTCTGTCTGCCTGGGGTTGATAATAAACCTCTTAAAGCAAACCTCAGCTCAGTGAGATTTAAAAATGAAAAAAAAAAAGCTCTTCACCTCACTTGTGCCCTGAAGGCAATGGTTTCCTGTCTGAAGTAGACCGTACTTCATTCCTCTGCCCCTACCTGCAGTAGCAGCGCTTTCTACGCTGAGAGATTTTTAATCTGTACCAGAGCGCTCGACACGCTGAGGGTTGTTTTCCTTCCCGCTGCTCACATCTACGGCTTCTCGTCTCCCTCTCGCTCTAATTGGTCTCGTCTGCATCGCCACTGCGGCACACAGAGAGATCTTTGACGTCGGTCGGGGCCGGCGCGCTGTATTTTGCTTGTAAGAGGCCTCGGACCGTGCCAGGCCTGGAATGTGTAGCCTCAGCTGTCTTGCTGGAGTGGGTGACTGCCAAAAACCTCATCCATTTTAAAAATGCTAGCAGTTTGACTCTTTCAAAACAACCTAGAAGGAACACGAGCGAGGCTGCTCGCGGAGCGCCCAGCTTCAGTCTATCTGAACCAGGTGCGCAGCTGGCGCAAACAGATGGAACGAAATAGCGAAATGACATTAACTGCTCTACATATGTCAATCCAGAAGAACCGCAGCCCGGGCGAACAGGAAAACTCTTAATAAAGGTTGTTTAGAGGCTTCTGGAAGAATATTGTCTCCAAGTACAGTACGTTTAGAAATGAAGCTGCTTATACTGTATGAAGGATTAAACTAATATTTAGATCATCGTATTTGAGAATATATTTAATGTTTGTATCTGTCTGTGTCTCTGTGTGTCTATACCTCTTGTTTATCTGTCTGTTTGTTTCCCTGCCTGTCTGTCTCTCTATCTCTCTGTCTGTCTATCTGTTTGTCTATCTTTCTCTCTGTCTTTGTGTCTATCTATCTATTTATTTCTCTGTCTGTCTATCTGTCTGTCTCCCTGCCTGCCTGTCTGTGTGTCTATCTTTATCTCTGTCTTTCTCAGTGCCTTGCCTGTCTTTCTCTTTGTCTGTTTGTCCGTCCGTCTGTCTTTCTCTCTGTCTGTCTGTCTGTCTGTTTGTCTGTCATCTTCTGTAGTTACCTTGCTGATGAAAGATCATTATTAAAAACAGACAAATATGAAGAGATAACCATTCAGCCCTACTTGTCTCATGTTCTGTGTTGGCCACATGTTTTTCTCAAGCTCTCCAGCCGATGGAAGGCCACTGCTGTGATGGCGCTTGTTATTTTAACCTGGGCTGGCCGGGGTCCAGCACACCTCTCTAGAGGAACCCCCCTACTCACTGCCCGTCTGAGCGGCCGGCTCACACAAGGCCCGTCTTGTTAACTCACTCAATGGCGTGTTTTACTTTGAAAAATATGGATGGCAGATGGAGACGAGGGAAGATTCAAAGTCACCATCAAAAACGACATCTGTCTTTCACTGCTGTTAAAAAGCCTTGATGTATTTGATTCACACACATTGACAAACAAGGTCCTAAATTGTTGATCTATATGAATAATTGTCAAGCCTTTTGGAATCATTTTAAACAAACGTATATGAATCTCTGTATTTGGCTTTTGTTATATAAGACCTTGCTTACTTGGAATCTTGCATTAATGCTGTCATTTCTTTAAGAACAATTTAATGAATGATTTAATGTTTCATAAATAAGGCTGATAGCTTGATGGATTACCGTTTGGTAAACTGGTTTTAATGTCAATATTTTGAGAAGAATGGGGCATTATGCCTGAATGTACCTCTTTAACATCAGATGTAATCTCCTCGAGCACGTCACAGGGTGATGTGACTCTTCAGTTGCTGTTTGCTGATGCACATGTGAACCACACACAGAAGAGCGTAAAACACTGTAGTGCTCTTCCCTGTTATCACCTCACATTAAAACCCTCCTCACGTACGCTGAGGGAACTCCTGACGCACAGCGTTTGTGAAGTTCAGATAACAGCCGGCGCTGCGTTTACCTCCAGCGCTTCCCAAAGACAACAATGAAACAGCAGCTGGAGATTTTAACAGCAGCCAAGAAACACATAGAGTTGCTTAGCCGACGTTTTCTGCAGTTTACACCTCAGCTGCCAATGCACGGCTCTAGATCTTGATGGCTGTGTCTGAGTTCGTTTTGCCTATCAGATAATTGCGTTCACGTTTGTGAGCGTGACAGCTGGAAGTGCTTTGGGCCGCTTGTTAGACGTCAAGCTCGGGTTAAGTGTGCAACTCACCTAAACACGTGAAGCCACGCGGTGAGAGTTTCACCGGTGTGCCGCGGCACAGCTCGATACTGTCGATCCTTAAGTAGCAGTTTAGTGGAAGCTTCTTTCCAACTTTCCGAGATGCAAACTTAAGATTTCAAGTAGTTATGCTACAGTACAGAATAAAGTATGTGCCTTTTTAGATTTTTTTATACAGCAGTTATATTATGAGTTATTGCACAAAATTATATAAGCTTTGTTTACTTTATATTGAAAGATCTGCATCGAGATTCTGTTTGTTTGGCTTTAGATCTACGATTTGTTTCCACTAGATACTGAAGGCATTTCTGTAGAACTAAACTGTTGTTTTTATTTTAATAGGTGGCATGCTTTTCAAATTTACAGCACTCTCAGTTTATAGGCTGTTTGTGTGTGTGAAGAGATAAACTCAGTTGTAATTTGTAGAAGTGCTTGAATAAAGCATTTATGTGTTTGTTTAGTTCGCTGTCATGCTGCTGTAACAATTTCATCGGAGGCGATTAAATATTATAGGGATTTTTATGCCACGTCTCTTCCTGTTTTTCTCACTGCGAGAGACAAAACGAAAACAGCAACTGAAGGATTAGCAGATCAAGTTCTCTTGAGGGTAAAGCATGTGTACAGGACCTGAAAGAAACATCACTTCCCTTCTTTAACAGATCTAATGAGCGAAATGTAGCGTAGGAAAGCGTCCCGTTCGCGGTGCCCGTCTGAAACTCATGTGACAGCTTGCACCTCAATCATACAACAGTGACGTCAGCTGGCATCCTGGTCCTGTTGTTACGTAACAGGACGCTGTGGATGGGGGAGAGCACCATGACGGGACAGAGTCAGACCTCATCTGCCATACATTACTCCCTCAACCCTGATTTAATCTTGTCGATTTTAATAAAGAATGTCGGCTGCTTTATTGATTTTTATTTGCTCGGATGCAATCTGATCTTTCATATTTTATATTCGGAGGCTGATCTTATCATATCAAGATGCATTATAAAAATATTCAATTTAAAAAAAAATAATGCAAAGCTAACTAGACTTAACTTTGTTTAATTTAGTCACAATGACCGTCTTTTTATCCTTAAGCTGGACATCCACTGTGTTTTTATTTAGATGTGCCATGTTGACCATAGTTTCCACAAAAAACTGATTTCTTCGGTTATTGCAACTAGGATCAAACTGAGGTAGCTTAGTATTTGCCAAAACTATCATTTTTAGTCATTTTTATTGTCGGCCAAACTCAGCATGTCAGCTCCCATGAGACGACTCGCTCCATGTAAAATAAAGCAAATTTTATCTCAGACTGCTGATATGACTGGAGTCTCCATCTCGTGTGACTGCACATGGTTGTATTTAGTTTTTTTAGTCAGTCAAACTATTTTAATTGAGGGAAAATTAACTGACTGTGCTATTTGGGTGGCAGTCATGGCCCAGTGGTTAGAGAGTTGGACTCATGATCAGAAGGTTGCTGGTTCGATTCTCAGGTCTGGCGGGTAACGGCTGAGATGCCCTTGAGCAAGGCCCCTAACCCCCACTTGCTTACTATACACAATGTACAAATGTATAGTACAATGTAATGTAAGTCGCTTTGGATAAAAGCGTCTGCCAAATGCATAAATGTAAATGTAAAATGTAAATGCTATTTGAAAACAAGAAATGACAGTGCACTCATTTTACAGTTCAATGACTGTACTTACTAAGGTGTTTGGGGGAAAATATAGCTACCAAGGGTATTGTTTTGTCACTGGAAAAATAGTTCAAATGCTTTTTTTGGACACAAAGTCAATGATTTTTAATTGCTCTAAAGCTGTTTTCATAAAAAATGAGATACCCACATCTTGTGCTGTTTGGCTAGTGAACGTAAATGTATGCAAGCTGAATTTATAATTTAATTATTTCTTTGTTGCAGTAAGTCTTTGCCAATCTTTTCCTTTTCTGTACGTCATGTCAGGGGGCTAAACCCGTCTCACCTCGCCCGTGCAACAACACATCTGACATTTCAAACAAACCAGGCGGCCCGTGTGGCTGACGGCTTTGTCAAATAAACAGAGCAGTGCAGATCCTGCTCGATCTGGTTAAGGGGCTGAACTGGAAACGCTCTCTCAGGTTTTGGGCTGTTGATGAACAGATGTGTCCAGGTGTTCCTGCTCTCCAGTCGCCACTAATGGCTGTCAAAGGACTCTGTGCATGCGTGTCCCAGATCACAGGGACTAATGGACTCTCTCTCTACTGTACGTGTGTGTGTGTGTCGGTTAAACAGGGTGGATGAAGAGGGTACTTGAATGTGGCTTTGCTTTTCTGTAGTTTTAAGGCCGTTTAAAATAGAATACTTGCGTACTATTATTTGTGTTGCTGCAGTTTTTAGTATAAATCCTGTGCGCAGTATTCAGATTTTCTGTATAGAAAGAATTCCCGGATGGCTTATTTAACTGGAACACTACTGTATCCCCTAATGCAATGCTCTTAATATTATTAATACAACAATCATAATTATTATTAGTATTACTAAGTTTATGTAATATATATTCTTAATATTATATATCATTTTATATGATACATCATTATTATTAATAATAATGTATTAATTTTGTACGTAATAAAATTAAGAGGAAAAATTATGTAAACAAAATCTAGCAATGGTTTTCTTTCTTTCTGTACTTTATTTTGATGCGTGCTCTATGTATAAACATGTATCGGAAAAAGGATTTGTCAGGAAGTGCTCATCTGTGTCACAGATGAGAGAATGCAGTAAGTGTGTGAGGCTGGTTGGGGCCATTAAAGCGATGGAAACACACACACACCTCTGAGAGCAGCAGTGGTTCTGTTTGGCAGGGCTGGGATCATATCATTAGCTGAGCTCTCAGGGTACATAAGGGCTGGTGTTAATGTCAGAATGGGCCGGTGGGCATGATATCACCATTCACTCTCAGAACTCTCCATTCAGCTCTAGATACACACACATACATCTCTTTCTCCTTTTAT
This sequence comes from Oreonectes daqikongensis, assembly GCA_026939265.1. Classification (NCBI taxonomy): domain Eukaryota; kingdom Metazoa; phylum Chordata; class Actinopteri; order Cypriniformes; family Nemacheilidae; genus Oreonectes; species Oreonectes daqikongensis. The sequence continues at coordinate 811,868 of JAOTQM010000449.1, read as the reverse complement.
CGGCTAGAAAGTCTCCTTATATTAGATTAAGTTGTTCTGGTAAGGAAGACATTGGATGTGAATGTTACCTAGAAATGAAGATGTTTACTCTTCATTCTAGGAAATGCATTTTTTTTGTGGTTACTGTTTTTATACCAGATGGTATTTTTATATTTATTGTAAAAATGTGTTATTATAAATTCATGTGTTTACATTTTTTTCCTATTTTTAAAAGAAGCTTACACTATCTTACATTTTAGAAGTTTTCTAGCATAACCTATTCTAGTAAAGTTTATTAATTTATAATTTTATTTCAACCTTAAATGCTTTTTTTGGAATTTCAAGTTCAATTTTAAAACCAGCCAATGGTGTTGATGCTCTTGTAATATTTGCATGGCAATTTATGTTCCTTAATCTTTTTTATACCATTTCTGTCGTGCATCTTCTAAAAGATATTTTACACCCATTACATGGTGTGTTATTCGTTGCTTTTTTATGCAAAACTAACAGATCAAAACACCAGCTCAGTGTGTTTTGAAAACTTTTTTCAGACCGAAATAGAGCTAGAACATAAACATGTTTCCATTACTGCAATTTATTTATTTCTCTGTTCATTTTTATCAGGAAAAAAACATAAAATGTCCTTGTCTGCACCTGGATTAAACTGCTTGAATATATGATCTTTTATAATCAGTGTGTGATTCATGTGGATTTATTCGATTGTCTTGGCTACTTACCCCTGCGGCGAGGCCAAAAATGTGACCTCTCGTGATAAATTGTCCTTGCGTACCCATTTGTTTTCAGAAGCACATGGAGAGTACAGATGTGTGTACATTGTCAGAATGATGACTACAAGAGCGCTAGTCACTCAGAACAAACCTCACGTGGGCCGCTCGGCTGTTACGTAGCTTGTTTTTCTTATGAGACCTGCACAGAAACTATGTACTGTAACAAACAGGGAATACGCAGCTTAATGCTGCTCCGGGGCATTGAACCTCCATTAACTTTCATCAGGTCCGTTCCACGCGCAGTCTGTGGTTCTGCTTGCCTTTGGCTTTGGAAAGCTGCCCGGTTGCTAGCATTTTAACCAGGATTTAGCCTGGTTTGACTCATTTGGCTCATTTGCTCACTTCTGATGGCAGAGCCGTGGTACCAAAGAAGTTCTGCTCTGTCTGACTCTAAATACATGCTAACGCTAAATACACCCTGCGCTAAAAACATTGTAACGCAAGTTGAACTTTGTCATGGCTTTTGTGGAAGTAAACCCTAGGCTGTGGTCGGAGGCCCGCTGCCCTGACCAAATGAAAACATTGACGTGAACCCTAAGGTCACAATGGCACACTAAACTAGTAATTTATCCAATGAGCTCTGCATTGAGCATAGCGTTGAATCAATCTGCAAGGCTTGTGTTTTCATCGAAGGGAAAGTTGAGCATTTCACAGCTGGATCTCATCATCACTCCGTCTCTGTGCTTGCGTCATAGCTCGCCAGCTTCAGCAAACTTTGAGCGAGTGAGATATTCCTTTGGAAATCATCTGGGGCTGAACTCGAAGACCACATGAAATAGTTTGACAGGAATAGTTTGTCTTTTGTGTTTACATTTTGCATTGAAACAAGAATTCGGGGCCAGCCGGCTTTAGTTTACAGCACAGTCGTGAACCATGACTTGCTGCTCCCTGTTGTTAGAAGTTGCTGATATAGCAAGAGTTTATTAGGCACAAAATAAGACTTGCTTGTGAATGCACACCGCTTCAGATATTTCAGGTCTTTCTCTTGAAAGAAAGAAATGTATGTATAATTTTGATTATCTACTATTATAGCCTATATACAAGTATTTTGTCATATTAATGCCATTAAAGTGATATTTTTTGGACTATAACTTTATTTGACAGGTTAGTCACAGTTAAGTGGTGTTTTTGCTAAAAAGAAGATGTACTCGTGTGTTTTCAATCTGCTTGATATTTACATACTGTAATCTTCCCATTGTTCACGAACCAAACAATAAACAAAATAGATGGAATAGGTAGAATGACACAGACGAGTCATATACGTGTCATTTGTTTAGTTTTTTGTTTTAGCTTTAGTGATTTCAGTTAAATATAAATTATAAATCATTGAAGCCTCTCAGGTGTAGCAGTTTACACTCATCTTGACAAATCAATATCGTCCCGTGAGCTTCAGTTCCCCAGCGGAGCAGAGTGAAGCATCTCGGCCTCCCGTCAGTCACGGGGCAAAGGGCGATGTGATTCAGTCTGACATTAATGGAAGCAAAAGCCATGTGTGTAATTTAACAGCAGTGTGCCACGAGTGCGGGGTAAAACGCTCCAATTAACAAATTGCCTAGGAAGAGAGAAAAAGAGAAAGAAGGGATAGAGAACAAGAGAGAGAGGAGAAAAAGAGAGAGGAGCACATTCATAAGGCCACAGGAATGCTCGCTCATCACGGCCTGTGCAAAACCACACGATTTTGGTTTCAGTCAGAGATGGGATAAATTAAAGGAACGGGTCATCCAAAAACCTCTGTCCTCATTTACTGACCCGTATGTCACTAGAAGCGTATATGGCTTTATTTGAAAAGGTGAATTTGTGAAGAATGTCCTGGCTTGTTTTCTCCCATAATGAAAGTAAATGAGGACTGTCGGTTTCAAATAACAAAGTGCAATAGTAGTCTATATATTTTGTGCACTGTATTCCAAAGCCATATTATAGATTTGTGTGAGAAATCTTGTTCAGTGTTTCTTAGAAAACATCATCAAGGTCAGACCTGATGCGATGTTTGTCATTTTGGAGTTGAGCGCTACATGGTAAGGAAAGACTTTGTTTATTATAATGTCATGTGTTACTCAAACAAAGCTATGCATCACGTGTCATCTTAACATTTTGAATAAAGTCCACATACAGTATGTGTTTATGACATTTATGTAGTCATCCAATCCTCATTTATTTTCATTATGTGGAAAGGTGCATCCAGGATCTTCTTCAGAAAATCACCTTTTGTCATTTATGTAGGAATAAAATCACACAGGATTAAAATGACATGAAGGTGAGTCACGCCGCTGTGATAACTTGGCTCTGCTTCTCATCTCATCCCAAAGTTCTTGATCTCTAAAGGGAGGAGAAAGTGATTGAAAGATCCACCCTGTCCCAGTTTCCCCAATTATCTCTTGTCTCGTGGCAGATATGAGCCATAAAAGCGTTGCGTCTTTCTTTTGCTCTTAACTGTTCCGACTGTTTGAGGTCTTTGGTGTAAAAAAGGAAAGCGTGTGCTGGTGCTTATATTTAAGTGTTGGGATGGAGAAGAACAGCCTCGGGTGTTAAGTCGGCTCTCATACGAAAGGGATTCCTGCACATATCGGAAAAAACACAATTATGAGGGGAAAAAACAAGACTGAAAGCGAGGTCTCAAAAGAAATAAAGATGTCGAGTACAGGAATGGACTAAGGGCGGGTTATATTGTCTTGACCTTTCTTTTTTTTTACGATTTTGAAATTGAATTAGGATTGAACATCATCTATTTTCAAAGTATTCTCATTACAACTACATTCTAAAAATATTTTACTAAATACATTTAGAACAAGGCCCCTAACTCGATTTTTTTTATATATTCTGGGATGTTAATAGTGGTTGTCAGGTTGTTGCTATGCAGTTGCTAAGGTGTTCTGAGTGCGTTATCTTGTGCTGAGTGCTGAGTCAGACATCCGGAGAATCGTTGGTTATGCTGTGCTTGCTGTACATCTCTCAGCATGTGAAACTTCTCATGCTTTCTACCTCAGAACCCCCCTGTTCAACACATCATAATACGTCTTCACACATCACCCGCCACTCACATCACCATGGTTATGGCTGACTGGCAAAAGAAAGGTAGCAGGACACACACTAACTTTATACACGCAGAGCTACTGTCGTTTTAAGGTCCCCATACACCCTGCTTGAATGAAGCTGACGCAAGCAATATTATTCTGCGCTTCTTTTCATTTTTTAACCTCATTAGCTGTGTATTTGAAGGGATTTTGGAAAAGACGCTTACTACTAAAACAAGCATAATGCATTATATATGAAGAGTAGAGATTTCCATGGGTCTTTTTAATCAAGATTTTCAGTAAACATATTCCACTTTTTTATTTTGTTCATTTTGCATTTACTTTTGTTAACATTTTAAATTGTTTTAAAGTGCAAATATCACATGTATTCTCTTAATACATGCAGTAATATGGCTGCACGTTATATAGAAATTACATAGTCATTTTATATTCATATTGCAATATCATATTTATATAATGTCATATTTAAATATTTTTATTTCACATATGCAATATCTGAATGATAAAAAAAAGATGTGTAGGTAGCAGAGACTGGCATGTTGGCAGAGACTGTCTATATGATGATGATCAATAATAAAAATGCATATGGTTAAAATTAATTTTACAAACGTATTGTATTGCATATGGCATTTTTCTTTAATATCTTGCAGACTTAATACATAATAATGCTTATGTAAATACTGAACATTTTTCAACATGTCAGTTTCCCAAAAGTAATTCATGATAACTATTGATTTACTGCACACAATACAGCATGCACATATTTCTGGATGCATGGCTGACTGGCGTTTTTTAAGTTAAGTATTATTTATTGTTGTATACAGAGTTTATTTTGTTTTTAATAGCAGGCTGTTTGCAGAATATATTTACAGTAAGCTATCTGGCAGTATTTCGCTCTGAACGTGTCCGCCCATAAGTTGTTTAAACCTGCCCGAAACATTATTAGCGTGTGTGCGTACACATTTAAGAGAGAGCGTTTCCCGTATTCAACATCTCACAGGCACCTGCAAATGGACTTTGCCCACTGAATACTCAGGATGGTGTCAGTTCGATCATGCATGGCCCCAGCGAGCACCACGCTTTCTCTGATTCATTAAACATCAGGTTCAGTTAGATGTTCTCGGCTCTTGAGACTTTTATCCAGGCTTCAGAGAAAGCCGTCTGCTGTAAATACGACCCTCGGCAGATAATGAGGCCCACGTTCGTCCTGACCCCAGAGTGATTCTTGGAAAAGAGAAGCCGTGTCATATCAGTCCCTTTTTAAAGTCATTTGGAGATTGTGTGGTTCTTGCTGTCATTTACATTGTCGGTAACAATGGGATACTTTAATCCTTTAGAAGTTAATTATTGATTTTCCTGGAAGAATTAAAATCCAGGGATCAGAATGTTTTAAGATTTATTGCTGTCCTGCCTTCAGGTGTGTTATTTAAGTTGTAAAGAGCTTTCAGTGGAATAATAAATCTTGCAATATTTCATAACTAAATGATAAACTAAACTACAGTGACTAAATAAATAACGTAATTCAAGTAAAGTTAGTTTTGTATTGTGGTATGAACATTATAAATATTGTTTCAAAGCAGTTTTTACAGTAACATTAGATGTTGAAATCTAACTTTTACCTCTCTTTCGCCATCTCCGTTTGAAACATAAAATTGCAGGTTGCTTTATGTCAAATTATGGCTGATATTAGAGCAGGAGGCTTGTGTGTTTGTTTTGTGTGTGTGTGTGTGTGTGTGTGTGTGTGTGTGTGTGTGTTGAACGCATCTCTCTCGGGTTTCTGGTAGCTTCTATTACTGTGATTTGGGACACCAGACACGTCCTCATTAGTATTATGAATGTAATCAGTAGTGTAGCTGTGTGTGAGGTTAATGCAGTCCCTCTACAGACCGGTCCATTAGAGGCAGCTAACCCAATCACAGGCCGACCAGAGCCTCTCGCTGCCCTGCGTTGATGTCACCCGCGCTAAAGTGAGTGGAAAAACAGCACCATCACCTTATTGGCACAGCTCGACAGGGCCTCAAAGGACAGAATCAGACATCAGATTTCCACCCTGATCATTATGGGCTATTTCGGTGCCGTCTCTAAATCCCACGAGAGGGATGTGTGACTTCAGCGAGCTGAATTTATTTTGGTTGCGTGTCGTTAAGATGGTGTTTGTTTTAAAACGCGCTTGAATGTAAAAATCGAGGTAAACTGTAAGTGTAGAAAATGCAGACTTGGCTTTCCTGTAACAACTGTTCCGAGCAGAAAGGCCCTTTTCAAAACGGTCTTGGCTATGGGTTGGCATTTCAGGCAGTTGTAGTCTGTGTCTTGTCTGGTTCTTATTAGACTAATACGCAATTTGTAATAAAAAGTGCAAATTTCCCATATGGAGTAAAAACAGTCTTGACTCGGGGCCCAGATTATATGCTTCAGGGTGGTTTCTGACTTTACAGTGCAAGCGTGACCCAGTTTCTCTGTTTTTATTGTAGAGGGCATAGCTTGCTTTTACAAGAGCTTGTGCCAAAACACTTCTCAGTTTTTCTGATTGCTTCTTTCTGAATGATAGCCAATACTATTAATGATGGGATATTACTGTCATCCCACGATCCAGAATATTCATACATGCTGAAAGTTATTCATTGATCCTCATGAATAATCAGAAGTGACCGGGTCACAAGACAGATCTGTCAGTAATGAGCTTTGAGACTCCTCTGTCCTTTCCAGCTGGCCTTGCTGTTTGTTTTGTTTACGTTATTGTAATAATGGCACAATCTTCTAATGTTTTACACAGGAAGACTCCTCACAGGAGTTTTAAATGGCCACTGGTCTGCGGAGAACAGCGTGACGCAAGACGTAAATCAAATCAATAAGCAATCACAGAGCGAGATCGACAGGCCTCCCGCCCGGCCCTTATTAGCATCGATGAACATGACTGATGGGATTTACGGCATTGACGGTCTACGTGAGTCATCGCCCCCCCATCTGATGAGAGCCCGCAAGACAAACTCCCATCAACCCGTGCGTGGTCGGCTCATCCTGGATAGGGGGATTCCTGAGATCAGAGCAGGCTGCGGGTCGGCAGGTGTGGAGATTTGTGCTCAGATGAGAGTGAGCGACGCAGGCTTAAGACCGTTTCCAAGCGAGAGAAAACAAATCTGAGAGGGATTAGCGAACATTCAGGATGGATTTATAGTGCTTTGAGGTGTGCGATGCGGTCGGCATGCGCAAGACGCAGACGGCCGGTGCGTGGCAACATAAAGCCGCTTGCGTGCCTTGTGAATGCGTTTCTACTTTTGCTGTGTTTGTCATGGGCTAATGCATTTTCCTGGTGCACTTGAGCATTCTGTCTTCGCAGATCCCACTGTAATCTTATCTCATTTTGACGTAAGTGCCTCTATATCGCTCTTGACATTTAGAGCCGCAGTGACTCGCTGTGTGTCCGCTTTATATTTGAGAGACACAAGAGGGGAAAAACAGCATGCCGGTTCCATGTGCAGAGCCCGAAGAGCAGCCAGTGCCCGCCTTCCCCTGGGAACACGGGAGAATTCCCTTAGTGCCACTTACTCACGCCGGCCCCCGCTGACACAGCCAAGCCAAATATTTACCCTCCAGTCAAATGAATGGGTACACACACGCAACACCAGATAGCGCTCAACGCATCCGAGGAGAAACGCTCTCTCCTCCAGTCACAAATGAACAAATGTTATGAATGTTTACTGCAGTGCGCTCTTTTTCAGTTGTATCTCGTGGGATGTTTGTTGTGCTTCACATTTTTCCCTTCGACTCAAAACAGAGACTCGTTGCAGATAACCGGGGGGTCTCGCCGGAGGTGTCATGAGCCGGACACCTCGTGCCCGCTGTGTGCCTGCGCTACTTAGGAAAACTGCGCTCTTGAGGTCACTGTCTATTCTTCCCACACCATTGTGTGCTTGGCAGCCTCCTTTCCAGTGCTTTTATTCCATACATGGCCCTGCCAGAAGCGGTGCGCACACAGCACGAGATCTCTGCCTACGTCACGATCCCTCGCTACCCAAAAGCAACCCGGTGAGCGGCTGAGAGCGAAACAGGGAGGCTTTTAATTGGCCGGGAGCGGTTTCGACTGAACGCAATGTTCCCGCTGGCCTTTAGAAGGGCCTGTTGTTGGACAAAGAACAGATTTGTCACTTCGTTTCCTCAGCCACTTTTAAACTCCTGACTGAAACGTGAAGGGTACATGTGATACTGTCTTTAACAAAGAGCAGGTTGAAGAAGACACCAGAGTTGTTTAGATTAGGGAGTCATAAATGAGCATACGTGGAGACTGTAAGAACCGAGGCGTCTGCCGTCACCTTTTGAAAAGCGGCGGGGTGATTTGTCACTCACGTCGGATGCTGTATTTATGTGCTGTAAATCACAGCGGTGAGCATATACAATGCTGGGTGGTCCGGCGTGACTTTGTTGGAACAGCCGGCGTATTGAGGAAAAATCTTTACGATGAATGAATCTTTATGTTGGCTGCTGAGCGTGTGTGTTTGTGAGGTTTTAAACATGTGTCAGTGGTACAGGTTGTGTATTTGCTTCATCTTCACTTTTGACTGATGTTCTTAACAGAAGAACGTCTCTCCAGAAGCCCAGCGTTGCTGTTCTTTTTTTAAGTTTACTTTAAAATGTCTCATTAACAAACCCATATGACTTTCTACAGCAGAACACAAAAGGTGAAATGGCAAAGACTGTTTACACAAGAATACAGCATCAACGGCATTTAAAACAGTTCATACAGTATCAAGGTATATTCCAGGTTTTCTGAAGCTTTGAAGAATAGTCTTATTGCTTCTGTGTTCAGTGTCTTTTATGAGCAAAAATCTGTTTTGGTGCATTAGCAGAATTTTGCATTCTGCTCTGCAGTTGACATTTAACAATGTGATGACATGAATAAAATGAAATGAAATGAAAAAGAGCAATATCCAATCTCCATCCTCTATCACCTCTCTAACCACTGCTAATAATGTTGACACACACACACACACACACACACACACATACACACACACACACACACACACACACACACACACACACACACACACACACACACACACATACACACACACACACACACACACACAAACAAACACACATACAGACACTTTTTCCACATGCACACACTCTTTCTCTCTCACACACACACACAATTTTCAGAATGCGAAATGAATTTTTTTTATTTATTCATTTAGGAGATGCTTTTATCCAAAGCGACTTACAAATGAGAGCGCATTTATCATTTTGTCAATGAGCTGACAATAAGTATAGTCCACAAAGCCATGTTTACAAGACCCGAGCTGAATATTTAAAGACAGACATCTCAACTGTGTGCAGAATCTACAAATATCTGCGTTACTGAACCATTAAGCACCAAATAGAGATTTAATAATAAATATACGTTACAGTTGTAAACATGTACAGAATTATATATAAGGTTGCCAGTTGCTCTTCGATCTATGTGTGTGACTGCAGAAGTCAAGCTCATTTCAAGCATCCTTGTGTAGAATTGGCAGTTCAGTTCATTCATTATAAATTGACATTTCTAGATTGTGACAGCGCGAGGCAACACAAGCAGATCTAAACTACAGTACTTCTCCACTAAAGTCAATTACACCTCATTGAACCAAAATCCGTCATATGGTCACTGCGAGTGGCCTCTAATAGTCTCGATTTGACAGCTCGCCCAGCCTGAGAATATATTAAGAGCTGCGAGCAGAGCAACTCTCCAGCGGGCAGAAGCGAAATGGACGGTGAGACGAACGTGTGTGCGACTGCAGCGCGTGTTTTCTCTGAGGTTTTACGGCTCGATGCATGTTAGCTGCTGCTGTTCCATTGCTCATGCTGTGTAACATGTAATGATATGGTGTTAACGCTGTTGTGGCAGCGTGCAGTTTCGGGCAGCTAAAAAACTGAAAATGGAGTCTCGGGGAGCAATTTGTTCCTCTCGCCGGTTCAGAGGGGGATACAGTTCAGAGATTTAAACTGCGCCCGTCGTGGCACTGAAGGATACATTTCAGCGGTCAGACTTTTGGCGTCATTAAAACTTTTACACCACGTTTTTTGCTGCACGCAAACTGCAAATGCTCTGGATTGTGTCGACTTTTTCACAGCGTAGGTTTTGTCATACAAGCGTTGTGCTAATAGGTCTTATTCCGGATTCATAGAACTTTGAATTGGACGTCAGCAGCTGTGTTCCAGGTCAATTTTTAAAGACATCCTGCTGAAATGGACTTGTTTTTGTAAGGGCTGGTATAGCCTTTCATGAAACAGGGTTTTTCTCCGCGCTGAGCAGTCTGCGAGCTCCTGACACGAACATATTGACACGAACAGTAAATTTTGCTTTCCCCGGGAGTGACGCAAGTGTGACTGAGAGAAATTTGGCCGGGGTTGTGCTTGAGCTTAGTCAAACTGTAAATATACAGTAGGTGATTTATCTTTTTTAGGTCACACTCACTTTTATAAACACTGTAAATAATGACTTTGAAGGGTTTCATAAACTTGTAATGTAAATAAAATGACAGTATCTGTCTGTCTGTCACTGTTGCGCTGAACTTCTAAAACTCATTGGTCCAGGACTTTAACAGGACTTTGAAGACTGGTTTGTCTGGCCAATGCTTTTTTCCTGGAAACGTAAATTTCTTCTCCAGGGTCTTTAAGCAACGCTCCTTTAGAGGAGCACTGGGAGCCAGTCTCAGTCAGGTCAGAGGTTGAGGTCTCAGGGGAGTCCAAGCATTTCCCGTTCAGCTCCACTTTTTTGTTTTTTGGATCAGGATATTTGTGCCGACAGAATGCCTGGTGTACTGAAAAGCAGAAAGGGAAAGCATTTAATAAGCACACAGGGATGTCCATCAGCAGTTTGAACGGATACTGAACAGTCATTATAGCACCGGATCAACATCCCTCATATGGACTTTTGTTAGATGTTATCGTCTTTAAACTAATATTTGTCTTATTTTTCAACACAGAATATGAAATCATATGTAATGTATCATGATGTTTGCTTAACGTCACGCTAATGGGAATTTGAGATCTTGAAGATTTATTGTAGACTGTTTGACTAATATTCTTCTTTAACTTGTTCTTCTGAAGGCAACACTTCGCTACTGCAGCATTATTTAAAGTCAATATAAAATTATGTCTGTCTTTTTGTGTGTCTTCTGTCTCAAAAGATTTTTTAATTATTATTTTTAAAGTATTTTGGCAGTAGTTTTTGTCTCTTTCTCTCACATTCACTCCGCCACCTGCAGGCCATATACAGGACTGCACTTGATTCATAAAAAAATAACAATATTCAACAGAGAATGTAAAGTTAATACATAATGATGGACACATAAAAAAAAAATCAAAAATAAGTGTTGTTCGCTTAAAATTCACCAGAATTAGGAATGAACTGAAGTTGTGCCTCTGAGTCGTGAGAAGGCTGCAGTAGTTACAGCCTGTTATGTATTTTTCATTGCAAAGGCGAGACTTTAAACAACACAGTGTATTCCTTTGTTTGCTTGCAGACAAATAAAGACTGTATTTACAGCTTTACCTTCTCAACAACTCAGCGTTGTGAGCATGGTGCTTGAAAAATGGCCCACTCAGATGTATTTAAATGAAGCAATTCAGCACACAAGTGCGTGGAGTATCCGGTGAACACGGCGCAGGATATTAATGAATCATTGTGAAGTGAGCGAGCTGTAATCTAGTGCACGGCTGCAGTGGGCCCGCATGATTTCTAGCTCACCCAAAGTCTCTACATTATTAAAAGCGCATTAGAGGCGTAATGGCTGAGAGATGCGTCTGCGGCGAAGCTTTTGGCTGCGTCTGCCGCAGCCGAGGGAGCTCATGTGACCTGCTGATGCTCCGTTAGATTTGCATTAAGACAAAAAATTAGAAAAACAAGCAGAATATCTGGGATGCAATAATGCTTAAAGGAATAGTTTAGACAAATATGACATTTATGTTGTAATTTACTCAACCTTATGCCATTCTAGATGTATATGACCTTACATTTCCATTTATTTCCATTTATTCATTTGGCAGACGCTTTTATCCAAAGCGACTTACAATTGAGGAAAACAGCAAGCGATTGACCTTCTTTCTGTTTTTGCATTAAAATGTTATCTTATATGGGATCTAAAATTGTAAAGTTATATATATCTGGAAAGAAATGAGGGTGAGTAATTTTTTAGATCCCATCTAAAAATAGTTAGAATAGTTTATGGCAATCTTATCCTTTTTTTTAATATAAATTTTCATCACTTTTAATATAGAAGATTAAATCAAGCACATTGCATTGTGGGATCCAGTTTTCTGTGCACTGTGCAGATATTGAATGCATACATTTTTATGCGCATTGTGCATATTGTATACTGCAGAAATAGCAGTAATTTGCTATTCCCAACACAGCTAGGAAGACGGACAGAAATATTAAAGCGACGCTGCATCATGCACCTTATTATAAGTATTGCTCATCTGTCACTTAAGCCACCGAGAGCTGCACTGTTCTGTCACAACTTGTTCTCCTACATTCTCTCCTTTCACTTAGAAAACGGAGCGCACGCTTATTAATGGGAGATTATTGTCTGTCCTCACTACAATGATGTCTGAATAAAGAGAAATCTCATTAGCATGGCCTGTTAGCGTCGCACCCTTGAGAAATCCGCTCTGAAGAGCGGTGCTTTTGTATCGGGGTAGATAAATGTTTGTAAAGATGCTGTTAAATCCCTTTTTTGGGTCTGTATGTGTTTGGAAATATCTGTGTTTTTCTTTCAAATGGAGGGCGTTTACGCGCACGCCTGCGGTAATGGCACAATTGTCCGTAAATAAAGAAGATTTGATTGAGTGACATCGCTGGCTTTGGCGTGCAGGAAAACCTTTGAAATACCTGGAAAATGTGTTTTATGAATAGTTTAATGATTTTAACAGTGGTGAATCTACGTCAGGCTCTGTTATTAATATAGCAGCTAATGCCACACTGCTGTTTTATGAATTGAACCCGTGACCAGAAAGACGGGCAGGTTTTGGAAAACCTAGAGCCCTTGTCTGTAAAATGTTCTCTTCTTTAAAGAGCTGTCTTTTGTCTGCTAAAAATGTTTTGCCTGGAGTTAATTTTTTATTTTTATATATTTCTATATCCTATCCCAGTTTAATGTGCACAGACAGCTGTAAGAACGCTTATAGTTGACTTTTAAAACAGTCTTGTGGTGTAGTGCTCCTGTGAGTCTGAGAAAAGGCCAGCAGGTGATTCAGCAATGATGGTATTAACCTGAATGACTGTCACTTGATGTGGTTTCCTAAAGACTCAGTTAAGGACACGGCTTGACCTCCGGCCAAAGTGAGCTTTTACATAACATTACGTAACCTGCAGTGGTCCAGCTGAACTTTCTCTGATGCTAAGAGCCCTTTTCAGCTGAAGACCATAGATACAGTTATGATATCAAATATTTAAAACCATGCTATATTTTACTACCATGGTTGGTACATGTCTAATATTAGCATTGTAGACATTGTACTGTGCTCGCACACTGCAAAACATGAATTTCTGATATATAATTAAGTACGTTTAAGTTTAAAACAAGCAAAGTTTAACATTTTTCTTAAGTACCTGTTTCAAGTTTATTTTTCTTACCTCATTGTCAGATTTTTAGCTTGTTTTAAACATTAATTTACGTATTTCCTATATTTTCATTCATAAAACAAGACTAAACAAATCTTAGGTCCTTTTGTGGTCAAATAAATCTTGATTTAAGAATTTTTTGATATTTGTACTAATAAACAAGACAAAAAAATATGTTTTCGCAGTGCATAATTAAATAAAATATTAGTATTTTACGGTTCTCTGGAATACTTTATTCTAAATGGTCAGTTGTGAATTTTTGGGGTTGACAGGTGCAGTTTAATACTTAAAAAAAAGTAAATATAAAAAAGCATAACAACCAGCTAGAATATTCTGTTCCTTAAATAAGTCATACACTGGAAATTCCTTCAATACTGCATGCACCGAATGAAAGAGTGACCATAACTGTAACTTTGATGCTAAAATAGTAGTTTGGGTTAAACTTTTTATTTAAAGAGTACATTCCACGAGATCATCAAAACTACATTTCATGCAGTGTCTAATGAATAACAAAGTTATTGGCTTGGAAAGAGGAAGTCGACTCTGAATCATGCGAACGAGTCGTGACCTAGTCAGATTCTCTAACCTCTGTGTATCTAAGTCACTAGAAATAGTCCCCATCTGCCTGCGAAAACTTGAACACATGCACTAAACCGATCACAGCAGACTAGACCATCTGACCAATCACAGCAGACTAGACCATCTGACCAATCACAGCAGACTAGACCATCTGACCAATCACAGCAGACTAGGCTAGCTTAAAGGCGGCGATTAAACATTTGAGAGTCAGTCGTAAGGTTATAAAACTGCTTATTATTACAAAATAATAGTGTTTTTCCAGCATGTATGTACATAAACCTGTTGTCGGACACTCCGTAAACCGAAGTAGGCCTTTAAAAATCACAAGCTATGCACTCTTTAATGTGATTATTTTTTACTTTAGCAGTTATAATCCCATGTTCAGTATATTAGGGATACATTTGAGTCCATTTTGACTAGTGAAAGACTTCAAATTTCTAATTTCCTGCTTGGGTTTGTTGACAGATTATGCATGCGTCTATCCTCGTAAACATCTATTTTCCATAAAAGTCCCTCACAGTTTGGAAAATATATTTAAATTGAATATGACATGTTCCGCCTGCAAATAATGTGGCGGTTGCGCCATGTCCCGTGGGTCCGGCGGTCTTACAGTGCCGCTTGGACGCGCTGTTTACATATTGTGCCAGGTCACATCGTGTACCAGGGAGTTAACAGGACTAAGGTTGGCCAATGTGGAAGCAAGTAACCTGATTTACAGCCCGTCTCACTGTATACAATAAACTCATCCAGAATGCCATTTGTTTGGCTTCCTCTCCCTTCAAACCGAAGGAAAATATTAATCCTGCATTTTATTTATAAGCGTCCACTTTCCCAGGCCGGAGTCTCGAGTTGGCCAGAGGCTGTTTGAGCGAGGTTAAAAGTCCCCGGCGCTCCTCCCGCTTTTGGCCCTCGAGTGTTTTTCAGACAAGGTGCTATTCAATTACGAGCGACACGTTTTGATGCGTCGACTTGCAGATGCGAGCCGTTTCTCCCTGCCTGCAGGAACCTCCTACTGTCTGTTAATTAGAGTGTGTAAAGTTTACAGCCATCGAGATGCGGTTAAGCGGCGAGGAGCGGCGAGTAAAGACTGCCTGACTGTGAAATTGAATTATGAGCATGTGTCACTGAGCAAAATAGCACGCGTGTGAGCGGGAGGAGGAAAGGCATCCCTAGAGCTCTCTCTCTCTTTCTCCCCCCCTCTGTGCTGTATTTTTAGTGAGTGAGGTAGAGCGTGTAGGCTCACTAGATTGTGAATAGTGAATGGTGAATGGATTACGTGCAGCAGTCTTCTGTAAGTGTGACGTCCTTTGCTTCTGTCTGCAGATGCTCCCTCAACAAGAATGGGACCACAAAAGAGGCGCCCGCGGATCTCAGGTCAGTTTATGTGCATTTGTGTCCCTATGCTGTGACGATAGTGAACCTCTGTCAACAATTCTGTATGTCTGAGACATTTTATTTGAAGAAAATAGGAAGCATTTTTGAGGAAACCTAAACAATTTTGCTTTGTTTTAGTGAGACTTAAACACACAATAAGTATTGTCATTGGAATTAATTACAAAACAAAAGCGATCTTAAACATTGCAGTAATGAGAATATGGTAAGAAAATTATGCATGCATGCTTCTCAAAATTCTTTGATTCTGGTAGACTTGGATATGTTTTCTTATTGTTTGTTTTGGTTGCAGTAGGTCTTTGGATTTTCATCACAAGGGTGTAAATGTGTATGAGAGTTAGTGCCCTGTATCAGAGGTGCTCGTAACTGGGATATGAGCTTGTTTGATCTTCTTTTAAACATCCTAGTGACATCATCACACTTGGCATGAGGAGGGTCATTCCTGTTGTGCAGAACCTCCTGAACTCTTTTACTTTTACTGGAAAAATGAATATGCTTGTGTAATGTAAGGAAGTATGTCTATTAAAAGATATACCAGATGTTCAGAAATATGCTCTCATTATTTACATAATGGTGAAAATACAGTACCATACTGATTTATGTAGTTCTATCAAACAGGGTGGAATGCTTTAATGTAGGACAAATTATAAAAATCATCACATCACACATTGATAATGCATTACTGATGTTTGTTTAGTTTTGTCCTACCAAAATATGATGTCACTTCCTAGAGGATGCAAATAATTTGTTGTGAAATATGAACTATGTGAAATAGTTCAAAATTCACCCTTAAGTTTAAACAGGAGAAAAGAAAACTAGTATAATTTTTCCATTCAAAAAATGAACAATGGTTTTACTATTTTTTACCAAGTTTAACTTAGATATTTGTATCTAAAACCATAGTATCCACAAATTTAGCACTGGCTCATTACAGGAACTATAGTTTAACCATAATATTTATAGTGATACTATAAGACACATAGTAATCAATTTGACAACAAAAAAACATGGTTCCTATACTCAGACTATAATAAAACCATTGTTATGAGAGTTATGTTTTGTTTCATAGATTATGGTATATATGATGGGCACAAGAAAACAGGAATATATAAAAAAAAGGGCATAGCTGGTGTGTCCAAGGATGTGTGTGTGTGTGTGTGTTGAGGTTACACTGTATGATTGTATGGGCTGAGTGTGTGCGTGCCTTCACTTTTTATTCTGGATCTCCCTTGTGTGTGTGTGTGTGTGTGTGTGTGTGTGTGTGTGTGTGTGTGTGTGTGTGTGTGTGTGTGTGTGTGTGTGTGTGTGTGTGTGTGTGTGTGTGTGTGTGTGTGTGTGTGTGTGTGTGTGTGTGCGTATGCTAATGTGTGTGTCCGATCTCTCTAGTTCTCTTCATGGTTGGGTGAGAGCGCTGAGCAGCAATGATGTCACTACTGACGTGTTTCTCTGCTCTATGCCCCTGCGTTTGTCCTCCTGGTGTTTCATTCATACCCAGCAGTCTAACCTTCACCTATTTTTATGCCGTAAACACTTCAATGCCTTCAATAGAAAGGAAACTCAGAATAAAGCTGGTATATTATGTGCTGTGTGTCATTTGGTGTCAAAGGTAGCTATTCCATCTATGGTGAAATTGTTGTGCGTTAAGGACCGTGGGGATTTGTATCAAACGCTAGAAAGTTAAGGCTATTACATCGCTGACAGAGACGTATATTGAACCATGATGCATGTTAGGGCTTACATGAGCCAATGCCACACAGGATAAGCGTGTACCAGGTCAGCAAGGACACAAAATGCACCGGGCCTTGGGAGAACAGTAAAGCTGGTGGCAGGAACAATACACATGAGAAGTGTGTGCGTGTGTGTTAGGATTTTTCTGTGTGGCTGTGTGCAATATTGAGTGTGTGTCCGCAGCCAAAAACATACTCAAGTTTGCAAACGTGCATGTGCATGCTTAAGCAATGCAATAATGCACAATCCTATTGTACTTTACAGTACATACTGTATTTTTAGTTGCCCATTTTTTTTAGAATACAACAATGCATAAAACCAAACGTGTGTTTTTAAAGGTTCAGGCAAGTGAAACTGAAGGATCAGAAGTAGACGCTTGTGTGTGTTGCGTCTAAACCCTCTTATCAGAACGATATCCTTCCCTGAGGATCGATGGAGCTCTTTCTGGTTACGAGTCATATTCAAACACCTAAGAAGCACAGAAGTGTGTGTGTGTGTGTGTGCTAGCCAAAGTTTGCTCTCTTTTCTAATTACAGAGTTGTTTTATCATTTGTCAATTATGGGATGTGGTTTTCTTTCATCCCTGTATCATATGAAACACTCATTAACACTTCAAAGTTCCCACAAGCTTTCAGACAATATCCACAAAGGTGCACCAAGTGTATGTTTTCTTTCTATCGATCCGTGGAAAACATCCATGTCCGGGTTCCAGTGGCCGTGACCCTCGGTGATCTGCACATCTGGCTATAGGTTTTGTATTTGAATCAAAATTGGGATCAGCTCCACTTTTTTGTTAAACATCAGATGTGATGCAGCAACAGACGGATTGCTCATCACCTGAAAACTTGTCGCATCTCGCCCGGTCACGCAGCTTTCGAGCGAATGGAAAAAAGTATCAAGGCTTCTGTGTCATTAAGTGTGAAGGAGGGGGAAGCCATTTTTGTTGAGACCAATTTAGCCCAAACAGCTATTTATTGTGTGGGCCCTGAGGTAACGCTCTTTGCCCCGCTGTCACTTAGCAACAGGCTATTTTCACTATAAATGCTTCCTGTGTTGTGTTGGAGCACCTATGTGACCATGTCTCAGACTGCCAGCCCAAAGCAGGCCAGTTGGTCAGATGGGGTGGTTTTGCTGTCTGAATGCAGGAGAGTTTGTGTGAGGTGAGCACTTTGAACCCAGATTCTTCAAAACTAGGAAAGACCCGAGCAGATATTTCCCAGCGCTGGCATCATGAGGAAGAGGCGTGGCACTGCCGGGCACCAGGTGGGAGATTTATTATGGTTTGGTCATATATGAAAAAATTTGAGATAAAGGCTCAAATTAAATATAATATACAAATTGTGAACTTTTTTGGGGGAATGAAAAGCATCCCAAGAGTGCAGATCTTAGCTACTTTAAATCTTCAGCGTCTTCAACTAAACTTTTTTAACTGATACAATTTGAAAGTGGTAGTTTTGGATTTGTAGTTGGACATGATTTGTACTCTTAGTACTGTATGCCTTATGTTTACAAAATGGAAAAAATCACTTAGCCAAAGGAATCCGTCAGCACTTGCATAGCTCCTGGATCTGAAAGTCATCAAATGAATGTTTTTCACAGTCATGCAGTGTTTCCTGTGAATTATGGCGTGTGCTTTGAGGAATGGGAGATTTGTGTTATGTCAGAAGAGCTCAGAGGCTGTGCTAGATCTGTAGTGCACTTACGGATCAATCGCTATCCCAGCCACGCGGTATCCCGCGTTGCTTGTAAGCATGTGTATTATAATTTTGAATGTTTTAACAGAAAGCAGTCAAAAGTGAAATAAGATGAAGAATATTTTACTTTAATCAAAATTCAGTTCACTAACTTCTGTTTGGGTCAAGAATGAAGACGTCTTCCACATCAGCAATTTGAATTGGAATTTGTGGTATACCTCACCGATATCCTTGAGTTATCCCACAATTAAACCACTGTTCTTTCAACATTGCAAAGATGCTAGTACATTTACAGTACAGTACAGAGGTTATTACAGTTTAAAAACACTTGACTCTTGGTCGTGGCTGAATGTGATAAAGTGATTACTGACTTCAGTATGTCTTTCTAAGTGTTATGGCGTAAGAAGCGTGTAAAGGTCTTTGCACAGATAGCCATTAACATTCCTGTGTTGTAAGAACCTCGGGCAGTTTATTCACACTTTAAAGGCGTGTTGTAATTTTTATGATGATTGTGACACATTGCCTGTTAAAACTGTCATTTTGGCAATACACAATCGCCAGGTGCTAAAGTGCACATTTTTCTGAAATATATAGTGCTTTATTTTTTGCTTATGCTTAAAATGTTGTTATTTTGCAAAAACATACATAAGGCATCAGCACTTTCAATTATACAGGACTGCAGAGTAATATTTAATAATATTTGTATATATTTTATGTGCAGTTTTAAGGAGCTTTGTGATTAGCAAATTCGTTTGCATATTATGGGGCGTGTTAGGCTCATGTACTCATCACAGAACATATTTTTTTCTTCATATAGTCACATGCATATGAATTGTTTGCATTTGTCTTTGCTATTGAAACACGTACCTGCATGTTGTTTGAGCTACAGCGGGTGCTGTCTGTAACCCAAACTCAGTGTCTGTAATGATCAAGCACATTCACATCCCATCGGCCGCTGTCGTATGAGTGCATATTCACATAGAATAACATGAGTCAGCATATATGTGTGCTAGTGTTCTTGTCTAGTATACAAGCCCTAGTTCACGGCGATCAATGAGGTGCTATTAGAAGGCTTTTCTCTCTCGTATGTGTGTACTGCTGTCCTGATCAGTGTGGACAGATCAATACAGTTTCCACCAGCAACCTCGGGTTTGTTCCCTGGATATGTCGGTATCACCTAAAGCTAATATGCGCGCACACACGTACGCAGACACAATGACACTAATCCAAGGACATTAGCTGTCGAGAGAGTCCATTTCAGGCAGGTAATGGGCAAATTTCGCTATCACAGGATGTCATAAAGGTTGGGCTGGAGAGCAGGATAATGTGTTTTTTTTTTTAAAGCTGGGCTCTCTGGGTTCCCTCAGAAGAGCTGGCATGTGTCTCGACTTTCCCAGAAACACCTTCCTGTTTTAGCCAGTGATAAGACGCAAACATGCACGTGCTAACGTAATTTTTTTTAACGGCTGGTTGTTTGGACAGAACATCATCTTGCAGAAGACTTGTTTGACAATCTTGGCGGTGACTCATGTGTTCTGATGGCTGGTGTAGCGGATGCTGTTTTCATATCAAGGTTGTAGATGGGAAAGAGAGAGAATGTAATGAAAGGAAGGAGCGGAAAGACTCCCACGCAAGGAGTGATGTCTCCGTACACTTAACCTCTCTTTCCGTACGTTCTATATTTAATCGTGCTGTTACGATTCCTGGCAGTCCACGTGTGACTCCAGTAGAGGTCCAGGGTGGCACATGGAGGGGAGATGAAGCGTTGTCATGTTTTCCACAGCAGTCAGGAGAAGTTTATGTCTGTGAATGTACAGCCACATGAAGAATTTGTCAACAACGTCCAGGACATACATACATTTTCACAAACCAATAGGATCTTTGGCTTTTGACTTTTTAAATTTTGAGACAATAAAATTACTGTGATATATATTACAATATATTTTATAAATTTTGTTTTCATATTTTTTTATATATGTAAAAAATATATATTTTCTCGGTTTAATTTTGGGCTAAAATGTGACCTGCACACGTTTACATGAGACTCGCTTACACATACAACAAATAAATCCAACCCAGGAATGCTGTTTCTCTTTTTCCATGCCAGGTCACTTGCTTGCCCCCCCCCGGTGCGGGTCATGAGGTCACAGGTCACAAGGTCGTCGCACTTTCCTTTGACATGCAGCAGCCGTTAATAATTCACCACCCCACACTCGTAATTTTTGACCTGCTTCAACTCTTCACGACTGACTGACCGTTTCATTTCTGATGGTTAAAACTAAATCCAAGTTTTTTCCCAAACATGATGCGCATTGGTGGACACTTGCTATGTTCTCAAACTGGAGTGGTTTGCGAAAGCTCTCAGTTTGAGATCCTGTCCGCATCTTCTCAACACAGTTTTTGTCCCATTGGAGCGTTTAACTCCAGCATATGTGGCGTAAAGTTGTTCATGCGTCTCCCACATGTGCTGTGAACATGGTCTGAATGATTCATGGCAAGTTGACGGATGTCAGCAGAGTCCCTGAATGCTTTTCATACTCGAATCTCAGCGTGCACGGTTTGAGTTTGTCATTTCAGGCGTGCTTTCACTTTGCCGTGAGCACAGAGGCTAATTAGCGCAGTTCACTGCAGGGCTGCGCAGTCAGAGCAGTTATTACTGAGATGTAGTGTTTAAGAAACCAGATCGCTGTGTTTATTTTAAAATGAGAAAGAAACAAGCAAGTCATGAGAAAGTTGAACATATTAGTTCAAGATAAACTGCAAGAACAATATCTGATGCTGAAGAAAATATAACTTTATTCAGGATGCCTAAATACATCACATTAAACTACTAAAACTAAAATATCATAAATATCAACAACTATTGTGCCAGATTCACTTTCACAAAAAGCAAAGAACCAGATCTGTTGTGATTTTCTTCAAAATATCATTTTTAGCTACAAGCCTAAAATAGCCAACTAACTTTAATAATTCAAACCTGCTTGAAAGATCAAAACACCAGAATACTCATAAATCTTATTTATATTCATTTTCATGACGTGACAGCTGCAATTTTTCTCTTTTTTTGGTGTGTTCCCAGGTTTGAATTATTATTAGTCATCAAGGCCCCACATCTTATTTTTCCAGGCAGCTCCCATCCAATATTTCTTTCATGTCATTTGAGAGATTTTGCATTCAAGGTTAGTTTTCAGCGTGACGTGTCTACGTACAGGTCGGAGAACACTTGATACAGTAAGACAAGACAGAGCGGACAATACACGTGTGGGTTTTGTACACAAGCACAGAAAGTGCAGTACAGACTCGAGCCGTTGACGCCAGCGTGTTGCCGTAGTTACCACTCATCCATCAGCATCACGTGCAGGATGCTGTCAGTAACACACGGATCAGATGAATACGTTTTGAATAGAGGACACATGCGTCTTTTTTTGGTTGACCCAGTGGTTAACATCCTACAATTCCTCAGTGTACTAGTTAGTTAATGTTGTTTGAAAGTGCAACTGATGTATGTTCAAAACTCGGGTTGCATACATCAAATGCTCATTATGCTTTGTTTATTCACCTTTTATTTTTTAAGTGCATAAAAAATCTTTAATGTTTTCTCTATATATGGGTCTTAATGTGGTCTTTGAAGCGAGGCACACTTTGGCAGAGCGTTTGAGGCTTGTTTTGTGTGAGCATGCACCAGCATCTGAACATACGCCCCAACAGATGTTGCCTGTCCTGAAAATTTTTTGAGTTTAAAGATCTCTCTTTCTCACTCTCTCTCTCTCGCTCTCTCTCTCTCTCTCTTAATGAATGAATGTGCCCCAATACAAGCAGCAATCAGGTTTAATGCGAGTCAGTTTTCTCCTTTCTCCATTAGTTATTCTCTGTATGCATCATTCTGCTTTTGATGTCTCTCTCTCTTTATCGCTCTCATTGTGTTCATCTGAATACTGTATTCTGGCGCTCTGTTACTGAAGGCTAGTGACTGTGTGTGTGTGTGTATGTGTTTGTGTGAGGAGCACTGTCAAAGATTGAAAGAATGTGAGACCAAACTGTCTCATGTCCTCTTTCTGTCTCTCTCCCGGTTTCTCCTTTACTTCTCGTGACCTCCTTCTCTTACAATCTCCCTCTCTCTGTGTGTCTCATTCCCTGGTGTGTAGCAGCTCAGCGTCACTCTCTGCGTCAACGTGTAATGACGTCAGCCCTGCATCGCGTCACCGCTGAGGTGCAGATCAGCTAACGTTGCTTTTTTGTCTCCGCTCTCTCTCTCTCTCTCTCTCTCTCTCTCTCTCTCTCTCTCTCTCTCTCTCTCTCTCTCTCTCTCTCTCTCTCTCTCTCTCTCTCTCTCTCTCTCTCTCTCTCTCT
Source organism: Oreonectes daqikongensis (assembly GCA_026939265.1). Taxonomy (NCBI): domain Eukaryota; kingdom Metazoa; phylum Chordata; class Actinopteri; order Cypriniformes; family Nemacheilidae; genus Oreonectes; species Oreonectes daqikongensis. The sequence continues at coordinate 788,719 of JAOTQM010000449.1, read as the reverse complement.
CTCTCTCTCTCTCTCTCTCTCTCTCTCTCTCTCTCTCTCTCTCGCTCTACCTGTCTTTTGAACTCTCTCCCCCTTAAACCAACTTTTCATCTCTCTGTCTTTCTTTCTTTCAGTCTTCGGGCACCAGTGTGACGGTGGACATCGCGGTGATGGGCGAGGCCCACGGGCTGATCTCAGATCTGCTGGCCGACCCCTCCCTCCCCCCGAACACGTGCAGCACCCTGCGGGCGGTAAGCAACCTGCTCAGCACCCAGCTCACCTTCCAACCGCTGCACCACCGGCCGCGCCTCAGCCCCCTGCTGGCCTTCAGCGACAGTCACGCCTGCTCCGACTCAGAGGAGGCCGTAGAGAAGGGAGAGAGGCTGGCAATCCCTAAGGTAAGGACACACCCTTTCAGGTACCAGGATGCAGGATGCATTTGGCTAAGTCCCGCCTTAAACTGACCAATCAGGGCATGCTGACGAGAAACCGTGACCACACACTTTTTAGGAAAAAATTGTCATTTTTCTTATAGGGAAGTTCTAAACCAAACCCACCAGCTATTAAAATAAGCAGCACATTACAATCTTTGTTCTGGAGCACATAAGCATAAGAAATAAATCAGACGAAGGTACAAAACTGTCATAAAATTTCTTTAGGAGAAAAGTATTTAACTCATTTCGTATTGAATCATAAATAATTATACAATATAAAATATTTCAGTATTCCTCAGGGGAGTTTCTGGTCGCTACTGAACCCTCCTGCCACAGTTTCTGTTGCCATGGTAACAGCAAGTTCTCTGATTGGTGGATCTAGCTAGTAGTTCCTTGCCGATAATTTATCATTTTTTTACATAATCACTTCTTTTTTTTTTTTTGCATATTTACGTTGTTACTGCAGAATTTAATAATATTTTACAGATAAAAGAAAACGTCCATTTGCAGCACTTTATAGTTTAGATTAGATTCAACTTTATTTTCATTACACATGTACAAGTACAAGGCAACGAAATGTAGTTTAGGTCTAACAAGCAATGCAAGTGCAGGATTTACAGTGTGTGCAAGAATACAGGATAGAGCAAAATAATGAAAATATTTTACAGATGGCTATCTACTATAAATAGAAATTTACTGATAGATATGTACAAATAATCAATTAGACTAAGCAGAACAGTAGTGCAAATGAATATTAAGTAGTGCATAAGTTATGGACAGTAGCTATTTAAGTTAACAGTGCAGTAGATGAGTTATTGCCATATTCAGTACATAGTACTGGAGTGCAAATGATGCAGTATATGTATAAATAGTCCGGTAGCGCAAATGAACATGTAGTACATGTGTAAACAGTCCAGTCGTGTACTTGACAGGCCTGTACTGCAATAAACAAAACAATATAGCAGCATTTAAGTTAGATGTATATGAGGGGGTGGTGGAATCAGCGAGGGGCAGAGTTCAATAGGGAGAAAAAAGGAAAAAAAGCTGTTTGACCTGAGGCGCCTGCCGGAAGGCAGGAAAGAAAACATTTACATTTACATTTATTCATTTGGCAGACGCTTTTATCCAAAGCGACTTACAATTGAGGAAAACATCAAGCGATTCGTCTATATTCGTCACTGCAATATTCACGAGAAGTGCTAGTAGTACAAAGTTTCAAATACAACGTCAAGATAGTATAAGCAAGTATATAGAGAACATTAGGAAAGGAAAAATAGAGGTAGAATTTTTGTGGAGTCCCTGTGATTCCTAGAAAAAGTGGAGTCCCTGTGATGCGCTGGGCAGTTTTCACCACCCGCTCCAGTGCCTTGCGCTCTGCAACAGAGCAGCTCCCATACCAGACTGTGACACAGTTATAGGACCATATGCCATTTTTTTAAATCTCTGATTCACTCTTAAGGAACATTCTGCAAAGTTTGCATTTGTGAAAATTGATGGTTTTCCTCAATTATGTGGTTAAAGCTGCAATTCATAACTTTTGAAAATAAAGCTGTTGGCTACATTTCACAGGTCAGTTTGGCATGATTTGACATGTAAAGATAAGTATATAAAGTAACCTGCAATTTTATTAAACAGAGATGCCAATAGAGAGGCGAAAGTTATTGCATTGTCTTGCTATTTTTAGTGCTGTTTATAAATGGCTCGTGTTGTCTCAGTGGAACCAGTAAAAACGTTTTAATTGTGTTTAATGGTTACATCCATGGCCTATGTTCTCCATCTTTCATCACACACACGTTCCTCCCGTTCACGCCAGCATGGCAGCTCTTTAATGCAGCGGACAATGACGCACATTCTCACAGAAGTCTTTTAATGTTTAACCAGCGCTGCAGTTAAATATGCATGCCGACACTTAAGGGCTGGGTGAGGCAAAAATCACTATCCGAACCAACACTATTTGTATCAGCACAATTCTTTTCCTATGCTGCTGTACTTAGTACATTAGGAGATGTTTATTAAAATCCATTCATTACACACGGACCCGCATGTAGGTCAAACAGCGCTGCGCTCTAATATTGAGCTCTGCTAGTCATCTGGACGTCTGCTCCGGCCTGCGCTTTTTTCCACAGCATATATAATGTGATATTTTGGCAGTCGGTTTGAAGAAAACCAGAGCGAGTCTGGTTCTTTAAGAGACGTTTTATCTGTCAGTCCCGCAGCTGTGTCAACAGCCAAAATATCGGCATGAAAAGCAAGAAACGATTTCCCTTCCAGTGATGGTGACACGATTCGGGAAAGGTCACAGCTAGCGCTGGCTTGCAGCCCTCCTTCAGAGGAAAGGGTTGTGGTGTGTCTGGGTGTCCAATTTGGCAGGAAACAGGGCTTTTTCACTTAAATCCCAAATCACTTTTCATGTATATTTTAGCTGAAAGAAAGAAAAACACTTTTGCAAAACCGTCTGAGGTGTTACATTCCTGCATACCTGCGGCACAGGTGATTAGATTTCTCTCGAGCGGGTAAACAAGAGACGTTATTATATGTAAAAAATGTTAACACATGCATGAGCAGACCACTTTAGAAAGTACCATTAAGATTGAAAGGCTGATTCCGCCTGTATTTTCCGACTTTGGGATGTGAATTTGAGTTCATACCTTTGTCCCAGAAGTTTAAAATGCTAATCTGTTCGAGACCTTATAGCAAGGGAATGTTGCTGAACTGAAGGTTCATTGCGCTCTCATGGTCTAGAATATTCCCCGGGGCTTTTGTTTTACATAACAGTTTGTGCTACAGCTGAGCGATAACTATTAAATATCTGCATTTTTACCAGTGTTTGTTAAATGAGAGAAATGAATTTGAGCCACTGTAAATTAAAATAATAGGGAATTGAGTTTTGTATTGGGTATTCGTCCTGCCCTAATGTTTGCATTACATTATAACTTTGATATTTTAAACAGTATTTCATGTTTTATGTTATTAGGGGGCAGTTGTGGCCTAATGGTTAGAGAATCGGACTCGTAACCAGAAGGTTGCCGGTTAGATTCCCGGTACCTGCAAGTAACAACTGACGTGCCCTTGAGCAAGGCACCTTACCCCCGTTTGCTCCCCGGGCGCTGCAGTGATAGCTGCCCACTGCTTCCGGTGTTTGTGTGTTCACGACTTGAAGTGTGTGTGTTCACTATTCACTGGTTGGGTTAAATGCAGAGGTCTCATTTCGGGTATGGGTCACCATATCTGACAAATAGGTCACTTTCACTTATTTTAAAATCGTCAACACTGGTTTGTGTTTTCAGTGATTTTTTTTGTACTGTAGCTTTTGAAGTAATTTGTAGTTTTATAATTTGCACATATTTCACATATTTTTATGACCCTAATCGCTGGTATTTAGTTAACAACTGAATGATCTCATCTCAATCTCATCTCATACTGTGACCTGTAGTTGGGGGTGTAAGTTGAGGTTCCTGAAGGAGGCCGGTTTGGACAAAAATTCCTACTTACATTGTGGCTGGAAAATTTCACTCGCACGGCCTGATTTGAATGTTTATTTGGTTGGCTCTTGCATACTGTTATCCATACAGCGCTTGAAAAGTAGCATGCCAGTTTAATGGAAGACTGTAAGACTCTTTACGTAATACTGAGTCTATCGTCTTTCTCTCTGAAGGCACATGAATATAAACACTGATCAAGCTACACAAACTTACCGTTGATCAGAAAATCACACAGAATTTTTCAAGAACATGTACTGGTCATGTTTCACCCCATAATCAAACATAATGAAATCTTGTTTTTATAGTGAAAATCTGTTATTGGGAGGTTTTGTATAGGTTAAAACAGTGCTGGAACACTGCAGAAATTTTTCTTACTCAAATATTTTTTTGTCCCTTTATTTTCAATAAAGTTATCTAAACATCATTAAAACAAGACATAAGATTTTAGGTCTTGATTTTAGAGAAGCCTAGCAAAGTGTTGTGATGTTTTTGCTTAAAACAAGATGTTGGTCAATGGGGTAAGAAAAATAATCAGATGAAAGTCAATAAAACACAAGATTTTTCTAAGCCCATGGGCAAACAGCTTTTTCTTGTTTGAGCAAAAGTATCACAAAATTTTGCTAGATTTCAATGAAAGCAAGGTGTAAATACATTTTGTGTCTCAAGTGAATGTACTTAAAAGCAAGACAAAAGCTAAGTAAGAATGTGTTTTTTGCAGTAAATACTCTTTCTCCGATGCTGAACATAAACTCTTGCTGTCACACCAAGTGGAGAAAATAGTTTTGTCATACAGCACAGAATCCTGATCAGATCGGACTCGGCATACAGTCGTTTGAAAGAGAGAGAGACATTGAAAGCTCTCCACAGCAAGAGAACAGACGCATGTCCCGAGCACCTTTCCAGACATGAGCTCCCGTTCTATCCACTCAAACGTGTTCCTCCCAACTTCAGCTGACAGCCGTTCTGGCCGAATTAGTATCACACACCCATATCGGAGATGTTTTCTGTGTTTGCTGCTGTAGATTGATGAATGAGAATTTTTTGGTGAGCTAAAAATAGGAGCGATCTTTGGCTTCCGACCCTAGTGCTAACCGCATCTGTCTCATGTAATGGGAAGGTGGGGGTGACTGTATCCCAGAATGCCCGGGGCATGTACTGATGATAGTGCAGTACTGGGGGCGGTGAGAAGATTGGGTTGGGGGCCGTGCAGATATGCCCTCTGGTTCTCTACGTGGGCCGAAGCCTTGCAAAGCATCTGAAATATTCATGCCGCTGTCAGGAGAGTTTCTTCCCCTGCCTGACTTTCAGGGAAAAGCAGTTTTAAAACTTTTCATGCACCGTGGTCCAATTTTCTAAGGCCAGAAGAATATACTTAAAATACACAGAAAGCATTGCGGCAAGTGTGCGGTCGTGTTGCAATTCTGTATACTGTAAAAGAGTTTGCTTTAGCATCATTTATCTCAAAGGTAGTTTTTAAAAACTAAACAAATGATATAGAGGTGCTTTATCAATAAACTGAAATAAGTTTGTTGAGATACAAAATTATTATTAAATAAATAATCCTAAAATAATTTTTTAAAATAAATATTATCTTTTTTTTTTTTTTAATAAAATAAAAAAAATCTGACAAAAAATAAAAAAGCAAATTTTTTCAAAATTGCAGACCTAAAAATATTAAAATATAGTCAAAACATTCATAAAACTACAAACAAATATTAAAAAAACTTTAATAACTTTGGAGTTGGAGGTAAATGTCACTTTAACACTGACAAAACTGCATTTGGCATTAACCCCTGCTAAATCATGTAAGACATTTGATTGGTTCACAGTGTGTGATGTAAGCAGGGACATTTCTCCAGGGTCCATCCATCTGTTCTGTTCTCAGTTCTCTGTGGACCGGAGTCATCTGTCACCCTCAGATGTTTCTCTCTATACACTCTCACCGCATTTTTACATGATTTACATCATTTAAAGTCCAGCTTTAATCTAAACAGACACTTTGTGTAGGAATTGCAATGCCAGAAAGTATTAATTCGGTTCTCTGCTTGTCGTCTTTGTTTTACACTCTAGTTTTTATTCTGTCTGGGTCAGTGTTTGGATTATTATTGGCGATGTGACGTTTAACATTGTTTGGCAAACACTGTCATCATTGTTTTATTTTAAAACTGATGTGTTCTCTTTAAATTACAGCGTTTAAGACGAAGTTTGCCTCCGGGGCTTTTGAGAAGGATATCTTCCACGTGGACCACCACCACATCAGCCACAGGCCTGCCCACCCTCGAACCCGCGCCGGTCAGGCGAGACCGCAGTGCCAGCATCAAAGCGTCTCACGATGGCTCTTCCAGCAGGTCACACATACTTTTGTTTTCGAATACAATAAACACACAAAACAATTGTTTTATCTAAGTCAAACCTGATGTAGCTACTTTCACACATATAGGGCCGTAATACTTTCTGGAGCCACAGACTGTGACTGTCATTTTAAAGCATCAGTTACAGAAGGCTTCATGTTAACTCCTATTTTCATCCTTTCGCCATCATATTGTTTTTCTTGTCTTTACATTAAAGTGTTCGGGCTGCTAGCACAGCTGTCGCACGTTTCTATTGAACGCTTGAACTTTCTAGAGCCCCTTCGCTATGTCTTACTCACTCTTTGTAATGTTTGATTAACATTTTTATTACGTCCATCTTTGGCCATTTATCCACCTCTATATAACTTATTTCAGCTCGAGTTCCATAGCCTGACTAAAGTTAAGCACATTAATACAGATATCCAGATAGCCATCGGAGACTTTAAAGAGGTTTCCTGGAGACACTAGTGTTTAGATTTGGGGCCTGGCGAAATAAAACCCCGGATGAAAAATGGGGGGTCATGCAGTTGCCTGCATTACCATGTTCAGACTCGTTTTAAAGTGGCAGGTCTTAATGGACGTCTCTGTGGAGTTTTTCCACAGCGGGAGACTCTTCTGCTACGCTCTTTATAGTTGGCAGGAAAAGTCATGTCTAAACCTTTTTCCAAGGCACTTGGACTTTTTAAATCATGGATTTAAGTGCATTGTGAACATTCTCACTTTTACAAGTATCTCATGGGGTGCACGAGGGGTAAGATGTGTCATGTTGTGGTTAAAGGGATAGTGGACCCAATCATTTATTCACCCTCATGTCATTCCAAACCTGTATGACTTTCTTTCTTCTGCAGAACACAAAAGAAGATATTTTGAAGAATGTTGATATCTTTGAACCCCAGATATGGTTGATATTGTTTATCACTATTGGATACTGAGAACCACTATCCTATTGAGTATCTTCCTTGTGGAAACAGTGAAAGTTTTACAAAAGATCATAACAAACATGATGAAGTATTAACTGTTTTTTTGCAGTTTGGTGAACAGTGATTCATGGAATAACGCTGTAACGCTCAACATCTCCAAGAGCAGGTCTATGTCTGCATCATACACTGCCTCCACAACTAACCACATCTATAGCAAGAACCGAAGAGGTAAAGCCCAGTGTGAATGTGTTTGTGTGTATACTATTGGACACTTTCACCGTTAAACTTCTCTCTAACAGGTTTCCCTTCTTCCAACATCTCGCCTCTGGCTTCACCCTGCCACTCTCCTTCAGTCCAGGGCACTCCGGTGAACAGTCCCACAACCAAGAGCCCGTCAGTGGAGCTGCCCGACACAGAGCTTCCGCAGGGAGACGATCCCACGACACGGAGCTCCCACAAAGCCTTAACCCACAGTCAGAGCGCTCCCAGCTCCAGTAGCACACACTTGGGACCGCCTCCACTCTGCAGCAGGTCAGAGCGCTTCACATCCATCAACAGTCATTTACCCAGAGAAAAACACAAAGAAATGTTCTTCATAGCCAGAATGAATGGGTCACACTTTATTAATAAGTTTGTATTTGTTAACATTACGTAATGCATTAGCTGACATCAACTACAGTAACAATGAACAATACTTCTACAGCATTTGATAATCTTAGTTCATGTTAATTTTAGCATTTACTAAAACATTTATTAAAAACAAAAGTTGTAGTTGTAAAAATTAGTTAATGCACAACAAACTGAAATGAAAAATTGTATTGGCATTAATGAAGATTAATAAAAAACGATATTGTAACATATGCTGAAAAACTATGTTGTTTATTGTTAACAAAAAATTATTAAAAATGTATTTCTAAAATGGCTCTATATCCCCATAGTTTTTTAGATGTTGTGATAAAGTGTGCAAAACAGGGCTTAATGTACTTTAGTGTCGCTTGAACTCATCAAACTTTCCAAAACATTTATATTTTTAATATTTTATCGAAGGAGTTTTACCTATAGAACAAAGTAAAAAATTCATTTCACAATTTCGTTTTTGCGTACGATTTTACTGGCAAATTTAAGGGAATAATTTCAAGTCAATTTTGCTAAAATAATTTTTAGATATTATATTAAATTTACTTCTAAAATGCTTGAGTTGTTAAATGTGAATCTGCTGTGTCACGTGATGTTTTATGACCGTTCTTTTACGTGCAGGCGTGTTGAAAAAGCCAAACCTTTCATTAAGTTGCCCAAAATAGACTTTTACAATTTTTTGAGATTTCAAGAGTGACGCTGAGAAAATTCCTGAAATTTTGTGACTGATTGGCTTTTAAATAGCAAAAGTCATTTGATGTTAATTTTCAGCACAATTCTTCACAAAGCTCAAACTACATGACTGTTATGTGATGTGAACAGTGCTTTTGGATGTTCTACAAGAGTGACTGCAGGTTCAGCTCATTACATGCGGTTACTGAACAACCACTGAGTCATTAACTGTGAAAAATAACCAGCATCATGTCTAAATATTAACCGATCAACACGCACGCTCGCATCTCTGATGCACTCGTTGCCTCTTTTTCTGCTGTTTTTGTGTTTCGCTCATTGCGGTCGCTGATGTTTTGACAGTGGGACAAAGTCATCATCATCTTGGCTCGTGATGAATTCTGGTCACAAATAAACAGTTTGATTGGGTTCTGTCTGATTCGCTATTTCAGCCAGCTTAACTAAACGGCAATGACATGTTTGCATCAATTTCAATGCAAAATATTAAAATATGCATTAAATTATACATGTATAAATAATGCATGCATCAGCTGTTTCCATAAATTGACAATCGAGCATAATGAACAGATAATAATGATAAATGTATTTTTACAGTACATGCAGACAAAATCTGGATATAAAATATGTGTGTTATATGTGCAGCTGTGGAAGACCGTACAGTAAGCTGAGACATGGCGACGGATCAATAGACCCAGGAGAAAGAAACCAACAGTCGGGTGATGCTTCTCTCTTCTATTCTCTTCAAGCACCATTAGCATTTAGATGCATTTCAGTTATTAAACATTTTGCCATTGTGATCTGTGGCATTACCGCTGGATTGAATTCATGAATTAATATGACACAGTTGTCTTTAAAGCTGCATATTCACCTGTCAGTCTGCTGATCTCTGAGACGTAACAACGCTTCTTAAATACCTTTCAGAAGAAGCAGTGATCATATCATCAGACTATGACATCACCTATGAGACCAACCACAGTGACATCAGCAACTTTGCACAGGATGAGGAGGACGAGGAGGGTCACAGGAAACCCTGCGGGACATACCCGCCTCAGGCACTCACGCTGTCCACACTTACACCACCAGAGGTAAACGTGCATCTTTTTATGGTCATGTTTAAGCGGAGAGATGTGTTTTAAAGGCAATCAAGTTTGAAATAAATAAATGCAAATCACTATTAACCTTCAGAGGGTATCTCCTTTACATTTATGCATTGGGATGATGTGCTGTCTAATGCAACTTACTGTACAATTGAATATATATTGTTCAGTCAAATCTGAAATATGATTTCATGCAGAATAAACCCATTCTGGCCCCACAGCCGCTGGTGATGGAGGGACTCGAACCCCTCATGAGCCAGATCAACAACTGGAACTTCCCCATTTTCAGTCTGGTGGAGAAAACCAACGGCAGATGTGGCTGCATTCTCAGCCAGGTGAGACACTGACATCTAGTGACGCTTCAACTTCATAATTTTATAAGACATACACTTACCAATATCAAACCTTAAAAATTGTCTGCGTATACATTGGAGGCCAAAGATCCTGAACCACAACAATGTTGACAAAAAAATTTATTATGTAAATGTGAGATATTTCTTCTTTTCAATTTGTAGTTCATTAACCAAATATTGCCCATCTTTAAATACTGCTGTCATTGAAGCAATAAGAGGAATACAAAATTATTTAAATCTATTATTCTGGAAACATGCTAAATAAAAGCACTTTTACTAGTGGTAACTTTTTGACCCCATTTTATAAAAGTATTATATGACTCATAAGATCATATTGCTGCTCTATAAATATTATTAGTCACTCTTTATGATTTCACTTTATTTGTCACTGGGTTTTGTAACCCTAACTCTAACCAATGAAAGGAATTAAAAAGTGCTTGTCTACTTTAACAACACAGTATTGAATCATTAAAAAAGTACAGTGTTTTTCCATTTTCCATATATATGTTATATGAATTATGTAATAAAGAAAAAACTCTTTGTAGTGTATTTTGTGCAGTTTTCAGACATAACAGACATTTTAATGTTTTCTCTTTGTTTCAGGTATCCTACCGGTTGTTTGTTGATACAGGACTGTTCGAGACATTCAAGATTCCAGTGAGAGAGTTTATGAACTATTTTCACGCTCTGGAGAACGGATACAGAGACATCCCATGTGAGTCTAAGAAAACAAGCACAAAGAGAAATATTACTTTATTTACACTTGGTTACCTTTTGTAATGTTACTGTATAAGTCTCCTACAGCTTATAGAGATAAACAGTAATGTGCACAGTCAACATATCATGAAACCTCAAGAAGTTCACCTTCTGAACTATGACTTTCTTGTACTTTAATGGGTGTGTTGTGTCTCCCTCTAGTGGATGTTTATAGCATGAAATCTTTTCTTTGTAGATCATAATAGGATTCATGCAACAGACGTCCTCCATGCGGTTTGGTACCTCACCACCCAGCCTGTGCCTGGTTTACCCACCCTGACCCGCATTCAGGGGTCACTCAGTGATTCGGGTATGATTTAAGCTTTTTAATGCAAACATAAACACTTCAAACACATAGGATATGTTTAAATAGATCTGTTGTGTGTCTTTAGACTGTGACAGCGGCCTGGCTCATGAACACACAAGGTACCTGATGTCCAGTACGTATCCTGTAGAGGAGGAGGAGGGCTACAACTGTTTATCTGGACTCATTCCTGCCCTTGAACTCATGGCTCTTTATGTAGCAGCGGCCATGCACGATTACGACCATCCTGGACGAACAAATGCCTTCCTGGTGGCCACCAGTGCTCCACAGGTACCAGACGGCACAATATATTACTATTAGGTATTATTAAATTACAGAGGCATTGTGTAGTACTTAATGATAAGTGTTTGAAATGTGCCAGTTACTCACATTAAGATCAAGCACTTAAGCGTGGTTTAACATGAGTGATTGCATAAAAACTTTAATAGTTAATCATTTATTGCACATAAAAAAATAGTTTTCATGCTGTATGTTCATTATAATAGTAACTTTGAATTGCATATTGAAACTCCAAAAAATAGTTTTTGAAAGCTTTTGATAATTTTCACGATGTTTGTGAGTCTTGTAACATGCAACTTTTGTGTGTTCAAAGGCTGTTCTTTACAATGATCGATCGGTGCTGGAGAACCACCATGCAGCCTCCGCCTGGAATCTCTTTATGTCACAACCTGAGTACAACTTTCTGGTCAGCCTGGACCACATGGATTTCAAACGATTTCGCTTCCTGGTCATCGAGGCCATCCTTGCCACCGATCTGAAAAAACACTTTGACTTTCTGGCTGAATTTAATGCCAAGGTAAGAACTGACAAGCACAGGGAATGAAACAGAACTCTGGGTTCCTAAAACTGCTCAGACAAACAATTTGTTCAGGAATCAGGATTGTTATTGTGCTTATATGAGCATAACACATTATACGCATTATACAGTGTAGTAGATTGATTATCATTTGTATAACCATAGTTTTACTACAAATACTACGGTTAAACTAAGGTTACTGTAACAGACCTCTAATTGGTCATTACTTACAATATGATAATGAGTTTTTGTTTTTTGTCAGGTGGGAGATGACGGTTGCTCCGGTATCGACTGGACTAATGAAAACGACCGGCTCCTGGTGTGTCAGATGTGTATTAAGCTAGCGGATGTAAACGGTCCCTTAAAATGCAAGGATCTTCATCTGCAGTGGACCGAGGGCATTGTCAATGAGTTCTATGAGCAGGTCAGTTCAGAGATCAGAGTCTGCTCAGTTACTGTATGTTTGAGGTGTGTTGGTCTGAAGTCATTTTTAAACAACATCACAGTCAAAGAAACACATGAGCCGTTTTCAGCAGCTGAATACCTGGCAACAGTATCAAGAGGTTGTGGAAACAGTGTCTATTATAGACTTGATAATACAGAGAAGTCACCTCATAGCAACTCTGTATCATTCACATTGAGTGGCTGGAGAGGGTGGAAAGGATACGCTGTTGCCTGGCAACCAACAACATCCTCCCCAAGGTAACACGCTCACAGCTGGATGGGAAACGGGCGGTAGTTGTCATTACGATAAAGTAGTGGAAGTTTCGGAAATGAACTTTAAATGACACCCAGGAAATGATACAGTATGTGACCGGACCACAGACAGGAAATACGGTATTGACGCAATTTATCAAGCACACCAATAAATCTCTTGGTTAATATTAAATAAAATTGTAATCTATTAACACACATTGCTGGTTTCATAGTGAATTAAAGGAATAGAGGTTGCATGTTCAATTATTTCTGTTTTTGGTTTTATCAGTAGAAAATAAAAAATGGTCTAAATAGAAGCACTGTGTTAAACGCTCAAGGTTATCTCATTACATGACCTGCAATCTCACCATTCGCATCAGCCTTTGGTAATCCCTGTGAAATGTGTACATGTACGATGTGTCTGGATCTGTATTGTCTATCAGCGGGTTGAGACGGGCTTGTTTGGATGCCAGCGATGAGCAACAAAGCATTGTGTCTATTATTGCTTAGAACACGGAGTGACGATGACCCAGTTGTGTCAGGACCCGTCACAGAGCTGCAGAGCGTCATATGACCACCCCTGGCCATATTCAGAGCATTTCAAAAGGGAGCAGGAATTATATGCTTCAAAGGAGCCTGTTTTCTCCCTTCCTGTTTGGTTTCTTGAATGATTCATTTCTCCGGCGCTTCTGAGTAGCACCTGACAAAACACAGCGCACATACATTACTGCCTTCTGACGACATCGCCGATGCGGTTGCCATGGCAACGTGGGACCTTGCCTGTCTTTATCATGTTCTCATTGTTTGTTTCCATGTACCATCAAGCATACGTTTACCAGCGCGCTATACGTCGTTTTATCCGGTTGTGGATTTTAATACTGTAATCTAAAATGAGAGAACAGAGCCCGTGTGGCTGCTTGTGTTTTTCCCTCTCGTCCGCAGGAAGGTTGACCTAGTTTTATAGCGCTAGAATGTCTGTGAAGTGTGTTTCTCTCCTGAACTGGAAAAATCCAATCGAGTGTGCGACTCCTCGGCTGTGGTTGAGCGTATAGTTGCCTCTTCAGTGAGATGAGTAAATTTAAAAGAAAGACTGTTAATTTATTTTATCGAGAGATAGTAGGGCTGAGTATAAAATAAATGCTCGGCAGAGATACATAAGTAAAGTTACTTTGAAAATGCCTAAAGTCCGAATGCAGATGTTATGTTTAATCCGAAGCTTTATATTTGTATGTTTGAAATCATGTCGTGCAGGTTTCGTTTGCCAGATCACAGGTCATAACGCATTTCTTCATAGTGGTGATGTCACTTCCTGTGATGCTCTGTGTCCACCTGTGTATGAAGAAAGATGATTTTCTTGAATGGTGGTCAAGAAGGTTTAAAGATTGAATAATTTTAGTTGAATAATACTTTTAATAATTGTTTAAACATTACGTATGCTCACATAAAATAAAAAAAATCTCCATTCATGTCTGTAAACAAAAACTTTCCAACACTTTTTAAACACAGTGCCCTGAAGTTTATTGTGTTTTATGTTCATAATATACTATTATACTTCATTGTGTTTTTATTCTTGGTTTTCAGGGTGATGAAGAATCCAGCCTGGGTCTTCCCATCAGCCCCTTCATGGATCGCTCGGCACCTCAGCTGGCCAAACTACAGGAATCCTTCATCACACACATTGTAGGACCTCTGTGCAGCTCATACGACTCTGCTGCCCTCATGCCCGGCCACTGGGTCGACCCTTTGCTCAAAGAGGCCGTGGATGCTGAAGAGGAGACGGATGAAGAGGATGAGGACGACACACCGGAGGAAGACGCCTCCACCAGCTCAGAACTGTCCCGTGAGTTCAGGTTTTCTTAAAGTAGATGTGGCATTGAGGTGAGGGGATGTTTTAATGTTAACTATCCCTGTGTTCCTCGCAGAGAAACCAGCACCCAAGAAACGCCGGAAAGTTTTCTGCCAGATCACCCAGCACCTGCTGGAGAACCACGAGATGTGGAAGAAAGTCATTGCCGAAGAGTCCCAATGCCAGACGGAAGAGGAGGAGTCCACGTGTCTCAGCAACACCCCCGAACCTATCGACGAAGAAGAGGAGGAGCCTGGGAGCAAGGAGGAGCCAATAAAGGACCAGGAAGTGGAGACTGAGGAGGAGGCAGAGTCAGGAGAGGAGGAGTGTCTTCCACCTGAAGAGACAGACGAAGAACAGGCGGAGGAAGCAGATGGCGAGACCGTACAGGAACTGGAGGATTCTCTGAAGTCAGACTCAGCAACCGTACAAGAAGATGAAGAGCTGGCGGCAAAACAGGAGGAAACGGAAGAAGAAAATATAGACAAGGATTCACAATGAATCACTTGCCATTTTTAGACGGGAACATTGTCTGAAAGCTTTTAATTGGCAAGCGAAACTCCTAAGAAATGGTTGCCAGCACATCACTTAGACACAACACTGTAGATGCTTGGGGAAAATGTGCCTAAAGGAAACAGGGTGGGGGGGTGGGGTTTCGGGTCTACAGATGGAGGGGTTTAGTAACAATGATTTATGGGAGGATAGACACCAACAAAATAAGGGTTTGCCAGGACATTCTGGTGTTTCCTACATTTTCAAGATGTTACATTGGTCAGTTTTGGTTCCTGGCGATTTCTCCCCATCTGCACCTTAATAAAGAACTGCCAACCCCACACAAGTTCTCCCCAACAAGCATTTCTGAGGGAACAAGAACTCAATCCGCCTCGTATATTCATCTGCGATGAACGTAAAGAAACGTTCAGAAACAGCATGCATTTGTGAAAAAGCGACATAATGAAGACAAAGCACACGTTCCTGTGTTTTGTCCTTTCATTCTTTTCTTTTTAAGAGATTCTTCAAGGTCACATTCCACACTGTCCACATTGCGTCCACGTCCTTGTTCTGTTCTGAAGGCATCGGGTCGAATACTCATCGTTCTCTCCCCTCACCTGAACATTTGGCATTCCATTCGTCAACGGACTGAGATTTTCTGTTTCTCAGGATCAGACTGTTTTCTGCGTCATTGGTTTTTATGGACTTTCTTGCAACTTTATAATCTTTGCGAACTTGGTTTGTGACTTAAGGAAAAAGGGAATCTTTGGTTCTTTTGTAACGTGTGATTTCTTCAAAACATCAATGGCCTTTTTTATCAAAGTAGCCCAATCGGTGTTTTACGAATCGAGATTTGATATATACACACACAGCAGCGTATTCATTTTAGTGAATTGCCTGAGAAATCTTTATTTTAATGATGAGGCATGCAATACTGCATTATTTCATCCCTCTTGACATATCCATCATTACATCAAATGTTTCAGACATCTTTTGCATCTCTCTCCAAGCTTCTATTCCTACATTTACATTTAAGCTTCTTAGCAAATTTCGATGATCAAAGGCACAGGCTGGAGCTCTTGGCCCGGAGGAGGGGGTGACAGGAGAACCTACAGCATCCGAATCCCCTTCTGTCGCATGTCGAACAAGGCTGCGGTCATGCAGACGACTGCAAGCTCCTCATCCCCGCGTCTCTCTCACATAAACGCACGCAAAGACCCCATGAGATACAGACGTCAGTCGACACGGCTGTCCGAGCTCGTCTTTGATGTGCTGAAGTAGGCAGATTGCCGGTGACGGTAGTTTAGGCAGAGGCTGCCGAGATGAAACGCTTCTGCGGCTTAATCACCTCGTGTCCGATGTCTAATCAGACCGAGTCCGATGCCTTCGGTCTTTGTACCATCACTTTGAAGGAGAGCCAATTAAAACTGCCAAGGTAGGAGGTGGTGGTCATGTGCTTCACGGTTATTGAAACATCCCCTCTCGATGCAGCCTTAATATTATCAGGCAATGTGGTGCAATGTAGTTCAGCGAATTATTTAAGCAATACTGACCCTATCTGTAGATTGGTAGTGTTTCCAATGCACTTTCTTTGTTTTCTTGCTGTGTAGTCTCGCACGGCGTAAGTGTGTGTGTGTGCCAAATATGACTTCAAAATCATTCTTGAACCTTCCCCAAAGTGTGTAATGCCGCTGTTTTGTTGAAGCTGGTTTTTAGCTGATCTCAGTGGAGGAAAGAGTACGCAAGAGCGTGTGTGTGTTTGTAAAAATCCAGTATGAATGTGTTTTATGTGTCATTTTCTGCCTGGCCTACTATATGTATACAGCCGTGGAAAAATGAAGGGAGCATTTCTAGATGTATTGTGGCCATTTCAAGGTCATTGTATAAAACGTAAAAACAAGAACTAGTTTTCTTTTAAGTATTTAAAAGAAAGAGTTCTGAAAAAATGCAGTTCATCTTCTCTGTTATTTTCACGTGTTTCTCCAGTTTTCTGCCTCTTCAAATTTGGAAGAAATATTGTCAGTAGGTCACAGAATTAAACAAAAGTGCTCATTTTACCTAGATACGTATCTATAAATAGTAAATTCAGAAAAACTGAAAATAATTTTGAAATGGTCTCTTAATTTTTCCCATGGCTGTATATATATGCATAACCCTAGTCCATAAATGTTATTGAATTAAATATTTCAGAAATAGTATTATCCAATAGTTTCATAGTTTCAATCAACTTTGCTGAACATTAATTCAGAAATAAAACACATGAATACATGAGTGAATAGTATTAAGTCAGCGTGAAATCATAACGGAGCCTGTTGATTTAGTCAGAAATACAGTACATATTCTTGCTCTTATTGTTGTTATTCATGATTTATAATTTTCCATCTTTTGCCATGAACTTAACAGAACCTGTAGAATTAGCCCTTGACTCTTTGTTTAATAGGCTGGTTAGGGTACATGACTTTATTGTTTTTGATTTAACATGATTATAGGGAGTGTATGTGATCATTTGTGCGTATGTTTTGGCATGGCAGCAGTTTCTCTGTCCTCCACTGTGACTTTCATCGGTTGGTCTTGGACTCCTTTTAGATCCTGTACGGCTCTGAAACAGATTCATTATTGTGTGTATTTAGCACTAAGTCTCACACATCACATACATTAAAAACCTCAGCAGTTATGCCACAAATCCATTGCGACGTACGTGATAATGTGTGACGTTCTGTCTGGTGTGCCCGAATCACTCATCTAAGATCTTTCCATTTACTTTCACAATAGCCTGTTTGACTCGCACATCAATTTCAAGGGGATGTGAGCACATAAGGTTACACCTCATCTGAAAAGATTTTTGTTATTTTTCTCCTTTGTATCTCCTGTTCTGTTGTCTTCATCCGTACGAGTTTGACACACGGGCAATCGTTTCATTCACCTTGGGAACCAAACAAGCTTTATTCCTCTCTGACAAAGAGATATGAGACGTGTACTTTTTTATATAGTTGGCACTTCACCGACAAAATAATTATTTTTCTTCTCACTTGTATCTTGCACTTAACACATGTAGCAATACCTATAGAACGGGGAACTGTGTCAATCACCAGTATTCGTAAATATTCATTTTAATGCTGATTGTTGTTCCATTTTGTACAAAATGATATTGTGTACAGGATAAAGATGAAACGATACAAAAACAACGCCAAAAAAAGGGACGAAGAGGATGGAAGTGACAACGGAAGTCTTTTAGATAAACATTATTTATTTTTACTGTTTTGTAATTTAGACACTATACTGTAGCTCCTCTATTGCCAGGCTTACTGGAAGTGCCTCTTGGTATAATGTAACATACAGAAAATATATATTGAGATTATTAGAATCTGTCACAAGATGAACATTGTGGATGTTGTAATGTGAATACAGTTTAATAATACGAGTGAAGTACTGTGGTATTGAATGTGTCTGTGTTCCTCATTTATTTCTTTGCCTGAAAGTTTGTGATTCTTTGATTTTCACCTGATTTAAATCAAGACTAAGTCATCCAACTCAAGAGGTTCGCCGAGGTCAAATATTTTTTCATTTCACTTGCAGCGCTAACAGAGTTCTGGTAAGTCCCACACTTTATCTTTATGACAGGTCACGTTAGATAGAAACAAAAGTTTTATTAAGTTCACCATGCTTTTTTAATTCAAGTTTAGGGCTCCAATGTTTGTATATACGCCCTGTTACAGTATGTTTAGACTAGTGCAACGAAATGTTAAACATTGTCTTGGATTTTATTTAGCATACAGTATTATGGCCATTTAGCACATTGTTTGTGTTTTTAAAGAACATAAAGAAAGTACGCTTATATAATTGGATTATGAACGGGGCTCTAGGGACAAAACCCATTATTAGCAGATTTGTCTAAAACTGTAGGTTTTTTTTATGCTGACGGCCGCAATGTTCTGAATTACCCGTTGCATTCACATGCAGTTCCTGAAGCTTATGTGTAATTCATACTTGCAGATCTTAAAAGAAAGAACCTTGTGTGACCTTTAAATGCTGCACGTTCCCATTTTCAAATCTTCTGAGGGGTCAAAGGTCATGAGCTAAGCAGCCCTTTATTATGTGGTTTGCAATATGAGCTACAGTACGGGCCGACATCGGTGAGAAAGGTACAGAATTACCTGTGAATTTATCCAGAATTTCGGTTGTTTTTTTCATTTGTATATAATCTGCAGAGTTTATGGAGTTCACATGCAGAACAGGCCACGTTATAACCTACTGATTCAGGAGAAGTTCCTGAGATTTGCCGGCAGGATAAAACATCCCTTCTCAAACGGTAAGGTCTGGCTTGTGTGTGATTCTTTTAACTTCTCCTGATCCAGTTTTAAGCCTCTCTGATATTCTGAAAGGTTAATTGGATTGAGATCTGGACTGAACATCACACATGTCCTCTGACCGGTGCAGAACATCTTGAGCACTTAAACTAATGGAAACCTGTTTAATCCACCTTAGACTTCAGATGAATGGAGTCAGACCTCCTGTGACAACATTCGTCATTAATCTACATTAAGATTGTGGAAGCCTGACCTGGACTTCACTCTGCGGTTGTAGTGGTAAGCATCACTATTATCCTGCTGAGTTTGAGATAAAGTGTAGTTCATCCTACATTGTTTGTACAACACTCATTTGGCTTGATAACTGTACCGTTACTATTCCAAACTATGATTTGCTGTCATATTAAGCATGATATACTTACATGCCTTGATTTTCATCTGGAGCTCATCAACTCAATGCTATTTCTATGTAAAGAGGGACCCGGTCCATATGACCTCACATGGCACATTATTACATTGATGTGCATGCCACACATTGGTACAATTTTCAAAAAGGCAGACAAACACTTAGTCTAATTTGACAACTGCTTCACACAACCAGACTCATTTGGGTGTTGAGAAAATGTAGGTCTTCCGATGTGCTGTCAGGAACAGAGAGAGAAACGCTTGTGCTGATTATGAATAATGAGTCACAGGCCTGGCATGTTACACCCTCTCCATCAAGATCATTAGCAGCGCAGCTGATGCATTAAACTGCCCACAGAGAACATGCGGCAGGTAACTGGAAGAAATGTTTTCATATAAAGCAAGACAGTGTCGCTCTTCCTGAAGAGATGCGTTATCACGGCAGGTGTAATCTGGATCCTCTTTTTTGAAGGCAGATGTTGGGGTGAATCTTAAAGGGACAGTTCACTCAAAAAGAAAATTCTTTTATTGTTTGCTCACCCTTATGTTGATCCAAACCTGTATGTCTTTCTTTCTATTTTCAAGAACATTGTTAAACAAGCAACCCATTGACTCTCATTGTATGAACACAAAACCACTAAGACATTTCTCAAAATAGCTTCTGTTGTGTTCTGCAGAAAAAAGAGTTATATATAGGAAAATAAATGTTCTTAAAAAGGTGAACTATCCCTTTAAGCACACAGATGACGTCCTGTGTATCAGGTTATGATGTTGCGATGGCCCTCAAATGTAAACAGAACAGTCTGTCTAGTATGAGAAACACGACCGATTCAAGGACTTATGTTTTGCTGATATTACACCAACGTAAATGTCTCAGAATTGTTCTGCCACTGTGTTTATGCTTCAGTGAGTTTCCTCTGATGTAAAATCAGAGTCAAAACAATGAGCACATTATCCATATACATAGCCGTAATTATTATTCTAACGTGTCAGTTCATCCTGTACTTGTTTCATGATCTAACCCAGATATAAAAGGCAGTGTCTAAAATATAGAGCTGAAATAGCTGCAACGAGCAGGAATGGATTACCAAAATCCTATTACAAATAGCAGACCAAGAATTCTGCCATACAACCGTCTCAAAGCACTGTAAACCACAAACAACAGGAGATTACCAAAAACACACTTTAAAATGGCAAAAACTGTGTGGCAACAACTCAAAAGCAGCCATTTGTGTAATGTCTTTATAAAGAGAATCCTAAATGATGTGCTGACGTCGATTTGTCTTATTTTAGCTCATTTATACTCGTGACACCTACAATTTCACCATATGAGTCATTTACTGTTATTTTTATTTAAAAGAGGAAGAAAATAGCACAAAAAAAAGACAGCTGATGGGCAGGTGACAATGTGTCCGGTGTAAATGAAAATATTAGAAAGGAGTGGGGAGGGGATTGTAATAAAAGCTGTTAGTTGATTTTCATGATACTATTACTTATGTATGCTGTATATATTGAACACTTGTTTACTTATAGTTTCTTTTTCTGTATTCAACAGGTTTGCGTAATTTAGTAGGATGACGATAAAGCATTATGTCCATCTAATCTTAAATATAAGATAAAGGCCTGTTCACATATATTAATGCTCGTATTCTTTTATTATTTATCTTCATGAACAGACCACATCATCACAAAGAGTAAAATGTGTGTAATCCACAGTCAGAGGGTTATCACAGCTGTCATATTGTGGCTTGGTCATCTCCATGGAAACAAGAGAACATGCATTGTCTCTTTTATCCCCATCCTTCCTTAAAGGCGTGTTTGAGGACTCCATAATGAATATTAATAAATAAAATAGCTGTTTTCTAAGAACTATAATGCAGATTGCATTTTCACTGAGTCGTTTTTCTTTGGCATTAAGAGAAGTTATTTTTCTCTAACTATGACGTCATTTCGATTTACAGCTCCAGTTATCCCTGCAGGCACTCAGGAAGCAAAGTGAGGAAGGTAATTTATCTTCATAAACATGTTGATTATCATTTTATTTTTGTCTTATTTTAGCCTTTACAGACTGAACATACTGATGTAGATTATATGTAATAATGTAATTTTGCAACCTGTGATAACACTTGCAGTATAGTGGCCATGTCAAGTGTTACCTGTTGATACAATTGATTATTAAATGTAAAATAAGATGCTCTACAAAACAAAGGTCATTATTGGGTATATTATTTATTTGCATTGGTTAGTATGATAACTATAACACAGACCTGTAATGTGAAGCGTGACCAAATGTCCTTATATGACACGTTTTCACAAGCATTGTCAGATTATAAAATACTATAGGTCATTAGATGTGTACATTCAGTTTACATGTAATTCTCACGAAAAGCAAGTGTCTTTAAATGTTATTAAATATAGATTTGTGTATTTTCTATATAGACATTTAACTTAAAGGAAGATTGGGGCAAGTTGTCACACTTTTTACTAAACACATGAATCGGTAAAAACCCTATACCGAGGTCACATGGGTAAGTTGTGACAATGGGAACCTGCCATTAAATAGCCTATAGGGTTTTCAGCTAAATGTAAACTGTGAAGCTATAATGACATTCCAGCAAAATTATTTAAGAAAGTTTTGCGTTAAGCATAAGCAAACAGCGCTTATGAAAACAAGTACTGACCCTTTCCTCGAGTCATACAAATTCTATAAAGACATTTTGCAAAGAAGGTATTCCTTTATTATTTATCATTTTCTTAATAAAACTTATTTTAGATTGTCTTATAAGAGTGTGATGAAATGATGCGTGCGCGCATTTACGCATCATCTGATCTATAGCGGCTCCATCTAGAGATGCTCTGCGCGCTCATCACGTGCTTCAGCTCAATCCATCCAGCAGCTTCGAGCAGAAGAAACTGTTTCACCTCTCAGGAAAGGCTCGTGAAAACCTACAAGATTGACGTCAAAAAGATTAAACTATCCGGAAACATCGAGCCGGAGGTGAAAAAACGAATACGAGTGGGAGTGCTGGAAAACACCTCGGGACCAAGTGCCTTTCCTTCTCTCCAGCAAGCCGTGGGAAGTTTGTTTCCCCTAGAAACCTGACACATAGCCTATGATCTGCTCCATACACACTCACACTGGACCACAGGAGATACTTACATATCCATAGATTGTATAACAGCCAGGAGCGGGTGACGCACAGCTGTGGATCGTCTATTCCGAGGGTTTGGTGAGTATATCACAAATGCTCCTCTATCTATACCGACACAGACGGAGAGACAGACAGGCACAAGACAGTTTGACCTCATTCATCTCACTTTGCTTACAAATTATGGATATGCATTACGCACATGACATGATTTAAAATGGGTCTGGCGGAGCGAGCGCAAAGCCTCGTGCGTGCATAAGAAGAGACAAAAAGCAACATCTGCTCGTTAAAAGTAGGTCCGCATGACAGCTAATATCTGTTTGTGCTGTTTACTCTGTTAGTTGTGAGGTTATCATCGTAGCGTCATGGCCATAAAATAACAATAACCATAACAACCATTTGAACACATATGGTTTAATTATGCGTGCGTATCCATAAACCAGTTGTCAGGGGATTGCTGTGCGTTTCACTGCATCTTTGCATTAGTCTATGCATATAAATCCGCTGGTGTCAGAATGTTTGCGAGATGTTCTTTAGATTGTTTGTATTCTTTTAGTTTGTGGATTTATCACTCGTGGATTCGTGTGCGCTGCTGGTTAATGAGGCGCACTTGCGCACTGGTTGTCATGACCACTCATCCACTTCAGCTCACAAGAACACAGCCTGTTTAACTTCTTTTCTCTGATGTATATGAAAGCAATGCATATGCATATGACTGCATTGACTGCACTGCATCTATTTGAAATAAAGTTTTGGTGTAGTGGTTAAAGATCTGGTCACCTAACTTAAAATTGCAGGTTAAGTCAAAGTGCTGTGTTGTTTAAAGTTGACACAATGACATAATTGAATTATCATATCATTATTATTATTGTTATGTGTGGCAAGTAATGTTTTTGTGTTAAGTAATGTTTTATTTGTTGAATGCTATTTATTTGGGCAGCCACCCAAAGGATCCAACTTTATATACCCAATATTAAAGAAGTCAAAAGTGTTAACATGTATTTGTCAGTATTGGTTTGTTTCTGCGAAGGGATGAATTATAAATGAGCAGTCCTTGAGAAAGACACTGGACTTTAAGAAGTGTAGTGACATCAGAAGCATCTTCAAGATGAATTATAGGTAAATAATCCTGCTTGTATGTGGCTGTGGAGACCGTTGCAATATTTCTAAATGGAGTTGCGTGCTTTTCATGTCCAGCCTCTGATATTTATAGTTCAGTTGATGTTTCTTTAACTGCTCGGCACTCAGACGCTCATCGAGTTCAATCAGAATTCACAATCAAATCTTAAATTGCTACATTTTCAGTCTGTACCGGCACTTGTAGTCTCTTATTGAAGTCAGTTATATGTGTGTGTGTAATATATGTAACATACAAAGAAGTTGAAGTCAGGATGTAATATGATGTGTACGTCGATAAAAGTCTGTTTCTCGTTTTTAATTTCTGGTTTTTGTAATAGGCTTGAATCAATGTCATACGCTTATTTCAGTGACTGGATGTGTAATATTAGAGCTGACAAGATGTAAATTCTAAAACACTTTAGAAAAAGCAATACTGAATCTCCACCCCTACACCCAGCTGTCAATTGCACATCATCCTAAAACATATGAATGAGATCAAACAAATTCACATGAATTATCCACCTCATGTTTTTAAAATCATCTTGTGTCTTTCACAACAAGACCGTTTATTTAAGCAGAAAATATTTTGTAATAACATTACTTTTGTTTTGTTTATAAATCGGTCTACATGAATTTAAATGAAGTATTTTCAACCTGTGAAACTTGTACCAGGAATGTTCTTGATACAAATAAATGCAGGTTTCTCCTGGGAGCTTCGCTATTTCTATCCTCTCCCTGCGTGTATTTTTGGAGTTGTCACTTCTGTCAAAGAATTGAAAGATTTGCTTCTTTTTCAAATTTGATATTTATCCCTTACATTCACTTACAATGTCAAGATCTACTCAAAACCTGGAAGGGCATATTCTTGTTTAAAGCACTTGGGAGGTGAAATGGGTCACATATGCAACCACTGTCTCTCTTGCAGGTGTGCATGTATAAATGCCAAGAAACTGCATCAGGTAGACATCACCCAAGGACAACAAGATTTTTTTGTGGAGGATGGACCTGCCAAACAAGGAGAGACTGTCACTGGATAACGGCCCGAAATCAAGGGAGCGGAGCCAATGTTGCTCGAGTCTAAAGGTAAAATCTGCTTTGATTTTGAATGCGCTAATGTGTTTGTAAGAGTGCAGGCCCAGTGCATTATGGGTAACAGTCTCTATAAGAGCCTATGGAGTTATGACAGTTTGTCGCGGATTCTTCCTTTTAAGAGCCATGGCTGGAGAACAGAGACGGTTTTGAGTGGCCGTTCCTCATGAGATGATTATAGCTAATGATGAAAATATTGAGTGAGTCATGCTTGCTAGTGCACTACGCTTTTGTCATGAACACTTGAACGTTGTCCCATTAGAGCGGCCATAGAAGATCCATTCAGCTAAACTCTCTTTATAAGACACACGGTCATGTGCATCTTCAGAGATATTAGAAGCTTATAATGAAGAGGGTTACCAAAGCAAAGTTCACACGCTAACAGAGGATTTCTCATTGAATTTGAAAGGATTCTGGTTTATATTACTTTTGTGTTCTTTTGACGTAATAATGTTATTACAAACATATTAATTTAGACCTTTATTATATAATATGATACAGCAATTTTTTTCTGGAGTGATGTATTGCATAGTTAGTTTTAGGACAAGCAGGGGTTAAATGTCTTTTTTAAGAGCAGAAGACATTATCATCTGACTCGAACCGTAAACCCTCTGGGCGCTACGGTGTGAAGTGTTGCTGAGGTTTATTATGCTCAGACCAACCACATGACAGACTTTCAAAGACCTGAAATGCTGACATTAAATATTTTTCTACATTTCTAGAGATTTGACACACGCAGTTGAGATTTAAATGTGGGGCTTGTTTTTGTTTAGGATTACATTTGTATGAGACAAGAGTGTAAAAGCAGCTTATAGATTCAGATTTTCTTTTTTAAAGTAACACAAATAAGAAGAAAAACACAAAGAAAAGGACAGTTTGTGAAAACGGAGATCATGGAGGGCTGTGTTAAATTACTTTTTAGACTAATCAAAAACCTGCAAAAGATGCGTTCTGATTTTCAGAATTTTTCACTTTGGCCTGAGGTTTGAATCTCAAGCTGATGAATAAAGGTATTGTATTTGAATGCACAGAGACCTCATAGCAAAACCAAAGCCGATTAGAATTTCCAGTGCTGTAGTTGTTTTTTCTCCCAAGAAATGAAAAGATAAGAAATAAAAATGTAAGTAACATCCAG
Source organism: Oreonectes daqikongensis (assembly GCA_026939265.1). Taxonomy (NCBI): domain Eukaryota; kingdom Metazoa; phylum Chordata; class Actinopteri; order Cypriniformes; family Nemacheilidae; genus Oreonectes; species Oreonectes daqikongensis. Next base: position 762,662 of record JAOTQM010000449.1, on the reverse strand, counting down.
CTCGGACATTGAAAATAAATTAGAATTTGTTAAATGCCAAAAAAAACTGTCTAGTCATATTTCCCAAAATCAACAGCTAAAACAAAGCCCTATAAAATTTTCAGTTCTTTCACTTGCTTCTGTCCACCTGTAAAGGTATGTGGTTGTCGTCTGTTTTAACCACAGATGCCGTGTCGGCCCTGACCAGTGCTGGTCCACATGCTTGAGAAATCCATAAGCGTGTGCAATGATCCATGTGCTCTTAAGTGAGGAAATCTTTGGACTGTTGTAAAAGCTGAAAATTAGCCAGAGGCCACTGCGTGCACGTGTTACTGTTGGCTGCCGGTCATGTTACTGCGACCGCGTGTAATGCGATCTAAGTTGCGATCCAAGGAGATGAGCGGCATGCCACCGTGTTGGTGCGCTCATACATTTGTGGGGATTTAAAGTCAGTGACAGCCGCTGGAACATCCATAGACGTCTCCAACCAGACGTTTGGAGACGTTTCTGTTTAATCTCCTTATTTTATTTGATCATTGGGGAACATTTGTGCAACACTTGTTGTCTGTAAAGCAGCACTAGACGGTTGATTGTCATTCACCTTTCATCTTTGTTTCTATTCTGAGCGTTTGGTCATGAACTCCAGCGCTTGCCAAAATTACACACTAGCATGAGTTTGCTTTAAAGCATTTGAGACACTCTTGTTTCTCTGTCTGACGTGTTTTTATTTCTTTATCTATTACATACAAATGCTCACAGTTCCTGTCTAAGAAATGTGTTATTTAGTGAATGATACCTCTCCAATCCCAGCATGCTTTGTATTATCCCCATAGCCCACAGTAACCATAAATCTTAATGAGAAATATGAGAGTAGCAAAACACAATCCATTACCTGAGAGTATCTGTGATGCGGGGTTGCGTGACTGAGAACGGTTTCTCATTTGTTTAAATGAACAACATTAATCTAAATGTTTTTATACTCAGATATTGCTCTGTCATAAAGGATGTTTGATCTCGGGTTTTATCTTGGCAAATATGAGCACAGTTTGAGAGGAGACCTGTTTGCTCCATTTGGTCTCCAATTAATCTCATTGCTGTCTGAGAGAAGCTACTTAGGTCTTATTTTGTCATTTTTGTTTTATGCGTGAGTGTCCACATGTGATGGATAAATAATCCGAATTATGTTTCCATCTGTTTAAGTCATATGTCTTTACAAATCTTTATAACTCAATAAACTGTAAGAGGTATTTATGTTGTATTCGGATCTTGTCTATAAAGTGATTCAGCAGGTTTTCTACAGAAAAAAATGTGTATTCAAACAAAAACAATATGATTTTCCTCTTCCTCTCTTTTGCTGTTATTAATTTGGATGCAGTGGATGTGTTCAGGAAATCCCACAAGAGTAAAGATGCAGCGCTGTGAATGCTGATGTTTTGGACCAAGACACTGAGATGAACGTGTCATTGTTTCATCATCAGAAGCAACAGCTCATTTCTCCTCTTGTTTTGCACATATGGAAGCTTAAGTCACCGGGGCTGAATGCAGCAGCGTCGCTCAAGAGCATGACATAAGCTCCCCTAATCCGCTTTTTGTCCCCAACTACCCACAACTCCCCACCACCAACCCATCCCCCCGTCTCTCCATCTCCATCCACCCCTGTGTTTTTCTATCCGTATGATTTTAAATGCATATTAATGAAGAGATGCTCACGTGGCTGAAAATAGGTTAATGAGCGCCAGCGCGAGATAGCGAAGCGCCGGTGAATAACATCTGTCTTTCTGTGTGTCTCATTACAGATGTTCCTTGTGGCCTTGTCTTTTGCCTATTTCGCCAAGGCATTATCCGGGAGCTATATGAAAAGCACAATAACTCAGCTGGAAAGACGCTTCGACATCCCCAGTTACTTAATAGGTGTCATTGACGGCAGCTTTGAAATAGGTAAGAACCGGTTGCTCATGCGTCAACAGACCCTCAGCATCATGTTCTGTTTCTGTCCCATAACCTCGGGTTGCCGGGGCTCACGTCAGCGCTGTATTAACACAGGTGAAATGATACAGCGATGCACTGTGTGTGTTGCAATTTACAACTGTTACACAACAAGGAAAAACTGCAAATGTGTTTAACAAACCCAGAGCTGTAGGGTAAAGAGTTCTTACTGTACGTATTAACATATGCATATAAAAGAAATGTTATAAAATAAACTATGTTTATTATTGTATATTCATAAAAAATGACAGTGTAGATGAGGTTAAAGATCACGCTTCTGTAATCTCACGCAACAAAACACGGCTCACGCAACCTCCGCCGCTGTTCACGTGGACCTAGCAACCAGTGTTTCCATAGGAGCGTTGCCATGGAAACGGGATGACGAGCGCAGCCTCAGAGATCACGTGTCAGAGTTAGCATCACACGCTCCGTGTCTTCCGTCCCCGTTATCAACAAGTGCTAACTCGCGTCTCCAAGTGAGGAACAAAGGCTCATGTGGGTTCACAAGCACTCTGTCAATGTTTGACCGAGTCGTTTCTCTTTGGTTGGACTGACCTCCTCATAAACTCAAGCCTGGTCTGGATTTCTGAGAAAACCCATGAAGTGTCCTTTTGTTTTGTAACTGTGAAGTGTTCACCAAGACCAAGTCTTCACAGACGCGTGAACTCAGATTCAGTCTGATGTGTTCAGAAATTGATTATAAATGATGACACAATGTAACACATAAAAAGTTACATAGAAAATTGTTCAGTTTGAGACATTGTTGAGATCTTTTTTTTTATTTAAATGGATCAGATTTGGTTTTTAGTTTTATTGTCGTTTTATTAATATTTAAAACTTGCTTATATTTTTATGCAATAATTTGTTATCATTTTATATTTGTGGTTTTCACAATAGCAATTTTGTTTATTCTTTTGTCATTTAATTGTTTATTTTTATATTGCTATATCAGTTTAATTTATTTTAACTTTAGTAATAATATTTAGACTTTATTTAGCAAACAAAACGTATAAATTCTGCTGTTAATCTGGTAAATACAGCGCTGTGGTGGCGTTGGTGTGCACATCTCAATCATTCTTACGTGATTTGCAAGCACAGTTCATAGTTCACTAAAGACAAAAAGGGTCAATCATGTAGAAATGAGTTGTTTGTTGAGACCCATCACAGTGTTTAGAGAGTTTGTGAAGCGGATATATGCATTCATGAGGGAATGTGAGGTTTATTAAGAAGACAGCACACTGTTGAGTCAAAGTGCAAATCTGAAGATCTAATTATCAACACATGTTTTGTACTGCAGAATCAACTCGATTAACAAAGCCGGCCAGAATATTTCCCATGAAAAACAAAACCAATGATTTTTCTCTGTCTCCGCTCTTAGGTAACTTGTTGGTGATCGCCTTTGTGAGTTACTTCGGTGCCAAACTTCACCGTCCGAAGATCATAGCCATCGGCTGCCTGCTGATGTCAGTCGGGACGTTTCTAATTGCCTTGCCCCATTTTATTATCGGACGGTAAGCTGAAGGTTTTCCAGCCTTTTAAAAATACCCAGAGATGTCTGATGAACTGATGACTGTTCTCTGTTAATAAGCCGAGCGGTTTCAGAGGGTCACATGGATTCAGTTTGATCTTGTTAAAGCTCCGGACCAGAAAAGTCATTCGGTGTGTTTGTGCACTGACCATGTTTCCATGTTTCTGTATCAGATATGAATCTTGGCATTCGCATCAAACATTTCACGTTGAATTATAGAACAAACTGAATTTTACATGACCTTGCTCATACTGCACCTCTTTTGAAAATCGGCAAGCGTTTTCAGCCTTGAGAGTGTCAACCGTTTTACTTTCTACTTTTTAAAGACACCGTGGATGTATGCAATGATATGCCATCTTAAAAGAGATGTAGATGTTATTTCCATGATGGTTTTTTGATGTATATATTTGTCAAAAGATGCATCCTGGTGCACAGATGCTCTACAGATCTCATTCATCTGAATCTTTTTCTTCTGTTCTCATTTTATATGGTCTTCCTGACGTTGCATTGGCGGAATTGGTGTTATGTATGCAGATACAAGTTCGAAACATCGATTAGATCATCGGTGAACTCGAGCAGTATTCTGTCTCCATGTCCAGCGAGATCTGCCAGCATTCTGTCCACAGGTCCCAGCACATCTTCAATACCCAGTCCAGGTATAACATCATTTACATCATTAAAAACCTGTATGACTCTTTCTTCTGTGTAACATTTTAATATTTTAAGTAATGGTTTTGTGTTCATATTATTAAAGTCATTGTTATTGTAGTAGCTTTGTTGTGGTTTGAAATGCACAATTTGGCTCACAATTTATAGTTATGTCTGCTGTGTCTCAGGTTGTGAACATGAGTCTAGGTTGTCTTTGTGGATTTATGTTTTTCTGGGGAATATCTTGCGTGGAATTGGTGAGACCCCAGTGCAACCTCTGGGAATTTCGTACATAGATGACCATGCTTTGGAGGAAAATGCAGCCTTCTATATCGGTACACACAAATCTTTGCTTATGTATATTTTTGCTTATGCTTATGTTTCATCTGTCTGATGGACCCGTGTAACCTTAGATAGCCAGCAGATAGACCCTCTGTATCAAACATGAAGGTTTTGTAGGACTGAAATGCTGAAACACAGATGAGAGACAGCAGCCAAATAAATGTGCCTACATCTGTGTATATTGTAAATAACAATTTAAAAAGTTGTAGATAAGATGTTGTGCGAACAAATGGAGATTTACAGCTACAAATGGTTAAAGATCGACAGCTTTAATATTATGTGAATGTTGTTTGTTGATTCACGAGTTTGCTGACTCTTTTTCTTTTTGCTGACACTTAAAGTTCCTGGAAGGAGTTTTTCCTAGAGAGCATGTTTTTTCAGTAGACACCCCAGACAAGACACAACTGATCAATTCATTTATCGTCTGAATCAGGATGTGTCCAGACGATATCGGTCATTGGTCCAGTGTTTGGGTACCTGCTGGGGTCTGTCTGTGCCAAGATATATGTGGACATTGGATTTGTCAACATGGGTGAGTGAAGTTAAATATGCCGTTGTATGATTTGTCATTTTGAGTTTGTGTTGAGTGAGTGTGGTATTTTCTAGAAAAGTCATTGAGTTCATTTGTGACTGCAGAAGTGCAGTACAATTCTTTCTGCAAGGTGGTGTGGTGTAGTTGTGCTAATAAAGGTGTTGGTTCGATCTATGAATATGAATATAAGCTGGAACTAAAAGTGCAAAGTGTTTTTGACCAATGTTGATAATCTAAAACAAAAAACAACTACACTTTTCGGTTTTGCTCAGAATCTGCCATATTGAATGACCTACTTAAACAATGACATACCTGACTGAATATACCCTTTATCATACGTCAGAGATGTTGACATTGAAGTGAAGGTAAAGATGTATATTTCACTCCAGGTAGCGTCTGAACAGAGAAGTGTACTGGATGACAGACGCCAACAATAAAGTTGACCATAATACTCTCTCTCTCCATCTCTTTTCTGTCTTTCTATCTCTCCCTTTTATTTCTTTCTCTTTCATTCAGGGTGCATTTAAAACAAATTCAATAAGAAGTGTGAAACTGATAGAAAAGACAGTTTTGCCTAATTGATTCACTAGTTATTCTGAATTCTTGTTATCGCCACTGTGTCCTCAAATCTGGATGAAATTCAACATCTTCACATTATTCACATTCTGTTTGTATCTCAGACAAAAGCCAAAGGCAACACGAAACTTTGTTGTTTCTTGTTTGAAAGGCCCAGAGGTTATTTATGTTGGACGTGAGTGCCTTTTTGGCATTTAAACACACTTTTTACTTGACTGGGGATGATGGAAAGTTCATAAACGTTCAAGTTGAGATTTTGCCAACAGATGTTTCGGATGAGATGTTTCACGATTCTGCCCATAAAGTAAGATTTGGGGTTTACAGTGCACATAAACTAAAACATGTAAAATTCATAAATATTTTAGTTGTTTGCATGTTGGGAAATTGGCGTTTACGCCACGATCTGTAAATTACGGCCGACTTCTTGCAGAGATGTTTGTTTGGTGTGTGTTTATGTATTAATGTGAAATGGGGACAAGCCCGTCTGTATATGGATAATATAGTGCTGCCTTACACACCAAAGCCAAGACGATATAGCAAGATAACAAAACAGAAAATCTGGCAAATATTGTACTGTGAATTTCCAGCCAATAAAAGTGGAAGCATTGTGATAAAATATTTGGCATTAAATGTAAATTAAACAAAATTATCAAACGAACGTAAACACAGTCAATCATATTCTTTAACACACATATAAATCTATGGAAGATGATGTGAAAGACATGATGATGTGTGTACACGAAAGGCAAACATACTGGCACATCGTAAACAAAACATGCAGAAAATCTACCGATGCTTTACTGAGTGTCGATGAAATTCGAGAGCAAGAGCGATAAAGACATCTAAGTCTGTCTGTGGATCATAGTCTGTTTATTTCCGCTGTCTGCTTCATCCGTCTGCTTTGCCCAAATATTCTGAACATGTGATGAGCTCCACTGAGCCTCGAGCATCTATATTCCTGCTGTTGACATGCGTGTGTGTGTTCATCTTCACAGAGAGCATCAGCATCACTCCAGGAGATGCACGCTGGGTGGGCGCCTGGTGGCTGGGGTATCTCATAGCAGGACTCATCACGCTCTTCTCAGCCGTGCCGTTCTGGTTCCTGCCCAAGTCTTTACCTCTGCCGGAGAGACGGCTTGCCAAGTATTCTCCCGAGAGGACCAGTTTCATCAAAGACTCGCCCCTGATGGAGCACAAATATCAGGCAGATGAGCCCACAAACATCCTGGAAATGGCCAAAGGTGAACACAGAATCAATTCCAGGTTACAGAATCAATTCTGGAAATTGTAGATATAATGAAAATGAATATAATTATTTCAAAAGTCTCAAGTGTCCAAGTCCTTTTTGGGTGTCATTGTATTTTCAGCTTTTTTTATTTTTCATTCACTTTCGTATTTCATTTCTAAACATTCTGGAAATCATTCTTTAAACGTTTCACATTTGTGTCTTTCAGACTTCCTGCCAACGCTGAGATCCCTGTTGGGAAACCCAGTTTATTTTTTATATCTGTGTGTCACTATCATTCAGTTCAACTCTTTGATCGGGATGGTGACGTACAAGCCAAAATACATAGAGCAACACTACGGACAGTCGGCATCTAAAGCGAACTTTCTAATGGGTATGTGTTCTTCTACACACATCTGTACATGTATATAGCCCGGCTGTGACCCCTGAGTTTAACATTATCATGTTTTGTTTTGATTTATGTATGGTTTTTATTCAGATATATGGTCAATATTAGTCTTGGTTCTGATATCAAATCTTAATTGTCCTGGAGGTTTATGTAATCCGGTTGAATCTCAGCAGGACATGAATTATCAATGCATATAAAAGAGAATAAAATCCAAAAATAATAACCTATGGGTGGACACAACGTATGTGGAAACCAGAGACCGTTGTGCATTTTGGAAACAGCTTTGGCTTTTGAATTTCAGACGGGAGGGAAAACAAACAGCTGTAACCTTTGAACCGCAGAGAAGAAATGAGTCAGGATTTGTCTTCAGAGTGTGACACTGCTCCTTTGATCCGGGTTTTCCGAATGCCCTCTGTTTTTTCAGGAGTGATTAACATCCCAGCTGTAGCTTTGGGAATGTTCTCCGGAGGGGTGATCATGAAGAAGTTCAAGCTGAGCATCATGGGAGCAGCCAAGTTTGCTCTGGGAACGTCTCTCCTGGGATATTTTCTGTCTCTTTTCTTCTTTGCTATGGGATGTGAGAATGCCGACGTGGCCGGAATCACCGTGTCATACAATGGGTATGAAAATGACAGCTGTCAGTTTTTGTGGAACATCAAGTCATGTATTTGTGTCTATTTAGACATGTATTAAAGGGTCAGATTATTATAGAGACTAATGTTTTTTTCTATGGGACGCAGGACGAGTCGTCTTTACAAAGAGGACGCATCTCTGTTTCCGAGCTGCAACGCTGACTGTCAGTGTCCTGAAACGCACTGGGACCCCGTGTGCGGTGAGAACGGCCTCACGTACGTCTCGCCCTGCTTGGCCGGGTGCCGGACGTCCCGCGGCTCTGGCATAGAAACGGTAAGCACAGGCTCTCGGGCGAGAGCATGATTTTGGAACAATGGAGCATGTTTGTTGTCTTGCGTCTTCAAAGAAAATGAGCCACAATGTGTGCAGGTTTGAAGTGTGCTTTTCCCAGCGCTCATTAATGGGTGTGCACAACCTGTTTGTCTTCAGCTCAAAGGCTATATTGAATTTTCTTGACTTTCTTGAAACTTCCTGAGACTGTGACTTCCCTCTTCTGTCTAAACATTGACACCTAACAGACCTGGAAACTGAGTGACTCATAATCTGTAGACCGTGTGTTTCTCCCATGCATATTCCAGGCGATTTGTATCTTTTGTCCCTTTTTGTCGAAGTTTTGCCAAACATTGTGTAACTACAGACGTTTGTTCAGAATTAATCTGGAACAGGACCAGTGATGTGAAACAAAGCACAGTGTGACGATCTCTTTATTCAGCACATCGGTTGTTGACAACTAATGTAGACAAACGTTTTTAAATCAAGATCTTAAGATAAAGTCTATACAGCGGTGCCTAAAACTGCCCCAAACACAAACCACATCTTTTACCTCCCGCTGAACTAAGTCCTGCTGGTGTGTATTACAGCTTGAGCAAAATATCATACAAAATACTGAATAATTATCAAATTCATGCACATTTCAGATTGTTATGCTAATAATAGAACTTGTAATGAAGACGTTTCTATTGGGAAAATGCAAATTAGAAGCACATTAACTAGTGATATTGTGGATTCCAATGTTCATGTTTTAATAGGAAATTATAAATAATAAAAACAATTCTAATTACATTTTTAAAGTGTCAATTCAAACAATAGAAATGTTATTTATAATTTTCATTGTTATTTGTTGATCCGACCTGTGTTTGCGTGTGCGTGTAGGTGTTCCAGCAGTGCAGTTGTGTAGCGGGTGGAAATCAAACGGCCAGTGCAGGTCAGTGCAACAACAGGGAAAGCTGCCAGCGAGTCTTTCCATACTTCCTGGCCCTGTCCGTCATCACTTCCTTTATCATCTCATTGGGCGGAACACCGGGATACATGCTGCTCATCAGGTGAATGTCTCTAAAAACTGATTTAGACTGGATAGAAGTCTAATTCCAGCTACTACTGAAGGTCAACACGAATAAAAATGGACCTTGTTATGAAAACGTACAAATTTTAGTTTGTGCACTTTACTCCTTATCTTCAAGCATAGTTTATTAAAATCCTTTATAAATCAAACAAATTCACTAAATTCATATATATCCTGATTTACTTAAATGGGTTTTGAATGTTGTTTCATGCAGACGTTCGTCCTTACTTTTCATTCCTGCTTTTTTTCTTTAATATTGAACATGCAATTCTATCAACTCGATTGTTTTTTTTAATTATAGTTTTATAGAAAAAGAACTAAAAAACAAGCTGAGTTTGTTTTCAAGCAGATCACAGATGAAAACAAGCAGCATGTACCAGAGGTGCTAAGGTTCTAATGTTAGATGTGGGCCATGTGCCAGTCAAAACCATCGCTCGATTGAATACAAAATCATTTGAGACAAGTTTATGGCCTTGTAACGTCCAGTAATCAGACTTTGGTATTAAAGCTTTTCCCTTTCAACACAAAAGACTGTCAGCTTTATTCCCAAAGCTCTGTCAGGTGACGCTGCAGGAATGCTCGGCCTCCGCTGAGCTAAATTAGGTTATCGGTCAGCAGTGCCATCTCAACTTTGTTTGATGCAATATAAATTCCTTGTGGTCTGAAGCTCCGGCAAAGAAACTAAAGGATTACTTTGGATAAAATAATCAACCTACACAAGAGCACGCTGTTGTGTCTGCTCAGATCTTGATCTCTGTTGATATTTCTAGGGTGATTCTTCTGTAAGGAGTTTTAGTTTTTAGATCGTAAACTTCTGAATTATTTATAGTTATTAAATGTTCCTGATTACATCGTTTTTCAAATGTGTCATCTGTGCATTAACATTTTTGTAAATGACCACAGATGCATCAAGCCTCAGCTGAAGTCTTTAGCTTTGGGATTTCACACATTGGCAACAAGAACTCTGGGTGAGAGACGCTACGGTTTTGGAGCTGTAGATGTGTCTGTTAACTCATTCTGTAGTTTCTATAGCTTTAATCTCAATAGAGATGATCAAGAATGATCTGTTTAATATATTTTTTCTGTCATATTTGTGTTTGTGCGCGTCCCACAGCTGGAATTCCAGCTCCTATATACTTTGGAGCCATTATAGACACCACCTGTCTGAAATGGGGTTACAAGAAATGTGGTGGCAGAGGAGCCTGTCGAATCTACAACACCACAGCCTACAGGTAACACACCCAACAAGTTTTTTTGGTTTTATCTTCAGGCATGTTCATGTATAATCTCAGATGGTTGACCTGTTGTTCTCAGGATAGCATATCTGGGCCTGACTCTGGGGTTAAGAACGGCATCATTCTTCCTCTGCGTGTTGGGTCTGGTGGTGTTACGACGTCACGTTCAGAAACAAGAACGCGGCACGCTGGCTAATGGAGACACGGGCACCGCGGCCGCCGAACTTCAAGCTCTTAGGAAGGACGAAAACAATGGCGCAAGCTCTGAGCCGCATACCTCAGACTATGACCCAGAACGGGAAACGCGTCTGTAATGCGCATCAAATGCACATGTGGAGCAACAGGGTCGCCATCCAGCATCCGTTTGATCAGTTACCTTCATCTTTTTACTGGAGCCATGTAAATGATGTGAAATCTGTCGTTTTTGATATAGTAGGAATATTTCTTGAATGTAAACACTGTTTTTTAAAAGAGAATGTCTTAAACTACCTAACCTGTTTCAGAACAAAAGATACTTACAGACGCTCGCCAGCACTGGATTACAGCGACGGTAGTGCACAGGCCCTGAGGATGACAGGATTATACACCAGTCACATCTAAACTTAACTTTCTCTTAATGCCATACACAGACCGATGCCTGAAGCTGTTGACCAAGACACTGTGTGTTTGTTTATTTAAGCAAGGCCTTGCCGACAGGTTGACCATGTCAGGGAAATCCAGGAGGTCTCAAAATGCATCTCATTAATGTCTGAAGCATCATCAGGAAACGTGCCGTCCGGCCGCTCACCGTTGTGCTTTTCCATATCACAGTTGTTCCTCCCACTTACGGAAAAGCATTGACGGTGGAGCGGGCTCATGATCAGGTGTGTGTCGTCAGTAATCATCTTCATGATCGATGTTGTGTAACGTGTGTGTATATCACTGTGAGACGTGTCGTGTGTGCGAACGGGTGCAGTCCTGTGCCAAAAAAAAGTCGACACAGTCTATTCTCAGGTCATTCAATCAATTGTTGCTCAAATTTGCAAATGATTATTCTTTTATATACTCGTATAAATGGTTGTCTGGCAAAAATGTTCCTTTTCTTTGGCACTACAGGTTGGCTGTTGGAGGTTGTTTTGGACAATTGATGTTTACCAAGAAAATGATTTTTGTGACAGAAAAAGTGGCATTTATTACTTGCTTTTAAGTTAGGCAGTACTTTTATTTTGTTGATATGTTTTTGTATACTTGCATAAATAACCTGATGTGTAAAAAATGGATTAATATGAAAGATTAGATACATTCTTTTAAAAATAAAATAATTGACTACAAAGAAAGATCCACAATCAATACCAACAGTACAATTTTTCACTTTAATTGTGAAGACAAAGTGAGAAACGATGCGAATACAATCACAGCAAAGCGTAAAACTTAAGGCACTTAGACGGAGCGTTTCGCACCTGTAAAAATCTCTAAACACACTTTTTTCTGTGACAGGAAGATATCGATACAGGAAAGACATAAACATTCCCCCTTTATTATTTTAAGACATTTCAGAATATTTTAAGCAAACATTTATAACATAATAAAGACTTGCATAGTACATTTGATTTTTCATCATTTTCCATCAGGATTAGATGGTCACGGGTCACACTATCATGCCGTCTGAAAGAGGGTGTGGAAGCCTCATAAATAGATCAGCGTATTGACACGCTGCAGACGGCATTGTTTGGAAGAACACCCACACAGCGGGTTATGGCTTATTCTTAGCACACGAAAATAAATCATGCGATTCCGCAGGCAGACGCTCATTTTTCCCCTCTGGCTTACAGCACAGGACGAGACTTTTTAGCTTTGTGTAAGTCTAAATTAAATCTGTGTGTCATTTATTTCAGAGACTAGGCATTTAACAGTCAAGTAAAATATCCAGTCCTTACAGGACTGCGTGGAGGTCGGGAAAACATGTCCAGGTCACATTCCACCCCAAATCAAAAGAAAGAAGAAAATGATGTTTCTTATTTTAAAGGACCACTGTTGTATTTTCACAAGAACCACAATAAGCACTATTTATCATTTATACAATTAAACTATTCTGAATATTGCCATAATATATATATATGTAATATGTATGTTGTTTTGGGGTGGAATATGACACAGACACGTGTTCCTGACGAAAGTTTATGGATCAATAGCACAGAAATAGAGCTACCTCATATGAAAATTCTATTCTCATGTCTCTAAAAAATTCACTATATTGGACAGATCTGGTGTCAGCATTTGTTTAACAGCATTTTGAACTCAGGTGTGATGTACCTACCTCTGCAGTTTCAAGAACAAACACAATAACTTACTGTCGCTGTTGATGGGCTCACAAGAGTCTCAATGTGATGTGTTTACCTATTACATGTTGTTTATCTGTATATACAGCTTTCCTCAATTAAAGTTGCTGAAATGACCTTGTAGCTTGTATGTGATCTTAGATAAGGTTCCTGATGGATTACAACAACAGACGTGCAAATCGGAGGTCTTTGGAAGGGATTTGTACAAAATAAATATATATAAATGCATACTAAAACATGGTTTGACACAGCTATAAGTGCTCCTCTGACTGAGTTTTTGAATGTTTACACCAGGTTGGTTTTGCCCCGTTCAAAGAAGGAAGAAAGGACAGAAGGTACATCAATAACCTAAAAGCATCAATAACATAACCTACATTCACTCTGAGCAGCTGCTGGATTCACATACGTTTTTACACGCTTGAACCGTCAGCTCATCTCAAAATACAGCTCTGCGTCCCCAGAACCAAAGAAAAGAGAACATACAGAAAAACTGCTACTTCAAATGTGTGGCAAACGGGTAACCGGGCAGGAAGTGATGTCGTGAAGGCTTCAGACCTGAGAACATAAGAATGATCTCATGACATAACCTGTGTTTTCATTGCATGCAGGTGCAGGATACAGCGGTTATCCAGCACTACCGTACAGCTGAGGAACGATTGATGGTCTAGTTGTCTTTTTTGTCTCCGCTTTCCAGCTGATTCTATAGAGAAAAGATAAATAATATATACACTTTATATTCTTTCAATGTTACTATTTTTATTAGTTAAGAACAAACAACTGCTTTGGTAACTTTATTTGTATATGTATATGCTATCAACTTTTAACTATTAAATCATATTTAATGAGGTAGAGAATATGTTCAAATATTTGCCATTGTTTGATGTGGTATGTTACCTGAAGCTCCTGGTGTTCTTGAAGCAGCCGGTCATATTCTTTGGTAAGTCCTTCTGTTTGCTTCCTCATGGCATCTAATTCTGACTTGGATTTCGTTAGGGCTGTAAGACAAACAGATAACGTGTTAACTTGCCGAGCTGTTTTACTCCAGATCAGATTTTAATATCATCATATCAGTCCTCACCATCTGTGGTCCTCTGGAGCTGTTCTGTCAGATTCTTCACCTCTATCTTCTGGACTTTAGCCTCGTCTGAGTCATCTTTCTTCCCTCCTGCCTCTCCCTTCCCATCTGCAAGTGCCTGTGAAACACAGCGTTTTGTGCCATCAATGAAAAGCTTGCTAAACGCTGCAGTACATTCACACCATCCTTCCTCGTGCGTCTTTATCAGATTATAACTTGGTTTATTCTTGAGATTTAACAAAAGAGTAAGAAGTGTTATAAACCTGTTTGAGCAGCTCATTATCCTCCATGTATTTCCTGGCAGCCTGGTTTGCACTTTCAGCCTGAGTCTGAAGGGCGACGCTGGTGCTCACAGCCGTGGCCAGCTGGTTTATAAGAGTGATGACTCGTCTCATGACGCTGAGGGAGAAAACCAAATTGAAATTAAACTGTCAAACTGAAATTAAACTGACAATGGTTAACGTATTGTGTGTTGACTGGTCCTTACAGCCACAGGAAAAGTGAGAAACCCGAGATGTAAAGGTTCCTCTGGGCTCGGAAGAGCTTCATGTGCATGTGATCATACATGTTTGGTTGCAGTTTGGCCTCTTTGGTCTGGTCAGCATTAGAATACTTTCTCACCTCCCGCAGGGCATCTAGAACACGGAGGTTAACAGGGGGCATTTACAACCATCTTAAGATGTGGAAATAATACTACTTAAACCGTGACCAGATTAGAGCCACATAAAATCACATACCAAGAAAAAGAACAATGAGGATTATTATCATGGTGAGAAACCCTTTGTTCCAGAACTGGGAAAGACGGTTCCAGATGTTCCAATTGAAAACTCGCTGCCATCTGTAAAGACGGAGGAAAGTGACACCACAGACCACACACACCGAGCACATGGGTCTCGAATAGGAGAACGTTTTTTACCGTTGAGCAGAGATGAAAGGCAAACAGAAGATGATGAGAACAGCGATCTCAGCGTAGAGGAAAGAGGCGACTGCAGTCCACTGCAAAGTCATCTTGTGCTAGCTGTGTATCAACAAAGGATATGAACACACACACACAGTCTTTAAATATGTAAAGGGTTATTAAACTGCCTTCACTAGTAAAGAATGTATACTTGTGTGTTTCTGCAGTTATTAATCTCTGAGCAAATCTACTTATGAAATTATGTTCAGATCAAAGGTCAATGAAACTCCACCTGCCTCCTGCAGTTTAACACAACAATAAACCAGCAAGCAACAGTTTTAACACTTACTATTATTATTGCAACATATGTACAACAGATAACAGAAATATCAAGCTTTTATTATATCAATCATTAAACTGTCATAGCACCAATTTGTTCATGTGCTCATGTTACATTACACTAACACACAAGTTTATAATGACAACATCAGAGATCACGTTAACATGGTTATGTATATACATTATGCAAACGCTTAATATGAAATATGCTTATGATGCAACTAAACAGGAAATCAACATTAAGGATGTCATTGTCAAGACAAATCTATCACAAAGATAAACAATGCGCACATACATGCGCTCAAGAGTACAACATTTACAGTTTCAGACGTAAGCAAACTTGTCTTTATGTCACTTACATGTGTTGTTGAAGGATCAAAGCCAATTTTAAAAAAGACTTTACAAAAATGCGCTGCCGTCGCGCTCTGATGATGTCATCAACGTGCCCCGGAACGAGCATTTGTTATAGGATCAAAATACTGTAATGGTAATATTGTTTATTGCTTTAAGATTGTGTAACGTGCTAATTACTTTGTCCAGCAGCAATACAATATCATAAGGCGTTTAAAATGTATATTCGTTTTTTAGTAGCATTGACCTTTGAGTTATCATTCTAGTCAATTATGGAAACGAAAGCCAACTAACACCTGGCAGGGCGTCTTATTGCACACTGACGCGTCACAAGCGTGTGATTTGACAGCAGAACTCGCGTCATTGACGTGTACATTAGGGGTGACAGCGCGAGATCTTGAGGCAGGCGCGCTCCATTACGAGTAAAACCAGCGGAATAAAGTATACAAACAGTTCAATAAAAGCATGGTTGCACTGTTTGTTTATGCTCGTCCGTATCTGTCTGAGTGTCAAGCAGCAAACAGCGAGAGATCTTGTGTAGGCGCGACGCTTCGTGGTAACACAATACAAAGTTTGGAAATTGTTTAAAGAAATAAAAATATTAAATAAGAACATATATATATTAATTTGAAAACATGTTCAGATGTAATATATGTAATCGCATTTTAATAATTCAAGGATCAAATTTACGCTTAAATAAAACGGTGATTAACAAATATATTTGTTGCTGGAAAGAGTAATTAGTAAGTGATAATTTTGTTAACATCTCGAATGTTTGCGTACAAGATATTCACTCGAGTTTAAACTGAGAAAATAATCTCTGGATCAGTGTAATACGCAACTATCACCACAGGAGGGCGCCACTCATTAAAGCTCTTTTGAATTGGATTCCCGTGGTGTGTGTTCAAATGTAATTATACTTTATAATTAAGAAATATGTTAAAATGAGAATTATGTCTTAGATTCTATAATTGCTTAATTAATGAGCTTCTGTAACAATGTCAAATAATGTAATACAACATATTTCAGTTGAAGCTTAGAAAATGGATTTGCATCTTTTTAATACTCACAAATTACCACAGCAGGGCGCCACTGATTTAATCGATTTAACTCAACTATTGGTGGTGTATTACTTATATGTTACCACAGGAGGGCGCCACTAATTTAACTCAACTATTGGTGGTGTATTACTTACATGTTACCACAGGAGGGCGCCACTCATTAAAACGGTTTGACTCAACTGTTGGTGGTGTATTACTCACTTGTTACCACAGGAGGGCGCCACTCATTAAAACGGTTTGACTCAACTGTTGGTGGTGTATTACTCACATGTTACCACAGGAGGGCGCCACTCATTAAAACGGTTTGACTCAACTGTTGGTGGTGTATTACTCACTTGTTACCACAGGAGGGCGCCACTCATTAAAACGGTTTGACTCAACTGTTGGTGGTGTATTACTCACATGTTACCACAGGAGGGCGCCACTCATTAAAACGGTTTGACTCAACTGTTGGTGGTGTATTACTCATGCAAGATTTCAAATTCAAAGAAGCTTAATTGGCATGATAAAATAAATGTTACATTGCCACACCAGAGGAAAATTAAATATAAACATTCTGCACAAATCTAGGTTAAGAAAAAAATAAAGGTATATAAGTATATGTACATAAAAATACAAACAGAAAAATAGCAGAGTACTGATTGTTACTCACGTGATAAATTCATTAAAGTTGTTTGACTCAGCTGTTGGTGGTGTATGTTAGTGGTATATTACTCACTTGTTACCACAGGAGGGCGCCACTTATTTAAATGGTTTGACTCAACTGTTGGTGGTGTATTACTCACTTGTTACCACAGGAGGGCGCCACTCATTTAAATGGTTTGACTCAGCTGTTGGTGGTGTATTACTCGCTTGTTACCACAGGAGGGCGCCACTCATTTAAATGGTTTGACTCAACTGTTGGTGGTGTATTACTCACTTGTTACCACAGGAGGGCGCCACTCATTTAAATGGTTTGACTCAGCTGTTGGTGGTGTATTACTCACTTGTTACCACAGGAGGGCGCCACTCATTTAAATGGTTTGACTCAACTGTTGGTGGTGTATTACTCACTTGTTACCACAGGAGGGCGCCACTCATTTAAATGGTTTGACTCAACTGTTGGTGGTGTATTACTCACTTGTTACCACAGGAGGGCGCCACTCATTTAAATGGTTTGACTCAGCTGTTGGTGGTGTATTACTCACTTGTTACCACAGGAGGGCGCCACTCATTTAAATGGTTTGACTCAACTGTTGGTGGTGTATTACTCATGCAAGATTTCAAATTCAAAGAAGCTTAATTGGCATGATAAAATAAATGTTACATTGCCACACCAGAGGAAAATTAAATATAAACATTCTGCACAAATCTAGGTTAAGAAAAAAATAAAGGTATATAAGTATATGTACATAAAAATACAAACAGAAAAATAGCAGAGTACTGATTGTTACTCACGTGATAAATTCATTAA
Organism: Oreonectes daqikongensis; assembly: GCA_026939265.1. Lineage (NCBI taxonomy): Eukaryota > Metazoa > Chordata > Actinopteri > Cypriniformes > Nemacheilidae > Oreonectes > Oreonectes daqikongensis. The sequence goes on along the minus strand of JAOTQM010000449.1, from coordinate 744,732 downwards.
AGTTGTTTGACTCAGCTGTTGGTGGTGTATTTTAGTGGTATATTACTCACTTGTTACCACAGGAGGGCGCCACTTATTTAAATGGTTTGACTCAACTGTTGGTGGTGTATTACTCACTTGTTACCACAGGAGGGCGCCACTCATTTAAATGGTTTGACTCAGCTGTTGGTGGTGTATTACTTACTTGTTACCACAGGAGGGCGCCACTCATTTAAATGGTTTGACTCAGCTGTTGGTGGTGTATTACTCGCTTGTTACCACAGGAGGGCGCCACTCATTTAAATGGTTTGACTCAACTGTTGGTGGTGTATTACTCACTTGTTACCACAGGAGGGCGCCACTCATTTAAATGGTTTGACAGCTGTTGGTGGTGTATTACTCACTTGTTACCACAGGAGGGCGCCACTCATTTAAATGGTTGGACTCAGCTTTTGGTGACGTATCTGTGGGAAATCAGTAGCTTCAGTGTAATAGGTGTAATTTACCACATGATGGCGCCACTCATTAATGGTTTTAGCTAGAGTTGCAGAAGTGTAACAAACACATATCACCACAGGAGGGCGCAGGTCAGTAAAACTTCTATACCAATTTTTACCTGTACATTTTAATTGATTAAGTGAATAATGGTTTATAAAAAGAAAGCATTTATTGAATAAATTATATAAAGAGCTCAATATACAATTAATATTTGATTCAAACATTGCTTACATTATTCATTTGTGTAATTGTGTTGATGTGTCAGTCATAGATCAGACTGTTGTTCTGTATCAGTGATGATAACTTGGATCGCCCCTGTGTGCCTTTACATGCTGTAGAATTCTAATAAATAATAAAAGAAAAATCCTCATGTTCAAACGATTTTCATGTGTTTTCTACATTTATTCAATTTTCAAGCATTTTTCTAAGCAATATATGTCAGATTGACAAAGGTTGGAAAGATTGTGTGTCAAAGGGTCCAGGGTTCAAGGTTGACTTTGACATCTCTTTGATATACTTTTGCGACACAGGTATGAGGTCAATAGATGAACGTATATATTTCCCAATACATCAATGGAATGAGTGCTGAGCTCCAAACAAGAAGATCTGGGTTCAAACGCAGCGTTACAGATTTTTAGCATTTTTGACATGGCATCAAACCCTGTGAATATGCTGTAATTTAGGCACCTTCCACCAGATTTAATGGCTCAGTGGTATGAGCATTGACGCCAAATCAGGAGATCCAGGGTTCAAGCCTCTCTTTGACATCCCAATTTATGACCCGAAAATATAAATACACCCGGAGAACCAACACAAGTGTGCCTGGCACAATGGCTCAGGCAGAAGTGCCTTTATCTTGAAACAAGTGGCCAGGGGTTCAAACCCATGTTTCAAACATCTGTTATGCAAGCCTGGAGAAGAAAAAAGATAAATACGCCCGGAGAATTATAACAAACAACAATGGCACGGTGGCCCAGAGGATGAGAACGCTGGAACAGGTGGTCACAGGTTCAATCCCAGTCTCTAGTGCTTTAAGCTTTCAGTTAAATCTCTTTAAAAAAAAGATAAATACGCCCGGAGAATTGTCACAAACATGCTCGGCACCATGGCTCAGTCGGATGAAAACTGACATTAGAATGGTTGTTCAAGGGTTCACGGCCAGAATCAGTCATTTTAAGTGTAAAATGCAAGTCGATAATAAATAAAGATAAATACGCCCGGTGAATTGTCACAAATGTGCAGGACCCAGTAGCTCAGTCGGATGAGCACTAAATCTGGATCAGTAGGTCCAGGATTCAAAGCCAGGTGGTGGCATGTCCTGCACACAGAAGCAGAGGGAGGGACCGGACAACTGGAGTGGCAGGAGACATCAGAGGCACAAGTGGAGAGGAAATCCAGGATGCATGAGGACAGGAGATACAACACGTGAAGACCAGAGATACCCAAACCGTGAAAGGGGGGAGATGTTGGAGCGTGTCTCCCCCCGAGAAGCAGGAGCACATACAAAGGGGGTTATGAAACAGGTGCCAACAATTTTCCCTCTAACTCAACAGTTCCTTGGAACTGGCTCCCAGCTGAGAGCCTAAAACCACATTTCCAGCATGCGCAAAACATTCACATTCTCAGCATGGTCCTCACACCTTCTCCTGCTGGTCCTCAAGGAGCTGGTCCTCACCTCTCCTGCTGGTCCTCACCTTCTCCTGCTGGTGCTGGTGCTCACCTTCTCCTGCTGGTCCTCACCTTCTCCTGCTGGTCCTCACCTTCCCCTGCTGGGCCTCACCATTCACATGCATGCCAATACCTGGGCTCAAAGCCCAGACCTCTTGATCTAGGGGTAGTGCTCCTTACCTCTGAGCCACTGGACAATACATACTTGAGACAGTTCTCCTGGTAATTTTATCCTTTTTATTGAAACCTGAAACGCAAGATATGTCAGCAAGCACTTAAACTTCAACAAGTTGGTCTTGAACCCATAACCACTGGATTCAAGTACCATACTCTTATCTCTGAGCCACTGGACACCTCATGCTTGAAGCAGCTTTCTTAGTAATTTTATCCTTTTTATTGATTCTGAAACGTATAAGAAACATTAGAGACTGCCCAAAGCTGGCCTTGAACTATGAACCACCAAGTTCAAGGTCAGTGTTCACTACCCCTGAGCCACAGGGCTCAGAACATCAGTGATAATTCTCCTGGTAATTTTGTCTTTCTTACACAGAAATGCAAGATATCAGCCAAAACTGGATTGGAAACACTGATCTGCTACAACTACTACAAACACTGTAAGACACCAAATAATTGGATAATTTTCAGGATACAAGGATGCATGCTAATAAATAGAAAATAGATAGAAAAAGTAAGAAAAACTAGCTACATCCAGAGGTTTACTTATAAGCTGTCTATCCCTTTCCACATAGGCCTATGTTTGAAAATGAGTTGTTCAATTATGTTTAACATTTCTAATTTTTATTGAGATGTAGTTGTTTAACTTTGGACCTAATTTAGTAGTAGCAGCTGTCTTTCTACATAGTTGTCTTAAATTTGGTTTAAGCTACAGATCACCATTCAGACTTTTTATTTACACTTGTAAAAGATAAGGTTTTAATGTACCATTTTAAAGTTGAGAAATAAATAGATCATGTTGACAGTCATGAGCATATAAGCACATAAGATACATAACCAGATGGACTGCTCATTGCAGTGTATTCAATCTTCTTACATGAATGATGCTGGGAGCTTTACGCATTTGTAGCAAAAGCTCACCTGTATAATAATTCAAGAACTTTCTAAATGTAGCTTTACTTGAGTAAACAAATAAAAACTTTCATAAAAACAAAATTCATTTAAATGATCAAAAAGTCAGTATTACTTTTAGATTTTTTTTAATCAAAGACGATCAGTGTTGCTGTTGTAATTAACAAAAGTAGACAAATTTAAGAACCTGGACCAACCTGATGAGCCAGACTGTGGATGCATCCCACAAGCTCCCATGATCCGTCACTAAGACAACACCACACAACACAATAAAAGACCAGTGAGACACACCTGATACAATCAACAGCTCTCTGGTAGGATAGTCTTTGTAGAATTTCTGTCAGCTGAAAAAAAAATGTAATGTAAATGATGTGAAGTCTTACATTTTAGGAAAACTACATGCATTTTGATACATGCATTAGGCAAAGGTCAGTTAACATTATGCATAGAGACAGTGAACAAATTTCCTACAACAGAAAAAAAAGAAAATAAGAGGAATCAGATTTGGCAGTTTTTAACACCTGTCCTGCTTCTGTAATAGAAATGTTCTTCTTTGCAGTTTCTAATATCTCAGTCATCTTGGTCAACAAGACACTTCAATAATGGTAAGCCACTTGTTTTCATTATTACACATATTACTTTGCATTTTTAAACAGCTAAAAAATGCAAATCTGTCTGGTAATTCTGAGATTACGATCATAGATTTCCAATCAGATAAAAATTCCCACAAGGGGGCCTCAGCTGACCAATATTTTAAAACGAGACAAATTGAGTACTGAAATACATTAAAAAAACAAAAAAAACCTTGTTTTTAATGAAATGTTTTTTTCAGGATTTTTAAAATATCTAAAATATAAAAGCTCAAAAAATTTTTAGTGGGTACATAATGGGGGGGCCTTCGAGTTGACAACCCATGCTTCAGACCCATGCTTCAGATCAACATCAGTAATGGATTATCTTGCAGTCTTCAGGTACAAAAAAGTCAAAATCCAAAAGTGCGAGACCTGCCACAAAAAGCAAAAAGAAGCGCTCTGCCAAGAAACGGTCGACAAGTGCCAAAACCGCAAAGAAAGACGTGGATATTCTGAGTCCAGCTGCCATGGAGAACATCTACTACATCTCTCATAATGCGGTGGACTGCTTGGAGCTCAGAGGCTTTGGCTGGCCCGGGGCCTCCAAGAAGAAAGGCAAAAAACAAAAAGGCAAAAAATGATTGCACCTTCTCACTTTACTTGCATGTCAATGATTTCAGCAGAAGAAATCGAAGAGAAGGCACAAGTTTCTACCATATTATCTGAATTGTACTTTCATATTAATTGTTCTTTGGAACTCTGTGATAAATAAAAACTTATCTTGTAAATTTTATATTTAAAGGTCCAAAGTATAGCATCTAGCGATGAGGTTGCGAATTGCAACCCACCAGCTCACGCTACCCCTCCTGCCCGTTTAGGGATACTGTAGTCACAACATAGAGAATTCTATGTAAGGGTGAGCCCGCGGTGTATGTAGGTAAAAATAGCTCGTTCTAAGGTAAGAAAAACATAACGCTTTATTGTGTAAGGTCTTTATACACCTCTGAACATATAATTATGGATATTATATTGCATTTCTGTTAATAGAGACTCCAAAAACTTACACACAGTACCTTTAAATGCAAGAATTTACAGAACCAAAACTTTGCAATGCAACAGCAGGGGGCACTGAATCCCACATTTAACATCGGGTAGGAAACCAAGCTTTAGATTCAGTAAAGAGATTTGTTATCCACTACTTTATTTATCATTTTAATTGGTTATTCTCTCCAGACAGACAGAGAAAATGACATGAACTCATTCATAAAATAAGCTATTTTGTAAAACATTTCACAAAAAAAACCATAAGAGGTTCGTAATAACATTCAAATAGGCATACATGCCGGTTAATCTAAACACCAAAAAAATTTAAAATTAAATCCACAAGGCCATTCATGAGGCCTGTAACAGCTTTAATGTGCTTGGAAAATGCTGAGCTTATTAGAACAAAGTAAGCATGGTTTTCCAAACAAACACGTGCGCACAATCAGATAAATACAAAACTGCCTGCTGGGCAATAATGGCTTATACGATGTCCCGGGTTCGTCGGATGGCACAGCACAGGAGCATGCTGAAGATCATTCCAAAGATCTGTCAATGACAAAGTCTGACGTTAATATCTGATGCCAAAAAGATAAATTAATAAAGCAGGCAAGTATAATCTCTTCAGGTTCTTGTCAACAAATGAGCTCTGGAGCTTTATCTAAGCATCTTAGCTCACCATGATCACTCCAATGCCAATTCCAACACCTCCAATGATGTGAAGCTTAGAGGTGAAGACTTCTTTGATGGCACTTGGGCAGCTCTAGGGTACAAAAAAGAACAAATAAGAATCACTTAAACATATCTACAGTAAAGAAAGACGCTACTCATGTCACGTCTACATTTCACTGCGGAGTATGTGCTAGCTTTATTTTTTATTCGTTTCTGGTACCGTAGTGACAAGGACTTCTAATCCCTCCTTTTTCGGGCAGATGTCAGTGGAGAAATCAATTGCTGTTCCTGTCGGTCCACAGCACTGCAGCTAAAAGCACAAAAACAGTCCTTTGATTAACTTTCACAAAGAATACTTTACTATTGTGGTTCAAACGAACTATAAAAATCACAAACGTACTCCAAAATGAATCAATCGTAGCGTTTCCTTTAAAGCATCCTGTTGTGTTGCTTTGTAGTTGTTAAAAGTCTCGGTGTAGAACGTTTGGATATCTGTTACGACCTAAGAAACACACAATGAAAAATTAGCAAGGAACAAGACAAAAATAACATTGAGCATCCTTGAAGTACGAACATCACGCACCTTGTCTTGATTGGACAATCCCCAGATTCCAGCAGCGACCTCTGCCGCGAAAATGATGAGCAGGAAAATGAAGAACTAGAGCAAACAAAATTATCTTATTATGCATTAACTGCAATAGCGATATGCACAGCCAATGTTGGAATTTGTGAAAAAATGATTTTAGCCAGCATACATATGGCAAGATCCTAATACTACACGCAGTGAATCATTTATGTAAACCAGGTGCCAACATGTGGCTTGCAACTTTAATCAACAATGTTTGTGTAGGAAAATCGCTGGCTAGAAAAATGCAAAATAAGAGTCTCACCAGTCCCAACATGAATGATGATTCTTTTATTGCTCCACAGCATCCGAGGAACCCGACCACCATCATAACGGCACCTGCCACGATGAGGATGTAGACCCCTGAAACAAAACATATATAATAAAAATTATTCTTTAAGAACATTTATTTCAAGGTCCCCTGCAACTGAGCATATTTATTTGATAACATTTGTCTAATACAATTAACATTATATTAATTTACAAAAATGTATGACAGCTGGAACAAACTGCTGTTTAGATATACATGTTACTTTGAGCTAAAAAAAATTATAACTACAGCTAGTCGACAAATATGAGACCAAAACATGTGAAATATGCAAAAAATAGTCAAAGCAAACAGCATGCTGTGCCGTATCCATGGATACGCTGCTACAACTTCCTGCTTTTCCGGACCAGCTGGGTTATTTAACATTGAAGGACGGTCTTTTTTTGACAACTCTGACAGCAATTTAACCTTTACCTACTAAACGGATCATGCTTCTGGGTTGGTAGGGGTTAAGAGTCCCCATTCTTGAGAAAAGAAAGTAAACCGAGGCAAAACAAAAGTAGGTGGGGAGGGAGAAAACAATGCGAGTTCTGTTGCGAGGAGGAGAAAGGCAGCTCTGTGAGGCATGATGGAAAGGGGCAGAGAGCTGGCATCATGTGGTCCAAACACAGGCTCATCTGAACAGCACAGCCATTATAATTCAGCAAGCCGCCCCAAAATATAACACACAGAAACAAACTCAACCGGCATGAATATGGCAACATTTTCAGGTTGTCATTTACCCTTTAGCCAAGATTTGAGGAACATCTTTTTATGTGCTTTCACGCGAACCACGTTTGGTTTTGTATGTAAACACTAATGTAGGCAGGCTATTGGCTTTGAGGATACTTCAAGGAAAGAGGATTGTTTATTGAATTTTTAAAAAATTATTTAAAATCTTTATGAATATTAAAGGCCGGCACATCTGTTTTTATGCCAGCTGATTCACTCAGCCATATTGTCTTTCATTCACATAATGTCAGACGTTCTTATTTCAAAAATTGTCTAGACGTACATTCAAGTGTCCGGATTGGGTGTGTCCCATTCCCATAACAACCATCATAGCCAAACACCGCTTTTCAAGACCTGATCTCACAGGTGATAAGATAAGATATGGAACATGACGAAAGGTACACGATTGTTGTCTCTATAAGTTTTATAGGGGCATTCACTGCTACATGAGAATCTACACATCGAGATTTGAAGATGCTGGTAGCCAAATCTCACCTGTTAAAAATACAGATGGGGAATCGGCACTAGAAAAGAGTCCTTTAGTTTTCTCATCAAAACGCAGCCAGAGACCAACGGCCAAAACTCCTGAACCTGCAAGCTGGAAAAACAAGGAAAGAAAATGTTATATATAACCCCACACATGTGGTTGTCTGACCACACAGTAAACAGCAAAGTGACTTGGAACGCTCACATAAAGTATAGCTGCAGGCCAAGCGTGGCATTACTTACAAGGGTGGAGCACACAGGAACCACAAAACCAAATATTTTACTCTGTTTTTCAGAGAATGAAGTCCAACAGGCCCCATGGAACAAAAGCATTTATATATTCACTGAAAATGACCCGATAGCTAGCATGCTTGCTTTCAACCACAGGGTCTTGCTTCCACAAAGCAAACAATGAGATATGCAAAAATGTGCAGCATAAGCTACAGTTCATCTTGCTCAACTCGTGTTGTTTCCATGACACTATAAAGTGATATGAGTGAGTAATATTTGCGGTTTGTAATCATTCTGCTCCTACATGTTTATACAGACAGTTCACCAGTGACACACAAACCGATTATATTGCGTATTAAGTAGAGTAATAAACAATGTTTCTTCAAAGCATTAAGCTACTAGAAATTAGTGATGATACCATGGTTAAACACAAACATTTGTTTTCAATTTATATGTGGTGCAGGCCAGAGGACATAGAAAAGTAGTTCACTCTTTGAATTCGCATTTACCCACCTTTGAAATTGTGCAAAGGGTGGGTCTACACGTTCCTATAGTCACTATTTTCACTAAGGATGAAACAAAAACACAGCAACCATTCTAGCCTAACCAGCTGCCAAAACTGTACCACCCCCCACGTATGAGTCACATTGAGTGAGTCAGGGGTGTGGAGACTCAAAGATTCCCAAACCAATCCCATCTGAATGCATTCACACAGAAATCCCATCATCCCATCCAAGTAACTCCACCCCAGTCCATTACATGTTCAAGTTATTACACTTTAAACTTCTATAAAACTGTTTACAAATGTCCTTCTGGTGATTTCCTGAACACCTGTTAAGTGAAGGTTAAAGGTCCAAACAAAGCAGTTGTTTATAAACACTGGTTAATGTTTACTAAGTGACAAGACATCAATCCTTAGTCTGTGTTGTTTTATAAACAAGAAAGTGAAAAACATCAACATAACTTGAATATCACATTTAATTTAAAGAGTTTAAATGAGCACCCTAGGTCTATAATATCAGAATGTTTGTGAGTTATACATCATGATCTGACTACTGTATTGTATCAGGACATGTAAGGATGTTACAATAGCAAAGTTTTAGTAGGTGACACCTGTCAAATCTCAAATCTCAATACTTAATAATAGAAAAATCAATAGGCTAATACCAGTCTAACTTATTTCTGTGTATGTCAGAAATTAAATGATCAAATAAAAGTAAGCACTGCATAATCTTAACGGCAGATAAACTATTAAAGCTATTCAGTCAACAGCTATAGATTTGATAAAAATTGACATTATACAAAGTAGAAAACATGAAGACCTATATTTTCACACGTATTTTGAATTTACCATCTGTTTTAGTCAACTTTAGACATAACCAACTGTATTTAATAACACGAATATTCGTCAAGAACTGTCAAATTTTGACACGGTGTTCAAGTGTACTGGGAGCGCGGAAAACAAGCGCACCGAAATCTGTCAGATAACGTAAAAAAACATATTGCTTTAAACTAAACATCCAAATTGATATAGCCTCACTAATATAAATAGTTTGAAAAATAGTTTTAAAATCTCCACAAGAGCATCTGTAATAAGCGTTACAATCTATTATGTCCAAACCACACCTCAGTCACGCCACTTATTTCCGCTTATAAAGTGCTATCGCAAACTCACATCTTAATCAACTTTCTGACGATTAAATATATAAAAACCTACCCAAAAAATGAAGTTGAAGATAAATAGCAAGTATTTGATGCACTGAAGTCCTCCCGCAGCCATGTTTAAACTGTAAAAGTCAAGAAATTGTCGAGAAAACACCTGATACTGAATGCCTGATATGTGTTTCTCTACCTTCGCACCGACCGAGTGAACAAAAAGAATTCAGGCCGGTCGCACCCTCTTATGACACCTGGTTTCGTCAAAGAGAAGCGAATGGCGTGGCTTACCTGACTTGGGCGTGTTTGACTGCGAAATTGCGCAGACAGAGTGACGCATGACATCAAAGTATCGCGATAGCTGTGCAAACAAATCGTTCTCGCGGTGTTTTGACTTCAAACGCCGATCAGTCTGCGCAGCGCTACGTGAAGTCAAACACCTTTTGTTGAAGGTAAAGCTCTGGTTTCGTCAGGTGAAGGAGGCGTGGTTTTTTTTGTGTTTTAGCGGGAATTGCTGCAGTAGCACACACTTGAGAAGCTACCAACAACAACGTGGTAAAAAAACTGAAAAGCACCAAACTAACACAATTAATTTAAAGTGTTTATGAATGTAATAATAAAATATAATAGATTCACATAAGTGCAAAGTTCTCTTAGTGAGTGCTAATCTTTTGTTTCCAAAGCTTTTGTTAGTGTAAAATGTAACTCAAGCCAGGCCATGGGGAAATCAGAAGACATTGTCCCTTTGCTTGACACCTTTTTCTCTTCAAGTGGAAAGAATGGTTAAAGTGTGTGGACATAATAGTTTAGTCTCATTTAAACAAGTTTTGCTTTTTTACCAGGTTAGGCTAAACCCCCCTGGTGTAGCTTCTAGATAATGGAAAACTAAATGAGATATTTTCCTAAAACATTAGACATAGCAAACTATGAATGGTTTTATCTATATGCTACGCCCAGAAAATAAAATAGCAAATTACACTGTGGTGAAGATTGTTATTTTATATTGCTTGTTCTTATGTTCCTTTGGCAACCGTCCTGGAGATTACAGTCACATAATCTAATTAAGATTCAAGAATCAATTCTCAAAATTTAATTACAAAGATGGTGGACGCTCACTTTTCCTGTGACCAATGGGCATGTTGGCTGTACGTCATCATACATGATTAAAATAAATGAACCGATCCATAGGTTTACTATGCTTTTCTTTGAAAACAACACAAGCAGAAACCAGCCGACACATAAATTTGTTACAATCTTATTTGTACTGTTTTGTACATTTAGGAATTAGTAGGCTATCTGTAAAAGTATTTTAAGAAATTTGAATTAAATAAATATGAAACGATGGATAGTCACAATAGATAAAGCAATTTATAATTTACAGCACATGCTGTGATATTACACATATACCGCTCAGTTTAGAAAATACACATTAATATATACGGACAATAAACATGTGCCTGTTTGTAAAATATATTGAACTCACCCAAAATACAAAATTAAAGATAAACAAGATGTATTTGATGCATTGTTCTCCACCGGACAAAGATGCCTTCATGTTAAGTCGATAATTCCAATACACAGCGACAGAAGTCTTCTTGTTGATTTCTCAAATGTTTAAATTCCCTAAGGTCTCTGTGTGCCCCTGTGTTGCTAGTCTGTGTCTTGCTGCTGCTGTCTTGAAGGGCTGTGTCTGTTTATAACTGGAAACTCCCACCTCCACTGTGAGAAATGGAGGAGGTTGCAAGCCTCTCAGTATGTCTTTTCATTTGTGACCCTGGATCTTAAATAGCACGAGAACATTTGTATTAATAGCCAAAAATACATAGTTTGGGTCAAAATGAGCCATTTTCTATAATGCCAAAAATCATTAGAATATTTAGTAAAGATCATGTTCCATGAAGATATTTTGTAAATGTCATACCGTAAATATATAAAAACGTTATGCTATGCTAAGGACTTCATTTAAAGGCTGTTTTCTCAATATTGAGATTTTTTGCACCCTCAGATTCCAGTTTTAAATAGTTGTATCTCGGCCAAATATTGTCCTATCCTAACTAACCATACATCAATAGAAAGCTTATTTATTCAGCTTTAGATGATGTAAATATCATAATTTAAAAAATTTGACCCATAAGACTGGTTTTGTGATCCAGGTTCACATTTCTTTCTTTGTTTTCACTTGTTGATCATCTTACATTAGCATGCTTTGGAGAAGTTCCTCGTAATGTTAGCCCTGGGGACCATATTTTGGAAACTTTCCCTTTAAAATTTCTGACTTAGGTTAGGAGTTCTTGAATTACATACAAAATGTGCATTTGTCTGTATGAACAAGCAGGATTAAGAACCACATATTTAGTGTTGCAGAAATTATTATTATCAAGCATTATGCTTGCATAAAGAACAGAAGTTGACTGGCATTTACTGGCACTTCTGTGGTCATTGTCTTCATTTCCTATCATCTTATCTGTGGTTCATTTACAGGATGCTGTTTAAAGTAGTCATGTAATGGCTGTGAAAGTTAAAAGCCGAGTTGGTTTAGCTGCTGAGTGCAATGGATCACGAAGCTGTGAAAATATGTAGATGACATCGCTGATGTCTTTTCTTGCTGTCTTATTCGCTTTGGATAACATTGTCTGCTAAATGAATAAATGTAGATAAAAGGTTCTTTGGTCCCCTGTTGCTGAAAAACAACAAGACTAAGGGTTAACCGCATTACACACTAGAAATTACACAAACATTTGCACTTAGTCAGAAAACCACAATGACATCAACATTTAAGCCTAAACAGGTCGTAATTGCGCTTGCCTCCTCAATAATGTGTAGGTTAATCCCCAAAAGTTGCATAGGACTTAAATCATATCTATTTTAAAACATCACACGCCACATGTGGGATTCACAGAAGGCAGATAATGCAGATAATTAACATGCACTGCTATTTTATGCAATGATTACTCATGGCCGCTTCCACACTGCATGTTTACTGTTTTGTTTACAAAGTCTCTAAAAAGCTGTACTCTGTCTAATTATAGAAGTTCTGTCCTTTGATTGATTTTTCCTAAAGCTGGTGTTGCCAGTTGTGCGGAGAGGCGAGTACAGTGAGGATGACAATTTTGTTTAGAGCGTTTTGTGCGGAAGAATAGAGCCCATTGTCACAATCAGAGTGGTGTCCTTTCTCAACCCCCAGTGTTTTGACATCCATCCATCTCTGTGATAAATGTCAGCTTTAGCAACCAGAACACAATGACAATCACACTTCCACTCACACATTGGGATATTTAAGTTGCAGTTGCGAAACAAAGTGACGCTAAACATACTTTATGAAGTCCTATCAAGGAGGCAGATGGCTTAGAATTGAGTCACAAAAATGATTTCACACTGCATGCTTCTCACCATCCCAGATGCTCATTAAATTCAATGGTCTCTGCGCACACGTAACGCCAAGTTATTTAGGTATGAAATTCCACACTCGCGGACACAAGACTTGACCTCAGAGTGACATTTCGCCAGTAATTTCATTTTGAAGGAGAGGCTGCTGAGTAAACAATGTGGGGGTTTGTAAATGCTAAGTCTTTGTTTGATATGTGTGGGAAATGTGGAAAATGTGGACATAATTTGTCTAGGTAAGCAGCACATGAATGTTGTAATATATTGAGCAAATTTGTGGTCAGACATTAAGCAACAACATGACCACATCCTAATATCTTCCTGCATCACATTATAATGAAACATTGTCTTTGGAGAAACCTATATTTTTAGTAAAATAAAGTGAAACAGAAATAAAGTGACCATAATGCTGTCGTTTAAGAGTACCAAATGTAGCAGAGGTTTTGCTTTCCCTTACAAAAGTGTTTAATTTTTTTATAATATATTTAATTTATGTTGTAAAGCCTTGTGCACTAAAGTGTACATTTGCATTTTAATAGCTCAGCTGAATTGTAACTAGTATAGTAATAAAAACAGAAAAGGTGAAGTAAAGATCAATTTGTATGTATTTTTCTGTAAAACGTCTCTATTTTTCAAAGCACAAAGAAACTGCGCCCTCTTGTGCTTGTCAGACAAAATTACATCCCCTAAACAAAATGTTAGTAAGTACATGTCATATTCACAAACTTTAGAGAAAATAATTGTATTTAATTTAAAGTAATATAATTGTATAAAATGTGTTTTAAAATATGTGAAATATTTAGGGTGCAATGTATATTGTTGGCCACATGAAGCCACACACTGCTAAATATCTGCTGAAATGTAAAGCCTGTTTTTAAACACAAAAGTGCACTAAATTTGCATCATACCAACCTCCACAAACCTCTTTGAACTTAGATAGGAGCTGTTTTAGAATTCTCCACAAACACCTACACTTAGTGTATATGTTTGGAATGTAGCATGGTTGCTTTTTTTAATCCATACATTTGTGTGTAATTTGCCTAAAACTGCTTTTTTATATGGTATATAGGCTTAATCTATCCCAACTGTAACATTCAGAACTGTATGGGTGTGAAATGAACGAGAGCATCAAGGCCAATTTAACAGATGTATTTATGAAGAATAAAATGTGACATGCTCCCCATTCTTGTTTCCAAGAGTAAATCAAGCGAATCGAGAGCAGCTGTGTGGGTAAGCCTTTGAGAGGCAAAAGCTCTATTTCTGAATGGAGGAAATTCCATGTGTCCTCCCAGAATGTGTATGGTTGTTTGTTTAATAAACCAGGGACTTTGGTGCCTGTTGAGACCTGAAATCTACATTTATTGTTTCAACAAGCTTTGCTTTGGGGATTTCCATCATGGTGTATGTACAGACAGACGATGCTGTGACAACTTATTTTAATGTAAACTTCAGCTTGTGGGTTGCCTAATCTCATCTGGATTTATTTTTTTGTTTTTCTAAATAACAAGTTGATAGATAATGGATGGGGCCTACTCTATGTGGCCACCATGGCACACAGTGAATGAGGTGAGGCAAGTGTCCTGGTGCACCTGTGTGGTTAGTGGGCTTTAGTCACCCGTTACAGCAGGTCCTGGAAATGAGTTAAAGTTTGGCACAATCATAAGCCCTAGCTCACTCAAGCACTCATGGTATTAAATTAAGCCTGGCCAAAGCCTGTAGAGGATTTTGAGCCTTCAGTCTACAATCTTCCCATACCTGAATGCGCCTTAGCTCGCCGGTGCCATGGCCGTGAATAGATCCTCTTCGTTTGCTGGTAAGTCAGGACATCCCCATTCACATATAATTGCCTACACATAGCCTTACGATGCGTTAAAAACTCTCAACGTGACTTTTGAAGTGCACAACAGTCATTGCGTGTTTTAAAACACATGCGCTTTGGATAACATGGTCATGTTGACAACACAAAGTGTAGGTTTAGATTTATTGTTTAAGGATTAATCCAACTAGGCCCATATACACACATATATGGACGTAGGCTACATGTTTACATTTGGCATAAAATACACATTTTATATGGTTATTCTTTTTTATATAATATCTTAATGTCTGTTATGTTTGCATAAATATATATTTTGAAGCACTGAATAAAGGTTCCTTTGGAATTACTTAATTTAATCATGTAGCTACATCGGTTCCACAAGACTGAAATACATTTTTTTAACATAACATTTAACATTTTTTTCTTAATTTGCAAGAAAAGTTATTTAAAAAACGTAATTGAATCATGTGGAACCGATGTACATGATTAAATTGAGTAATTCCAACAAACCTTTTTTTCAGTGAACGCAAATAGTTTTATTTGATAAAATGTGTTTGAATATTGAATAGTATGTTCAGTATTACGTATTCCATTTAAATGACCTGTTTACATTTATTTATTTATTATTGAAAGTTTGTACAATATTTGCGGTAGAATTGCATCCGTAAACGTGGGAGTTTATTATACAAAGTATTTATACATTATCTATCATTATTATGACTTTTAATTATTTTATATTTTTATTACATGTATAGGCAATAAATTGCTATTAAACGTTTGCTTTTTCCTGTCAGATGCGCTTCATTGTGTGGTGAGTGGAGTCAGCGCTGCGTTGAGCGAGTCTTCCTCTATATACAGTGAATTACTTGATCTGTCTGGATCGAAAGTTACTCACCACACCTTTGAGGATTCTTTTGATCTCATTGAAGAGTCTTTGCATCATGTAAGTAATTTGTTAAAAGTGACCATATGCGAATTAACTAAAAGTTCTCAAGAGTTTGTATAGATTATTAACAAATAGTGATGGTTTTAATAAATTAAACAATAGTGATAGATTATAATATTAGTGAATTACTATCAAAAACGTATGTGTGAAAATGTTCTAAATTTTTCTGTGCGTCTTGAACCTGTTGGCGAGTCCATCTTTACGCACGCACGCGCACCCCTCTGGCGCGATAATGATGCGCCCAGGCGCTTGGAGAAGCGCAGGTACATCTCCAGGGACAATTAGACTGAGGCGAATTCGAAGTTTCTTTGGAGATGCGTTCTGTTGTGCGTGAAGCAAAGCTTTGCGCTTCCCAGTCAACGGTGCCAAACTAGACAGACGGATGGATTTTAAGCTTTGCGAGATAGATGGATAAACAGAAAAGATGGATGCGGACGTCTGTGTAGGCTGACAGGAGGCTGACATGCCACCAGTAAAACACACAATTTGCTGGAAACGCAGAGGAACTGTTGGTGTCTTATCGTGTCTTTGTGTTTTTCCTTAAGGGTAACAACATGTTGCAAACAAGTGATAACAAGATACATGTGAGTATGCGTTTGATTTTTAAGTATTATCAACAGTAGGTTTATATTAGGATACTTGTGGTAATACACATTATTCAACCAATAACTAGAGAATAACCCAGAAGTAACAGGTAACAATGAAACGTGTCTATTGCTTTCACACTTTCAATCTAAATTTCAGTGCATTGAGAGCAGCCAAATTAAGAAGCAGTAGTCTGACCTACATCTATCCTCACTATACTCCCTCCCCTTTCTACCGATGTTGAATTTGATATGCACAGATACACTGATCACCGAGCCTGGAAACATTGTATTCTCCCTCTCACCTTTTCAGGTGGCCAATACCTTTATGGATATGGACAAGGACCCTCGTAAGCAGCTGTACTTCTCTGACGGCCGAAGGAAAGTGGACTATGTGCTGGTCTATCACTTCCGAAAACGTTCCTCTGTCAGGGGGTCCCCTAGTCAACACAGGCTGTCCATCATTTCCAACGGCAGTTATCCTTTAGGAGTGGAGGAAAAAGACCTGGAGGGTGGAAAGGAGGAACCAGGAGAAGTGGTGTTAGACATCGGACCCCCAGACCCAGCAGATGGGGAGAAAATCATGATCCGAGAGGAGTTTGAGGGGAATTTAAAAGATGCTGGGCTGGAAATTGAGCGCGACAAAGAGGTAAGTGAAATCTATAAATGTGAGTTTTTATAGTGGTATATTTCTAATGGGACATGCATCACTTCAGTTATGATTTAAATGGTTTATCTTTTTGGTGAATATATCTAATTGGGTTTGTTGACTCTTGCAAAATCCACATTTTGTATGTTTTTAAGAAAGAAGTCACTTTAGATCAGTTTTGTGGAGAAAGACATTAATATTAATCTTAGCTGAGACATTTCAGTAAGAAGATAAAGAGTTATTCTGTTCTGTTGATTATATAACAATGAATTATGTATGATGACAATATTTGTTTAAAATTGTAAGAAAAAATCTATTAAAGTGTGCGTGCGTTATGGGTTACTCCTCTCTGTGTGATAACAGCAGTCTTTTCAGGTTTTACCACGCAGCCCTGGATAGAATTACCATTTCACATGGCATTAGACCAACTTGGGAATCATCCATGTATCATAGTTTTGTTATGTAAGCCATTACTCCATTTAGCCATTTTTATTTTTTAAAGCATTTATTTATTCATAGATTTACAATAACAAAGCAGTGGTATGTGTCTCACGTCATCATATATATTTATTCATTATACAATCATCCATCAACTGGTAATTCGATAACTCATTGAAGGATGATGGCACCAAAGTAGACAGTAAGCAATTACTCTTAAATATGGTGCATTATTAAGTAATTGGACTGTATTTGTGTAGGATTATTGATGGTCCCAAATGAACTCTTTTTTCCTCTTCTTTTGCTAATGAGATAGTTTTTTGCTCCACCTGGGGATGAACTCTCGTACTACTTAACGTCAATTAGCTTTCATTTACGTATTAAACTATATCAGATAACATGTTCTTTGCTATTGTGCATCTTTGTTTCTCTTGTCATTTTTCAATGTTGTTTTGTACCGAGTCTTTTTTTGTGTGGTGATTAACTGCGAACACTTGTGGTGTGAAGCCAAGTAAGATTATCAGGCTGGTAATAGTAGTGATTGTCTACTCTTGCGCTGAGAAGCGGGGAATTGACAGCACACTGAGTTAACTGTATCCTAGTCTGAAAGAGAGCACATTTCTGTTCTAAATTTAACCGTTTGGTGTTTGTCTGTGTGTCATAGTTGTAAACGATGAGTTATTTTTTTTAAACGCTGACCTAAAAAGTTTTAAGTAATAATCCATTACTAAAAGATCATTCTCTTCCTTGTAAAGTGGCAAAACGTTCCGGTAGTTGTGACAAGTTGTGAACACTCTAAACATGCTTGGTTGTTTCAACTCATGGTTGGGTCTAATATGTACAAACCCAAATGTTGGTTTAGATTAACCTAAAAAAGTTTTTATTTCTTATTTTATCTAACTATGGATTGGACAACCCAGCATTTCTTTAAAGTGTAATGATCCCCACCTCACCATCATTGTCCTCTTCTGTTCCGTATCTTCATACGCTCCCTACTGTCATTACATAACCAGACGGTACTTTGAGGTGAGCTCTTTAATCGTTACAAATACCTGTGGTCAGGCTGTCTGAATTATTCAACCGCTTAAGTGAAGTTTGATTGCAGACGGTCTGAACAGGGACACAAGGTCAAGTCACACCTCATAATCACGTCTTACCTGACTGTCCTAATCAGGACACGTCTTTCTCTGATTTCTGCATGTTGCAATGTTTTAAAATCACGTCGTGTACGTCGTAGCATCTTATGTCAGAACTGTCTGGTGGTGTATTGACATTACAGGGAGTTTGTTTTGATGCTCAATGCTCAAGAGGATGCTAACTGCTCCTGGTATCATGTTTCAGTGGCAGCGCAAGCTATGTTTGTTGGCTGCAAGAGTCCCAGTCTGATGGATAACATTGCTATCCAATAGGGGCAAGAACAGACAAAATAACAACATACCCAAGACATGGTTAGAAGTCATGTCAATTGACACCAGTTTCGTCTGGGGAGTTCTTGTTGTAAATGCTGGAAAAATGTGTTCATGCGCAATTCCCAATTGATTCCCAAAAATTCCCCAAAATTGAACATGCTTACTCAGGGTGTGAGGATCTGGATCCTCAAAATCACAGCCACATGTTATTGATCTTTTCATCAATTAATTATGCCAAATGTCAAAGACAGTGTTCGACCTGCCACAAGCATCCGTTTCCGCCAGCCGATCTTCGGAAGCCTCGCAAATGTCAATCGCAGCCGGTTTCTGTAGCGATGGCTCTCGCTCAGTCTGCGCTCAAATCGACCTAATTGCCTAACCCTGCTGAGATGAAGTACTAATTGGAATGTCTTATCCTAATTAACCTTCTCAGATCCACATGTTATTTTTATCTCTCCTTTGTGAGTGTGTGTGTGTTGGAGAGGGCAGAGAAAAAAGAACCTGTGGTGTTGGAACGCAGGGGATGCAGGAGGATGTCCTCAGGTTTCCATCATCTCTTTCTGTCTCATCACTCTCATCTTGTCTCTGTCTCTCTCTTTCAGTTTCATCTTCCGTTCCTCTTAACACATGCTTCTCTAGATGGCATAACTGACCACTGCCAGACGGATCCTGTTACTGGCATCTCTCTATGGACAGGACGTAGCTTCAGTGTTGGGTTTCATGGCTACAACTTGAAAAAGAGATCATTTCAATACCCCCCAAGTTTTTGTAATATATAGTGTCTTTTAAGGGCTCTGTGATGGGCTCGATGACAATTGATTGACATTTATATTGTCTAAAGGGAATATTTATGGGTTATTTTTAAAGAGTACATTCCACAAGATCATGAAAATTACATTTCATGCAGTGTGTAATGTTGCCGTGTTTGAAAGTAAGCAGTCTGCACAGTTGTAAGTCGAAAAACAAAGTTATTAGCTTGGAAAAAAGGGAGTCGACTCTGACTCACATGAACAAGTTGTGACCTAGTCATTTAAGACAAACATTGAGGTTTACAGCAGGGTCAGAAACATAGGCGTAATTTGCGGTTGGATAGGTGTGACATGTCCCCAACACTTTTTGGAAGAAATTAAGAAATGCTTGCGGAAGATGTGTGTTATTTAGTGGCCATTAACATCTAAAACTCATGGAAAACGCAGGATGCACCGCTTTCTCACAATCTCCCTTTGCTCGCACTCGTAAGTTTGCAGGAGACAAAGAGAGCCGGGACTCCAGTTTGAAATGCGTGCATGTCCCGACCACTTTTCAAAACAAAGTTACGCTACTGGTCAGAAATGACATAAAGTTAGGGTTAAGAATGCCACCTAATGTGACAGAAATGCCCCAGATATTTATAATACAAGGACAAAAAAGTTTAGTATTCCTTTAAATAGGCTACGAGACATTATCAGATTATCTTTAGAACGTTTGTTATACGAGTAAATGTGTCTTGAAGTTTTTTTATTCCATTATTGGCCTCTGACATTAAAACATTGTTAATTTTTTTGTGATTTGTTCCACTGTATGGATTATTTTGGCTCCTTATGGGTATAGTATATTTGACTTTTCTTTTTCACTTCCATTTCACAGACCAAGGTCCACGGGCATGCTTTCATTCGGCTTCATGCGCCCTGGCAGGTGCTGAGCAGAGAGGCAGAGTTTCTCAAGATCAAGGTGCCCACCAAGAAGGTGAGATACAGAAGTCTCTGCCAAGGTTGGGACATCCTTGTGTTCCTCACAATCTCTCAGTCGTCCCTGCTTGCATTATTTGATGTCTCTAATGCGTGTACGGGAGAAGGAGATAAAGTACAAATGAATGATGCAAATTGTTAGTCTGGTTTAATTTCATCTTGGTTGTTTATCTGTACAGCCGACTCACAAATGTCTGCGTTGTCTTTTTATTTTGACTGCTAAATATGGGGTTTCATCTTTTTCAGAGTTACGAGTTGAGGGAAGACACAGGTCTAGTCGCCACCATGAATGAAGTGTGGCAGAAGATAAATCAACCATTCCAGCCCAAGGTGCCCCATCAGGAGCAGGAACACAGTCGTACAAAGTTCCTTTCTCACTGTTTTTCTCGGGACAAGCTCCATCTGTGAGTCTCAGTCAGTTGTGGGAATGCTGGGTTAAATATGTGTGACTGTCTGGACATATCTCATAGTTACTTTTGAATTCTTTAGGTACAACATCAAGTCGAAAGACACCTTTTTCGACAATGCCACAAGGAGTCGAATAGTAAGTCTGTTTTGCTCAGGTTGTGAATGTGGTTTTGTTCTGCTGGCATGGTACAGGGTGATATGTGTTCTTTAGTTGTTGAGCAGAGTACACAGCATACAAGAGGGAACACTTATTTGCTACCAGCAGGAGAGTGAGGTCTCTAGATGCTCTTCTTGGAAACCAAATCCACAGGGAGTGTTCCAGGAGCAATTTACAGGTTTATTGTTGTCTCTCTCTCTCTCTCTCTCACTCTCTCTCTTTCTGTATGTTTTTCCCAGGTGTATGAAATCCTCAGACGTACTGCCTGCACACGGACCTGCCAAACCATGGGTTAGTAATGTGTTAGTCCATAACCTAAGCACAAAGGGAATCCAGAGGATAGTCAGGCCCAGAATGAGAGTTTTGGATGGGCCAGGGTGCAACTCAAGCCCACGCCATATGCTTCCTTGGACTATGCCACGGCGCAGACGGACCGCCAGAGGCTACTGGGAGAGCAAGGCTGTCCAGCAGAAGGGATGGATTCATGCTCTCTTTATTTCTCTCTCTCTCTCTCTCTCTCTCTCTCTCTCTCTCTCTCTCTCTCTCTCTCTCTCTCTCTCTCTCTCTCTCTCTCTCTCTCTCTTATTCTTTCCATTTTCACACTTTCACTTTACCAAACTGGGTCATAAAGTTCTGGGATTGGGATCCGAATTGAAGCCGGGTCCATTGAGGTTGAGTGAGGGGGGTGGTGGGTAGTGGTGGTCTTTCCAGCATGTTGCTGGGGAGCTACTTTATTAATTGAGGACTATTAACCAGAGCGTATGTGTCGTTCCTTTGAGGACTGATTAATTACTTTGATTAAAGCCTGTGTTCCACATGTCAGCTTTCTATCGCCTCGAGAACTCAGGCTGCCGGCTTTCCAAAAGCAACGAAGTTGGGTCACGTTAAAGTCACAGCAGTCATTTGTTATTCCTACGGGCGATGGCGAGTATTTTAAGTCTCTCTCTTTGTTTTCTCGTAGGTATCACCACACTGATAGCTAATGGCGTTTATGATTCAGCGTTCCCGCTGCATGATGTGAGTTATTTTTGTGATGTTTTTTTGACACCTCTTTACTTTTCTGAGCCAAATATCTGTCAAGTTGATATATGAAGAATGAAATGTGATTTTGCATGCTTGCAGGGAGACTTTCGGCCCACTGGTCAAACTGAAGGAAAGAATGACAGACAGGTACGATGCTATTGTGTTGTGCTTGTTGAATGCATTAGAGACATTGAATTGCTATGCCAAATATTATTATAATAACTACAATAACTAAATAACAAGCAAACTATCATCACCCCGATATTAACATAATATTGTATCACAATGCTGATTCCCAATTCTGTATTTGTATTTGTTTCAGCTGTTACATGATGAATGGGCAAGATACGGTGCTTTTTACAAATATCAGCCTGTTGATCTCATCAGGTAACCCTGTAATCACTTTGACTTAAAATTTGATAAACCGCAGAAAGCAGTGCATGATCTTAAACTAATTGTTTTTGACCTCAGGAAGTACTTTGGGGAGAAGATAGGTCTCTACTTTGCTTGGCTTGGTCTTTATACTCAGTTGCTGATCCCTGCATCTGTGGTGGGCATCATTGTGTTCTTTTACGGCTGGGCCACTGTGGAAACAAACATACCCAGGTATGTGCCAGTAATGCCCTCCAAGGGTCTGGGTTGGAGCCGTGTTTGTGGGTGGGTGAAAGATCGGTGCCAGGAGAGTAATAGACTAATATTACAATGAGGAATAAAAAATACAACTCAAATGTTTTGGTGTTTATTTTGCTGATGTTTTTCACGCGATTAATTGATGTGTGTTCAGAACGCGTTTGTGACTGAGCTCATCCCGGGGGAACAGAGGGGAATATTGTGATCTTTTTAAATGTCAGTCCTGGTGTGAGTACATAGCAAGCCAGCTGATTTTTATATGAAGCTTTTCATCCATTAGAGTAATTTGGTAGATTTTTAATGTCACAAATTTGTCATTTTTTTATTAGGCGTATCCAAAGTGACTTAGAATGCATTCAAAAAATACATTTTTGGGATTCTCTGGGAATCTAACTTGTGACCTTTGTGCTTTTTAGCTACCAATTGAGCTAGAGAAACATCGAACAGCTACAGAAACATAGTTGAAATAGTGTTGCATTTTTAATTGATATTTTAGACGCATGTAGATGAACATGCTGCATATCAAGACCATTATTAATTAATTATGTTGGACTGTGGCACACCATGTCTAAGTTTGCATGTGTTTTTTTTCTATTTCTGCCAGCCAGGAGATGTGTGATGAAGATCAGAACTTCACCATGTGTCCCCTCTGTGATCGTGCATGTGACTTCTGGCATCTGAGCACCGCGTGTGGCACGGCGCGTGCCAGCCATCTCTTTGACAACCCGGCCACTGTGTTCTTTGCAATTTTCATGTCCCTTTGGGGTATGACCCAGAACCCTCTAGTTTCATTATCTTGCTTTTCATTGTCTTATTTCATTATTGTCAAATGGCTCGTACAATTGAACATTCAGTTAATATTTGTTAATACATTTGTTTAGATTTTACATACCTTACATGCATTTTGCTCAATGTGCTGGTTCAGATCTGCTGTTCTGCCCTGTTGAACATGAGACCAGCTTGAGCAGGGGTAGCATTAATGAACAGAAGTCTCTCTATAGTGATGGATATAAGGTGATGTTGAATGGCCAGAGAGTAGTGTTACCTTTACTGTCACTAACTGTATCCCAGGCCTGGCTGATGGAGGCATTGTGAAAGCTCTCAAACCCTGACACTGTCCCGTCTTTTGCACCTGGATGGGATAGCAAGCTATACATTATTACTCATACACAGACCCCCAGCGGGGTGCAGAATGTACAATGTATGTATGGAGATAATAAGCTATTTAAAAGCACTTACACTGTCTCCAGGTCCTATCTTTTAGGCTTGGGGATTTTTGGGAATGGATTTCTGTCATTTACTAACCCTCATGTCATTCCAAACTCTTGTGACTCTTGTTCTCCTGTAACACAAAATAAGAAATAATGAACAATGCTCAGTCACATTACAGCTGACTTAGCAGGGTCTGTCAAACTTTAAACAAAAAAGCACCAAAAAGTGGTTAAAAAAATCATTAAGCACATATTTATGCTCCTTATTTAAAGATATACAACAGAATTACAATTTGTCGTTCTCCACACATTACTTTCGCATGGCTTAGGAAAACATGAAATAGCCTATTATACAGAAGATTAAGACATCAAGACGTGTTATTCCTATAAAGCTTTATAGTTTCTGGTATCTGAATCTGGAATAGATTCTGGTAACTATATCGGAGGATGACGTATTATCAGCACATAAATAGGAAAATACAAGTGTTATTATCGCGCCAATAGTGGTTATTTCGCTAAAAAGTTAATATTTACCTGCATCAACGAATCTCTCTCCGTCAGGTGCGATCAAACGCGTGCGCATGCGCAGTTGGAGGGCAATAACGCAGCTGCTGAAAACTTTAATTGATGGAAAACTTTTCGAGATATGACTACCCGTTTTTTAGAATATTTTTATGTTAATCACATGTATGCTACGTTGAAAAAAATAAAAATGTTGTAAAATTTTTTATTTAAATGTCACATACTCTACTGTATGAGCACTGTAACCAGCGACACAGTTTGCCTATTCTACTATTAGCGAATCATTTAGGATTACCGCAATTACCGTAAATTCTCGTATAAATGTGTATACAATTAATTCATAGCCTACAGTTATACTAATTCAAGTAGGCTAAGTAGATTTTCTGTTTTTTAAATAGGGCTATTAGTTTTGTTTTAAAGGTGCTCAAAAAGTAAAACTATTGGGGATTGCTTTCAATACTATTATAAAAATCTGCCATAAATTAAGTAAAATAGTTTTTTGGTTTTATTTTACAACCACAATACTTATAGTTTAACCATGGATTTTGTAGTAAAACTATGGTAATACAAATGGTTAAGCACTCTTCACGAAAACGTGGTTACAGTATATTTAAACTGTTTAATTTTTATTGTATAGCTCAAACATATTCCAAACTTCTACTCTGATGTTCCAAAAAATCATCTCAGGTAGATTGAGTTGAGCAGACTTTTCTGTCCGCACTCATTTACTATATGTATGTCTCATGTGTTTCTCATAGCGGCAATGTTTCTCGAACACTGGAAGCGCAGGCAGATCAGTTTGAACTATAGCTGGGATCTGACAGGCATGGAGGAAGAAGAGGTAAACACACATCACATGAGATCAGTCCTTTAACTAAATCACTATTGTGCGTGTTGACACGTCAGGTCTGGATTCAGTTTTTAATGACGCTGTATTTTCTTGACCATCACAACTGAAAATGACTAATACTGACTGATAATTGATGTGACACAATGGTGATGTCCTCAACCCCCATCACTCCCATCACTAAATGTAAATGTACCCATATGTGGTCTCAGGAAAATATGGACTCACCTATTTGTTGTCTCAACTTGTTTCTCTGACTGCAAACTTTCCTGCCAGGAAAAAGCGAAGGTTTGAGTTTTATGTGTGAAACACTTTTCTGCTCTCTGAGTTGAGTATGCCCTTGCGTTGTGTCCTTGTGTTGCCCTGGATTTTGACTGCTTTGAATGGTTTGAAACTCCTCTGTGTCCAGCCGTCTAATGGGTCTCGATCTGAGCAGGAAAGCAATTGCCTCTTTGTCCTCTTGTCTCCAGGAACATCCCAGACCCAAATATGAGACTCTACTCCTTCAGAAGAGACAAAGAAAGAACAAAAATAAGAACAAAAATGAGGTGGGTAAATCTCTTGACAAGCCTACATTTCAGGCTGCGCTTACTGTACCTAGAAATTATTTATATCCAGTTGTCTGCACATTAAACCTACATAGAAATTATTTTTTAATAATCAAAAAATTACACACATTACCTTTAAAACAATCAAAATATATTGCCTAGCTGAATATATGCATGTGCTCTGTGTTACTGAAAAGAATCCAAACAGGAACTGCCATGGTTGTGGGGCAGAGAAGGGGATGCCAAATGCTGTGGGCCTTTAGCACAGAATTCTTATAATGCACCCAGTGCTGGCCTAAAGCATTTGGCACCAGTGCTTTAAGAGCTCGTAGGCTGTGCTTTGCATCGGCGATGCCGAAGAAATAAAATATGAAGTCACGCAGGCGGGAGCTTGATGTACATCTCTGAGCTGGTGGTGTATATGGAAAAATGATTTGCATTGTTAGCTAGAGGTTGTTAGCTAGAGTTTTGCTCTCTGTTATCAGCGTTTGTGTGACGGTTAGGATCTGTGTGTTCCAGCCTGAGAGAGGTGTGGAGGAGAGCGGGGAACTGGGGAAGGACAAATGGAGACAAAGGTTACTGTCAGCTATGGCAGCTGGGAATCCGGTAAATGGTTCTCTCTCTCTCTCTCTCTCTCTCTCTCTCTCTCTCTCTCTCTCTCTCTCTCTCTCTCTCTCTCTCTCTCTCTCTCTCTCTCTCTCTCTCTCTTTCTCCCTATCTCACTTCTATCTCTCCAGAGCCTTCTTTCCACCTGCTTGTGTTAAAGTTCCTGTATCACTCTGTAGTACTCCCTAGTTATGGGGTTGAACCTTTTTCCCCTTTGCGCTCTGATGTCATTTGCATTCTTTGTTCATTGGTGCTGTTGGATTGAATTCTGATTCTTGGAAAATGATA
Organism: Oreonectes daqikongensis; assembly: GCA_026939265.1. NCBI lineage: Eukaryota > Metazoa > Chordata > Actinopteri > Cypriniformes > Nemacheilidae > Oreonectes > Oreonectes daqikongensis. Next base: position 717,983 of record JAOTQM010000449.1, on the reverse strand, counting down.
TTGCTTTATCTAAATTGTCACACTCGCAGTCTTGCATTGATTGTGCTTAATAACCTGATGACATGTAAGATCATGCACACTGAACACATTAAACTGTTAATATCCGGAAAAAGTTGTTTGCAAAGGTAATTTGGCAATGGACTTATATGTCCCATCAATAACATTTCAAGTGTATATTACAGCCCATTCTCTCTTTCTCTCTCTCTCATTTGATCAGAGAATTTGAGCCTCCTTTAATTTGCAAATGGCCCATGTGTCTGTCAGAGGGGCTTTGGATTGATGCCTGTGTGGGGTGGTCACGTCGGGACCGTTGTAATAAACAAAACGGTCATCTCTCAGTGCCCTAATTCATTTGTAGGACGGTGCATGTCGGGCTAATACAATCGGATAGCTTACTCCTCACCTCAATGTGACCTGGATCCAGCCTGTTACTTTCTCTCTTGGGCAATCTAAAGATACCTGTGTTGGTAAATACAGTGCAGGTCGCTTGGGTTAAAAACACTTGCATGTTCTTATTTGTTCCTGTTCTTATTTGATGAGGTGTGAACCCCAGAGGTTTGAACAGACTGGAGGTTAGTTTAGAAAATGCAGGTTGTTGATTTCAGCCTCAGGTCTTTGCGTTTTGACTCGTCTGGCCTCTTTGCTTTGTCTTATATAAAGTGTAATTGGACAGATTAGCGGAGAGTAATTGGTGTTGATATATGACATGGCATGTAAACAGGTACACCAGCATCATTGTTTATCTGTTTGTGTGGAGTTTCAGTCTAGCTTTGTTAATGATTTAAGCTTCATAAATTTGAACAGTAATCCTTGTCAGGGCCATACTAAGAGTGTGGCAGATTTCTATCTGTCGCCTACATTATAGCACTTTTCTCATTTTTATGTTTAGCGCTCTGTCCCAGATATGATGGCCCGCGGTCAGTCCTGACCTAGATGTGGCAAAACCTTAAATCAAGGCTGTGCTTGTTAACAGCTTTATTCAAAACAGCTTGGACATAGGTATGTTGTATATTTAAAAGTTTGGCAGGTTTGGTCAGCCTCACATTGTAAACAAGCCAGTTCTTATGTGGATGAACAACCCTGTGAAATAAACACTGTCTGCCAAATGAGGACAAGTCACTAGTTGAATCTCTCTCTCAATCCCTCTTTAGTTATCATTGCCCGTCGGCCTCAGAAACCAGTGAATACCCCAAGTGATATAAGTCTAATGAAAACCACATCATCGCTCATGGTAAAATCACACATGTTTTTTTGTGGAAAAAAGTAGAGATGATGAAAGGTATCAGGGTCACAGAGTTTTCCTGGAGTTTTAAGAATGTGTCTGCTTATTTTTCTTTACACAAGATCTGAGAAGTATATTTATTATGTGCTCACAGTGGGATTGAATAATTGCTTTGACAAGTTTAGATTTGGTGCCAAAAATCTTTTTATTTCTCACCTTCCCATGCATCTGCAATGAATGATACAGTTTGGCCAGCAGAGAGCGCTAGATTCCATGCAAGTGAGTGTATTCATAATGTACAGTATATGCATGGGCTGTAAATGTTCTTCCATGCTGGGATGAGTGCCAAATCTCTGGTTATAATAGAAGTAGTCGCATCTCCATGGAGACATGGGGCACTGGAACCCCATCCCTCATATGCTCGGTTGGATTTATCTTTATCACAGCTCTTTAGAAGCCTTTATCACATAGCACATTAGGACACATTAGTGACGTTTGTTAATATCACGCAGCACCCTCTGATGTGACTAAGTTTAGACTGCTTAATGTTTTCAGCACCTTTAGAATCAAAGAAGGAGAACATTCCACTTCAGCGAGGATAGTTTTATTTGTTCTTCTTTGCCTTCTTTTCAGAAATGACTTGTGGTCATTGTGGTATAAGGCAACAGCTATATTGTGTCTTTCTTATGTTGTCTGAATAAACAGATGCATATCGTATGCATTTCAAATCACCTATCCATGTCGAATATGTCTTCACTGGATGTTCCAGATGAGTAAAAACTCATGAAGTGACCAAGTGTATAGTAAATACCCTGTTTACTCTGTTCGTAACCGTCTGTATTAAACTCAAAGCACTCTGGGTTCAAAAGTCCCAAGCGTTCCGTATTGTTTGGTGTGTTGATGGGTGATGGAGGGTTTTTTTGATTTTATTAGTGTCTGATCATCGAAATGATATCAAGATCTGAGCAGGAAGTCTGGGACCTTTGATATGTAATTCAATTTGCCATTTATCTTTTAAATGTCATCCGTTTTATATTGAATCCACACCCGTCTGTACTCCTGCGCAAGTCATTTATTAGATCAATGCTCTGTGCATTTCTTTGTATGTAATCCCGATCTGGTGGTCTTCCTGGACGGCAGCGCCGGGCTGGAAAGAGATGAGAGTGTGCTTTAAAGGGATTTCAGATCTGTCAGATGGGGGCTCACAGCAAATTAATTCCCATCTGTACTCAACTTCCAAAAGACAATCTTCAGTCAAGCCACTTTTAATAGATATCTGACTTTCATTACTCATAAGACCCCAAAAGCTGTTTTTTATTGGTTCACGAGCCAGAGATATTCACCAAATAACCAGAATCCTTCCTGTAATACTTCTGCACTGTAAAAATCACTACTGTATGTGCCAGCGAGATCAAAGCGTGGGCGCTGGCACAGTTCCGGTTCTCTCTTACTCTTTGGCTTACAGTGCGGCTGGAGGGGGGAGTGAACGATGCGTACGTGATGTCAATATGAGCGCGGCATCACTGCAGGGTGACATATGGTCATGGAGGAAATCCCCACGCTGGTGATCCTGTCACTAATTTCCCAAAGGGCTTAGCGTGGGCCTGTTGGGAGGGTTGTGTGTCCAACTTGTGTGTGTCAGTGTTTGTGTAAGACAGCTTGTGGCTTCCATTCGCTAACAAACTAGAGCCCATTAACATTTCCAACCTCACCGCTGGAAAGATCGATGCGATGCTGTCAGGTCTATTTTTTAATGAACAGGTGTCCCGTTGCATTCATCTGCTTTGCCCAATGCTGAAGTTTATGTGTGGGTATCTACTGTATGATGAGAGCTTTGTAAAGCTCTTGAGAGCATTTGCATCAACATTTGCACGAGCGAAAAACTAAACAGCACTGGTCCAGTATATTGACTTCTGAATCTGTCAGGAAATGGAGATTAAGAACGTGATATTCTTCATCTGACAGCTGTTAGACGCCGTGGCTTCTTTGGAACCCGAGGTCTCTGTCACTGAGCTGTTGGGTTAATCTGTTGGATCTACATCAACCGTATAACCTAAAGATAAGGGCTGCTTGTCCTCGGCACACTCACGCAAGCATGCGACCGCACGTGAGCTGTATGACGTTTCCAATGTGTCAAGCTTCTAGATAGTTTTACAAAAACAGTGAAACAGTCTAAAGCTGTCATTTCTGTGGTATTGCAGTTTAAGAGGTAATAGCAGGTTATGTAATACACAAGTCAGAGCTAAAGTGCTGTGGTGTGATGTGGATGAATTCATTTGAAAGAAATTGGAGCGTGTAAGATACAGCCTCACTTCATTTTTAATCTCTGGCAAGGATTGCTGTGCATTTGTCTTTCATAATGTTTCTTCCTCTTTTGTATGTGGCTGATATATGATGAATACTGTTTCTTTACTTTTTGTTGGCAGGCATATTTTGTTAAAATGGCTTATTACAAGAATTACATGGAATCTGCGTCCACACACATTTCAGCAGAGTTCAAATGCTTATAATCTTTCTTTCCTGCTTGAATACGCAACTCCTTTGAACACAAATACCCTATTTACATTCAAAGATTACATGTTAACCTAACAACATATTTGTGGTACCTGACAGCATATTTAAGGCAAGCAAAACAAGCCTTCTTGGCCTCTCTTGATATTTGTGCACCAGCATTATAGTCACATAAATCCATTTGCACAGTGCAGCCGTGCTAGTTTTTTGGTTTTTAAGAGCGGAACACAGTCGATCGCTGAAAAACATCATAATGAACAGTAAGCATGCAGCGGGTGAGACCGCAGACCCGTGTATGTTCTCATTACGGGGTGAGGCTTTGCGAACGAAGCCGGTCGACCGTGATTTGTGGCAGGATTGCGTGACCCACATTCGTTATTCTGGAGACGCTAAAGCTGTGAGATCTTGTGGTTACAGTCTGGGTGCTGTGCCTTTCCAAGATCCCGGGTGCCAAGGTTTAGACTCGTGCCGTTGCTAGATGGTGCTGTCGGATAATGAGTGCAATTACAGGAGTGATGGCATGTGCTACCGGGGCACTGCAAACCCTCTAAAGTCTTACACAAAATGCAAGATAAGCACAATGTTTCGAACCCTAATGAGTTGCCCACCTAGATAGCTTTAGAGGCTGTTCCTAAATGAACTGCAGCATTGTATGTGTCTGTATTTTATTTAAAATTAATTCTATTTAAAATTTCAATGTTTCAACAAATGTATTTTTGTGCTTATTGGAGTATCGTGTTTTAGATCTGTCATTTATGAGTTCTTTCGGTTTGGATGCTACCCTGGAAGGGAGCTTTCTATAGTCAGTGAGGTGGTAATTTTACACGTTTCCTAAGATAAACTCAATTCAATCACATGACTTGTCAGATTGTTTCAATTATAATGGTTTTTTAGGACTTATAAAGGGAGTACTAATACCCGCTTAACATTCTTGTGGTTTTACATCTGAATCCCTTTTTCCTTTAGTTGTTTTTCTCTCTATCCTCAATGCATTTCCCCATCAGAATTTATCATTACAATGTTGTCCATCTCCCTCAAGGAGCGTATATTTTGGTCAGCTGTCCCAAACTTCACAGTGAAGGTAAACTCTTTCCATTGGGAACAGAGCAGTCTACTGTAACTCTACGGCTGCGGTTGAGTTCTGCCAGGGCAGGACATGTTTATCACCGACTACTGCTGTTGTTTTTGGCTTGATGAGGTTTGATATTGATGCAGAGAGGACTAAGAGACAAAGTAAGGTTGTTTTGGTCACTTAAATAGGTTCTCAGGCCGGATGTTTTGAAGATATGATCTTTTGCGTGAATGTACAGAATGTACTTTCTCTGGCGGAAGGCCAGGTGTTAATGACCCTAATGTTGTCATGTTTTGGCAAGAATACTTTCCCTCCACTAGTTTTATATGTCATTGAGACAAAACAAGTTAAAACAGTAGTTCCCATTAAAAACTGCTGAGCTTCACATGTGCATTAGCTTTATTTCAGTCTTTTTGTCTTTACAGCCTGGAAATGAGAAGCTAACGTGGAGAGATCGACTGCCTGGGTATTTAATCAACATTTCCTCCATTCTCTTCATGGTGAGCAATGTACTTCCAGTTTGGTGCAATGTTCTGTTTATGCACATTTTTAAGAAATCACATTATAGGCTCATGAGTTTATGCATCATGAAGGTGCTTTTATCTGTATGTCTTTCATTTCCCCTGTCTCTCTCTCTCTTTCTCTTTAGTTTGGTGTGACCTGCTCCGCCGTGTTCAGCGTGATCATTTATCGCATCACCATCTCTGCACTCATGGCGATGAGCCCGGACCCAGAGGTCAAGTCCAACGTGCGAGTGACCGTCACGGCCACCGCCGTCATCATCAATCTGGTGGTCATTCTCATCCTGGACGAGATCTATGGAATGGTGGCTGCCTGGCTCACGGAATTGGGTGAGATATTGTTTGTATATCTATATACAGCCTTGATATTCTGAACAAAAAGACACCACTTTTGATCAGTTTTCGAACACCATCTGCTGTTGCTGTCCCTTCATCCCCTTTCCGCCCACCGCACGACATGAATCTTTGATTGAGTTTCTCTCTCCGCCACTCTTGGAACACTGGAGAATACTCAGCTTTTCAGTCGTCCATCAGCGGGATTTCCTTAAAAGACATTTTAATAAATGAGCATCTCTGTAGATATGTAGGGAGGGAGGGAGGGAAAGGAGAACGCATGTGTTGTCACCTCCTGAATAAGACATAGATGTTTCACTTGTAAAGTCTGACCACATGTGGTCTTTAACCTACTTCCAAACCCACAGATTTTAGAAAACTTACTGGAATTGTGCTTGTTTTATTAACATTCTTTATTCATGAATGCATTTTGGTTTGCAGCACAAGCCAGTATAAGAAAATGCACTTCCAGTCATGTTAATGCCCTGTAGCCTAAACTTAACCAAAGCACAAGATCTCCTCACTCGGGATCATAAGGGATCAAAAGAAACAGATATTTCCAAGCCATTGCTGATGCTAGAACATTAAAGGAGGTTGTTGAACTCCAAAATTGTGGCCATGTTTACCCAAAACATGTTTAAGTGTTTCATGTGTCTTCAGAGATCCCAAAAACAGAGAGCAACTTTGAGGAACGTCTGATTCTGAAGGCTTTTCTTCTGAAGTTCATGAATGCTTATGCTCCCATCTTCTACGTGGCCTTCTTCAAAGGAAGGTGTGTGGACAAATTCCTATTCTGAAGATTTATTTAGTTTATAAAAAACATTGGTTAGGTTTTTAACTTCACAAATCTGACCACAAAAAAGACCATGGACTATTTATTGTAAATAAACAAGAGACAAAACAAAAATGTGATATTATTTAACCAAAACTTAAGACTCCTTTGTTTTGCAGGTTTGCAGGTCGACCCGGTGATTATGTTTATGTCTTCAATGACTACCGAATGGAGGAGGTGATTCCGGCTTTTCATTCCATATCATTGTTGAGGCCACATATGTGGATAGTTGTGATATTGATTTTAAATGCATAAAACTGTAAAAGCATCATTTATTTTTAGTGTGCTCCTGGAGGATGTCTCATCGAACTCTGCATCCAGCTCAGCATCATCATGTTGGGAAAGCAGCTTATTCAGAATAACATTTTTGAAATCGGCATTCCGTAAGTTTCCTTGTATCTCACTGAACACGCTCTACCACTCAATGCAGACCTGCAGAATTCTTATATTCAAAAGATTCATTATGACCTCTTCAAGATAGGCTCCTGCCAAGAAAGGTTTATAGAAAGAGCAAATGCCAAGATGTTGAGCTGGGCTGAAAAGGTTTTGCATGTCTCTGCACACACACAGACACATTTTACTCTCTGTACCTCTCCTTGATGTCTAATAGAGACTAGATTCCTGTCTTATTTCACAAGTTTGCACAGGTGAAATATCACGTCACTGAGGACTATAATATGCAAATCAGCGTGGCTTGTTTATGCTGTAGCCTGTACTTGCATATGAACAAAAAGATCAACCTAAATATTACCTGAATGTGGGTGTGGTACTATAGGTCTTTTAGGCACACCAATATAACTTGTTTAATGTGATATGCAAATTCTAATGCTTGAACTGAGCGATTGACACAACGTCCTATTCTCTGGAAATTCTCTGTTTTTCACAAATATGTTCTGCGTGTTCCTTTATGTAAATCTGTTTCCTGGTCTGTTGAATGCTCACTGTGTTCTTAAGAAGAGTGTCATTGGTGTGTCATTATCTGATAAGCATGAATGCTTTCAAGTATGGCTCAGAATGCTACCCACATTTTTGCCATGCACCTTGCTGAAATCAAATAACTTTAAACCGAGCTCATTGCCCTCAGGCAAGGGGTCCGGAAATGCTGGATGTACCTGACGTTTGTTTCTTGTGCCTCAACTTACATTCATTGTAGCATCCAGACCCAGTCTTTCCAAGATTACATAACTACAACTATTACTTCCTTAGTAGCCTTAATTGCATGTGCTTTTGCACTGTTTTAGAAGAAAAGGGGCTTAAATTTCAAATAGTTCTTAGTTAACCAAGAATGAATCATTTATCATTGTTTACTCACACTTGGGCACTCAAACCCATTTGACTTTATTTATTCCATACCAAAAATTCTAAATGTAAATATAAACAAAGCCATGCATATTTTGAAGCCATGCAATAATAATTGTTTTTATTAATGATCTGTAAACCAATATAATTTATTGAATCATTTATAAGTTAGATAACAAGAAGGGTTGAGGTATGACTTATCTAGATACCCCATGATTGAGGCCAGAAGAGATAGGAGGACTCGATATCCCTGTACACAGAGATCTGACCTACATCTAATGTAATTTCCCATTGCTGTGCCATGCCAGCCCTTTCTTTATACATGCATGTGAATACTGTGAGTTCAGAAAACACATTTCAGTTGTCATTGTAGAGCTTTTGTCCATCTGCAGAACTGTGTGCTTTTCTAAATTCAAATGCATTTCAACAGCTGGTAAGCGAGAGCTTTATCACGGATAGAGGCGAGCACTTACGATACAAAGGTGTGCATTAAAAAGTAATGCATTAGAAAAGGCGGTCGTTTTGCGAACTAAATAATGCAGCGAATGCATTTGGAGGTTTTTATTGAGAGCATTTATAGGCAATTCATCCACTGCATAGATATCACAGAAAAGCAGTGTGAGCTGTCAATGTGTCAAACTTTCTCTTGATGTAGACGTGAAGACATGAACCCAGAGATGACCCCACATTCCACCCTGTTTCAAAGACGTAATAAAAGCGCAGGTTAAATTGGGTCAGACTCTCTGATGTGCTCGTGAAATCATGTCATGTATTAGCAAAATTAAGGACATGTCTGCTGGCGACGCTTCCGTGGCAAAATAGAAACTTATACAAAGCTGTTGGATTTTACAACATGGGTTCTAATTTTGTAAACCTAGGGGATTGGCTGCTTATGTAAGCAACCTTTTGTGTGTCTTTGAAATCTCAGACTCTTTAATGAGAGGTTTGTCTTTAAATTAGTTATTTATGGGGACCACCTCCTGATGGAGGTCCTGTGATCTTCCATGCTTTTCTCAGGTGTTTTTTGGGTTATAAAGAATGTATAGTTTTTCTACCGTTGCGATGGGATCTAGATATTTTATTTCATGAAAAACTGTATGGCTTGAAATGTTTGGACAATAATGACAGACATGTCTTATGTGTGTATATCTGTCTGCTAGTACATGTGGCTATGCCAATAAAACACAAAACTCCTGTCCCAAATTCTTGCCATTTCAAATTCACATGCCGGTTCACATTATTGAACCAAACCACATGAAGGAATTTTAATTAAACCAATGCTCGGTCCCAGAGAGCAAATGTTTTTCATTAAATGTTTTATTGTGATGATAGAAAAGCAATTCAAAAACGTAATCAAATCTGAGCCATTTTTGTCACAATGTCAACTTTGCACCAAAGGTTTGTGTTGTTTACACCCTGTCTCGTTCTTCTCCTTTCACTTAAGAAAACTAAAGAAGCTGTGTCGCACACTGAAGGACAAGGAACGGGCTCCCAATGAGGTTGTGGAGCAGCCGAGTCGCCGCCAACAGTGGCACCTGGACTACGACCTGGAGCCATTCAACGGCCTCACACCCGAATACATGGAGATGAGTAAGTGACACACTGTGAAAAAGTGAAAGTAGTTGTGCTGTGAGAAAACATCTGGTTGATTGAACTCATGCCCTTAAGCAGGACCACAAGATTTGATTTCATACACCCTCAGAGTTCTTAGTGAGTTCACAAAGATTTTAGAGGCAAAACTCATGAATGAGTTTATGAATGAGACCAATAAGTTCTGCATTTGTATTCCAGCTGTGTTTAAAGTCAAGGAAGGGGCGTCAGTCACTTCCATGTGGCATGCGGCGATACACAACTGACTTTGTGTTTATGTTTCATTGACCTGAAGGCGAGCGGGTAAATGGTGAAGTTAAACATCTGAAAAAAAAACCCAATGCAAAGTTAAATCGCTATAATTCATCCAAGATTTACAGAACATAAACAATTTAAGAACGTAAATTTAGATGAATCGTACATTCATTTCTCCACTTTTGAGATTTTGGTCCAAAACATTTGAAAAAGCATGACATTTGTTTTCTAAAGAGATTAACAATTCAACCTTTGCATTTGTGTTGAATTTGAAACAGCTCTCAGTTTTAAATGGGTTCAATACAGGGTTTTTGGTATAATTCTGTATTACAGATCGTACACAATATTGTCTGCCAGGAAACTTTTTTGTTTGTATTTGATCTGTTCTGTATGTGACAGGTTTACTATCATTAATTCAAACTGAGGCGGCGCTTTGGATGTGGTACTTCTGTTTACACTTTAGTCCCTGGAGTGCCAGTATGTTGCATAATTCTCTTTTGGGGACCTATACGTGAGAACCTGTACCTTAGTCTTTCTAGAGAATTTGTGGATGCTTTAATCCACTGCCAAGTACAACAGTCGTGACATTTTTAGAAATACGAGTTATTCTATCGTCTTTTTTAAAAGAGAAAACAGTCACAAACTGCTATAGAGACACTGTAGACTCCCAGTGTGAGTGTCGACGGTTGTTTTCAGGAGAAAGTGTAAGATTCCCGGCGTTTCTCAAAAATTCCCTCCAGCCTGATCTCTTTAAGCCATTGTTGGTTTGTTGCAAAGAAAAAGTCATGTGTCAATCAAGCCAAAGAAGGAAATGCTGTTTCCCACAAGGCTTATGTTCCATGTGTCGTTGATTGACAAGTAATCAGCTTTGTGCTTGACACGCTTTATTTGTAATGAAACGCAGAGTGTGTTCTTAGAAAGTCTAACACAATCATTACATCAAGGTGGTCGTGGCTTTCCCATTGTCATGATGATTTTGGTCATGGAGAAGTTACTCAATCTTTGTGAGAACACACGGCTATTGTTTATTTATAACCAAATAGAAAGTCAATATTTGTTTTGTGTTCTTTTAGTTTGAGTTTACAGAGCCAGTGGTCCTTTTGATAACGGCAGGACTTCCATTTCTACAGATGCTCTGGTTTCTCACGTTTATGTTTGCTCTCCTATACTGTCTTTTCTATAATATGAATCAAAATAAGCCAAATTTATGTCTTTGTTTTTGCACTCTAGTCATTCAGTTTGGATTTGTCTCAATCTTTGTGGCCTCCTTTCCATTGGCACCACTTTTCGCTCTCTTGAACAATGTCATCGAGATCCGCCTCGACGCCAAGAAATTTGTCACGGAGCTTCGCAGACCGGATGCCATCAGAGCCAAAGATATTGGTATCGTCTTCAAAGAATGATTTTTACACCAAAAACACTCCATCTACTGTAAACATACAGTTTCATAAGATTATGTAATGTAACAAATCAATAAAAATGTTTTATGTTGCAGGTATCTGGTACAACATCTTGAGTGGTCTTGGAAAGTTCTCGGTCATCATCAATGTGAGTTTCCACATTAATCATAAGTCCTCTATGGAAAGTTTATTATCAAGAGTGATTGTAAATAGTGCTGGGTGTGTCAGCATTACAGAGGTTTTTCTTTTTGTATTTCTAAGTGTTGGGTGTTGACTGGGACATCTACTGATTTAGAATTATTGTCGATTAACGTGGAATAGCCTGGGTTAAGGAAATTCACTGGAGAAATCACATCACGATCATTGTACTGAAGTTTCAATCGATGGTTGATTTCCTCCTCACCGAGTGCAAACGTGTTTTGTCAGATCTCAGCATTCCTCTGCAGATTTGTTTCGTGCTTGGCTCACATACTGTACATTAAATGATAAAGCCCAATTAGATTTCCTTCAACAGATGTGGTGTTCTTCATTTTTTGAGTAAGCCCTACGGCAAACCAGACAGAGGTCCTTGAACGTCTTTCTGAACTTTCATTAAGGAAGCCACATTTACAGTACAGCTCAACATTTGATCGACTCCAGCTGTGTTTTTCTTAAGTAAAACATTCTAATAATATCAGAACTTAAATTTTGCTGTCTGATCGAATTAAATGGCACTCGCTATCAATGGTACCTTCTCTGTCATGATGACTTTGTTATGGTTGATCACTCATAAACAATAGATAAATCAATGTTTGTCTTCATTTCAGGCCTTTGTCATCTCCTTCACGTCAGATTTTATCCCCCGATTGGTCTACCAGTACATGTACAGTGAGACGGGCACCATGCATGGCTTCATCAATCACACCCTCTCTTTCTTTAATGTAAGCAATTTTAAAGCGGGAACCATACCTGCCGTCTCCGGTCTCAGCAAAGACATCACACTGTGCAGGTTGGTCTCCATAAAGATCCTTGAAATAACTGTATTCAATTTTGCTTTTCCTCATTTTTATTATAAAATGTTTGGACTGTTGACTTGTTTTATTGAATTGTTTATAAATTGTTGTATTAACATTAATAATTTTTTACTATTACTATTTGGACAACAGTGTCTTATCACACTATAGTTTAATGAAAACAGTTGCTTCAAATAAACACACAGCCCGAACCGTATTACATAATCAGTAATTTGGTTCTCTAAGCCAAACAAAATGGTAATTGTGAAGTTATAAGTAAATATTTTCCAAAGCATTGTATGAAAGCACACAGGAGGTAAACAGCCTCAGGAAACATCAGCTGCTGTCTCATGTGCTCCTCTTGAATGATATCCCAAATAATTCTGTCTGACAGACTGAGGTAAAACTAAAGAAGAGATTAAGTTATGTTGCATTTCAGAAAAATTAGAAACACATCGATAACAGTTTAGCTTCTGTGGAATTCTAACAGTCATTATTCGCAATTATTCACATGCTTGTATAATATTTTGGCTAATTAGACAATGCTAGCGACTTTTAAAAGTGTTGTCATCTTAACTCTTTCGAACACGTTTTACTTTTTAAAAGTTTTTAATCTATTGCGTGTGGCCCTTGTTGACAAGGGTTAAAGTGTTTTCCAATGAAGCCACGCTGTCGCTCGTGCTGAAGGTGATCGTAATTGTGTTCATCATTTCTCTGGAAAGAATTACCTATTGTTAATCTTCAACAAACAGCATTTAAGTGATCCACCAAATCACCGGCAGCTATAGTCGGAATGAGAACCTCCAAATGCTACACGCATCTGGATAAGTCTCCATCACCCTAAAGTGCAAGATCTCGCCACCACTTTCATTATCTTGGTCGGCCTTCATAACACAGATCAAACGCTTGTCAAGACGAGTGTGTTATCACCGTCTGGCTGCTTTTTTCGGTACAGGCAGTTGAGATATTACAGTCATTTGTAGGTGGACATCAGTTCATCTGACTGCAGAGGCGAGTGGCAATCTGATGTCTGGGCTTCTTTGACCTTCTGTCTGTTGTTAAGAGGAGGAAAGATAGACAGAGAGAGAGCGAGGGCAGGAGGGCTAACAAGCTTGTTCTAAAATAGAGTTGTGGAAACAAATGAAGCCTGTGTATTTACTGCACCATATTTGCTCTTTCTAAACCGCTACAACCAAACAAGGAGTTCACCCAAGGGATCACGTCTTCAGATGAAGATATCGTGCTGTCTAAGGAAAATCAAAACCACCCTAACACATTCCACGTGGATTACTCTATATGGCCATGAAATCAAAGACCTTTATTAGAAAAACTAGATGTTTACATTTCATAATTTCAAAACTTGAGGGAACAGGCATGTCTAATAAATTAAAGCCAACTCAGTCTGAGTCTGTATAAATAAATATCTAAATGCCCAAATATACTCTACAGTTTTCATCCATGTCTTTGAAAGTTATAATGACATGAATTTAATGTAACATGAACTAACAATAAACAATACTTTTACAGCATTTAATAATCTAAATTTTTTTTTTGATTTTTAAAATCAAAAGTTGTATCTGTTAGGGTTAGGGTTATAATGAATTTATATACAATATTAAACATAAGTTAATTTCATTTGTATACACTTTATTCTATATTTACACTTTTAATATTTATATAATGGTTTTTATATTAATGATAAAAAATGAGAAATTGTGTGTCATTGTGTAAATGTGCAAATGTTTTCCTTTTTAACTGGAAAAATTCCAAGACAAAGTAGAAAATACGAAGATACCTTTTCTCGTCTGTTTTAGTAATGCTGTTTGTTTGTTCGGCCCTTTGTAGACCTGTGGATGTGTTTTAAATTTGGTTGATTTTTACAGCAAACGGTCCTCATTGCTCGGGATGTTTAGTGTCTTGTTCTTTGTGTTCGTCTTAGGTACAAAGATTACAGAGAACCACCTTGGTCATCCGAGCCGTATCAGTTCTCCAAACAGTACTGGTCCGTTCTAGCGGCTCGGTTGGGTTTCGTCATATTATTCCAGGTAAAAACCAAATTCTTATTTTATAATTTCTCCCAAATCTCAAAACACTCATGAGTTTTACATATATAATATTCATTTATATTTATTATGTGTGATATGTTCTGTATAAAAACACTGGAAGATTGCCGGTGTCTGGTGTATATAATATCTTTCCATAAACAGAATGGAAACATATGTTTTCTTCACACCCTCAGTGCTTCATGGCCACTGATGTGTATCATCTTTTCTGCCTCACCCATCTTCATCTATATATACATCTGTGTTTAATATGTTTCCCCCTACAGAACCTCGTGATAACCATGAGCATGCTGGTGGCCTGGGTGATCCCGGACGTTCCCAAGAACATCAGCGAACAGCTGAAGAAAGAGAAGACTCTTCTAGTGGACGTCTTTCTAAATGAGGAAAAGGAGAAACTTCAGCTCATCCAGAGCCTGTTCTCCAAAGACCTGACCCAAGAACAGCAGGAAGAGGTGCAGATCTCAGATCAAACCTCTCTGCTCCTCCAGCAAACCCAGACCAGACCGGTCCCGCCCGCTCCAGCCTCCACAGCTCCTCGAACCCGACCCAGAGCGGCAAGCTTTAGCCAGTTTACTCGCCAGATGTCTATGTCACCCCGCAGGGACATCACTCAGCACACGGCTGTGTGAGGGCGGTCAGGTGAGCGGATTTGTGCGATTTGACTGGCGGAGCGTCTTTGAGAATGCCCGAACGCTGGATTTGGAAGATTGCCGATGGGAGGGACGTTTAAAGCACAGCGTTTGGACTTTTGGAAATATGATGTCTTCTGGTTTTTTGCAGAGCATCAAGGGTTTGTCTAGTTTTGGTGACCGAACTTGTTTGAATGTTTGTCCATAGGCTCCTTGTCTGGTTTCTATTCCCTCAGATGTTTCTAGGGTTTTCAGGGTCATCTGACACACAAACGTTGCCACAGAGTCGAGCTTCAATAGGACCGCTTGCTATCATTCCATATGAATACGTGTTTGATAAGCACCGGATCGCGGATGGGTGCTGGTCCTTCGAACCACTGGGAATGATTTCGTTTTTCCGGATTGAAGGTTTTTGTCGACTGCTGGACACAGTTGGTGGACACCCAGACGTTGCATAATCTGTACATTCTGTCCAAATGCAAACTGCTTTGCACATTGTTCATAAGATGTAGCATATTACAGCAAATAATAACCTTTCATTTTCTCAGGAAACAGCATCACTGTAGGCTGTATTTGTTTCTGTAACTATGACCGTCCTTTTAATAACAAGTATGATACGTGTTAGTAAGTTAAGGTGCGAAAACAACTTGATGTGTGAGCTACGTGGTACTACGACGTATTCTGTGATATCAAACGTGTGGCAAAAATGTGCTGTTTGTCTTCAAGCGATGTCACCTCTTAATGTAACACGTGAACTGAAATCCAATGTACAAGCACAAATAAGGCAACATGAAATTAAACTCACATTTGTCCATACATTTATGTCATGCCTTTTTCTACAGGCCACAGTAGATCACATAGCGCTGTCTGTTTTTATTATACGCAGCTGGTCTTTTTGTGCCATGTCAACTATAATCCTCCAATGAATTTATTGTCACCGGTGTGTGATGGGATGGGAGCAGGGATGTATGTTGTGTGCCAACATCTGGTCATCAAGTCATTGTCTATGCCTCATAGGATTTAATACACATGCAAGAGGAATAAATATTTAATCCCAATTATGTGCAAGTGGATTTTCTTTCCCGCCCTCAAGGCATCGTGAGACGAGTCCCCTGGGATCAATTCATTCGTGTTCCTGACTTCTAGCAGCTGAGCGCATTGTTTGTTAGGATAAGGTGGATCTAAAGGCAATGCCCTGATGATTGGCACACATGCGTACTCTAAAATCTCCATTCAAGTTTCAAAAGAGATCTTAACGGTGTCAAACTGAGTCAAACGTCAATATTAGTAAAGATCTCAGTATGAACTCAAACATTTCTCATCAAAGTTAAAGAAAAAGCAACCTGAGAAGTAGAAATTTCTTCTGAGGTGCTCAAGTCTGTATGTGGTCAAAAGTTAAGTGGGATAAATCCATGACCGCTGGCATGCAACTCAACAGGCTAGAGTGTCACCCTGTGTCTATAAGGTTAAGCAGTATTTTGTTACCCCCTTTGGCGTCTGATGCGAGTAAATATGACTCTCTAACTTAAGTACACAAATGTTTTGCTGTTACGCCACCCACAATAGTGATATATAACATGACAGGAACTAAGATTTTCATTGCCTTTAAATATCCATTAGCACTGACAGGTAATGAAACATATTATGATTTAAACTTTTATCCTCAAAGCAAGAATCAAAGTGGTGCGTTTGTCACTGACAAAACTCTGCTAAAATAGCTCTGATTGAAAAAACTGTTGTGTAAGGTTTAACAAGGCTTCCATTCAAAGTGTCCTCAAGCAACACCGTAGCCTCTTGCGCAATCGCGATCCAACCTGCCGCATGTACGTGCAGATGTGTCTTGATGATCAACATGCATAATCTTCCCCAAAGCCTCGATACGAACACAGGAACAGCTTTACTCCGTAATCACCATTTGTTCTTTATCGGTGACCAATCCTGTGTCTCACAGATTGATTCGCTTCAACTGTAATGCATAACATCCGCAAGCCTACGCAGAAGCTTGGAGTAGTATGTGTGACACCGGTATTAGATACATCTGTGACATTGCTGGCGTGACAAATTATTCTTGTGGGGCGTGATGTGCGTAACGTCCCGAGATCCTGGATTCTGAATTAAACATCTGCACATGAAGATGAGCAGAATAAGACCTGTGACACAAACCCACATGGCGTTCCCTCCCAAGGTGAAATGATGCACAGGTCAGCCATTTACAATTCTGGAGGCGATGCATTGTTAATGCGAGTTGAAGCAGATTGCAACTGAACAATCAGACTTGCATGTGTTTTTAATATTATTACTCTTCGCTTGCACATTTCCAATGTCTAGTGCTCATAAAATGTGTTCAACATGCAACAAGGAGTTACATTCAGCCTCTGTGCTCTTCAATGGCCTGAAGCGTCGGCTTTTATCTGCAGTCAATACACGCCAGGGTTTCACATGGTTACAGGTGTTAGCTAAACTCGACGATCATAACACTGTGTGTTTCGAGCGGAGCTCGCCAATGGCACATTCCATAGTCAACTTGAAAAACCTTCAGATTATCTGATTTATGAGTGATAGGCATTTGTTTTAATTTTAGGCCGTTCTGAAAGAAAATCTTACACTTACCTTACTGACTCAACTCCGAACAGTAAACAATGTTTAGATATTAGAAAAATTTTAATGTGGATTCACGTTTTATCTGAATCCAAAAGTTGTAGGATTGTGGAACGAATATTGTATAATATTTGTAACGAATGTTATTTGCAAAAATGTTTTTAAAAGTTGTCAAAATTTTGATTTTTGTTGTGTTAGTTAGCTGTATTTATTTATTTATTTTTACTTAATCAATTACTTGCAATGCACAATAAAAAAATGTATCTGTTTTTGCAAATACTATTGATAAAATTGGTACATTTAATGATTTACTTTATCAATTATTTACTGTAATGTTCATGTTGAAAACTGTTCCAAACCACGCTTAAAGGGAGTTTTTAAGTTCTAAGAATGTTTGAAGCCAAACAATTCTGGGGCACTATTGACTACCATAGTAAAGAAAAAACTACTATGGTATTCAGTGGTGCCCTGGAACTGTTTGGTTTTTGATATTCTGCAAAATATCTTCTTTTGTGTACAACAGACAAAGAAACTTGTACAGGTTTGAAAGAACTAGAGGGTTTGTATTTGTATTTTTGGGTTAACTATCCCTTTACATAAATGTGTTCTGCAGAGTATGACGGGGCTGTACTGCTAAACATGAAGTATTTAGTGTCTGTCATGAAATAAACAGTTCAGTGCAAACAGAAACGATTCATCAGAGTGTGCAGAAAGGAATTCTGGGATATCGCTGAGGATGTGTGACACTGGAAACTGTGTTTTTTTCCTGCCCTCGGGGGGTCAGACATGCTGAAACATGAGTCTTCTGTGTTCTCCTATAATGTTAGACCTGCACCACTGGAGCCACCTGTTCCTTTCTGCTGCTGCCTTTCTTTGCTATTCTTCTAGGTTTGTTTTTTATTTTCTGCTCATCAAAGATACATAAAAGGCAGAAAGACCTT
Organism: Oreonectes daqikongensis; assembly: GCA_026939265.1. Taxonomy (NCBI): domain Eukaryota; kingdom Metazoa; phylum Chordata; class Actinopteri; order Cypriniformes; family Nemacheilidae; genus Oreonectes; species Oreonectes daqikongensis. The sequence goes on along the minus strand of JAOTQM010000449.1, from coordinate 699,725 downwards.
ACCTGAATTAATTTGTTGTTTGATTCAGAGCACCTCTTTTTTTGTCTCGACCTCATTCTTTTCTTTTTTAGGTCATGTGATTTACAGTCCATTTGTATTATGTATTGCAATATTACAGTATAATACAGGAGTCAGGACACAGACAGACATTCATCTAACAGTCGTGATTTATTGCCACACAGTCAGCGAGTTTGTTATTTAATCATTGCGAATGTTTGAATGAGCCGTAACTCACCCTATTGTCATTTGACAAAGAGTTTCAATCCAGTTAGCATCTTTGAAGACGACGTGGAGATAAGATTTCACTCTGGTTATTCTTAGACACGTTCTTTTAAACAGTCTAATAACACATCTTCAGAAGATATCTGACCCGCTCCCCACCTGCAGTATATCATATAGAGCGGCTCTGTTAGCATTTTAAACATTCGGATGGATTGGGTGGAGACAGTTTAGTCATTTGTTTAATGTGTAATAAACACCCTTAGAGTCTCATCAGGAGGTGGTTGAGAGTTTGTCTGCCGAATCGGCATCCTGGCCCATATCCTCGAGCAGGACCTTCTTCTGGAAGTCCTGAAAATGAAGAAAATAATAAATGAATGTCTGAGATGATGCATACTGGATTATATTAGTAATTTACATAATTTGTTATTATGAAAGTGTGTGATTGCATTTCTGGCATCTGTTGATGTGTGCATGCTCATTGAATCAGGTCAGGGTAGGTATGGTATCGGTTAGCATACTTTGCATTAGATACATTGAACATCTGGTGACGTTCAGTCATACTTTGTGGGCCTCACATGTGTACCTGGGAAGAATGATAGACTTTCTGAATGTGTAATGGTGTATATGTGTCTCCATGTGTGTCCAGTTGAACTTCCTCACCCTAAATTCTCGCAGTCTGTGCAGTCTGGCGTGGATGGCCTCCCGCTTGACCGCTAGCTCGGCTACATGACTTTTCCACTTCTCTTCTCTCTCCTGTCAGGAAGACAAACATTCACACTTCAGTCAGATACATCTGAGGCTTTTAATGGGTAAGAGAGTCAATAATGATGATTATGCAGTGTCATTTATTCTGCTATTCTTTCATCATTGACTCCGTATGACTTTCTTTCTTCTGCAGAACACAAAAGAGAACATTTTGAAGAATGTTGTTAATCGAACAACATTGCATTCTTCCATATCAACAATCTTCCATTGTATGGACACAAAATGACAGAGACACTTTTCAAAATAACTTCTTTTGTGTTCCACAGAAGAAAGAGTCATATACAGTTTTGGATGACATGAGTGTAAATAAATGATGACAACATTTTTATATTTGGTTGAGCTCAGGCCAATCCAAGCATGCAGAGCCTTATGTAACGGCGAAGGAATGAGGCACGGCTTGACCTCTGACCTATCCAAAGTTCTCCAAAGCTTTCGTTTAGATCATCTGAGGTCTCCCGTGTGATAATGGCTCCTATAGGCCTGGCACTAAACCCAGCATCATGCAGCATATGGAAAAGTTTGAAACACTTTTAGCCTCCCATTCGAGCAAGTAAGAAAAAACAGCTTCCAACACCTTTTCCCCTTGAGGACTGAAACCGTCACAGGCTGTTCTCGGTAACATACATGCACAAACACGGAGAGGGCGGGGTTATCTGCTCCGAACTGCTTTATTTATGTAGTTTGGGGAATGTGAGTTATGAATGATAACAGGATTAAATAGGATACACATGGGAAACAAGGGTAAGCACTTCTCCCCTGACCTTCTCGTACATTAATCAGAGGACGGACACGCCGCAAACCTGGAAGCTCGCCGGAGTCTTCGAACAGCTGGAGAGGAAGGAAGTGAGAGTGTCCGTTTAGGAATCGAAAGGTTTGAACATAAGGCTTTTCCACAAACTTTCTTAAGAGAGGAGGAACAATTAAACTGAGTTTTGAGGTTTCTCATTAAGACATTGCAGGAATTCCTGAAGGTGTTGAATTTATGAGAGGCCAAGCGGACAACAACACCGCCCCTTTCCTTTGGTGACCTCACACTTGGGTGTTAGACTCTGGGATTTACTGGCCACCAACTGTGTGCAGCTGAGAACTACATCATCAACACAGTCCTCCAAGCCTTCTGAACCGTAAACACACAGTAGCCTCACTTTACACCATCTCACAGACCGCACACAGTACACCACCCTGACCGGCTGAAGCATATTTCACACAACACTGACACAAATCCCATGCTCTAATCAGATTGTCTCACCGCAACACAACTTGTAGGAGTCGATATTTTACAGGGTTGAAGAATTTTAAAGTTTAGTAGCTTAAAAACCTTTTAAAGTTTTCTTTTCAGAGGTCATTGCAAGCACTGCAAATTTGCAGGCGAAATGCAATTGAGCACAATTATTCTTGATGATGTAAGTGTAATAAAGGTCTGTCATCCCTGGACAGTCTCAGATGTAATAAATGTTATTGCTGCAGATAGACGCTGAACGGCTGTGATGTTTTGACATTGTAACGTCAATGTGTGTACCTTCTGCTGTTCCTCTATCTCACATTGTTTCTCTCGTCTCTGCAGCTCGCGCTCATGTTGATGGCAATCCTAAAGAAGCAGACACAACAGTTAAGTGATGAAAAGTCACTCAGCATTAATAACCTGTACTGAATGTTTGAGAAAAAAACAGAAAGTGTACCCTCTCCTCTGGCTTCTTCTGATTTTGACTTTCAGGAAAAGTGCTTTCCTCCTGACTCCACCCTTGATCTCTCTGTCTGTTTAAGAAAGCGTAGTCTTCCTCTTTACAGAGGTCTCGCATGCGCTGTGGAGCGGACAGATCAGGACAAGAACAGGATGAGATGTTTTTCGACTATAAAAAAGCGTTTTATTTGCATTTGTGCTTTGAAGATTTCCATGATGCCAAAAACCTCCAAACCATATATTTACCTTACTATATGCAAGGAACATAAAACCGAGACATGGTAAAACAGACCATAATGCTGTATGTACCTTAGACATGGGAATTTGAGCAAATTTCTTCTCATGAGCCATCCTAAAGATTTAAAACAAAAAAGACACAGCGCATACAATATGACCGCTGACCTATACAATAAAATGTTTTGCTTATTTTTTGTATCATGTGCATTTTTAAAAGCATTTAAGAGCACCATCAGAAGTCCATTTAATACAGCGCTACTAAAAAACATGCATACTATAGTAAAATTATGGTAACCACATGGTATTATTTCAGTAACCATAGTTCAACTATAATATTTGTAGTAAAATTGTGGTTATACGAGTTGTATTAAATCCACATGAAAAACGAAAATAATGGCTAGTACACTTATACTATAAAAAAAACATTGTTAATTGTCTTAAAAAGAACATACAAGCAGGCAGACCATCTCAATTGATCGACATCTATATCCTTCACATACTTGTTACATAAGATCGTGTTAGATTCAATCATGATGTGTCTTTAAAAGAAACAGCTCACCTGGGTCTGAAGGTGTCCAAATTGCGTCTGCTGTCCGTGCACTTTACTTTTGTTTGTCTTCTGCACTGATAATACTCTGGGGTGATAAACCCAGTAAAAGTACGATAGTAATATACTGTGACGACATACAAAAGACATCATAGCTATTTCTGCACAGAGCTGCTAAAGTAACCACTGTGGTGTTAATAAAACCCATTGTCCCTTCACATCTGATAAATGGCTGCATCTCATGTCCGTTATAAAAGTGAAATCAAGGCTGTGATCACAGTTGCAGTCACAGTTGTTTTCAGTGTCGTTGACCTTTGACATGCATGCAGGGTTTAAAACATAGATTTGACGTAAATGTGTTTGACACATTTCATGAGGGTGCCGTGACACCTAGGACAAGCGCTTAAACAGAAACCTTTAACAGAGATGTGAGCGATGATCAAAACCAGAACTGAGAATTTATGATATATGATGAAAGTGTCTGTACACAGGGAAAAATCTCTTTGCTTGTTTTTCTAGCTTTTTCCCCATAGCTATTTGATGGGTGTAAGGTTCAATGTCAAGGGTTAAAGCCTTGAACTGACTTCATATATCAAGTACATATTTCTTTGATCTGACATTTTTTAGTCTAAATTCCCTTTATTGCAATATGTATAGTTCAGCTAAACTGAATGGGATCTTACTGACAGTGACCCCAAAAAGTTACATTTGCAAAATCTATTTGCATTAGTAAACAAAGAAAAAAAATATATATATTGTTAAGACTTTCTGGTTTTCATTGTATTAAATTAGAGTCCAACGGTTTTGTTCTGCTGGGACACTTTAAGGGAAATTAACCTCATATTCATGCATCATGAAATTAAAATTAAAATTACTATTATTAAAAAAATGTTGTGAGAATGCAAGCCTTTTGGTTTATTATTTTTATTTTAATAATGAAATATAATTTCAATAATTTAAAGCTGACTTAAAGGGACAGTTCACCCAAAAATGAAATTTATTTAATCATTTACTCAACCTCAAGCCATGTTTAACCTGTATGCCTTTCTTCTGCAGAACACAAAATAACTTTGGTAACCAAACAACATTGACTTCCATTGTATGGACACAAACCACTAACCCATTTCTCAAAATATCTTCTTTTGTGTTCAACAAAATAACAACAGAGCGACATGAGTGTGAGTTCATGATGGCAAAATGTTTAGGGGTACTGTCCCTTTAAGTGTTCAAACACAAATGCTGTGACCCATAAGTTACTATCTCAACAATCAACTCTGATGTGTACATGTAAACAATTTGAATAAGTTGTCCTTGTTTCACCTCATTTAATGTTTTTTTCACCAGTAATGTATCATGATCTTAGGACGAGTCTTTGCGCTGAAGAACAAACCACAAGAGGATTAAATCCTAATTAACCATCACCCAGAGCTATTTTCTTCCCATGGACGCTGCAAATGACTCGCTGTATTTATAGGTCCCATGCTCCTTCTGTAAGTTCTTAAAGATAAAGAGCACCCATCAATGTTTATTTGGTTGGATTAGATAAGATACTGTTAAAGTGGACTAAACTTTCGGACTCTTTTCTTGCGATCTGTGTTTGATTAAAACACAAAGAAGTTCGTTCTTGTATCCACTGTTGACAATATTCCCACGCACACTGTATATTTCCATTCCCAAAAGGACATAATCAGTAAAAAAATAACATTAAAAAAACAACTTTATTCAGACAATTCTCACACAGGCCCTTGCAATGAAGAGAGAAAGATGATGCAGGTCAGATAAACAGTGCTTCTTCAAGTATCAGCACGAGAAAATAGACATTTCCAGAGACCGTTATCAGACAAATGATCCTCTCAACAAAAAGTACAAACAATGAGTTATGAGTACAGCCAAAATAAACCTACTTCACTAAACAATGACAACCAAATGAATGACTCTTTGCTCCTTTACTATACTTGGAATTTTCAGTTGTGTCGTACCGGAGAGGAATTTTCATGTCTGAAAGTCCTTAAAATAAAGTTGGCACAGTTTTCTTCTCAGCATAGAGACGGCATTCATCCTCAGGTTTAAGCAATGGTCGATGGTCCATTATAAGTTGGGTTATAGTAGCTTTCAGCAGCAAGTATGCAGGGAACAGCACAAAACACATGGTAATGTTTCAGTGAACATCTTTCAGGAATGAGTGGAATGGTTTAGTCATCCTCAGCTTGTAGACTCCAGTGTAAGAATGTGTCGAAATGCATAGACTTTCTGTGTTGAGCTTTTCTCTAGTTTCTCCATGGAAGGCTAAATTAAAAAAGCGAGAGACAGCCAACTGAAATGTCGTATATGGAGTAGGTGTATTACATCCTTGATTTTCTCTAGTTAGGGAAAGATAATTTTTATCTTTCCCCACATCCAAAAATCTTGAGCATGCCAATGACAAGACATATGCAAAGTTCTGTTTGTTGCCAAGCATTGAAGCACAATAAAACTATTTATTTTTTAAGCTTTATGTTCTGTCTGGACGACATTCTGGCACTTCATTTAATGTTGTAATGTGTTTGAACCATATTCCTGTATTCAATATTCTGATAGAGCTGTACATGACCAATTCTGCATACTTGAACTTTTCTTTAGGTTACATATGATGCTTTTTGGGGACACTTCAGAGGTGACCTCGGTTAAGAGTAACAAAGATAAATTTAAACAAAAGCCAAACAATTTTTCATATTTCCGCTAACTATAGTTCTGTCTTGCTTTGTCTTTTCTAGCACCTCTCATGTGTTTTTCCTTTACAAACAGGTGTCTTGGGTATGTGATGTTTATACCATTATGTGCATTTTAATACATGTTCCTTTTTTAACAGATTGACGCATAAGGAGAACAATGAAAAAAGATGGCAAGTGTTCTCATACCTGCAGTCCACAGGCAAAATGCTTATCACCTGAGATGAGTCTGACACGAGGGAAACCCTCTTAAGGAGGGGATTACATGCCCAAATCCCAGCTCTGCACATATGTACGTGGTCTTAAACAGCTTTACCTCATGAAACACTACGGTGTCATTAGTATGGCCCATTTTGTGTCCTTTTGTTTACCTGCTGCTCTTGTTTGTTCTTGGAAAGGTTTCGCTCTTATTTTTGCTGGTCGGACCGGAATGTGTGGAAAGCTTATAGCTGGTGGGTGTGGTGGTCAGTTTGGTCTCTGGTGAGTGGGTGTGACACGTGGGTGGAGTTTATATATTTTTTAAGGCCTACTAAGCAGCACAACAGTAACTAGAGTAGGCAATGGGATCATTAAACCCTCATGTGTTGATGTTTGGCTTCGCCTGCTCGCATTTCTAAGCCATAGTGCACTAATTCTCATCATTGCTATGTTAGCATGTGTCTGACACGATAAAGGCAACACCATGCTGTGAGCTGTTTATATACACCTATGATTGGTGTTTTGTGAACTAGAAAGCCAACATTGCGCTAGTATCCTTTCCAAACCTTTCCAAAAGCAAGCGTGCTTTGTGTATCCCTTACAAAATTTGTATGCTTAATAAAGTTTTGTATGCATAATAAAAAATGAACTTGATGTATAGTATATTTTTAAGTGTAGTTTATGTAGTAAATGCTAGCACTAGTATACTTGTAAGTGTAAAGTACATACAAGTAGACTTTAAAAGAAGCATACTTCTTTTTGTAAGGGATAATATAAAACACTGCCACACAAAACACTAAACCATGTATTATATTCATTTTCGGTCAATATATTTCGAGACTAATCTTCAGCGACGCTAAGCGGTTCATGTAAAAGTGGTATATTTCTTTTTTGTCTTCTCATGAATCACTAACATGTTTTCAAAATGTACAATACGAGTGATAGAAAAATATATATATTTCTTAGGTATTTCATGCAGTTTTGATACATATATACTGTATGTTTACATACAAATAGGACAACATTTAGACTGTCAATTGTTTCCCCAGACATGACGTAGTTATACTGGCAGCACGTATCAGTAGATAAACTGGTTTTCATAACCAATACTGAAGTTGATATTGAGTGATTTGTTGTTTGATTTGTTTTCCATTGCAACTGTTCCCAAGGTCCAGGTCTAGTGTCCTCTGATACTCGAGCAAGGCACATAGATTCACCACACAGCTCAGTGGCATTGCATGTTATTAAAAATCTATCTGTGTCTTTTTTAAGCTTTTCCTTTGCAGATGACTTATAAATAAATAAGTATATTTATACATTATACACAGTCATGTATAAACTATATGCATTCCATATAACTTAAATAATTTATATATTTACAGCCCCCAGGGAAAAATATAAAGCTAGCGGAGTGGTTGCGCAGCGTTTTCTACGTCCTGCGGTGTTTGCGCGAGATTGCACAGACGCATGAAGTGTCTATCCGTATCCAGCGCCAGCCCAACAAACCTTTTAACCGAGTGAGGGCACGCACGTAACTCTGCGTAGTTTTGCACTCAGAGTTCCAGTGCTTGTCGTCGATACCCCGGCAGCCGCCCTTATAGGGCTTGGTGCTCCGACACGTCGTCTCGTAAAAGTACTGCTTGACGTACTTGTGTCCGTCACTGATGTTATCCATAATGGTGACCTGATCTCCTCTAATGTCCATGGCCGTGGTCCGATCCATCACCCACTGGCTCTGGCTGTCGCAAACCGAATACTCCCCTCTGTAGCTCCTGTGCTCGGCGTAACGCTTTTGCCTCGTCTTATTGTTGCCGTCCTGGTTGCTGACGAAGTCATCTGTGAGGTAGAGTGGCGGGGGCTGGAGAGGTGGTCGGTCGCTCAACAGCACTCGCGGTGAGTTGTATCGCTTGTGCTGGCGTAGAAGTTCTATAGAGATGTCCGTCACAGGTTGGTAGATGGCTGAGCTAAATCTCTCCTCGAAGTCTGTGGCCACGGGTATGTTGGAGGTGGCGGGTGGACGTGCATCCGGTACTCCCTCGTCCTGCTTCTGTCGACTGCGGCTAATGTCGGCCTGCAGTAGCTTTATGATCAGCGTGTTGATAGGATCCTGCGTGGGCCGCTGCTTGTCCATCGTGGAGGCCGAGATACCATAGAGGTATGCGAGGAACATCACGTACAGCAGGATGGACATCACTAGATTCACCTGTAAGATCTGTAGAGGAAGCGGAGACACACTTTGATAAGGCTGAACTGTGACAGAAATGATTCTCATGAAGCTTTATTATCATTTACTCAAGAACGTTGGTAACCAAACAACACTGGACCCCATTGACTTTCATTGGACACAAAACCACTGAGACGTTTCTCAAAATATCTTCTTTTGTGTTCCACAGAAGAAAGAGTCACAGAACGTGAGCTATGAAAAAATATATTGGCAGTTATATTGTAATGATGAGAAAGAGGTGCTGCAGATGCTCAAGACTTGATGTCCACAGCTGCTACATCATACGGTACATTTGTCAGGAGATTTAGAGCAAACACTGGTGGCTCATGAAAATAAATATCCACTATGCTACCTGACCTGCCCTTTAAAACCACATGCCTTACACTGTAAAAACCACACGTCGTCCCTTTAGGGTTTAGGAGGTATGAGTAGGGTGTATAAATATATCACAAGATGGTTTGTTACATAAATGATTGTTTTGAGATTAGACTTTGGTGACGGAAAGGAATACAAAGCTTCCTTGTTCTGTAAAATTCTTTAATCATTTGACATCTTTTGGAAGTCGTTCACCTGGATTTTAAGGAAAGCATTTGTCATTGCTGTCATAACTTAAGTTATAAATTGTATGTAAACAATTGTTTGTCAATGAAAGTTAAAGTCATACTAACTTTGTTCCACAAACTAAACAAATGTTTCAGTCTGCAGATGAGCCGTCGGACAGGACGAATACAGTACATGGGTGTTAATGTGACCTCCGGCGTTCTGGAGAGATGGTTAATCGCTCTGGCCTCATTATTGGTCTATAAGCACTGTTAATTTCACGTTTTGGCAGGGATGATGCTGGCAAGATGACTGCAATTAAAGCTTTAAAAAATAGAGCCAATGCGACAAAGTCACCTTACAGGCGCTGCTGTGGAAAATGACTCGGCAGCACATTTTATTGCCTTTTTTAATGGCCCTGCAGCAGCTGTCTGGGGTTCATAAACCAACGTGCAATACTGGTAAGTTAAACTGATTCTGGAAATTAAGATTGAAGAAATTGATAAGAAGAAAAGTTAAGTTTTAAAATGATGACAGAGAGTAAGGAGTGCATGAGCAAAATTAGTTACACACGAGTAAAATTCTTGTGAACTTGACATGTTGATTGGAATTTCCAAGTTTTGCAATAAAACACTTTATAAGCTTGTGGTAAAATTAAAACACTAAACAGAGTTGTGGGTTTAGTAAAGTCAAATGTACAGTTGTGGGCAACAGTGGTGTCCAAAAAACAAATAAACAAAAAAATATCAATAAAATATCAGTTATAACAATAACATCAATAAAGTGAACTTTTCCTGTTTCTGTGAATAAAACTAAATAGATATTCATAGATATGTCGTTGTTTGACTTTTTGTCAAAAAATTGTCCAATACATTTTTGCCCACTTCTGTACAATATATATTTCTTTAGGAAAAAAAACATTTTTGCTTGGTCTTCCATGTTGATGGTAAAACTGTGTAAGTAGACTAGACAGCCCATGAGTATGTGTATTATTTACAGATACAGGTTGTAATGTTAATATGCTTTTGCAATGAACTACTTCTCTCTGTAACATTCCCATGTATGCTTAGATTAAAACCAGCAGACGTCTTTCTTTGATTTGATGCTTGTCTACACTTTCATGCTGAAGAATTTAGTCTTGTACTTATTTGCATCCCATACCTCATAAAACGCGCCTTCAGGGCAAGTTATACAAAAGATATCAGAAAACGCATTAATCTGCTCCCATATAAGCTTATTCAGGTGAGTGCGACGTGGATGATCTAGACCAGATCATCTTTTTCATCCTCTTAAGTGCGATCAAATGCTTGGCTATGTTTGTATATGTCCTGTAAGCTTTTAAAGAGATTTCTCTTCATTAAGCCTCAAAAATTGGCCATAATGAGCAGCCGGGTCACGTTAAAGTCTTCCCTGCCTCTTTTGCAACATGATTTATGGCACAAGCAAACGATCTGATAGGAACGCACGCGCTTGAATCTCTTTCGTCCGTGTTTGAGGAGATAATCCTGTAGCATCCTCTTAACCACTCTCCAATACTTAGCTGCGTTTCTTAATGTACCGCAAACATCATCAGACCTTTTGGATGCACTAATGCGATCCATGGCTAAACAAACAGCGATTTAGAGCTTTATCCGTGCCGAGGGATGTTCCAAAAGTCAAAACAAAAACTGGGATGTGTTTCTTTATGAGTCGTGCGCTGTCACGTTACGTAAATGTAGGAAGTTGTGGTCTCGCAGGAACACAGATGTGCATAAGTGTCTTTGTTTGGATGAACAGCAGCTCGAAATGCTCGACTTGGGGAAGGTGCCAGAAAAGAGGCTCTGGAAGGGGAGACGGCGGTGAAGGATTTTTCTGTTATCTTCTAATATCACAAATGCTAGTTAAGCAGCGAGCCAAAGCCACTCACTCATCAAACTGTTTCGCTGCTGCAGCTGGGCTGGATTACAGTCGACTCAAAATAGCTTACACTTCTGTTTAATGTAAAGCTCCATGTTAAATGTCCATCAGGTGTACTGTATTGTTCATTTCACGACAGTTAAAGTAGTTTCTCCCTGTGGGCACCAATGGCCTTGTGGTTAGTGCGTTGACATATAGCGACCTGGGTTCATTCCCGTCTCTGAGGTCCTTTGCCGTTCCAACTGCCCTGTCTCTGCCCAAAACTACTTTCCTGTCTACTCTCCAGTTTCCTATACAATTAAAGGCATGAAAAGCCCCTAAAATATAATAAAAAAGAAAGTATTTTCATCATCCATTGCAAACATACACAAAAACTGAGCCAAACCCATATGCTGTTGTTTTAGCTGTGGAACACAAAAATAGTTTTTTTATGTAGGTCTTTTTCATACATCAATTCATAATGACCCTGTTAAGTAAAAAAACACAGTAAAGGCATCATATAAGTAAAACATGTGCATTTTATTCCAGGTCTGTTGAAGTCATTCAATAGTAGTAGTATGACCAAAATTAGTAACTAAAGTAGTAACTGATAGTCATCTTGAAAGATCAAAAATGTCATTCGATTCATTTATTCATTTTAGATATTTATAGATCCATTATTGCAGTATTGGTAAAGTGTTGTAAGTATTCAGATGTCTTATACATGCCAATGAAATGATGGTTTGTTTTCCAAGCCATTTTGTTGGACACATGGTCATGGTTAATGCGTAATTACAAACGTTATACAATAAAATGTTTTTTTAAATCAGTGCAAAATGACACGAGATATTTGTGGTCTCTACAGTTTCTCTCTCCTCACGGTAACCATATTAAATGGCATAAATCAAAACCCAAACTCACAGTGGACCTCTGTAAATCCTTTTATCCAATTTAATGTTATTTTGCTATAATGCTCAAACAGAACACATTACATTTTGTTTGCTATTGAATAAAATGTCTGCATTTGGCACAACATCCGAGTGACTGCAATAGGCCCATCTGCAGTATAAATACCCTCTGTGATCAAAACTATTGCTGGTAATCTGTCTGACCCAAATTTAAAATAGTGCTTAACTGGTGAATGACTGTGACCATCTCCCTGGCAGTGGTTCCGCAAACAACCTCGTAGCCAGACCTAACCAGGCTGTTTTAAGGGAATGGTCAGCTAATGGACTCCAGGTTGCTTTATTTAAAATGCCCTAATCCATTTAAATTGGGTCAGGACAGGGAGAAGCTGTGTACATCGAACAATCACAAAATGGCAAGAGCAGAGGACAACAGAAGACTTTATCACCTGCAAAATTCAATGACTGGCTATTGGGTACCATCTCACCAATGTGGATGCTAGACGCTTTCTGTTTGTCTTTTAATGCCGCTAGCTATCTTAGCACCAGGTTCAACACGTTTTAAATGACTTTGAGCTATAAAAGTTATGTAATGAACAACAGATTCAAGATATTTTGGTCTCTCACATGTATGTCATGTTGGGGCAGAATTGAGAAATGCTCTAGGAGTGGACTGATCTGCTTCAGATCAGAGGGATATTGTTCTTAATTCACCCTGGGATCAGTTTATTCTAAAACCACCGCTCCTCACCCCTATCGAGATAAAGAGGACGATGTGAGGAATAGAAACCCAACAGCCTCCCTAACTAAATGTTTTCTGGTTTCTCCCAAACACAGAAGAGCATTGTTAAGTGCATGGCTTTAGAGAAGTAAATTACCCCAGAAATTTACTGCTTTTAGACATCAAGAAATTCCTTTCACTTTAACACAATTGACTCACACACTATTGCAATCGGTTTGATCTAAGCGAAGATAATGTACCGATAAAGTGGAGGTTTTATGTAACCAGTCTTGTGATATCAAAGTATGAACCTTTTGGCCATCTTTCTGTCATTGATACTAAAATTCGGCTTTACGCAGGACACATGGCAATATTTCATAATGACATAATAGTAAAATACATCGAGGAGCAGATCACTTTTAGTGAACTCTTCTTTCAGGACACAGGAGCATTAGGCGTCAAAATCTGGTGCATGATCTCCTTTAACTGGTTTAGGCAACTCGCTCGCTGTTCGCCTTGGCATTAATTCCCAGAAACAGTTTCCTTAATTTTACACTCATTTCAAAGGGTCACCGTAGGTCCAAATATAAAGTGGATGTGTAAGTTTGAACCAACATGATTCAACTTATCCCTGTAAACACTTTTTCCTTTGTAAATGAGATTTGTAGGACGAGACGTATTTTTAGGATGCCATCTTGTATACATGTGGCCTGTTTTCTAATACAAGTTATACTCAGTTGTTCACCTGAACAATAGCATGTTCACATACAACAGGTGCTAATCTCTAACAGCGCCATGTCAGTGTCTTTGGCACAGAGGCCTCTTCACCACCTACGCACATCATCTAAGACTGAACAAGGAGGCTTACAACCCCCTGAGCTTTTAACTCTTAGAGGATTGCTCTGAGATTAGCAACGGCCTTCACACCACACATTGTCCATTTAACACACCGTTCAGTCCCGCGCGCTGTAGGTACGCTAGAGTTTCTCTGTCAACATGCATTTTTCCGTGCACTGATCCGTTTCAGCATGAATTGACATTTACTCAAAATATTTGGCGTCTTTCTTCAGTGTTAGTTTACACTGTTAGAGATATTCTGTATGATTATATCAGAATGAATCCGTCTGAATTGAGACAGATTGAGACACCAACGTTTCCTGGTAAGGGGAGATAAGTTGCCCATTCCTTAAAGTCTTTTTATCTGTCAGACTGGCTCTGTAATCTCGAGAGAAGCATTAGATCTGGAGCATATGCAAGGGCCATGTGTTCAACTGGAGAACAGCAATGCAATGTACAGTCGATCACTGCCCTTAGAAATGTACTTTAGAGACCACTCCAATATTATTTTGTAAGTGTTTAAGTTAAAGGGCTTTTTTGTTTCCTTCTCTGAAGTGACAATATTTCTCCCAAATTCCAAATAAAATATAGACTTTGTATTTGGAGAAAAAAGAAACAGGACAAACTTGTCAAGATAACAAAGTGGTTGCAATGTTTGCAGATCGTAATACTGCAAAGACAACAAGTTCATATTCATGTTTAAACAACAAAATACGTAATATGTTTTTACTTACATTTTAGGATCAGTTCAAGAATTAATATCTGATGTTCTTTAACTCTCTGAGTATCTTTACACATTATACATCATTATCAAAAATGTCAAGCTGTTCATCCTACCATCAAACCTGAAGACATGACACTTTAATGAATATATTTTCTGTGTGTTTCTAGAGAGCGAACCAAGTTGATGGACTCGGGATGGCTTAAGAGGATGAATGCCAGTGAAAGAAATCCACCCAGGCTTTTCAAAGAGAATCTAAACCCTAATGCTGTCAAATTGCCTCCAGATGTACCCTTAAAAGACTGAATAGACCCCCTTACCTGGACCCTCTCCATCTCTGACCAGCGCCATACACCAACTTCCATCTGTTTTACTCCAACATCTTCATACTCGAAGGGAAGATGAATGTTCAGTAACATGAAGATATAAGACATAACCTTCAGTGTTTGAACATCCATCATAAGTAAATGGGGGCTTGTATTGCAATCGAGGAAATGTATGGAGTTTTCTATTACATTTTTGCATATTATGTTCAGTAGATAACATTTGAGCTGCTATAATTTCTTGTAGGCCCATTACTCTTTTAAAAATGCTGGGTTGTTTCAACCCATGGTTGGGTCAAATATGAACATTTACAAAGTTAATTTAAATCAACTTTTGCTTGGATTTGTCCGTATTTGACCTAACCATGAGTTGAAACTACAGTATGTATTTTTCCTTAAGTAAATAACCAGGGAGGATTCAATGCTCTCATTTTGAATTTCAGCTGGATTCAAATGGGAACGCTCCAAACTCTACACATGACAAAGAAGACTTTGTAAGCAGATCCATCCCATCACAGGTGACCTCAGTTAAAGATGTGTGTTAGCGCGGCCTCATGCCTGTGTCATTCACTAAATGTGTTGTGTTCAGTATACGGGACGCATCACAGCTGTTTGGCCTTCCTGGCAGCTGGAGTCAGCGCCTCCCTTAATACAGTTCCTTCAGTCACCATGTGTTTCTGGTAAGTTCTGAACATGTTATATATTCTTTGACAAGTGTAACCGAATACAACAACACTCCCAACTGTCCTACAACATACAGCTCAGAGGTTGTTATAAAATCCATTACAAGCCCATCATGGCCTAAAATCCTTCAAATAGATCTAAAGTCATGAGAAGCATTGAGGAAGTTAAATTCAATTTATAAACTAGTTCAATTTAGAAATGCAAAATGACTTATAGTTTTGAAGTTTTACCTCTTTATTAAGTATTTAATTCACGATTATTATTATTCACCCACTGGGAGATATTGTATTTGTGTTAAGCATAAACTCCCTTTTTTCAGCAAATAAGACTTTCTTCTTGATTTAAGAAATTTTTGATATTTGTACGAGAAAACAAACACATTTTTCCCATACAGTATATAAGCCCTAAAAATAATTATTTTTAATTTTCTACAAATAAAATAAATAACACATTATACAGCTATATTATACAGCTTCACTATAATAAAACCATGGTTAATTTTACGTTAATTTGGAGTTTTTTAAAAGTACACACACATGCTTGCCAAGTTGTGTTTAAGTCAGGTACTGTTTCATCATTAAATTAATTTTTTTTTTACTTTTCAGAATATTAGCTTGAATTATTGAAATGATTAGTGACCAGAGTGCATTTTATAGACAAACAAACAGAGAGAGAGAGAGAGAGAGAGAGAGAGAGAGAGAGAGAGAGAGAGAGAGAGAGAGAGAGAGAGAGAGAGAGCTCTCTTTTGAAAGAACAGTGCCAAACGCAGCCGTTAGTGTAATTAACACATCTTGGAGTTTGTAACATGATCAAGTTAGATGGTTGTTTTCATGTAAACTGATAGATGGGGCTTTGGCAGTCGACAGCAATACTGTCATGCAAACAAATTACAAACGTTCAGTCATTTCCCACTCACATGCATTAATGTGTCTACCCTAGATTCATGTTAGATACATCTCAAACGTTTTAATGTGCAAAGCCGCTGAGAAAAGTATTCTGGGCATGTTAGTCAAAATTATAGATTGAATACACTGTAAGTCACCAAATGTATATGTAATGTAATGTAAATGTAAATATTTTAGTTATGCAGTATTTCATTCACAGTTTTGGGGATTGGTGCATTTTTACAAACCACTAAAAATGCTGAACATTTCTGATACAAATGACCATTTATTCTATTTCGAAAATCAAAGTAGTTAAAATAGTTATTTGTCTGGAAAAATATTGGGCCAGCAATAAGAAGCAACTTATCTATTGGCTAAATAGATCAATAGTAAAGGAGTATTCTTCCTTTTTAGCAATTGATATAACTTTGTATAGCACGTCTCATATTTTTCATCATCTTGCTTTGGATAAGAGGTAATCTGATAAATGCGACATTTTTAAGAGTAAACTTCCCTGCAAAGTAATATTAAAAACACAGACAAACCAAATTCTGCTAGCATCGCTTGTCAAAACAGCACCTGTTATTATAGCCACTTGGCAAACCTCAACATTTCACCAGTTTTATATTATCAGACTTCCCAGCATGGCATGCTTCCGTGTTGTCCTATCAGTGGGTTTAAATGTGCTGATATGATATCACACAGCTAAACGTGACAGATGAACTGAAATGCTATTACTAATTCTGACCTGGTAAACGTTAGCTGGTTCACATTAGGTTTTGTAGGTGTATATATCTCAAGAGTATTGAATAGTGTGGAAGGGCTACTAAGTAAAATTAAGAGTTACCAAGAAATGCTGTGTTTCTTTGGATGTGACCCTGATAAATCATGTATTTAGGCCCGGCTGCCATCTGTCAATTACGTGATTGTTCTGTCTGTGTAGTGCAGCTGGGACTCACTAGCTTGCTAATAATCAA
This sequence comes from Oreonectes daqikongensis, assembly GCA_026939265.1. NCBI lineage: Eukaryota > Metazoa > Chordata > Actinopteri > Cypriniformes > Nemacheilidae > Oreonectes > Oreonectes daqikongensis. Next base: position 682,676 of record JAOTQM010000449.1, on the reverse strand, counting down.
ATTCAGAAAACTGCTGGTATATTTTAATATAATAAAAACGATAACTGAATTTATTAATGAAGATTGATTCAGGTCATATTTAGGCTACCTATGTGTTTAACTTGTCATACATTTGGTAATGAGATGATCATAGAGCTCCATATATGGTCACAGTTGTAAATTTCCCACAGTGACCAAAAAAAGACTGAGATAACTTTTGGTTTTAAGTGACCCATGATAAAGTTGATGAGACCCCTTAATGGGGCTTGTTTTTCCAGCCAACATATCTTGCTGTTTCTACATTGTACTTTGACAGATACAGTTTAATAGAATTCTCTTTAATAGAACTTTTTTGTCTCCCAAAAATTATGCTCATAGATTTAAGGCCTCCTACGCCAATGCACATTAACTAGCGTTGGCGCACAGGAGCACATGGACAGATACAGAATTGGTGCATCAAAGTAGCAATAACTAAGATGAGAATCACATAAGTAAATTGATTATCCTGTTAGTGGACTAAACAGTTATTGTTTGCGGTCTGTGCAGTGTCTCCGGGCCTGAGCTAACATGTAAACTCTGCAAACAGATCAAATAAATTGACTTGGTCTAAATTTGCGAAGAGTGCAGAATTAGAAAATGTAGTTTTACCTACTTAATTCGTTACATATAATCTTATTTTTAAAATCTGACATCTTATGAGCCATTCAAAGGTTCCCCACAGTCATGTGTTTTTTGTATTTCTTTTTAATTCATTTGTGAATTAACCCTTTAGTCTATTTGTCTTTGTCAGATCCTTTATTTGACAGACATTTGTTCCACAAGCATGTCTGCACAAGACCTCCATGTACACACACAGCATGGAACACAAGCAGAAGTAGACTGCAGAAGAGACAAACATAAAACACGACTACAACTTCCAGATTAGTTAGAAAAGTAACATAAAACACATTTTCACTCGAAGGGTTTCATAAGAGCGCTGGCCTACAGCATCTCCAACACGGATTTATGTGGATTAGCTATTTTAGGGATTGTCTGCCTATCTCAGCCAGTGTGTAAATGTTTTTGGAAAATAGAACATTGAATAGAATAATTCATTTAAAAGTTGTTTCAAAGTGTTAAATGTTATTTTAATTGGTTTAATTTAAGGCATTTTCAACTTCATCTTGGTTTTGTTAACAGTACATCTTTTAAAAGTAGTACATATGCAGCCCTTATACACTGTATGCTAAAATTGATGTATAGTTATATGTAGAAATATGTAGAAGTTAAAGGCAAATGTTTTACAGATTACATTTACACTTTGATATTGCGTTTGTAGGACATAAATAGAATAGCAAATAAAGACTGTTGTAAGAGAAAGGAGACTTGTCTTGGCAATCTATTGTTTTGTGCATAAAAGAGAGGAGCACTCAGTGAAAGGTAGAACTGAATTTGCCCGTACTGGTTTTCAATTCAGCCCGGGGCACATAGCAGTTCGCATTCTTCCCAAATACACATGGAGAGTTTCAGTGACACAAACAAGCGATCTGTTTTACACAGTGTTCCATCTAAAGTCCATGTAAAAAATACAGCCACTTTTCAATGTTAAAGAGCGCGGAAAATGCACTGGAGAGCAAGCGCAAACGCGCAACGGTGCCAAAAGCCCTCCAGATTCCCACCAAACGATACATGGAAGCAGTTTGAAGAAACAAGTCTAAAAGACAAACACATACCGTAATAAAGGTAACCATAGCATCGGTGAGTAAATATTCAGAAGTGCCGACATGAAGGTGATGAATTTATAACGAATCCTTTCTGAAAGTTTCCAAATAGAACGCGCGCAGTGCGTGCCGAGAGGCTTTACTGGCGAGCAGAGCGCACAGAGCTCTCTCTCTCTCTCTCTCTCTCTCTCTCTCTCTCTCTCTCTCAACAAGCGTAATCTTCTACTCTCCTGTACACATCGAGCATGGACAGATGGCTTTTATGGGGTTTCTGTGCTTAGTCCAAAGCGATGCTGTTCTCTCTTTACTCAAATACAGCGCACTGGTAACATTTTTAAAACTTTTGACTTTTTCATTAAAAACATAACCAACTATTATTAGCCTACATTTTATATTGGTTTTCGATTATTAATTCAAATGTAAACTTTGATTATGTATATCATATTGATTATGTATATTTGAAAATATAGGCTATATATTAATATTTGGATATATGAACTGTTGATTGTGTGGACATGTGGTTTAATAAAGATTTTATGAAAGTTATTCATCATCCAAACTGTTTTTGTTTAAGCAACAAAGCTGCCAGAGATTAAAGTAACTTTTATAGATTTTTTTATGTTCCCTTAAAAATAATAAACATGGATACTTTATCAAACCCATGGTTATTTTGTGGTGTACTATAGTAACCATGCTTTTTTTTAGTAAAAACCATGGCTTATTTTGAAAGGGCTTAGTTTCGTAACAAAAGACGCTTTAGGACGTACAAGAACATTATGTATTAGTCATGTACTCTGCTGTATTGCTGTAAAGTTATTCAAAAGATCATAGGCATGTTTTAGCTCTCAGGCATTCAACGTGACTCAGTATAGAGCTCCATAATCTTTACTTCAAACTGAGTGTTATAAAGGCATCCTCATACGTATGCAAGCAGACAGAATGGGAAAGTCATTTTGTAATGGGCAGGGCAGGTGTGACAGGAAACGCACATCAGCCTCTGTAATCCTCTTTTTTTCTTGTTTGTCACTGTAGCTTTCTCTCATTTTGCTTGCTAACATTGCATTGTTGACAAACATAAATCAATACAGTATTTGCTTGTTGAATGTTGCTTGGCAACGAACACACATGGGACAGTCAATATAAAAATGGCACATGCCAGTCATGTTGGTCCTCATGAGATGATCCTTTCCATACATGGTTCACATTTTAAATATTTCTGTGAAAGTCAATGGAAAGCAATGGAAACTGTCCAAGTTCGCCTGCTCTTCACAATGTTTTATTTTAAGATTTAAAAGCAGCTTTTGCCAAAAAATATATCTGTTTCAGCAGCAGTGATTCCCAGCAGATATATGGCAGTCCCTAACTTTTATTTGCTCCTAAAACATCACAGACTACTAACACAATCCACATTTCACGTTTAAACCAGCAAATTAAATACTTGCCTATCCAACGTATCCAAATTGATGTGGAATAAATTTAACTGTTTGGAATAAATGTATGTAACTATTACAGTTTACATAAACACCAATAACCCATGCACTTACAATACAGAAGAATCTAAAAGTGAAATTGATGTCAATTGTAAACACTGGGTGATAATGACAAAAAACACGTATACAAACCACAACACATGCTAACCATGCCAAGTTTACGGGTTCGATTGCCAACAACATGCTTTATAAATAATAATAAATATGTGTAAATGTGTTAAAGTGCACGGTGGTGTGCTCACACACTTCATTCACTCCATTCACTTTATTTATATGCATGTGTGAGAGAGAAAAATACGTTTGGTTAAAAAATTGTTGTCTTGTGATGGACAAGGACCCATTTCAAATTCATAAACATCCCATATTTCATCATCACATTCACAGTTGCTGAGCAATAAAAGCAGAAAAGGATGTTGATAATGATGATACATTTCCATTCTGTAATCACAAACAGCGTGACCACAGCTGTGCTCGAACAGGCCGCCTGCCATTGTTTAGTTGCACATCACAACAACCCAGCACTGGAAGAGCGGACACACATTTAATTTTGCACAATCGGTCATGTGATGGACTGCTGAAATTCTGTTGGACAACGTCAAACACTTAATGAACGAATCCTTTTTGTTGAATTAAAACTCAAGTGCTTTTAATAATGCTGTTTCGTGTGCTGGCCATGAGTCAGTCTGAATGTTTCAATTCTCATGAATGAATTGGGAGTGAATTGGGTCCTCAGGTTGGGCCAGGTGCGTGTGTGTGTGTGTGTGTGTGTGTGTGTGTGTGTGTGTGTGTGTGTGTGTGTTTTGTCAGAGAGGAATGCAGGGCACACCTTACATGCATACACTTTAGGGTTATGTTAACCTCGGCATACATAGTTGCTCTTGCCTTTGAAATAATGTCACACAAAAAAACACAATAGACTGCAACAATGCAGGCACCTGTGGTTGGTTAAAGGAGTTCCCCATCTAAGTGTCTCCTTTTTATTTCTTTTAATGATGGAGAACCTGTTGAGTAGTCTACACAGTTAATCTGCCCGCTGACAGCTCACAAAGCATGTGTATCAAAACAGCGTTTAAGATGATTCTGAAACATCTTGATGTTCTCGATGAGTTATACACTGCCAAACAAAATATTTATACATTTCATTTCAAAGCGTGATGGTCTGTTTGCACTGCGTTTATTTGTGTGTGCTGCACTTCACAAGAGGTTTGAGGCATTACACGGATGAAGTATGAAATATGCGTTAAACTGAAAGATTGAAAGATTTCAGGAGCTGAAAGATTTCTGCTAAGCCGTTACAACATGTCTTCACTGACATGAGGAATTCTGCTAAGTTAACATTTCACACCACAAAGGTTTTGATGAGCACTATGACAGATGCTGCTTAGCATCAGTGCAGATACAATGTTTGTGTTGTTTAGCTGTCCAGTTTGAGCATTGTTAAAGTCTTCTCACTCTCAGAATTCTTCCTTTCTCTTGATAGATGTTTCCCACCTGGGCCGTTGGGCCCTGGGGCCGTCGGGGCATTGATCTCTGCCCCGCGTCACAGTAAGCCACGGATTCAGAGGAAGGTGAGAAAGACGTATCGGGGAGAGGGAATGAACAAGGGAGGTGAAAGCGCTGCTGTCCATGCAGCAGATCGAGTTTCTGGCCCGGCCTATTACAACCGACACCCCAGCTGTACGTATAAACACACATACACGAAACCAGCGAGGATAAATACACATGTATCACGTTGCTGTTTAAGACAAGCTGTGAAAAAGCAGCTTGAAATGAATGTGAGTGAGTGGATTTTGAGAGAAAATGTGCTGAAAGCGTGTCACATTCTTGTTTAAACTGCGTCCTCATGCAGCAAACGTTCGCCTCCTGGTTCCTGTCCCACCACATTTCTTTACTTTGTTCTCACATTTAGGCGTTCACTGGTGGTCTTTCCTCCCCTCTCCCTGACTCGTATCCTGTGGAAGTGTTGAGGCTTTTTCTTCGCTGCGTCTCTTCCCCTGGGTCCAGACCGGCCCGCACCGCCTCTCTTCCCTTTCACGCTCTCAAGCATCGCTGCTTTGTCAACTCTCTTTGCAAGTCGCTTTGTATTTTAAGTGTTTCTCTTCAGACAGGCCGAACACGGCAGCGTTCACACGAGCACCAGGGAGTTCTCGGAGACCCGACGCCGGGTCCGAACCGCCAGGGGGTTGAGACGTGCCCGTTGCTGCAGACAGGGCCTCTCTTGTGCTCTTTGTCCGCCTGGAGAAAGAGACGAATCACACAGTGCAGACCGCTGACCTGAAAAGCAATGCAGAGAGTGCAGAGTAACTCAAGGCCCGGGTTCAGCTTACCTGCCGGGCCGCTGTGAGAGGAGAATGGAGTACTCTCTCCACAGGGTTAGATTGCCCATTGAGATAAGAGCCAAATACCATACGAGAGTTGTTAAGCAATACTGCTACAACACAAGAGACAGATAACACACAGCGGTCAGAGCCCGGTGGGGAATGTTAGCTTACAGAGTTAAGCGGTACTGAAATTGCATCAAGTCTGTGAGAGGGGGTTTCCAAACCGGCTCTGTCAAAAGAGTCTTATTGTTGCAGCGCTCAAGTGCCATATCTGAACATAAATGCTGTACACTATAGAGCCAACATGTTATGTAATATTATGTAAAAGTCAGTGAACAAAAAAATCTATTTAAGTGAAGGTTTATATTACACATTATTTTATAAATATATATAATGTTCCAGTATATGTTAAATAGTATTTAAGTATGTATGTGACAAATTGTTTGGCAAAAAAGGGAAACTAGGAAATAAAGCATATATTGACTATCAATTGTTAATATTTTGTTGATTCTTCCTTGGTTATGAATTTTGACATTGATAACCAAGTAAAACTGAGCCCCATTGACTTCCATTGTACGGACACAAAACCATTGAGACATTTCTCAAAATATCTTCTGCAGTGCATCAGAATATCTAATGCTCTCTGAGCAAGTAAACCCCAACTAAAATCCTCTGTAAGGTCCGGCTTCCTGTCTGAAAGCAATTTAATCAGTTTGTAGAAAATATTGTAATGTTCACCTTGGCAGCAATGTCATTAAGAACCTCAATAAATTGTGTTGTTTTCCACATGTTATGCAACACTGATAATCTGACACGGGTGAACTGAAGGCTATCGGTTTAGGAGAGTTCATCGCGCTCATCGGTATATGCTACCCGACAGTGAGATTAGCAGGTGCTTTTACCTTACTGATGTTTGTGAAGATGAAAGTCAGAGTCGAACAGTTTTGATGTGTGTGTGTGTGTGTGTCGGTTGCGGTGTCACACATGATGGGCAAGTGGGATTTTACCTGGACTTGACAGTCAAAAGCAATTGAAATGTAAGCCCAGGATCAAAGCTGGGTGTTGAAAACGACCCCCATCCTCTCCAAACCGCCACACCGGGTCTTCTGCATAGCCTCAAGTTTCAATTGAGATCAAAGTTGGCGCTCTCTCTTGTAGCCACATTTGGCATGCATCAGGATTGTATTTCATGTCTTCTTGCCCTCTGGTGTTTGGATGGATCACAACCTGCCCACATTTTACAGGGAGTGACTGAAATACCGAGTGACTAATGATTAACTTCTTGATCAGATGTGACCAAGAATGCTAACAGGAGCATGTGTTTCATGGAGACCTGCATGTGCGGCTGCTCCTCTGGACATGGGTGGCTTGCACTGTTGTGTTTGGCAAGAACGCAGAACATGGGTGCTTAGGAAGACAGACAGTTTGTGACAGGTGCAGACTTCATAAAATCATCTATGCTTTAACATAAAAGTAATGTGATTTTGCCAGGAAAATCCAGATAGACTTCATATTGGTAAACTGCTAAATTTGTGAAAAACTGCCAAAGCATCTGAAGTTTGACTTATTCTTGTCTTTGTAAGATTGAAAAGTGTAGTGTAACAAATATTGTTACGTGATACAGGCCAACCTCTCTCTCTCTCTCTCTCTCTCTCTCTCTCTCTCTCTCTCTCTCTCTCTCTCTCTCTCTCTCTCTCTCTCTCTCTCTCTCTCTCTCTCTCTCTCTCTCTCTCTCTCTCTCTCTCTCATGTCACAATCTCACATGTTTTTTGTGCCAAGGCTGTGACTGTGAGACACAAAGTGGATCTTATCTAAACATTTCTTTCTAATTTTATCGTTTATCTTTATCTGGTTTTACTCCACCGAAATGCAAACAGAGAAGTGAAGAGGGAGATTTGCCTGTACTTCACGCAGATAATCTTGCATTTCATTTACGGACACTTAACCCACAGATAATAGTTTATATTAGATCTTCAGCTGAAAGTTTATTTCAACACCCGAGTGTTGAGGAATGTCATCCGACAGACGGTTTCATTTTACCTGCAGCCTGCACCTACTACCAAAACTTTTTGAAGTGCTGACAGAGACTTTTCTTTTACATAAGTGGTTTAGTCTAATAAAACGGAGGTGTCTTTTCTGCTCATAGATGACTGATAATCCAGAGGACAGAGATAAGAGGGCGTGTTAGAGTTTGAGTGACAGCAGTGACATCACGATCGATGGGTTGACTCGCAGGTTAAAGCTCTTTGCCTCTGACTTTGATATTGTCAGTGTGTGATGCTGGGAAGCTACATCATCTTTTTGTTCTTTGTGTGTCTTTAATAACATTAGAGGTCATTGTGTTAATGTTGTTTTGGGAGATACAAAAGAGACCTGACCCATACACCTTTCTGGATATAATGATAAGATCATTTGTGATTGTATTCATCATTACTGTTGGAAGCAGGACAGGAGCTGCTCGGATCATTTTCCAAACAGGATTATCTATAAGACAGCATTTTCTAGATGACATTGAGCACTCAGTGGGAGTGAAAGATAAGTGTGATATCACACAATGTGAACAACTGACCTCAGATATGTGCAGGAGGCCGTGAATCTTTTTTTTAAAAAATTTATGGAGTTCTCAGTTGTGTTTCATTTAAGTATCGACTTCTTCTTAAATGTCTCTGCTAAAATATAAATAAATAAAACCGATAAATAAGGAGATAAATAAAAACAGAAACAAATGAGAGAGATGTTAAAATCCCTGAAGAGTATGGAGGTATATGAATGTAGATTGTAGAGTTATGCTGGATTGGGGAAAATTTGATGAGAAATTTTTTAATTAAGACCTTCAATAATATTGACTTTTGATTGCAGACTTAACAAATCTGAGCTTATTGTTGACATTTAATGGAAACATTTGTGAGATTTCTGCCTCTTTTTCTGAGGAGAAACAGAAGACTTTCTATTTGCTCTCCATTAATCTCATTTATGTCTAGAAGAAATAACTGAGATATTAAACAAATCTCATCTGTGATTCGGACTGACCCATAGACACCTGTAGTCCATTTGTCCTTGTGTATTCTCGATTCTCACGGTCCAACCCCATCCCGAGTGACGTCAATGTATGAAAGAGACAGTTCTTCTGTGGATCACTCCCTTCTGCAAGGACGTGGACTAAAGTCTGTTACTTTTATGTTTATTTGACAGTAGGTGCACCATCATTAACTCAGGGTGGGTTGTTTGTAAACTTGTTCTGCCACATGTTGGCCAGCATTGTTTTATTGGCCCCAAAATATGTAATTGTTCTTCAATCCTTACAAAATGTCGACCATGCCAATATCATTAGAATACCTTGTAATGATTTGTTGTGTCACTAAATTTTGCTTCATTAAAGATGTTTCATTTTCTATATATATCCAAATCACATAAATGTTTTTTAAAGAAAATATGCATACAATATTGTTATTTTATATAAGTAAATTGTCTGAAGTGTGTTTTCTCTTTCTTTCTTTCTTTTTCTTTCTTTCTTTCTTTCTTTCATATTTTTATTTTTAATTTCATAATAAAAATAATTGTATGTCCTGTCATATCTGACTGGCAATGCACCGCATTTGTTCCAGTGAATGGAACAGACAAGGTGTAAAAACACTTTGGCAGTCTGATATATACTTTTTTTTATCTTTTCCCTGAACTTTTATACACTAGTCTAAACACCTCTGCAGACAGTGTGTGTTGATGTATCGGTTACGACAGCGGGACGTTTTGTCACGGCTTGGCAAAATTAAATCCAATGTGATTTCAGAGTTCAATTTCACTGGCTCCTGTTGAACCCGCTGTGGTCCCGGCGCTGTCATCATCAAGACATTTTGACGAACTGTTCAGAGACATTATTTGATCTACTCGTGTCATATTGACCTCCTGCCATTCACTTCTGCTTATTTAACAAAGAGTGTGGACTCACGTGTGTGCAGTGTATATTACTTTATGTAAACATGAACCCAGGGCTTCAGTGTTTTATCATTTGCATATTGTGGTGCTTTTGCACATACAGGCATGTGTTTCTGCATCAATAGAGACAGCAAATTTAAACATGTTGTCATTAACTTGGATTCATTTACAGCTTTCCATTCTGATTTGACGTTTTTGGAATGCGCACAACATTTTCCCTCTTTCCAAAGTTTACATCACCTAATATTAAATACAAACTATATTTCTGCAATGAAATAACGTGCATGCACAAACTTGTATTGTTATTCCACAATACCTTCATTGTTTTTATAGGACTCGAGAACCCTCCTGATGAAGGCCGGGGTTTCTTAAAGATGTTCATGAGATGTTCCACGTTCGACACTGTTTTGGCTGCGTGAGTGATTTAGAGCGTTCGAAAAATGCATGTGTGTGCATGTGCGAATGCGTGTGCATATTTGAGCTGTAGCAGTATGTTTTCTACCCTCTTCCAGCTGTCAAACTTGAAATTGTAGTGTAGAGAAATTAAGCCCTGAGGAGTACAGTACAGGTTTTGAGAAACCTGGAAACAGGACATGTTAGAAGTGTACTAACAAATGCTGGCCGTTCTGAACCAGAGTGATGGTGATTGTACACATATATCAAATGTCTGACACGGCGAACACATTATTTACCTGTATATGTTTGGCCACAACATCCATCAGATGTGAATTATGCGAAGTTAACATGTCATTTTATCTTTATGCAGACAGGTAATCAATATATTCACATTTTGTATTCCGGTAACCATACACGGCTTTCAATTTACCCTCATTTAATCTCCATTACAGGCACGGTCAGGAATTCTCCACCTCAACATCCGAGAGTCTGAACAAGGGCAGTGGAAACCCACTCCAACAGTTCCCCGCCGTATTACTTACATTATTTGCATTTGATTATGTTAGATTCTTACAGCAGTTCAATGAGTGATCACTGATGTGTACCTGAGCAACCAAAGAGCAGGAACCAAAAGAACAGGTATCATTGTTCACCTCCACGGTAAGAAGTGCCTCTCCTGTGTGTGTGTGTGTGTGTGTGTGTGTGTGTGTGTGTGTGTGTGTGTTCTTCAGATGAGACGTGGTTACCTGGATCTTTCCTCTGAGGACATCTAAAGGTGAAAGCTGAGAGCTACAAAGACAGAGGTTGTGATGTCTAGGCAACAGGAAAGTGTTTGGAAACAGAAAACATTCAGTATTCCCTGTTGATGTTGACGGACTATTGCTTTAGGTCATCATATAGTGTACATTACAGTTGCAGTTCGAGACATGCACACGGGAAGATGTTTCAGGTTAACATGTGAACCTGAGGTGTTCCCCATGGCTCGGCATGCTGTCTGTAGGCATTACGGCAGTGATTTTGCAGCTGTGACTCATGCATTGCTTCTTCTCCAGCCTAGACATGCTGGAGAGCTCTTGTGGTTGACAGAAAGGCAATATTACTGTAATGACCTCCAGAAAGAGCAATTTGCACATTTGCAAGAAATAATCGACAGTCAGACATTAATTTTCTCAAAATAAAGCCAGACGGAGTGATCCAAATGCAAGGTGGACTGGATGTAATTCTGCTGACTTGGACAGAGGTTTATTATTGAGTTACACACATACATGCTAATGCATTTGACCAAAGAGAGCATATACTGTGTATGTATATATATATATATATATATATATATATATATATAGGGGTGTTTTTTATATTAAATATATTAGGCTGTCTGCTGTGGAAAACAAGATGTGGCTTGTCTGTCTGGTGTAATATAATAATGTTTAGGGTGGAGAGAAGATAGAAACATTTAAATGTCACGTGCAGTTTTTATTTAGTGACATCACAGTTTTCAGTTTGAGGCACTTACGGGAAGATATTTTTGGCATTATTTGTGGCTACAGAGCGTATTTAAACCTGTTTGCCTTTTGAGCCTGGAGAACCCTCTGTTTTCAGATGGAGAGTAAATCTTAAGTCTCATCTGTCTTAGATATTTCTCCTGAAAAAAGAGTCTCATTAGTCTCATTAGACACAAATGTCTTCATTAGTTTTAGAAGAGATCTCAACAATGCAATCAAAAGACATTTGTCAAACATTTCTCATCAAATTTACTAAAATCCACATTATTTTACACCTCCATTATCTTTGTATTTAAACAATTCTCACATTTTTTTCTGTTTCATTTCTCCTATAACAGTTTGAGGAGAAACATCTCAGATTTAGTTGATACTTCACTAAAACAACTCCATCACCTGAGCTACGAAAAAGCAATAAAATATTGCTTGAGTTTGACTTAAAAGACAGTATATAATGTCCTAAGAAATAAACAAATATGTTTTGAGAAACCAAAATTCCTCCCACTGACATTAATGCCAATGTGATGCCATCTATATATGTATTTGTGTGCTAGTGGTTACATGTTCACAGACTTTGGAAAAACATGGGACTAAATGACCCAAATATACACGGTTACAGGTAGGACGTGTGATTGCCTGATTTCATTTCTGTCTGGCCACACATAAACATTTGACTATGTGCAGAGTTGCACCCATTTTAAGAGCAGGGCATTGTTTCCCTAAAGAGGGCTGGATCCTCCCTTAGCTTCAGATTTGACGTGCTTTGTGTCGCTAAGCACATGGGACAAACTTCACAATGAAACCATTAATCAAACATAAACTTTGCATTCGTTCCCATGCTGTTTATGAGCCCGTGGGGACAAACAGCCAATTGTAATAACTGTTTTAGAAGTATCCATTTCTCAGGGCACAAATCACCTGACCTTTTAATGATTGATTTTTATCGTACTATTAAATTTCCATTCACTGAACGCTTGGATAATGCGTTTAATGCGTATTTGACCTTTTCTGCAGGTGATGATTTACTGAGGGAACACGTCCTTTTGATTATAGTTATTACCTGAGAGAACAACCTTGTCTGCACTTGCTCGCTCTTTAGGTTGACATGCTGTGTGGCTGTGTTGCTGAGTGACACATCGTACAGCGCTTTAAGAAAATTAAGAAACCAATGTCAGGGAAAATATAATAAACTTTGCAAATGCACAAACACCTTTAATGTGAAACTTTCACCCTCCCTGTGTCCCACACATGCAAGCCTCCACTTCCTCACAGAGTAATTCAGCCGGAAATGCAGGGGAAGTGTGATTACGGCCCGGCGTGCACACATGGATTAAAAAGTGTAGATTATGCTGCCATTGTGCAGGAACAGGGAGAGGGGACACCGTGCGTGTAGTCCCACTTCTGTACGGGCGAGCAGCAATAAATCAATGAATCTGGATTGAGGGATTACTGCGACATCACTCGGCCGGTTAATTAGAGAGAAACGGAAGCTGAATCAAGACATTACAGGGTTACTGGGTGGGACGGGAAGGTGGACAGGAACTTTACATTAGATGGGAATAAATGAATTGTATTCTGCATTCTGGCACACTTATGTAATGAGTCTTTCTGAACATGCAGTGAGATGTGTTTGGTTTTACTTTTTAATATTACATTATACATAAAAATAAACAGCAGGATGCAAAAGTCTGAGATCAAACATAAAATCCAAGAAATGTTTTAGCAGGCCTATTCTGGAACATTGAGAAAATCAAGAAATCAAACATAAAACACATTTGTTACATTGACCACATTAACTTCTTTTGTAGAACAAATGATATTTGCTGATTTCCACTGAAGTTCATCAGGTTTGCACAGACTTGTGACATTAATGCCATTGGTTTGAGTGCATGCTGCCAAACTAAAGTTAGGACGAAATACTAGGAAATTCACAAGTTCATGTTAAGTTTTCAGATCAGATTCTGTCCCCTGTCAGGTTTAAAGCAGGACCTAGACGAAAAGAAAAACAAGCTCCTTCAACCTTGTCATGTGTAGGTGAATTTCATGCTTGTCATCTTTGCTACATTAGACAAGTAGGCGGCTGGGGAAATCGGACATAAAGCAGAACTCGGCCCTTTGCCAGTCCCAACAGAAACGTCTGCCCGGTCGATCACTACGCTAAAATCAGACCATCCCAGGCCAGGATCCCTCGGGAAATCTGCATCCAGCATTTTCTCACAAGGGCGCAGCGATGCATAAATCCTGCACGTATGACACTTGGGGTTCAGTATGGGGAAGTGAAACACTGAGCTAATCGGGTTTTAAAGACATGTCATATGTGTCTTGGGGTCTGAGGTAGGAGGATGGGGTCAAGATGAACTATTAATGGAAACGTTAAAAATGCCAGCCTGTGTAAATGACTCAATATTTTCTCATGTGGGCCGGTAATATGTTATACAGATTAATTATTAGACGGAATTAAGGAGGTGCCTGTTACATGCCACTAGGATAAAACTTGCTCAATAAAATGTCAGTGCTGTGATGATAATGATGACAAACATCTGATATGTTGGTGTTAAATCTGACATCATGTGTTTATATATTTGTTCTGTAATGTTACTGTATATTTCCTTCTCCCCAAGTGTGTTACTCAAGGGCAAATCACATGATAAACTAGGATAATAGCGACCCCCAGTGGAGGGCGCAAAGTATGGCGCATAAAAAGAAAGAATTTGATGGTGAAGACACCCATTTTATACAATTAAACAAAAGCTGGGCAAACAATCATAAAACCCTCAAATATTGTACCCTAACGCTTTAACAATGTTTTCATAGGTCTATATGTAGGCCTTATATAGGCCATCCAAACCTTGCCACATGGGTGTTATTTCTAATGAATCTCATTAGCTGGTAATGCAAAACACATGTAGACATTATGCAACAACTATTAAAAGATGTCTGGGAGAGCTGTCAAATGTGGGTGAAGATTTCCGCAACCGGATATTCACATATGTGTCTCCTTTTGCTACTCTTATACATATGACTGTAACAGAAAACTATTAGATAAAAGATATGTATTACATACATCAATCGAAACACAAGTTTAACTAAACACCTTGTTTCTAGACAGTGGGTAGAATATGTCAGTGTTTCCCAATCCTCGGGGCACCCTTCCCAGAATCTTTAGATGTGTCATCTAAGAGAAACATCTAAAACATTCTGGGAGGGGTTACATCAGCTGGTTAGAAAAAGAAATGTCTCAAAGCTCAGTAAAGCACATTTGTGCCATATGCCTAGGACTCTTGTTTTGACATTGTGTGGTCTTGTTGAAAACTTAGGTTTGTATGAGTTGATGGTCAACCTGAATCATGAAGCATTATAAAAACTTAGAGATCCAAACATTTCTCAAAAGAACCATTCCTATAACATTTATATAAGTTCTCATGTGTATATTCATCCAGCACTGGATAAAAGTACATTCTGTTATGTCACAGCGTGCTGATGTAACGGCAGTCACCAGAGAACCCAATGAACTCCAGCAACTCCCGGTTACACTGCTGTGCCTCTTTTCTATGATAGATCATTACACAAGTTCAATATTCATCCATTAAACCATCATGAAAATCACTTTTGTCAAAGAAGTTGAATTTATACCCAGGTTATGGTCTGGAAAAAAAACAGGAATCAGAAAATGAAATACTGTACACCTGAAAGCTTTTTTCATGACTCATGTTTTTAATTCATGGTGGGGATATGT
The DNA here is from genome assembly GCA_026939265.1 of Oreonectes daqikongensis. Lineage (NCBI taxonomy): Eukaryota > Metazoa > Chordata > Actinopteri > Cypriniformes > Nemacheilidae > Oreonectes > Oreonectes daqikongensis. Next base: position 667,622 of record JAOTQM010000449.1, on the reverse strand, counting down.
GAATCCCAGTGCCAAGCTTTAAAGAATAATCAATATTCATAAACTCTCATTAATGTATGGACAATAACATGTGTTTGTCAAATGGCAACCAAAAGAATTTACAATTTAAGAAGACAAAATGACAAAGTGAAGAGAAGGTACATGAATATCTTGACTTTAGAGTCACAGATTATGATAAACTGGACAGATTTCTGGCACAGGGCACAAAGGAATAAAATCAAGGGGGAATGAACAACAAAGTTGCTTTACAAGAACTTCATGGCTTAGACTTGGTAGCATTAAGGTTCAGCTCAGAACTGCAGTACTTTCCGCAGTCAATAAATAGATCTGAGAGATTTTACATTATAGTTCCATTATTTGAGTTTTCTAAATACAGCACATATGAGTAAACATATTACATCATGGCAAATACTGGTGGCCTCAACATGCAGCAAAGATCATTTTTTCTGTAGGGCATTATTTTAGTATTTTTGAAGGATCAGAAAATAAACAACCTTCATGAGTTCATACAGTGAACCAGACTCTTATAATGGTAACCAATTGACAGGGAATATACCATGTAGATAAACTCATTATGGCATGTTCCTTGTATTATCTGGAAGCATACTCAAGTCTGTTGTATGTGTGCTTGATGTATAGGCCAGTGGCTTTATCTTCACATAAGTGCTCGTCTGCAGGGGACACCTCATCATCGTCTCTTTGTGGTGCTTCCTATGCGATTCATGCTTCTACTCATCTGAGGAAAGTGCACGTTTGGAGTTCTGGCAGTCGGCCCGTAGAGGCCCAAGTTTCTTGCAGCGGTGGACTTGCGAGGCGTTTTGATGCAGGGGAATGGAGAGAAGATCTGTGGTTTCGCAGGTTCCTCTGCTACGTTTAAGGGGCTTCTTCTGATGGAGCTGCCACTTTCTGAGCTAGAAGAGTCTAATGATGGACGACACGTGGAGGTGACACGTGAAGATGGAGAAGTCGAGTTGGGCTCCACATCTGGTTCGGGATCCGGAGGTTGTGTAGGAGGCTCGGTTAAAGTTGCATCTTCCAGTTCGAGAGAAGACAGCTGGTTCTCTATCTGTTGGACGACTTCTTCTCCACAGCTGTGGTCTTGCGAAGAGACATCAGTGCTTTCAGCCACCACGGTCGTCTGTTCAGACAACTCCACCTTCTGCTCTTCATCCACTTCTTCTTCTTCAACCCCTTGTTCCTCACTTTTTTCTTTGGGCGCTTCTTCGGTTTTGCTCATGGAGGATTCGTCGTCCTCTACTTCCAGAGAATCATCAAAACCAAGCTGGGCCCGTGCCCTGGCGATGTTCCTCCGGTGGGTGCGCACATGGCTGCGCCAGGGAGAATTAAGCCTGGCCCGGGACGTCTGGTCCTGGCTAGGGGTCGAGTGGCCTTGGGGGTGCATTCCTCCATTATGAATGATACCATTCTTTGAAGACTGCTGACCAGGCCTGGGCTTCCTACCCAGAAGAAGATGGTTGACCACAGGGGAGGGACCAAGTTGGGAGGCAAGGATGCTGGTGGCTGGACATTTATCTGTAAAGAATCAATGTCAACATGTCAAAAAGAATCAATGTCAACATGTGAGCAGATGGTTTTAGACATGAAAGTGTGTTTGAAACCCATTTTACATACACAATGTGATATCAGAATGAAACAAGCAGAAAATAAGACTGTAAAGCAGGGCCAGATTTGATCCATAGGGTTAATTTTGTCTTCCTTAACTGCTTGTGCAATCTCCTGCACACCATGTCTAACCAAAAAAGAATTACATTATGCTTGATAATTAGTTCAGCATTCACCACAATTTTGATTATTGTGCAACCCAAGAAGAGACCCAACACCAATCAAACCATTTCTGCACCACAGGCACCATCAAACATATCTATAGTTGACCCATGACGATCAGTACCAGTGTTTTGGTTCTGTGCTTTCCTGGTTTGATGAGGTTCAATAGTTTCAGCTTCCACTGGAGGTCCTGGGAAAAATGTCACATACACATACTGACTAATATTAAACAATCATTCTCAAAGATGAATCCCAGTTTGCAATGATTTATACGTTTATGCGATTTCAGGGGTGACGTCAGTTTGAAATAAAATATAACACAATAATATTTCATTATCTGATGCAAATACATTATGCCACTGTATAAATACAAAAAAATCTGTAGCAGTCTCCATGAACCTGTAAAACTAGATGAAATATTTTCTTATCATGTCAATGGCCCTGTTACCTGAATGAATGTAGAGCAGACCGGCTTGCTGCTGTTGTTTTTGTTTAATGCGTGAGTATTGTTTCTTCAGCGCGCTGATGTCAGTGCTCATGCGCTCCAGCATCATGCTGTTGATGGCCGCCTGATGCTCCGCCCTTCCTGCGCCCACCGCCCCGGGACTGAGCTCGGCAATGTTACTGCCATGAGAGCTCTGCGATGCCTTCTGATCTGCAGAGAGGATGAAAAACTGTACATGACCTAATGGGGACACTGTGAGTTGTTAGTGCTTGAATGTTTGGCAGGGAAACTATGAAAAAAAAAATATGGGCCCCTTTCCAAACTATACGGCAACTGAAGAACAGTGCACATGAAGGACAGTTGGAATGTCTTTAAAAACACATCAAATACAAGTAGAACTGACAAATGCATGTGGGAATAAATCCATCTACAGGTGGATTCAGACCGGATAATCAAGGATTATCAGAAGGCTACACTGACAAGAGATCATTATTACTTCCATACTGTCAATATAGTTTAAGTAGCTCATAAAATATTATAGAACTCATAAATGTCTGAATTTGAGGTTTATTTGAAGAGACCCCACAAACATACATCACATTATAGTACTTACACTATTCCCTCTCTGCAATGGCTCTAAATTAATCTACTACCTTAAAACTTAGAAATGCAGATAATGAAATAGTCTTGAATTTATGATCAGAAACTAGCCTTTAAGATGCTTTTGGTATCTCTGGATCTCAGGGGCCAGAAGTCCACCGAGAGGCCCCAGGCAGCCCAGAGCGGTAATGATTGGGTCTTCATCATCCATGTCAACATCATCATCACTCTCCCACCCATGGAGTGCCTGACTATTAAAAAAAATCATTAAAATAATACAAGAGTTTTATTATTGCAGCATTGCCAACCTAATCCTTTGAAACACATTGGATATTCAAAAAACAGAGTGTAAATTTCCTCAAGATGCAGAAAAACATTAAGAATGTATCTTGAAACACATTGTTCTTCACATTCATGCTGTAAGTAATTCATACCTGCTGTTAGATCTGACAGGGGCAGGGAATGGAGTGATGTTGTATGTGTATTTCTCCCTGAGCTCAGCAAGCTGGGGGAATGGGAAGGGAGCCATGGAGTAGACAGTCTGTTGAGAGGAACAAAGGTGCATTACACACATACAAATGCATGTGCTTAGGCTTGAAAAGACTGAAAAATCCAAAAAGGAAAATGCTCACCTGCATGAGTTCATTGGAGTCGATCAGGTTGTGCTCCAGCATCTCCTGTGTCAGGCAGCCCATTGTACTGTAAAACTCATCTGCAGTCTGACACTCCTCAATTTTCCTGTGAGATGTGAAGATAGATTTTTTTATAATCACACAGGTTTCTAATGCGAAGGTTTTTGGAAACTGGTCTTTCATAAACGTACTCTCCGAGTTTGGCCCAGATAGCCAGAGCGACACGCAGCAGCATTTCAGAGCCCTCAAAAAACACAGAGTCCCAGATCTTCAGTACGGTGTGATGGGGCAGACAGGTGGCGAACATGGTGAGAAACCACTGCATGGTGAAGACATTAGTGAGCGGAGGCTCATAGCTGCCTGAAAACACACAGCATTGTGTTAAACAACTAGAGTACTTGACAAATGCAGCTCCTCTGGTTTGTGTTTTCACATATAAATATGACAAACCTCCTCCTTCCCGATTGGCAACTTTCTGTAGATGATGAAGATGCTGAGAAAGTTCTGGGAGCTTCAGTCGTAGCAGATCCCTGAACACTGCCATGTCCACCGAGAGGGCACGCAGGTTATTGGCGAAGTAGCTATCGGGTAGCACCTTATCAATCAAATATACCATCACCTATACAGGAGCAATGAAAATATTTGAACAATTAAAATTCTTAACTAAATATGCATATGTTAACAGGCAAACCTTTAGCGCATCTCCTTCATTTCCCTCTGTGACCTTCAGGATAAGGGCAGCCAGAACATTAAAGCCCTGGCAGTAGCCGACACTCTTGTTCCAGCGGGCATATGCCAGCAGTACCCGCTTTAACACCACCCGGTCCTGTTCAGCCTCCTGCCCACAGTAGGAACTGCAGCCTGTCCGGTGCAGGTCCTAGATGAGACGAGACGACAAGACAAAATGTTGATGTAATCTTCCCATTTACTTTTAGCTGCTTCTGAGGTTGTTAAACTGTAGAATATATAACAATTTATATAACCGGGATTTTATTCTGACACCTGATTATTGTGCCGTATAAGGAAGGATGTTGGGCAGAGAAATTAGAAAGCACAAACAAGAGAAGAATGAAACTGAACTTTGACCGCTTGTGTGCACCTGGCTTTGATGAATCACTGTTTCATGCAGCACAACACACACACACACACACACACACATGCACACATTCACTCCAATCCATTATCCACTTACCACTGACGCAATACTAAAAGCAAACATCCTGCTGCTCCATTTAACATTTTATCCGAACAACTCCATTTTATCTTATTAAATATCTCTAACACAGAAACTACTTCAAGGCAACAATTTTGACATTTTAAACTGTATATGTACCTTGACTATTTGTATTCCTAGCAAGTCATCATCTGGATTGCTACGATCATTGAAGGCAAACTTCATCGTCTTCTCCCAGTCAATAGAGATGCTGTGGAGGTACTGATCAGCTAATGTCAGCCATACCTAATGTAGCCAAAACACATTTATTATGTGCACTGTATTATACATTGTACAAATACCACATATAATGAAGCTCATCCAGTGCAAAAACAGATCAATATCCACCACCCATACCCTTTTTCTCCATTCTTTAGGGATGCCAGCTGGGAGCCTGGCCACGGATTTTAGGGCATCATACCACTGCAGTTAAACAAACAGCCATTAACAAGAGAGTTGGGCACAAGTGTACAGCAAAGGACACATGTATCTTCTACATACTTGTTGAAATCCATTCTTGCCAAGAGATGGTTCGATAGTGAACTTCAACCTGGTGTCAACGCCTGCAGAGACAAACACAATAATGTCCATATGAAGATGATGTCCCCTGAGCTGCAGGTGTCTCATTAACAAATGAACAGAATAAAGGGCTGTTATGCAATCATCATTAAGCATGCAATACAAAAGAATGATGCGGTCATGATATAAAAGGCACAGACAAGTATAGCGAAAACAAGTTTATGAATAATGAATAACGCTCGTTTTCTTTTTTTGTCAGCCGAGTAAACTAACTTAGCCTTGTGCGCCGTCTTTGTATAGCAGCAAGTCAGAAATAAAGAGTAACTAAAGGAAGCTAAAAATGCGACATAAACATTGATATATATTGCGTTATAGATGACGACACTAGCAAAACAAACCAAACGCGATGTATCAGATAGATGATAAATGTCGCTGTCCACTCCGCCGTGGTGCTGAACCGACGCTTCCTGCTTCCGGATGCACTACACCAACCTGCGTCGAGCGCGACTGAACTCTCTTTCATTTCTGTTTCTGTCTTGTTAAAACGCTATGTTGCCCGATATACACCCTTAATATGTTTGGATCTTCGAAATCGACGAAGAAGGTAGCATTGCTATATCTATGATGCTGTAAACAATCCAACACGATTCATTGAACACATCTATCCAGCAACGAAAGCAGCTTTTTTCTGCTTCTTACCTACTTCTGGTCATATGAATAAATACTAACCTTGGTCCATCTGTGTTATAGATGTTATATGTCGCTATAGATGACTAACAGAATAGCAACCATTGCAGCCTCTTCACTCCCAAGCCGGATTAACCTACATGATCTCTCGAGCCCTCCTACTGCACCCATGTTATAGTTTACACATCAAAGCACATGTGTATGAATGAAAACTAACGGCCATTAGAAAGTATCATGAAATGAGACTAACCTACTGATTTATGTTGATAAAAGCACTAAATTATTTAATCTCTGAGCAACCCTATAAACCAAATCCAATAATCAAAATTGTAATGTATCACGATATATAAAATTCTATTCGTATTATATAAAAGGAGATATGTACTTTATATCATATAGTAGACTACAGTTGTCATTCTGCCCACAGTGTAAATTAATGTTAAGAAATCGTAAGAGCAGCCCCATTACCTGAGCTATTATGTCAAGGTAAAAACACATTAAATAAACAATATAGATGATATTCAAAGCATGTAGCAGTGTGGGTTCACCTGGCTCTAGTGTGCACAGCAGGCGTGGTGCTCTTCTCGAGATACCGTTGCGTTTCTTCAGCACATTACTGATAATATTACCGACTCCTTCACCTGCATTCTGCCGTTTTACGCAAACCCTCGATCTCCTCGAGGACACAAACCTTTCCTGCCTCATTTTGAAATAAAGCTAAAAGGACGAGGTCCGTTTCGTCTCCTTTTGTAAATATAAACCGCATAACACCTCAACCTTGAATGTCTTGTGAGAATTTAATATGATTTTATCTTGATGAAAATCATCTAAAAACGTACAGCAGCAAAATGACGAACTGATTAATAAATCGAGTCGAATTTCGGCTATCCATCGTCAGACACGAAGGCAATACGCCATACTGTGTGTCAATAGACAATGCTCAAATAAGAAAATCTATAAATGGTATAAGGTAATCCACACAACACGAAGGATGCGAGGCTGAACACGGTGGTGATGAGCGTGTGTCTACACCCACATAAGAGCGTCATATAGAGGGTTGAGCGGGAGGAGGGACCGCTATGGAGGATGGGCCACAGATGCAATGAATGAGAAAAAAATTATACAGACCACTTAAACGAAGGAGTAGGGATTATTAAACTATCCTTGATGCAAAAGAAGATGGGAATGTTGGAAATTCAACATTCTGTAACTTCAAGTTTTTACAGATTATGACTAGAGGGTTTTTACTATAGGAAAGAATCTCAAAACATGTTTTATCCAGATTTACATTTACATTTAGTCATTTAGCAGATGCTTTTATCCAAAGCGACTTACAAATGAGGTAAACAATAGAAGCAATTAGAACAACACAAGGACAGAAATTTATAAGTGCACTAAAACTGGTCTCAGCAAGCCTACCACAATATACGAAGCTATACAAATGCACCATATAATTCACTATAATTAATTTAAACGTGTGGATTTTCCCCATCGGAAAACACGCATTGTGGTATTCATTTGACATGCATCTTGTGAGAAAACCACAGTGGAAAATGTACATATATCATCAAATACATTCCTAAAATATTCATGTTTACAAACATAAACATGCCAAGAAGCTGTCCCACACAAAATTCATTTCTATTCCTATTTTGTGACATGACATCACCTTCATCAGGAACAGAATGGGACTGAAGAATAAAAACCATGCAGAGCTTTAGTTTTCATGCCATACATACCTGTCTGATACCTCTTGTCATGCTGCATGTAAATAAAATGAGGATAAAAGACAGCAGAGTTTGACAAGCACTCATTTGTGGTCACATTACGGTGCCAATTTGCATGTCAGTGTGTCAAATCTATCACATGACCATTACACTCCAGCATGGACGTTCACCAAAAACTCATATTGTGTTGATAAAAAGGATTTACAGCCTCTTTTTCCTCTCTTTCAACATCTTCCACCACATGCAACCATTACAGTCTTCTAAAACAGCTGAAGAACAACAGACCTTATCAGAGAACGCCAAGGTCTATTTCGATCTAGAACACATTAAGACTTCAGATATAGCAGGCCTTATGTAATTTGACACAGAATATCAAAGCACATTACCGTAACAGCTGCCAGAATGAAATAATTGTATTTACGTCTTTTCGGAGAGACGGCTTGGAGACAGGCAGTGACTATATCACAATTCTTCTGAAACTTCTGCCGCAGTCTGTCCTTTCTCTTCAACTGACGCACCAGTTTGGCAGACTGGACTCCAATACGGTATTTCATCTCCTGGATGATCCACTTTAGTTCTTCTGGATCTGTGCACAAAAAAATATAATGATAAAATATGCATCTAATAAAGAAAACATGTGTTTTTGTTATCAGGTTATTATGTCATACCTGAATAAATATGTACTAATATTGACTGAATATTACCATTCTTGTTAGTACAAGATAAATATGATTGACATAACACCATTTATACACATGTAAAAAAATATATATAATTATCTTCTAAAAAGATAAAATGCAGTCTTTCCAATAATACAAGTTTACATGTTTATAAACACAAAAGCCTATAGCATATATTAAAATAAACACTTATTTAGAAAATGGGAAAACAATTGTAGGTCAAGTAACAGGAGAAAACGACTAAATTGCATTATACTTTGAGAGAGGTTAAGGAGCTCACCTTTCTGAGACAGATATTTCATCTGATGACGTCTCGTGTGTTTCTCCTGAAGTTCCTGCAGAAAGTTGGCGCCCGTGTTGCTCCTCCCGAGGAAAGCATCTGAACTGGAGGCTTCGGTGGAGCTGTCCACCCCTCTAAAGCTGTTACTGCTGTATGTGTCATAAAGCTCCACTAACAGACAGTCCACAATAGATGATGCCCGGGACGTTCTCTGCTCATCATCATCCGAATATACATGATATAAACATCCTCCTCCATTCTCCATACGAATCTCTCCATCTGGTGATCCATGAGGCCGTTTTGCGCACGTGGATGGTGGGATTGATATCGATGAAGTTGTGTTAAAACACTCATAATTTCCATCCGAGTATGATCGTCCCTTTGAAACCCATCTGTGAAAAGGTGAGAAGCCGTCAAGATGCGACGCACCTGCGTTAAGGAAAACTCCACTCTCCTCCTCTGAGCAGATACTGTCACATATGTCAATCTCTTTAAGTTCCTCTTTACTCACTTCAACTTCAGCCATGTTTTATGAAACTATCTCGCGTTTACGTTTTACATTACAAACTCACGCGCATACGTTGCGCGCACAAGTTGGGATGAATCAATAAGGAACTTAGTTCCGGGTTTGTTCCATTAGAGAAGGGTTGGCATGCGTCTTCTCAGGCTCATGTTTCCTTCCTGAAACCGTCTGGATCCTGATTGTGTCCCCCGCAATGGAAATAGTTCAGCCCACCTCAAACTTTTGAAAAAAGTTTCTCAGCTACAGGTGCAACGCAGCGCGCACAAGGAATTAAAACACAGCATTAAACAGTTGTTTCTATAACCATGAGTTCGTTTAAAAATACAAACTTAAGTGTCCAGATAAGTGGTTAACCATTTTAAACAATTTAATGGTTTATACAACATCCGCATCCGAATTAAAACAAAGTATAGCTACGTTTTATGCAAGACATATAAATCATAATAAAACATGCAAGTTTTGTGATGTTGTATATTTGTTTGGCACAAAACAAAAACAACAGTATAAGCCACAAAATCGTAATTTTGTGAATGACATCATCCACTAGAAAGAACACATCAGCTGACCAGGGCTCCGCCCCTCCGCTACACGTGACTAAAAGAGCGACGCGCTGTCGAATCCTACTATAGTAAAGGCCTAGCTCATGAATAGTAATTAGTTGAACGGAGTTCTGATATCTGATTGGATGAAAGTGAGCCGTTGGTAGGCGGGCATTAGTCATTAACGAATTAGCGACTCCACCCTGGCGAAAGGCTGACTTATGAATATAAATCAGTCTACGTACTAAACGTTAACCAGCCATTGTGACGTAATATTCATGAGATAAAACATCGCCATAGTATGTTTAATAATTTCGCAAACAGGGGAAGCTAGTTGCTCCAATACAGGAGCGTTTGCTTTAACACCGTTACTTTCTTTTATCGCAAGAAAAGATCCCTGTCTTCGTTTTGGCTTTATCTGTTTTTAATTCGGCTTTACAAACGACGTCTTGTTCGTTCATCATGTTACGTTTTATTCTCATATGCGTCACTTTGCAATGTATCAATCTGGTCTCTGCTACAATGTATTCCAGACCTAACATTGTTTTAATCTTGACCGATGATTTAGACGTTTCTATCGGTGGCATGGTGAGGAGGAAATCGTTTTATTGCTTTACTTTGATCTGAAATGCGTGTGTTTATTTGTATGGAGCTGTATTATGGGGGTTAAGATAACGTTCTACCATCTGTGATTATTTACAGATCCCTTTGGCCAAGACGAAAAAGCTGATAGGTGAAGCTGGTATAACGTTTACAAACACGGTAAATGGAGATTGTATTTGATCTTGTCAAAACCACGGAGTTGTGAAAACAAATGTTTGGATTAAAGGAGTTGTTGAATGTTTATATTAAGGATAACAATAACACTGCCTAGAAAGCATGATTTCTAGTATTGTAGATGCACACACACACTCCTAATGCTCCCTATCATATCTATTTGTCATGCCAGTTTGTTGCCAGTCCGCTTTGCTGCCCCAGCCGGGCGAGTATCCTGACGGGCAAGTATCCCCATAACCATCACGTTGTCAACAACACACTAGAAGGCAACTGCAGCAGTGTGTCATGGCAGAAAACCCAGGAGCCCAACACCTTCCCTGCCTTCCTGCAGGAACATGGAGCCTATCAGACCTTTTTTGCTGGAAAATATCTCAATGAGGTAAAAATGCAATGTTACTGCCACACCCAAAAAGTCAGCGTATTTCATTCCAGGTGCTTTTGTAGTTATAAACTTTGTTTTGGTGATAATATGTGTATACGTCTTAAATTTGTCAGTTAAACAGTTGCAAATCTTTATCATGGACAGCAGCTGTGAATCAGCTCACATTATTTTACTCTGAATCATCAATGTTCATTTTCTGCTTCAGTATGGCAACACAGAAGCTGGAGGAGTGGAGCATGTGCCGCCAGGCTGGGATCACTGGTTTGCATTGGTAAGTAATACATTAAAGTGTGTTTTACAGGAGCTTTGAGGCTGTCACGTATGTAAGATGGTTGTAAACCTTTAGATCACAGTCGTTTTGTTTTTATAAGCTTCCTTTTTAAGCAGAGCTGCAGTGCAGATTGTACCTACTGATGTAAATCATTTTAGACTGTTGGCACAGAGGTCCAGTGGTTCTCAGCGTTGACTTGAGAATGAGTGACATGAATTATTTATATGAGATATAAGCTGGTGGTACAAAAACCAAACATGTTGTTTGTTCCACAGAAGAGAAACTCAAAGTATTACAACTACACACTGTCTGTGAACGGCAGGCCACAGCGACACGGACAAACTACAGCGAGGATTACCTTACAGATGTTCTGGTAAGACCTGATCACAACTGTTTACAAGATTACACAATACCTTGTGTGACTAAAGTGTTTTACTTCCACTGTGTCCCAGGCCAATATTTCTATCGACTTCCTGGAGAACAAGTCTAACCGCAGACCTTTCTTCATGATGGTGTCCACACCAGCTCCACACTCGCCCTGGATGGCTGCCCCTCAGTACGAGAACAGTTTTCCCAATGTCAAAGCTCCACGAGACCCCAACTTTAATGTACACGGCAAGGTTAGGATCTGGCTTGTCTTCTGTATTCTGGTTGGATGTTTTCGTGTGTGTAATCTCTTAACCTTGTGTTTAGGACAAACATTGGCTTATCAGACAAGCAAAGACTCCCATGACAAACTCTTCTATTGAATTCTTGGATAACGCCTTCAGAAAACGGTATGTGAATCAACACTCATATTTTTAAGTCAAAGCTAAGACCAATGAGGTACTGATGTGTGATTTGTTCCACTAGGTGGCGTACTTTGCTTTCTGTGGACGACCTGGTGGAGAAGGTAGTGAGAAAGTTGGAGGTCAGGGGGGAGCTTAGCAACACTTATATCATTTTCACATCTGATAATGGTTACCACACAGGTACTCTTAGATGTTTTTTATGAGATTTTTGGAAATATTGGATCTTTACTTTGGCATGTGCTTGTGTCTTTCTCTCAGGCCAGTTTTCGCTCCCTATGGATAAGAGGCAGTTGTACGAGTTTGACATCAGGGTTCCTCTGCTGGTGCGAGGGCCTAATATCAAACCCAACCAGACAAGCCCGGTAATATCACCTTTTCCTTACACACATATACTGACTGTCAAGTTTGTCATTTTTACAAATTGATCTGCTTTTTAACAGTTACTCATAGCAAATGTGGATTTGGGTCCTACAATTCTGGACATAGCTGGATATAACATCAATGAAACGCAGATGGACGGCATGTCTTTTCTTCCTATCATGGTAAGAATCCTGTTAGCTCTTATACTATTTCATAGTTTAAACATTATTGGTTGACTCACTCTATTAGTAACCTTGCACGGCTTTGGCATTGAAACTTTTCTAGTTAAATATCCACTAGAATTCAATCCTACAGATATAGTGTTTGTTTTGACATGTCTTTGTGTCTCAGATTAGCACAGAAAACAGCACATCGTGGAGATCTGATATGCTTGTGGAATACGAGGGAGAAGGTAGAAACATCTCAGATCCAGCCTGTCCTCTTCTGGGCCCAGGGGTGTCGGTGAGGATCTGTATACATGTTATTGTATAATAAGTAAACAACTTGTGTTCAAACATTATGCTTTCTCTGCAGGAGTGTTTTCCTGACTGTGTGTGTGAGGACTCATACAACAACACTTATGCTTGTGTTCGCACAGTGTCGCAGAATGCTAACTTGCAGTATTGTGAATTTGATGATAATGAGGTAAAAAAAAGAAGAAGTATACAATACATTAAACCAAAATAGATTGTATTGGGACTGGCTGAGTGTCTCTGTTTCTTGCAGGTGTTTGTGGAGGTGTACAACCTGACGGCAGATCCCTTTCAGCTGAGTAACATCGCTAAGAGCATCGATCAGGAAGTCTTAGAAAAGATGAACCATCGTTTAATGATGTTGCAGTCGTGCTCTGCACCGTCCTGCCGAACGCCCGGCGTTTACGACTCGCAGTCAGTGCATCTGTTACATGAGACTTTTACTTTGGTAGGAAATGTTGTCTGGCCTAACCTGTGTTTTGTCCGTCTCCTCCACCAGGTTTAAGTTTGATCCTCGGTTAATGTTCGCCAGCCTCAACCCTCACAGAAATAAACTGCGACAGTCACTCAAGTAGTTTATGGAAATAAGAAATGATGCAAAAGAGGCCTGAGAAACATGCCCTGTTGTTGCCTTTGATATCCTGAAGATCCCTAGACGCATCCCATCTGTCCCCTTCTGATGAGGTCATCCGGGTGAGTCCAGGGTCCTGTGGAGGATGGATTTTTCAACTCAACCTTCTGACATTTATCACGTGTGATCCAGAAAAACTGCCAGCCATAGAAACATACTGTATCTATCAGAGTATTAACAACATATTCCTGTTTTTGAGTTCATATTTGCTGCTTTCAGATTAACACACACGGTTTGAGCAATATTGTCTTTTAGTTTTTACTCATGTTTGAAGTTTTTGTTTTAGTTTTCATTAAAACATGCACACTTTTGAAGTTAATGCAACCTTTTGTAATCCTCTTGAAATTCTTGGATTATCCGTTTGTTTGCCAGGTATACAGTATATATCAGGATCTCATTTACTTCACCTCACATATTAATTTATGAAATATACTCATCTGTAACAATGTTTATAAGGTCTATTTGGCCTAAAAACTTGCTTTTGTTTAAAAAAACATATAAACATACGTGGTCAATGTCAAAGCAAGAAACCTTTTCCTATTAACAAAGGCAAAATTTTAAAATATTACAAAGCAAACAGTGGTGTTAAGACTACAGTATGTCATCTGAGTTATACCACATCAAAATGATGCACTTTTACGAACGTGTATTGTGTGAGGACAGACACCATCACTCCGCTTGTGTTCAAATATGTACAAATACTGCGATTCAGCAAAAACAGACCATTTCAAACTATCATTATATTTGTGTTCTGTAAAGCACTTTACAATGTGTTTAATAATACTTTGCACATAATTCTTTATTTTATTTGTTTTGTACTCTTATTATAGTTTTGATGTGGAATTTTTTGTCATGTTTGTTTGAGTGATAAAAGCCTTCTGAAATAAATGTTTGTGAGGTGGGGGTTAAATGTTTTTAAATATTTTGTTGGCTTTTAAAACTAAGACAGTGTAGATTGAACATAACTCTGAATTACATGTAAAATCGCAGGCCATGTAGATGACCACACACCAGTCCATCCTTGTGCCTAAATGAGCAACAAACATGCAAATGTACCTATAAGACATCTTAATATCAGAGCCTGGTAAAAAAAAAAAAAAAAAAAACTTACCTCGATGGACAAGGAATGTTATTAACAGAATAGTGAATCTTTACTGGTGTAAACGTATAGAACACATTTGGCCCCATTTTTAAAAAGCCTTGATCGAATAGCACCTCAAATAAAATGACAACGAGGTGTCTAATATTTGCAAACCACAACAGGAACAAGAGCTTATGTTCTGCTTAAAAAAAACACCTGCATTTAAGTCTCTTTGGATCAGTCAAGCCTTTAATGTAACAATGCTCAGGTCTTTGTGAATCACTGAAGCACATGTAATGCATGATGACAGCATCACACAGGGATGTTTGGGGTTTTCCACACATGCACTGAACACCTCCAGGACAACTGACATAAGGAGATCATTGAAAAAACTGGGGGATGAAATCTTCTTGGGTATGATCATGCACACACAAAGCCAGACTGCAGTGAATTGAGAAACATTTAATCTTTATTTACTGAAACAAGGTCTTTAACAAAAAAGGCCACTATCGGTAACAATACAAACTTGAGTAACCCACAGAAAACCGCCGTCATTGTCACAAACGCATGACATCTGGATTCATTTGGATTCGAACAATCCATATTTTCAGTAAAGCTTTTCCAAAGTTATAAGACAATTTTCATCTCTGTATAAGCACCGTCTAGAATAAGCACTTAATCTACACTGTGGATAAAAACAAGACCGTTTTTGGCAAATGCTGAGTCGTGGGTTTCGTGAGCGATATCTAAATATGCTGTTTAACAGTCAACAGTGGTGGCGCGAGATATCTTAAAACAGCCACAGAGAATATGCATGAATTAATATAACGCATGCATGTATATTCAGAAGTATTAAAGCGGTATGCTCACATCCACACCCCTTCACAACATATGAATACAAGTATCACAGTTTCACAGTCTTAACCTACAAACAGAATCTTGTTGAACTGAAACAAAATCAAGTATTAAAAAACCTAGAATTAAAAATATAATTAAAAAGGATTCCATAAAACATAACCGAGTCTCCATTAAACTCATCTTAAGCTTTAAAATGGTAAAACACCATTGGCATCTAATGGAGACAAATAAAATAGAGTAATTCCCTGAATTAAAACATAAAGTGCCCAAAAAGCATTTATAAGATTTCTGGTCTGATTCCCCTGACAAAACCTCTGTTTCAATTGTATATATTGAGACTGGTGTGATGTTCTCCACATCACAACTACACTACTTTAATTCACACCCCAGTGTTTAAGATTAAAGTTGCCATGGTAAAACATAGATATACTGTAATTCAACCTCTGTTTTGTAAGGTTTACATATTGATTGCTCCAGGCAATTGTTTAAAACTTCAATGATACCATTCAATTTAACTATATCTTTGGTTGGAGTTTATCAAAAAACACTAAAAGACTTTCAAATAAAACTGAATTAACACAAGTGAGCCTTAGGACTGCAGAGATGTAGTTATACAGCAGTTGACCACAAGGTGCCACTAACTTTCTATGAATGAGTCACAACAGACAACAAAAATACAAATCTTGTTGCAGCACCTATAAAAAACCATCATGCAGCACTAGCATAAAGATATTCATTTATAAATGCATATACATGTTACTACTGATACACAAGTATCATTTAACACCGATCATAAATGTTGACCCTGTGTGCTGTGACAAAGTAGCATTGGCCATTTATCTTACTGTACATTATAACAGTTCCAGCCATATTGTGAGAATGAATGAAAGAAACGCCACACCATGTCATGCAGAAATACATGAACCTCTTTTGGCAACTTTACATTTCTCCGGGTACAGTAAGAGAGGTCAGGATACATGTGTATGCATGACATAATAATATAAAAAAATAAGATTATATCAAGATGTTTTCAACATCATCCTATATAATGTAGCTTTATGTCAAACACAATCTTTTAGACTTATAGTATATTCAGTCATCTATCAGGACTTTTCATCATTTGAAATCTTTCCAAAGTTAAGATGTGACACCCCTGTTCAAAATCATTACAAATGCTTTGTTCTCTGTTCGAACCCTACGCCGTTTAACATCATGACCCCATGAACACAACCCATCGTTCACTTAAATAGACCGTCCCAGCTTAACCAACATCAGTCAGATCTTCAGAAGAGCAAAGGTCAGCAAAGTTCATTCCATTTGCTCCAACACGACCACAACAGTTCCCACTGCATACTTTCCAACTTTCTCAAATCCGTTTACTTCCAAATCCAGCACATCACCTAAGAATGCTCGAGGCAACTTACAGTCTGAACCTTTTCCCTTAAGGTGCAACATGACTTCCCTTTGTCTTTTACATCCCCTACATACTGTAAATACATTTCCTGTTAATAAACAATCTTTTCCAGTCGCAACATAGCCGTACGTTTAGGTCATCTTCCTCGTGCTACAATTGTCACAATTTTGTCAACAGCACATCAAATGCCAACACTATCTTTGGTAGGGCACACTGTGAGTCATTTGGTATTCGCGTTCCAAAATAAATCGCGTTCCACTGATATCTGGTCAAAAAAACTTTTAAATAAAATAAGACTCAGCAAAATAAAATAAAAAACGTCACCCATATAAATTAAACAGAAATATTTACAAACCACAGCATCCAACAATTAAATAAAAAAGATCAGATATTCACGTTTTGTTCACAAATTTAAGAAAGTCAAAAAATCGAAAACAGAGAAAACAAGACAAGAGGGCGGGAAGGGTAAGTATGGCACCTGAGGTGCATTATCTAGTGAAGGAGTCTAGTGTTCTTCTGAGAGTTTTTGAGACAGGGTGTGTCCATTTGGCACAGTGACACCTAACAGTGTTCATTACACACAGTGACCACTAGAGGAAGCAGTGCAAGAGTCTCTCTCGCTCATGTTCGCGTTAACCAGGACCTCCCGCCGCTCTCAAGGCCTCATCTAGCTTCTCTCTGTAGCTGTTGTAGCGTCTGGTTATCGAACAGATCTGGTCCTGTTCCTCTTTATCCAGGATACGGAGGAAGTTGTGTAGTTCGGGGACGGAGAAGGCATCCCACTGAAGACAGAGAGGAAGTGTTCAGTTCACCGATATTTACCATAATTACTTTATTGATTTAACAAAACAAAATCAAAAAGTGATGCTTACCATGACTTCACCAGTTTGTTGTTCTTTCAGCACAAAGCTGAGGGCATCTGTACTTGGTCCGGCCACCAAACGTAGAAAGAGTGGATGTTCTTTCTCCGACAGCTTACAGGTGTACACTGCACACACAAATACAAACATGCAAACTGTTAATAAAAACTCAAAAATGACTTCACACAGCAACACAGTTCACTCATAAACAGAACACAGAAAACAATGTACTGTATGTATGGTGTGCATGGGTCTAACCAGGCAGGGAAGACAAAACAAAACTAATTTCATGTTTATGCAAAGCCGCATTTCATCACAAAAACAATAATTCAACAGACCTGCATTTCTTTCTTCTCATGGAATCTCTCGTCTCTCTACTGTTTAATGGGGGCTTTCCTCCAACAGGCTAAATAGAAGCACCCACCCAGGGCTGTTATTATGTCTGCACTAATGTGGTCGATTCACTCTTTCTCTACCGCTGTGATATCACTCTCGGTAGGGTCTGTCTGTTTTTATAATGAGCTCTCTTTATCAGCATCTGAAGTTTTTATATGGAGCTCGAGAGCTTCATGCACATGCATTAAGCTGTAAAACAAACACTGGAGCTTAACTTAAACACTTTGCATATCTGTCTCCTTAGCTGGAGATGTCTGCTCTCAGACAGTACAGAAAAAAACTGGATCATTCCAGACAGCCTCCTCAGCAAATGCTACTGGCAACAGCATGTATTGGCTCACACACACAAACTTCTCCAATAGTCTGAAATGTTTCCCCGGCATATAATTTACAAAAGCAGGTACTTGATATTACCGACCCATATGTCCGTCTGGCTCCCTGCCGGGTCTGTTGTGTCAAGAAGGGGCTCAGACGAATGCCTGATCTGGGGTTTGTCTTTAGGAATTGAAAATACAGTGACATTTTAGGTGGAAATTTCTATTTCTCAGGAAATCACTGTCTCTCTTTACAGACCCATGACTGATACAGTCCCAATGCAGAGCCAAAGAGAAACAATTTGAACTCCCATCAGTGCAAATCTGTATCTTTTGACTTATTCAGTTAGTCTTATGGAAACCCTGTAATATAAAACTGGGGATCAAGTCCATGAGACGTGATTTTAGGGAACATTCACATCTTCTGGACGGAGCTCTAAGACGTTTGTAGGTGTAAGGCAATAAGATGGAGAAAAACATTTGTATCTGCCAATGAGCACTCAAGAGGTTAGCACAGACAACAGCTGTTGTGTATGTATGTGTTTACTACGCTGGCATGGTGTATTCTTGGCACATGACTAACAGGCCTGTCCTGGGTGTGTGGGTGACAGAAATCAGGCCGTCCATAAATACACACACAGATTTGACCTATTCCAGGAATGTGTGCGGTCCTGCCAAACCGCGTACTGTATACACTCGGGAGGCTGAAGCATTACCGCACTTGTCTACTGTACGCACACACACACTGCTGTATCTTCCACAAGTTCCCCCTGCGACTCACCTTGGTCATCCCGGCTGAAGCGTTTGAACAAGGCGAACTTGGCGGGGTTGTCGGCCATGGTGAATTTCTGGAGCAGGGCTTCGATCACCTGTCGCACTGTGTTGGCGCTGCTGATGTGCAGAGTGTTTACGGAGCCACGCGGGAGATAAAACGCCTCCTGATCTTTCAGCCCTCCTGCCCAGCCACGTTTCACAGAGATGGGCCGCCGTAGGTCCAGCTGGACCTTGATGAAGCCAGTGTACAGACCATTAGAACTCTGAAAAACAGAAAGAGGGATCTTCTTTGAATATCACGCAACCACAGACTATTGTTATATGTACAATTTCTGTAATTCAGTATGTATTCAAAAAGGGCTCAAAAAATATTTTGCTCTTTTCTAACTGAAAGTTACAAATTGCAACTTCAAAACACTAGTTTCCAAACTGCTGAGCAGATTTCTTTGTGGTGTCTGACTGTGTCCAGATGGAGCTCAGATTTGAGGTTCTTCTATCTGTAAGCTCATTAGCCCAAATGGGAGCCATGACTCCAGGCTAAGGGTGAGACACAGGGAGTGTTTATTACTGCCTATGACACACAACACCACTGCAACAAAGGCCTAAAGCTTAATGATCTGAGACACAGCGGGTGCTTAAAAAAATCCATGGTGGCTCTATAGATCTCTTTAAATAATGATATCCCCAAAATCAACAATAACAAAGAAACATTGTTTCTGTTTTGGGGAACAAAAAAATAACATTGAAACAAAAAACAATAAGTCTTAAGCAGTTGAGCTTTGGTCAAATGTACTGTGGTGAAATCTCGTTTTGACATCATACAGTAGTTCTTATGACTGGTCACATGATCACTGGCTGTGAGACAAACAGAACACAACATGATGCGTTTCGTGAATTATAAAGATTTTATTAAGAAGGAATGACAAATAAAATAAAGGAATGGCTCAATGATCTGGATGATGATGTTCACCGTGAACTCACCAGTGTCATTTTGAAGATATCACGTGAATCTGTGTTGTACTGCTCGACTCTCTGTCTGATCTCCTCAAGTGTGAGATGAGTTTTAGGTTCCTTCTCTTTCTGCACATCCTGAAAGACAGACAGACACAGACAGTCAATGTAAGCATTCAGCAGACAGACGAGTCAGTAAAAGTAAAAGCCCTGTTGTTATATGCTGTTTTTGATACAGGAGTCCAAAACAGATTAAATACTCTATAACAGGTGACATGCAGGTGTAGCATCACACAACATCGGTTTTATTGGAAAGTTTTAGTATATTTATATAGTATATATGTGGGTGGAATGGAGCATGTCCCCTTTAAACAATTACAATCGTGCACTTTCTTAAAACAATACAGCTCCTAAACCGAAAGGCCAGCTGGATAGCCTCTTCACTCTCTCAGTTCCCTTTGAGCATCACTAAACTCTGCTCTTACATGGTCATACCGCAGAGATGTCTGATCTACTTTCACGAGCGCTCTAAAATCAAAACAAAGGCATACAGGCCCTTATAAGGAAACACTCCTGGTTTAAGGTGCCAACATGTTGACTGACAAGGACCTTCTTCACTAACAAGAGTCCAGAAGCAGAATTGCACAAAACTTTGGATGTAGAACTGCAAAAGGCAGTCGGATTTCCCCTCCTGGACAGGCCAGGACTACCTCAGGTTTTTGGTGGTTTTACAAAAACAGCTGGATTTGTTTGGGGTATAGTTAGTGAACTTGACAGTGCATGACTCATAATGTTTTCCAAGTCATGCACAGCAGGTTCAGAATCATTTTGAACATGTACAGATCAATAAAAATCCAACACCTATGGGAAACTTTTAATGAAACAAAAATGTCTCAAAAATCCCGTCCTGACCATGTGGTGCTCTGACTTTTTGCCCTAGATGTGAGGATTGACCACTGCCTTCACCTGACATTAACTGGCTCCTGACATCCTCAGAGCTCTGAATGAGAAAACACTGAGATCAAATGCTAAACTAGTACAACCAATCCAATATTTCATTTGCTAGACCTCTAAGGACATAAAAACAAAAAAAATGGACTCAAGAAAGTCCATCACTCATTTTTGTATTAAACAAAGTGTCCACCATCCAACAAACAAAAGAGAATAAACCAAGATCTTAGGTAGCTGATAAAGCCAATCCTCAAGGCCGAATTTATCGTTCTCCATTGTACGTCCCAACTGTCACAGCGACTGGGTCATTAGACTAATCCCTCCGGCATCTTGACAAGCATGGATGAGGACAGAAAACAACACTTGACAAAAAACACCAAGTCCCACACTTTCACGATTCCACCAAAACGCTTCAATTAAGTGTCTGATGAAGTCACGACTACAACTGCGAGCCCATTAAATCCCATTTCACCACAAGAAAAGCCTAACAAAAGCTGGTAAGAGCTGTGTAAACAGGGGGCCGAGAGCCTCTTAGCGGGGCCCGCAGAGCTGTTGAGTATGTGTAAGCGATTGTTGTTGACCGCATTAGCTCGTATCATCTGTGGGCTTCTGTGATGTGGTATCCAGTTCTTTGAGCGTTGTTCATTAGCCAGACTGTACCGTACATGACAGGCACGTAAACCGCACAGTAATAGTAAAACACTGTCTGGGGACTCAACATCTAACAGATTTAGCTAAAAATGGTTTGTCCAAGGAATTTATGATGTAATGGATGGGAAAGACGACACCGTGTAGTTTCTGTCCAGCAGAGCAAACAGGACTAAACCAGGAAGGACAGGGTTAAGATGGATGCCTCCGCACAGCGGGCCGTGACAAAGGCAAAATAAACATGAGCCCGATGAGGTAATGTGACATAAAAAGCTGTTGTGTGTCTTTGCACTCATATGAAGCAACACGTTGATGGAGGGAAAAGGAAGTGTTTGGAACAAGAGTAAAAGGTTCAAGGTATCCTTGTGGATCACCTTACATGTACCTCGAAGGCCAGCTCAAAATAAAAAAGTATTCAGTAAATTTGAAAAGTAAATAAAAAGTAAATGGCTGTCCGAATGTAGGTCTTGTTATGTCCTTGGTGAGCTGTTAAGTTTGGGGAGGTTGATTAAGTTTTCATTGGCTGGTTTTCTGTATTAGCAGATGTTTGTGTAACACTTTATGCTGGTGGTCATGGTGTAGTTGACTTTAGTGGAATAGGACGTCAAGGTGCGGTCAAACTGGTTTGTCAGGCACTCCTCGAGTATCTGGTAAAACCCTGACTGCTGTTGATAAAGCACCTGATATTATCTGTCCTACTGTTGGACAAGTCAGACAAGCATTGCCATCATATAAAGCCAAACTAAACAGACAAGACAATCAAAGGAGAACCGACTTTCATATTTTTAGCTGAGGTTTTGCAGGGGATTTTAGATCACGCCTGTAAACATCATGCTTGCCAATAAACACTGAAAGTTTCAGAGTTTCCTCCTAATCCCACCAACCCCTCTGCTGTTAGCACAGGAAGTCCCGGTCACCACACCTTTCCTCTCCAAAACATTCCTCGGCTAATGGAGATTTTGCAGTAAGCAGCAAAAAAACAATGCTAAATGTACCCTTAGAAAACCTAAGGCAACTCACCTAAGGCTGTACAACAATCAGCATAAAAATGTGCTATTCATTGTGGCTTTCTTCATTGCATCATGCGAATCTAGAACATTCAGATAACAGAGAGGTTTACAGGAAAGAGGACACAAGAAAAACACAAGAAAATAGGAACGGAAACCTTTCGCAACCTTAACAAACACACACAGTTTATGAGCTTTTCGATGTTGTCATATGACTCATGTTGAGTACTATAACATTACCTCACCTGGGAATGTAATGTACACGTTCTTCAAAAATTACCCATTAACCCTCAAGGCTCTCCAAAACTTTTTTCAGTTTCATAACTGTAAAAAATGGTAGTAGGCACAAAAAGATTTTTCTTCATCTGTGAGCTTCCCTACAGACAGGCCAACAAAAACAACAACCCCCTCAGGAGGGACTTTTACAAGCACCTTTCATAGAAAACATGGCAACCCCTTCTAGCCATTTCCATTTTGACGTCACACAGCTCCGCTGGGATAGATTTTGTATGGATAACTGACAGCTTCAACATTTTTTCTAATGAGATAACATCAACACTCAATGATACTTGTCTGAGGTATATTCCAAACATGAAGTCTTACTCTGGAATCATGGGTAAAGCAAACTTCAAAGACTACTGATAACATTAGATAGCAACTAAACCATAAAAACAGGGTGTGGTTTGTTTTGCTTTGACACAACTGATTACAACTTTATACTGTAATAAAGCTGATATTTTTCTCAGAAAGCAGACTTCTTAAGAAAGTAAAAACTTGAGCCCAGACAAACTAAAGAGACACGTCCTGCATGCACAATGTCAAGACAAATCCGATCCGAGGTCGATTCACACCAAGGGGAAGTTGAGATGTCTGACTCACAAAATAACCAGATTGATCATAACAAACCTGTCAGGCCAGATGGGAGTAGAGTGTCTTATACTGGATATAGAGACCCTAGGAAAGATAAGCCAGATGTATACGTCACAGTCATAATTCACATGAAATCTTCCCACACAACACTGCTATGAGGAACTGACAATCCAAAGCAGAGACACTTTCCACATTTCATGACTATTGCTCATCTGTTGGGTTTGATTGATGAAATGCTAGAATTATGAAATCATAAATTAAAAACATCAGACTAACATACTGAATCTCCCCATGTCATTTTCATTAAGTTAGTTACATCCAGCTAAAGTGCAGTTAAAAACTTTTATCATTTATCATTAACAACAAATCCTTTAGGCACCATTACTTGTGATAAAAATTAACCCAGCATGACATTTTTATCTAAGACTGTAAAAGATCAGCCTTCTTATCAGAGCCTAGCAACAAAACCAAAGCACTGTAAACTAAGGCCGAACGATTTCTATGTAGCCGGGGAACATGAGTGAGACCTTTGTTCAAAAGGATATTTAATCCATTGAAATAAGTCTGCTGCGGTGCTTTGCGATGATGTCATTCTGGACAAGGGATGGCTTGGGAATGATTTCAAAAGAAAACGTGAAACGAAAAAGGCAGAGATCAGATGACACATGCCAGGTGCTGCCATGTGACCCGTGCGCATGGAGAACTTATCTGGTTTGGAATAAATCCGACAAACTCCTTTATCTCAGGACTGCCATGTGGGTATGTTTCCTCCCGGGTGAATGGTTTTATTCAAACAGATAAACTAGCCTGAATGTTGTATATACAAAGTGATATCAAAAAAGTTGAAAGGGAAAAGATCATTTTAGTTTTTCAGCATGAATATTCAACTGACAGTGAACTTCAAAACATAGAAACTCATTTATCACATGAGTCTCACTGCAAATGTAACCAGCCATTTTAGAGCCAAACCTCTGGAAGAACTTATTATAAAACCATGAAAAGTTTATCTGCCTACGGAGCAGAGGTAGCGTGTGACATTTAGCCAATGATCCCTGACGTAGACACCGAGAAACAGCCACCTTCATCTGGCGTTATCTTCCTCTTAACTGTAATTACAGTTCGTTCTGAAAAAAAGAAAAACTACAAACAGATGCTGCACATATGGAACCACACATGAACTCCTAACACACAGACACATGTGTCTAACAGAGCCGTAACCGCAAGCAACGAGCGGGAGAGAGTTGGGCGTGCTGTCCGCAAACACACATTCAAAACGTTTGCGCTGTTTTAATGCTTGAAAAATCTGTTTGTCAGAATATGAAAATCAATGAAATGGAGATCTATGTTGTCATTAGGGGCACTTGTAATACAGATTACTAGAGGAAACACACAAACACACCTTGATGATAATCGAATACAGTTCCATGACGTACAAGACTACTTTGAGCCTAATCGTAGTAATCACATTACGTTGCTTTGCTCTCCTGACCAGTACTTGATACTGTAATAAAAACAAACATAAGACGCTTGTTATCTAAAGTTTTTTTCATAACATTTTGTGGTTTGGAATAAAAAAGTCTGCATTCTGTCCTACTCTTTAAGACTAACTGTGTAATTCTGTATTTGTTCTTCAATTGTTCTATTATTAAGTTTTGTGTAATGCAGGATCTAAAGGCGCTTGAGCTTGCTGTGTTGTTCATGTAACGATAACTTAACCATGACAGACGAACAAACATGGTCAAATTCTTTTCATTCTGTGATAAAAGGCCACAAAAACTCAACATGAGCAGAGACAAAACAACTTGACAAAAAAAGATTTTTGTAGTATGAACCAAGTAACACCGTAACTACATGCGTAGTATGTCAGGCATGAATGAGTGTTTGGCACGTAGTGATTTTTTTATTACAACATTTTAAATGTCCATGAAAGCACATTTGCCCTCCATATTCTCATCACCAAAATGCAACATTTTATTGTTGAATATTTCTTTGTATTACAGTGACAGGAATTGTGTGTATGTGTCAAGTGTCATGAAAATAAAAAAACAAGCTTCACTGAAATTTGGTGGACAGTTCATAAATTTAACATAACTGTGAAAAACATTCAAGACTATGTTTACAAGTATCAGCCTTTTTCATGCAACTTTAATTTTAGCCTTGAGGCTTCTAAGTGTGAAATAAACATCTACACTCAGTAGACACATTTTTATTAGTCTGCACCGTCTGGATTTACAGCAAACGTCTACTGAGGATTCCTAGACTTCAATGTGTAAACTCAGACTAGACTAAAGTCTGCTTAGGTTTGCATATCATCTTCAAGATTTAGCTTAAGCTGTTAAAAGTTATCGGTTTATCTTTGAGTGCGTCAGACATGCGAGTGCATAAACTCAAGCAGCTACCAGATGGTTCGTAATTCATACCATCAATATGATTAATTGACCAAATCATTACAGTAGATTCCTCTGATCATCTCATCCGCCGTGATGTATTGTCGCAAGGGCTTGAGCGCTTTGATCAGATGGCTGAAACATGTCGTGCGGAAAGCTCGGGATAAACCTGGAAAACCTTCTGGAATAGCTGAACAATGGATTAGAAACATTCACAAGAGTTTATAGATAAGTTTCTCTGTGCTTTTGTGCCTGCTGGCAAAGCAAACATAAAAACTCAAGGCCAATGACATAATGCATAAACTATCTGACACCAAAATGGTCATCCAAGGTACTTAAATAGCATGAAATTTACAGATCGAGATTAGCCGTTTTGAAAATGTATGCAAACTGTCAATGCAACAACTGGGCTTCTGTTTTTGCACACAGTAAGCAGTTTTCTGTTTCGGCGTTACATGACTGCTAATTCAATTTCCCCTTCAATCAGAGCATGGGATATAAAAACAGCCTGGGGATGAAGATAACGTCTGTCTTTCTTTACAACTGTCAAGTCTTGTTCCCCACACTGTCCTGTAAAAGCAACGCTGTGAATAACCCGGAAACCTTTTACAGAAATCACACGTCTAATCTTTCTTTACAATTCACACAGTTCCTTAATGGAAAGTGGATGCATTAGTTGGATTGCTGCTTTGGCTTAGTAAACTACAAGCTAAAAAAAACTACTTTTCACTTTAAATAATACACTCATACAGTAGTGTTTGTGTGTGAAGATGTTGTTGTGACCCACACAAACCCCCATGATCCTACTCTGCATGCCTGGCCTGGCAGCTGTTTTTCAGGGTCGGTGCATCTGTGGTCTGCATTTTTCTCTGCGAGCATCCACAGCAAAGAGGTAAGAGAAGGGCATATGTGCTTCATCTGATAATAATGACACTACATAGTCAACACACATGGATATAAAAGTATACCTACACATGATTTTACATAAAGTTTCTAATAAACTTATGATGATGAAACTAATGTGGGGGGAGACATTTGGAATGAAGTAACAGGAAGTTGAGCTGTGGCAACGTGTTGATGCTGCTTAGGGAACTGACTCATTTCTTTTTGAGCAATTCTGTCAAATGCTGTCACATTGTACAATAGATAGTCATTGCATACAGCATGTTTAGGGGTGGAATGGTATTACAAATCTGGAATTCATAATAGCTACACATCTGGGCTCTGTTCCAAAAAAATAGATTTTTCACAAAGCTTGTTGCAATGCATTATATGATGCGTTCTTTGCAAGTATGCTGTATATGCTATGTTGCCAAAAAGTTATCTTAGAAGGCAGCATAAATTGAAAGCATAGCCTTCACATCAGAACAGCATGCCTTAAAATGCTTTCTACATAGATGGTTCAACAGGGTTCAGAACAGATCCCTAGACATCCTATAAATTAGCATTATCTACAACACTTCCCCCTGTTAAATGACCAGTCACATGACCACATTTACACAAGCTGTTATCCACAAAACCCGTTTCTCCGCTGACATTTTCCCACAATTGGGTAATTGACAGAAACGTGGGGGCGATTCCATTCATATTATAAATCACATGGGGTCAGTCGCAGCAATTTTACTACAGACACAAACGAGCCATAAAACTGTGTGAAATTATGAGCAGTTGTCTTTGATTTGGAAAGTCAGCAAGTTGAGACCCACATCAACCCACATGGAACAGAACAAAACAGCATTCATGAGGCATGACGTCATGCTATTAAACATGACACTCCTAATAAAATAAAACTGCTACAGACAACACTTCCTGAATACAACCAGACATTTTATTTTAAGGTCATTACTTTCATAATTACTGCTTGCTTGAGCTGCTAGTTTGTCTACTATAACACAAGCATGTAACAAGTATCTGTATCTTTTAAAATAGTAATGCTATATATTCTACTTGTTAAACTAAACCCTGACCTTTGTTAATGAGTAAAAGTCATTTTTAAACTTTGTCCTGCTGTAGGCATCATTGCGCATGCGTGCAAAAGTTTACTGTAAATTCCAACGCAACAGCTGATTTCCTCAATATGACACTCAATATTAAACATACTACACACAATTACGTATTAACATAATGATTATAATATTAGATTGAATATTAATACAGCGTTTACTATGTGTTTGTTGATGACCACATGGTCGCATTAGCCCATATGGCAATATCGCATTTAAGCACAACTTACAAAATAAGTATACTTAAGTATACTATAAAAATAAGTCAAATAAATACGTGAACAATAGAATATATATGAATACCTTCAAGTTGGTGGGTTTAAATGAAGGCTTCTTAAACAGGGAAGTTCTGGCAGTAAAATATTCCTCTGAATCTTCTTCCAGACTGCTGTATCCACTGCTCATGGTGCTCGTCCACGACATTTGAAAAGAAACTCTGACGCATCCGAAAAACGTATAAAATAATACAGTATAATATAGTAAAGCTACGCTGGGAAACTTTAACGCGAGCTAACGACGCTCAGCTGAATGACGAGACGATCGGCAAATAAAAATGTTTAAAGTACTCTTCTTTACTCGTTTACTCTTTTGGGTGTATCGGGCGGAATAAAAACAATTTGCTGATAAAGGTTGTAACAAACTTCACGGAAAGCGCAACCGGTTTATGTATAACAAACGACTTTACAAACTAAACTGAATTTAACAGCCGCAATGCAACCAGAGAGAGGCGCAGTGGAGATTGAACACACCCACAATCACACGCACGCAGAATCACGCGCGCGTGCACGCACACATAAAAGATGCCGCGACCCTCTACCTGCCGTCGTTATCAGCGATAAATCGTCCATCAAGAAATATAATTATTTTATCTGTATTATTAGAATAATTTTATAAAATTATATACACACACAAATGAACAAAACTGAGTCACATATGTGTTAACTGTAATAATCAGAAATAAATCACATTACTGACGGGCTGGCTGCTACAATCACAATAAGTAGTAGAAATTACTTTATATACTCATATCTAATACGATAATCTATATGTTTGCTCTATAAACAGAAAAAATTAATGTTAATGACTAAGAAACATAAAATTGAAGTTAACTTACCGCTGTAAGTATGCAGCACACATATGCAAGCTTTCTTATTTTTCTTCTTTGAAACATATGGGCTACTTCTCAAGAAGGAGCAGGCCTACCAACTGAGCTAAAAATATAGGTTTGGTGCATTTAATACAAGACCGTACGCCCACATGAATGGGTGTTTCTCCAAATCAATGCAAACATGAACCAAACATATTAAGTAAAAAGTGTGGCGTATGATACATAGCCAAATTTTGTTGCAGTGACCTACAATTTGTCGGATGCGTGAGAATGACACCTTGAACCATTGTGAATGCTGACATGTCTGAACAGAGATATGTGACCATGGTGATGAAGGAAATGAGAAGCTTTAACTTTACAACTTCTCCTGTTACACGTCATTTAATCAAGATTAAAAACAGGTAAAGCTGACCACAGGTTCATCTGTTCATTCAGTCATAAGGGCCGTGCTTTACTGTGGAAGCTGCTGCCCAGAGAGAAAATGTAACTTATGTAACCAATGACAAATTATAAGCCTACATTTTTATGACTTGTGTTGGACTTAAGGTCTGGTTTTAGATCTACACTATGAGCAAAACACTTTGGGGTTAGCCACTTTCAGTACTGTTTGTAATTTGTCCAAAGATGTTGGGTTCCACCTCTCTGCAGATCACAGATATCTGGGATATGAAAATAAATCCCTAAAAGAATAAACATGTAGAAAGTTGCATATAAGAAAATGGAAAAACGGTTCCAGAAAATAATAAATGTTATTCAATGTTTATATAAGCAGAACAATTCTGAAATCCTTAGCAAATTTCTTGTAAACCAGGGAGAGCCTGAGCTTTGGCTCACATTATCAGTCAGGTGAATTTCATTACTGTATGAGAGCACTTTTTACACTGACTTTCCAAACCAAAAGAGCACAGACATGATTTTATTGTGTAAATGGTTGCTTTGAGGTTTTTGTATATTATGATTCCAAGCAATTTTCCCCTTATACTTGTATATTTTGCATTTTACAGCAAGTCAAATATGATAACAGCCCACCCAGTTAAAAGTAAAATGTCTGATTCCAAAGAGCCGCAGAGTCAAACATCTGCAGCAGATCAAGGACAGGGCTAAACACGCCCTATAAACTGTAGCTTTCAAAAGGTCTGTGGAAGCACAGCGCTTAATTTAAACTCAAGAACATGGAGAGAACCTAAAAATACCCTCTCAGAGGGAACAACCGAGTTATGCAAACCAAAAGCTTACAAACTGCTAGCCCAGGACCAACTGGTCGGTCAATGCTATACACATACAGCAATGTTTTCACTTAAAACTATAGTTGGCCCTATGAAAAGAAGTATTAAATGGTATTAAAAGTGTAAGTGAAAATACATATAGAGGTGACTGCACCCGTCATATTTCTGTTGCCAAGGAGCGTGTGAAAACACAGTTCGGATGTCTCACCCCACTAGGAAACTCATCCCCAGCCTACCTCACCCTGCTACAGAACAATAGGGTCAGGCGGGAGGGACAGAGAGGTGACCTGTGACTGCAACCTGTAGTTTTTCTGGCTGAGGGCCGTAGCCTTCATTACACATTAGCCACATTCCTCTGCAGAGGGGGAGTGGTTCACGATCCCAGCGCACAGGCACCGTTTATGTGCCGGCATTTACGTGAGGGCTTGTAGAATGTCTCGTAAAGATGAATCATTTTCTCACACAAAGAGTTTTTTGTGGCGGGCCTGTGAACTCGTGTAAGGGTGACCTCAGGAAGAACTGTGTATAACTACAACACTGATTAATGACCAGATTACACATCAGTCTTTAAAGAGCAATAACTGGTTAAAATATTCTGTTCAAGAGGGGAGAAGTGAAAGAGTTTCAGGCCTTTAAATATGCAAAATTATCAAGTTAAACCAAATGACAAATTGCTACATCTACAGCGTTTGTTTTTTTATTAAACTCCAGGAGACCATTAAAGCAATGTAAAAGTGACAGGGTCATTATAGCAGTAAAATTAAGATTTTATTTGGTTAAATTCAAATAAAACAAATATTATCTAGTAATGTTGCCTTAACAATGAACTGAAAAAAGTTTGAGGCACTAAAATTTGAACTGCAAATAAATAAACTAAAACTGTAAAAAAAGAGATAAGCATTAAAAACACATACATTGCTAAAAACTTGAAGTAAAAAAACTACTATAATAAAACTAAAAAGTAAACTTTTACAACACAGTACACAATAAAAAGGTGTTAATTTAATAACTCCCTTTCATCTTCTTGCACTTTAATTTATTTTTTTCTGTCATTTTAATTGAGGTAAGTAATACTGTAAAGCTAAAGACATCACCACAGGGCACAGTAACTCTACACTGCTTGACAGCATAGACCCATAACTCTTAGCATTATCCCAAAGATGTGCAGAACAAAACACTATAGAGTTAAAAGTATTAGCTCTCCTCTGCTTATATAGTTTCATCGTGTAATTTGCAGGATGCATGTACAGTAAGGTATAATAAACCCAAAAGGCATCATTCTGCACAAGAGCTAAAACAGAAAATGACCTCATCATACCAAGATCCTGGCCGAGATCAAGGGTTTCACAAACAATCAGAGCTCAGTGTTTGCTACCCTGGGACGTTCCCTAGATGGAAATCATAGTCTTTTCAACAGCCAAACCTCACATATCCAGACAGTGAAGGAAGACTAAATAGAAGATAATTTGGGACTAACATCCACCGGTGTTAACACAAAGGACACCCACAGTTAGTCTAAACCTCAGGACAGGTTGTGTCTTGTCTTGTGGTGGATATAGAGTTTGAGAAGGTCTCTAGTTTTTCAAGACTCTCTGTGTGTCAGTTCAGTGTCCACAATCTGATACAGCTATAAACTGGGTTATCTTTAAAAATGTGCAGTCTTAACCCCAGGGAAGCATTCAAATATCTTTTAATCTGAAAGTAAACATTGGATTTAGATGGGCCTCTTGTTAACGTGAGCTCTATAAACAACAGGTTGATTTAAACTCACAATGGCTGTGATTGGACTAAAAGCAAGTGGAAGGGTAATGATAAGAAATGAATTGTGAGAAGAACTAACGTCACCCCTGAACAGCTTATGACTTTAAACTTGTTTATCTTTACCACAGTTTGTGCACCTTTAGCTCCATTTATAACTCAAATTTACATTTACATTTATTCACTTTTATCCAAAGCAACTTGCACATGGAGATGACTCGGAGCAAATAGTGCTTCTAACACATTCACACGCAGAGAGGCTCGGGTGCTCTTTTCCATGGAATGAATATTTATTACAGTTTGATAAGTAGCCACGGCAACTGCTTTCTATAGAATTCTGCCAGACGTCTTTAATTTTATGGGTACAAGTGTTTTCACTTGGAAACATACATTCATTTTGTGCAGTTAGATTAAAAACACTTTCTCAAGGCTTGAGAACTCATGCATTTTCCATGCATTGGTTCATTGCAATCATGTGGCAACCTTTACTGTGCAAAGCAGAGGAAGAAATCCTGAAGGAACTCTGGAGCGTGTTTCCAGAAAGTTCTCAGGGTTGAAGGGTGGACATGTGTGAATGTTACGCTTACTGGACAGTTAACGCTGACCTAGTTGACTAAATGTAGATCTGAGGAAAGGGGATTAGCTTTTAAGGTAGACTTTTAAGCCTCTAATCTCAGACCTGAGGGAAAAAGACCTGCTTATTATTCTCTAAGGATAAGAGGGGTTGTGTTCTTTAAAGTCATGCAAACTACAAGAAAACCATAATGGCTCTCCAATGAGGTCAAGGGTCTGGTCTATAGAGGAAGTTATTTATAGGGTTCTCATAGGAATGTCATTGTGTAAAAAAATCTTTTAGCATTTCAGGGCAAAATGTTTCTAACAAATATATTTTTTGTTTTTATTGGCAGTAAGCATGCAGCAGCCTGCTGTCTCAAGTCAGAATCAATAGGGTAAAACAGCGCCAAGCCATATTGGCTGATAATAAATGATGATTTTTAGCATTTCTGCTAGTGTTCATAGTGTTCAAGACAAAAATCTTAACCGATATGGGTCAGATTGTGTAACATGCATCCCAGCCCATATCTCTGTTAGTGGGAGTCACATGGGCGTGCGGTTACTGTGGTGGAGTTCTTGCAGTTTGGACCGGCTTTACCAGCAGTCAGCACAAGCCTGCCAACAAACTGCTTTCTCAGAGAAAAATGAAACTTTCAGAGTTGTCCTGCTTTTATAATTCAGCTGCAGTTGAATTTAAGTTCAACACGCTTCTCTTGGGAAGCAGCAAACTACAAAATGACTTCTGTAAAATTGTCTGAGTCTGTATATAAAAAAAATATTTGGACAGGCACATGCTTGGAGTTTTTGTAATACGTTATTATTGTCAATGCACCTGTATGTTCATGTTTGTAGTGGTGTGTGTAAATAATGTACATGTGTGTGTGTGTACTGTAATAATGCTGCAGGCTGTATCCTGACACTGTTTCCTGAGGGGAAACGCTCTCCTTCCTACATCTGCCTGTTTCTTCCTCTTCTTTAGATCTTACTTACACCCATTTCTTTAACTCCTGAAAATACCTAATACAATAACTATTCATGTAATGAAGTCCTACATGTGTTATTATTAAACTAGAGCATACTTGTTTTGCTGCTTGTGGTTTGTTTTGCATTGTAGTCAGCGTTACATGAAGACACCCTGACCTCCCCACATCACTCCCTCAATAGTCAGCATTACAACACTACAGCAGTTTGATGGTGTGACCTTTTTTTTAGGCCTATACAACACGTTCAACTCGACAAACTGCCTATGGGTGGGAGGGGGCCTTCTGGTCTGGAATGTGGATTCCATATGATGAGTCATGCACACACGAATGCTATGCTCATCCACGCTAAGACTGACACTGACAGCTGAATGTGTGCATGTCCTGTGGGAATGTATACACCCATGTTTAATCCCAAATTACAAACGAACCCGCTTCAGATCTCAAACACAAACACACAGCACAGTCCCATCTAACAGCGCACTGAATACTAAATGTTTATACCACATATACACAAAGTAAAGATTAGAACATCATTGATTCATGCAACAGGTGCATAAACCACATTTGTTGTTTGTTTTACTAAATGCATCGCGAGAGTAATTCATAAACAAATATTCTGAGATCGGTTTTGTATTTTAACCGTTTGGTTAGAACGCAGCAGTTTACACATCTTGTCCTAAAGCTCACAGAAGTGAGAGAACTGGATTAACAAGAACAGCACAAATACCACAGCAACCCCACTGGATCTCTCTCTCTCTCTCTCTCTCTCTCTCTCTCTCTCCCCATCTCTTATCTGTATGCTTTTGTTTACACTTGCGACACTAAATAACATATTTTATCATCCTTAAATACTTAATCACACAGTTTCACTAAAACTAAAAAACAACTAAAGCAAAACAATAATTACTATGACAAGGCATATATGGTATATGAACACACCCTTAGAAGTACAAACCGTTAATATGTGACCTCTGAAATGTCAGACTGAATGACTTAAAGATTTCTATGACAGTGCCATTAATCTGAGATCTGCCAGTAAACATTATAATAACATCTGCAAAATCAACATTGCTATTGTTACATTGACTGAGAGAAGTTGAACCTGTTTATCTAGAATTGGTCTCCCTCTTGTGGCCACAACTAACCATCACTAGCAGATACATGACTGTGCTTGACCTAACTTTTGTATTACTTTTGTATATAATAATGATATTTACAATCCATTTATGGATATTTATTTTAATCCAGATGCATGAAATCCATTGTTGTACTTACAGTGTGGGATGATTCATTGTTGTTAAGGTGGTCCTGAGCGAGAGGACTGAGGGGGCAGCCATTAATGGATCCATTCGGATGACAGTCTAATGTCACCTGGTCACGGCACTGAGTGTGACATGTGTACTTACAGCCTAGAGAGAAAGCAAGACAGCAACGTTACACCACAACAGGTTGAGAAAATACCCACAGCTTAGAGCAAAAGTGGCATTTCTAATGCAAATAATACAAATTTTATTTTTTATTTTTCTAATATTTCACAGGCTTATTGGTTTGTCAGACAGAATTGGGACCTGCAAATATTAAACAGCTTATGCGCTGCCTCTGAGGTGATGTTAAGCCAATATGAAGTGTTTGTAGATTAAAACAAATCAGATTTGAAAAGCTCTTAACTTTGTAAAACAACTAAATATATAAAGTGGACATTACAGAGTTGTTGTTACATAGTGGATGATGGGGAAGCAGGCGATGTGAAAGATAACATAAACCATACAAATGTAAAGCACTCAGTAACAGAAAACCAATATCTAAGGTGTTTGCAGAGGTTTGTAGAAGGACAAAGGGGAGAAAATGAAGGCTTATACGCACACACGCACACACACACACACACACAGAGATGACAATTAACAGAACAAGATACAGGTGATGATTATAAGTAACCAAGGAAACCAATGATAAACAGGTCAGATGAACACAGAAACCAAAAGGAACACAAAACCTGAACATTATTGACAGCTGACATAAATTTTAGGACTTCCACAGCATCCTTACATTCATAATACTCTATTCATAATACAGAAAAAACAATTTTGCTCAATTGGAAATGTAGTAAAACATGGTGCTTCTGCTTGAGCCAAATGGAAAGCAAAATGCATATATTTCTATACACGTGTCTCAAACTTCATGATATTACTGCAGTAAATCACATTATATTATTTTAATAGAAAATATAATTTTTCATAATCAGTTTCATTAATATAACAAAACATAATATAAGGCTCATTTTGTCCTAAAAAACAATGGATGGAAAAAATAATAAAGATGACGGAGGTGCTCCACGAAACAGCATTCTCCCTGTTCTGGACAAGCATACAGCATTCTAGCGTGCTTATTCACAAATTAGGCATTTTTCACTGTCTCCTCTTGCTATTCTGACCTACCTGAAGACTGATGCTTGACTTGCTGGGTAATTTTGCCAGACAGTTTACAGAACGCTGCTCCCATCCCAGTCAAGCCCTATTGTGTCAAACCCTTAACTCACACACAGCATCCCATCAGAAACAGATCCGTGCACCAGAAAACCTCATGCTGCAGAGTCCACTTTCAAAAAGACAAACCTCATCACTCTCTTATGTCTGTACCGGCAGAATAACTCTCTCTCTCTCTCTCTCTCTCTCTCTCTCTCTCTCTCTCTCTCTCTCTCTCTGTGGAAAGCACTTTGTATTTATATATATATGTGTGTGTGTGTGTGGGTGTATTTGAATCAAGGCCAAAATGATTACATTTCAATCTTGTATATTTGTTTGCATATGTTTATGTTACAGCATTGAGACTGACGCATAAACAAAACACTCTCATCACATTCGATTACAGCAAAGGCAACATTAACAACAATATTTTTCTTGAATAACAACAACAAAACAACTAATATGTCTTTATTCATTTCACAAAAGAGATCTCAACAATGTTTCAACAACTTAAAAGTTGCAAAATAATTGCAAAAGAAACATTTAAAGATGAGAAAGTCTTAAAGCACATCCATCTTCAGCCGATGTGAAAATGACACAGATGAAACTATGACCAATGATAGGACTGTGATATTAAGTGGATCATTTATACAGAGGCATGCTGGGTAATGGTTACCTAAAGTGCTGTTCATGGCACAGAACTGTGGTCATGTGAGTGTATGAACTGGTCTAATGTATGTGTGTGCACACACACACTCTGTACTGGTCTCTGGGGCGGCTGGGAAGTGCAGGTCTGTCTTTTCCTTAATAGCACTTCCCGTAATAGGGGACAATGAAATCGATCAGGTCCTGCCTGAGAAAACCAAAAAACTGTTTCACACACACACACACACACACACACACACACACACACACACACACACACACACACACACACACACACACACACACACACACACACACACACACACACACACAGAGCTGCAATATTTGGGACTCTATCTCAAAAAATGTACTTGCTTAAGAAACACACATTGATCTGGTGTTTTACACACTCCCTCATTTATTTAACAGGTGTGTGCACACTAAACACGTGAAGGCGTCATTCTGTTTATCTTTCTTGTGTGTATGTTTGTCAGATAAATGTCTCTTTTTCAATAACTATGTATATGACGATTAAACAAGTAGTCCAGCCTGTCCTTGCTCAGTCAATCGGTTAGATAGCTGTTGTCTTCTGTCTGTGTTCTTCTCTCATACTGTGGTACATTTCTTAGATGTCATTCAAACGGCATTCTCTAGTCTTATTCCATCTGGCTCTGGACTGAAACAACACTCAGCAGACTGGCCTCCTAAGGTCACATCCACACCTGCCTGTGACTCCATTCTTAACCAATGAGTTTTCATGACTTTAGTCTTTCTGAATGGATGTTAAACTTATAAACTATTTGGCCAGCCATTGTGAGTCTCTTCTCATGTTAGTGTCAAACTGCCCTCTGCTGTGTAGACTCAGCTCTGTCATTTCACGCAGGACTGTGAGCGGATGTTTTAGTGTTTGTTGGGGTCTGCGGCTGTCGGCACTACCGAGCTCCGCGTATGTCTCTGTAGAGAAGTGTAAGGCTTCTTTACAGCCTGTAACACAATGTCTATACAACATGACTAACTCAAAAATCCCCAGGGAAAAAAATCCCCAGAAAACCATTTTTAAACTTTGTTCTTTCATTGCTCCGCAGTTCTCAGTCTTACTAAAGTATCAACTTTGCTTAGGAAAAATAAGAACAGAAACAAATGGATCAATTGTTGAAATCCATTAAGAGTATGGAGGTGTGAAATGAAT
This sequence comes from Oreonectes daqikongensis, assembly GCA_026939265.1. NCBI lineage: Eukaryota > Metazoa > Chordata > Actinopteri > Cypriniformes > Nemacheilidae > Oreonectes > Oreonectes daqikongensis. The sequence continues at coordinate 629,867 of JAOTQM010000449.1, read as the reverse complement.
GTAGACTTTGATTGCAGACTTGATAAATCTGAGCTCAGTTTGAGACATTGTTGAGATCTCTTCTGAAACTCTAATGGAGACATTTCTGACATTTCTGACTCTCTCAGGAGATATTTCTGAGACACAGGAGACATATTTAGCGACAAGGATATCAAAGACTTTAAATTTCACCCTTTTGACTGCAACCCTCCAGCAACCAACTAACAACACCCCAGCAACCATCATGTCAATAAGCTTTGCACAGACAAGCACTAATCATATTTTGTTTTGATGATGTAAAAATGTAGTCAGATTCACAATATTTCAGATTCATAATTGTATTAAAATGCCAAAATAATTAACACCAATTTAAAAGTGCAAAAGATGTCATTTTTTACTATATTTAAGTGTTAAGAAAAGGTCAAATTTTACAAACTATTAGCTGTGTCCACTGTTAGAAAAATAACATCATATACTTGTTTCATATACAGAGCAGCTCAGTATAAAGACATAATGAAACTTCTGTATGCCATAAAAACACACAAAGTCAAAAGTGCATCAGCTGAGCTCACCCGATGACTTCCACAGCAGACTAACCTCCAACCGACCAGAGCGCCGCATGACTTTTGGAAAGCGGTACAGGAGTCCTGTGAGTCTTCTTAAAGTTCTTCCTAACCCCTTCCCCAGACCCATGACTCACAGCCTGCTCCACCAGCACAGCATCTAGTCACCAAGCGTGTCTTCACCTCCAGTGTATATATCATTAGCTAAAATGTCTTCAGGAGACGTCTGATGTTCATTTTTCTCTGTGTCATTCTCTGCCCTTCAGCACTGAACCTCATCCTGGCCTCAGTCTATTAACTGATTGTAGTCTTCTGTCATCAGTCCCTCTGCCCTAGTGTGTGTGTGTGTGTGTGTGTGTGTGTGTGTGTGTGTGTGTGTGTGTGTGTGTGTGTGTGTGTGTGTGTGTGTGTGTGTCAGGGGCGCAGTTGTTCACCGGCCCCTGGGTGTCCCCTGTGAGGCCCATTTTGAGCCATCATTGTGCTGTCGCAGGACAGTGTGGCTTCTTTAGATACACTGTCACTACAGCTACACAAACAAACAGATGGACATTAGAGGGGCGAACAGGTGGGTGTCAAATAGCAGGACACAATACAGACTAAGAGGGCCCTAAAAATGCACAAAATAGGCTGTCTGTGGGTTTTCACGAATAGGAATGCGTACAAGGAAATGTTTTTAAAGCGTAGAATTAACAGAATATTAGATTACACCTATTGCACCTTTACCCAGGTGCATTTAAAAGTTAGATCTTAATGTCTCAGGTCAAGCAGCAGGTAGATTCAGTAAAAGTTACCTTTGTCCAGTTGTTCCATTTGAGTTACCACAGCGTTTGTTACTGGTAAATGGACAACCTCTCTGCACAATGGCAGTTCAGGCCAAAAAGAAAGCTAGAGGATTTGATAACATTGGTCAGAATGATGTTATTTAATCAATAACTCCCTTGTAGAAATACTCTTATACTTCACTGTGCTACATTGCTTAAACTTTAAAAGCAAATGTGGTTGCAAGTAGAGATAATACTTTGCATATGTTTCAGAGGAATGCTATCATGAAAACAATGCCAGTCATTCAGTCTGGAATGGAAATGTGAACCTGTTTAATTCTGCCATTAGCGATGACTATTTCAGATACAAGCGTCCATCGCGCATGAGTCCAGTGTGCGCTTATTAAAAAGGCTGTTTTCCGCATTGGTATGTATAATTCTTAGGAATGTAGTTGTGAAGTATTCTGTAAGGTTTGTACAGTAAACTCATGGAGGCAGAAGGTGCAACCCAATGAACGTACAAGCCAAAACCAGTCTGTCAAGATGCCTGTAGATGAGCGTGTGTTAAGTTCTAGATCTGTCACATATTGAATTTGTGTACAAAATAATGAGACGTTTGAATCCACAATATTTAAGTTATTCTTTAAAAAGATACTCCACCATATCATATCACATTTTAGAACTAAACACCTCTCTGTTATTTATAATAGACCCTACTGTATGTAGCTATATGTACAAGAATAAGAGTTAAAAAAATGTTTAATACATTTCAAAACACACTTCTATATGGACAATCTGTGGAAGGTTCATTTTAATTTCTCTCACCTGTGCATGTAAGACCACCATGCAAAATATATGCGCAACACACATCGCACCATGCGTGCGCCGCGTCCTGACAAAACGCGTGTCCTTCTCCCTTCTCCTCTTTTACCCGTGGGTCCTTAGCCGAGGGTTCGAATATCGTCCTCACATCAGGAGGTTTGTAGCCCCTTTTTCTAGCCCGGGCTCCGGCACCTCCGTTCTCCACCGACTTCGGTAACGCATCGCTTTGGTCAGAGTTTGGAGAGACGCGAGGCTTCAGTGGAGACGCAGGTGCCTTCACTGCTTTCAGCTTCGCGTTGCGTATTCTAGATTTGGCTTTGGGTGAATTCATGTCCGATCTTTCTATCGTGTACCCTTCTTCTATCCGTGAGGTCGGTAGTCTGTTTAGCTGAGGCACCGTTAACGGCGACACGACGGCGCAGTGGCGCGGCGGAGAATACTTCCTGCTGTGATGCATTATGTCAATTATTAGACTATAAAGAGTCAGTGTGCCAATGACAACAAAAGAACGTATAGATGTGTAAGGTTTGTTCTTGAAAGTTTATGCTGAGACATTTGTTTGGCTTGGATAGAATATCACTGAGGTTGTTCTGTAAAAGTTGTGCTCAAGCAGGTAAGGCAGGTGCACAAAACCCGTATCTTGTTTCATCTGAGCTGCGCACTAGTTGTCTGAGCGCATACCTCAAGTCTGATAATGTAGATTTACAGATGAGAGTCATAAATAGTCAAATTATGAAGTATGGCTATTATACATGTCGTTAAAGACACTTAATTGTTCTGCTTAAATAGGATCAAATCTGTAATAAAGTCCCGTTTGGTTAAAAGTGATGAACGGCAAAATGAGGCTATAATCATTTTTAATGGTCTTCTAATAACAAAATTCACAAAACAATCAGATTCATAAAAAAAAACATAATTATAAAGAAAATAAATATTAAACAAAACAATTAATCTTATCAGTTTTAACAAAATTAAGCATTACAATCAATACTCTTTCCTGAACATAATCAAAATGACAAAATATAAAAAACATTTATTATACAGCACATTTCTGAGGCAGTATTTATATAACTTTTTTTGCCCTCAATTTATATTTCCTCTTATCTCAGATGTTCATGGAAAAACATGCTGGATCTCACACTAAACAAAACATTAGTTCTCCAGATGAATAAAGTGACCGTGCCCCTGAGAAACACACGGAATGTGAGGAGAACATCAGGTCTTCTCAATGGACCTCTTCTTCATCCTCATCCTCTGCCTGGGAAGGAAAAAATGACACCATGACTTCAAAACATCACGTCATTAAACACTTGGCTATATGTAACTGCTATAAAATAAAAAATAAATGTCAGCAGAACTCTTACATTATTGCCTATGTTTCTGCTAATCCACATGGGGAATTTGTCTTGGAGATACTTGGCACCAAAGCCCAGCACTCGGCTCATTGGATGGTGGTCCACACCGAAGAGTTTACTGGTGGCTTCGCAGACCAGAGCTACTGTGGTTTTCTCAGGTTCTTGTTGTGAAGGCAGCTGTGGGGTAGCACTTCTGCAGAATGCGTCCATCACTCGTCTGAAGAAGCCGTACGTCAGCGAGGACTGTAGAGATTCACTTAATGCCTTGTCTGCCATGATCTATGGGTTTCAGAACAAATAAAATATGTTTACACTGTTACGTTTTATTGTTTACACCAGCATATGCTGCATTTTATGCACTGATTTTAAACATCACAAATGTTGTCTAAACATATTCTTTCTCAATAAAGGCCAAGAATAAACATTCATATTGGCCACAAGGGGGCGCTGCAAACATTGCCTGCACTACAGTATTCTGCATGGTCTATTCTTACAGATGATACATGTGTTCTTGTTTAAACGAGATCCCAAAAACAATCAACTGACCTGTTCATTCAGTCGATCGCCATGTTCTTTAAGGAGATCCACAATTGTCTGGATAAAAGCATCTGGAGAATCTTCTGCACAGAAATGAGTAAACATTAGAATCAGAAAGAGCTTTATTGCCAAGTGTTCTTCTACACACAAGGAATGTTTCTTCCAGTGCACATACAGGTTAAAAAGTGACAAGGCAGAGGTAACAAAAATGTACAAATAAATATGGAAAAAACAATACAGATTGACAAAAGGACAATGTATAAATACTGTATGTACAGATGTGCTATATACAAATTATAATATACAAATTATGCAGGGGAATGTGGATAGCTGTATATTAAATCAATAACATATAACTATATATAGTTATATGTAATTGTATATAGTTGTATAGAGTATATAGTTGTGTATTGCACATGTTTTATTGCACAGTGGGAAAACATTTAACTGTTCATGAGGTAGATGGCCTGAGGGAAAAAACTATTCTTATGTCTGGTTGTTTTGGTGCTCAGTGCTCTGTAGCGCTGACCAGACGGCAGCAGTTCAAAGCATAAAGTAAATTTACTTTTTTAAATTTAAGACACAAAGTCATAAGAAAACAATGTCACGCACCATCTTGACAATTAATTCCATCTGATTCCAGTTTGTCTGACTCTGGAAAATGCACAGAGTTTGATATCTCTGTCAGTTTATTGGCCATGTCGTCCACACCATCCACTTTCTTAGCATCTGAACCTGATGGAGCAGACAATATTTCATCATACGCTGGTAAAACTCACTTTCTCCACATAAACAACATGAGTTATAATATGAACTATGAAGACATTAAAAGTCAATCACAAGTATGAAGTAAGATAATACGTTTCACACTCACATAGTGTAGCAGGCTGTCGTATGTCATTGGAACCCACAGGGTCATTTGTCTTCGGATTAATGCACTTCACCAACCAAGAAAACCTTTTCTTAAACCTTTTCTTTTTCTTTTTATTGTGTTCAGTGTTGTCTTCTGGTGTTGAAGTCTTATGCTCCGTGCTGTTCTTCTGCAGGCGAGAGTCTGTGGGTCGTCTCATGCGTGTGTATGCCATCAGGAGCCTAAACTCCACACTGTCTTCAGGAGGAATCTGGACATCGCTGTCACTTTGTTCTTTATTCCTGGTCATATTTGCAAACAAAGTCTAAATTGTGTTGCCTCAGGAATGTTTCCAAATAAATGTTCAGGAATGACTATGACTATGACCAAAAACCAAGGTAGTAACCAACACTGTTTAAGAAATAACCTGGAGCATTTGCCATCCATGATTCATTTCTTAGGAAGAACGTGTCAAATAAAGGGTTTTACTGAGATCAAATGAGTCATGTTCAGCTGATCAAACGACCTGCTCTGATCTAAATAATCAAATCTATGTCATCAGCCTCATAAAAGTCCACCAATAGAACCCAACACATTACCAGTAGAGACCCACAGACCATTACAATTCCCTTGAAACCATTGGATCAGTTCCAATATCTGTTATAGTTTCTATTGTTTTTTACTTTTACTGTTACTGTTATTAAACTTTGAAATGAACTATAACCCAAACTGAATAGCCTACGTGAGTGAATGTGCCAGGGCATGTTTCCTCAGTCACCTCATACACGTAGCCTATGTTTTGTTTTCATTAAACAAACACATTCTCACACATCTCTATAAAGTTTATAGGTTAAAATGCGCATTTCACGTTTTACATGTTTGCTTGAATGTGTATGTTCTCCTGTCGACATACTAATACACAACTCCCCGTCACGGAAGTGTAATACAACCTTTGATCCTATTTTTAAATAACTTGACAACACATTGGAGATCATTTAGATACTTTTTTAAAGTTTGTATAAATAAAAGCACTTACATGATTGTGTGTTTCCAGTCTGCGATGTCTTGAAGAGCTCGAACTGTTGAACTGAACTCACGATCGGGAATATCTGGAGTCTCTGGGTTGATTCAGAGAGGCGGAGACAACTCTGTCAATCACAATGAGTCAACAAGCCCCCATCCATTACGCATCCATTAATTCTTTTATTTTCTAATAAACCATAAATTACGGACATGCTGTATATAAGACACTGTCTATGGTGCAACGACAGCATTATGACCAAAGGCTTTCAAAAATGAATAACAAATTCTATAACAATTACAAATAACAAATTATTCTGTGGAAATATTGCCATTCGTCTAAAATATATTTTGTTCTTGATGAAGCTGCTTTACGGACTAATTGATGGCGCTTTTTCCCTTAATGGAGTATTACAGCCTCTAAAAAATGCTGTAGACAGAAGTAAAGACGATCACGTGATCGTGAGAAAATGACGACATCGTTTTCATTTCTGTGTGAGATAACTCTGCTAAATAAAACTATTAAACCATCACAGAAATTCTAACATAATGGACGTAATGGATTTGTGATGAGTTTAAATAAATAGATCACTATTAATAAATAAACACTACACAAAGGAACCTCTGTAATGGTTTTAATGGTAAACAGCTGAAGGTTCATACTGGTATTTCTAATGAAAACTATCATAATTTGTAGTTTTGTTTTAAGGATTCCATTAAGTGTGCCACAATCGTTTCTTTAAATGTGGATTTAGGAATGTAAACAGTAAATAAAGATGCATGTCTTTATTTTATGTTTGCACATTTAGAGCAATAAATAGTAGCTATATAAAAAAGATAAATGTTGATACCCTGGGGCAATGTATACTTATTTAAAAAGCGTCTTCAAGGCTTGAAGTGTTGCACTGCAGGGTGATAAAACTTTTCCAAGAAAAAAGACAAAGCTGGTACTTTCCATCTCGCTGCTGTTTAATGAGAAAACACTCCCAGTTTGACATTGTGCAACATGGTGTCTGTCACAAATTTATGTGATGATGTCCACAGTCTGCTCAACCTCATACATCCCAAACAGATTTTCAGATAAAACTAAAACATTCAAGTAGTCCCATTTTTTTTTAGATAAAAACAAAATACAACCACTGAACAGTTTTCATATTTCATAACTTAAAATAGAAATAATGCCATTTCGTTATATAATTACTGAGGGGTAAGAAACATCCAGAGAGGTAACAAAAATCCATGCACGATAATGCTATACAATCTCAACTGATAATACATGATTTCACAACAGATCACTCATATGTAAATCGATCTCACACACAAAGTCTCAGCGTGTTCCTACATGCAGCAGTTTCATGCATGTCTGGTACTTTCTGACGTGACGTGATACAGGACTATGTAATGTGTGAGAATGCCACTGAACTCTAGTCACTGTTTAAATACTCTTACGTGTCTTTATATGATTCATTTTGTCTTATTACAATCAGCAGTTTGGCAAAGGAGCCAAAAACCAATAAGCTGCCATCAATGAGAAAACCGCACACCCATTCCATCCATAGAGACTCTCCTCCTCTTGAAACATTAATGTAATGTAATATAAAATAGATAAATGCACAAATGTCATCCATTCATATTGCATTGAATATGGCTCAGATGTTTTCACAATCACACCACTGTAACGGCACACACATCCAAAAGAGCCCAATGTGTAAAGTTTTAATGCAGTTATGAAGATTTTAGAGTCAACAGCTTCAAAGTTTTGAGTTAAAAATCTAAAAATTAAGGAAGTTCCTCCCTGAAACAATTGCTGGACCTTCTCAGTAGCTTTCTGCAGAAGCAGGATTTGTCAAGGACCTGCTGGAATGATTTCTATTCTCAGCTTCCTGTGCGTCTTTGGCACACAAAGTTCACTCGCAATCGCTTCTCTAAAAACTAACCTGTGATCTGTGTTGGCAAACCACACACGCAGGCTTTTTGAAAATAAAACCAAAACCATCTTTGAATAAATAGTTCAATAAATAAGAGCAACAAATAAATAAATGCTAGAACAAAGCCAACCCCCCAAAAATAAAACATTCTAAACTCCAGTGACATTAGTGGAAAACAACAGCTAGACATTTTCTAGACTTTCTTCTTCGAAAGAAGCCAGTCGTTCTCCACAGCCGTTCATCTTTCCATCTGTCTTTCTCCTTCACGCGCTCTCGTTCTCTCTCCGCGAGTGTGAGCGTGCTCTCTAATGCTCGGAGGAGCGCTGGCAGACCCGTCTGTGGGTACAAAAATAACACCGGGTGCAGTAAAACCCATTCATACAGCCGTCTCGAGATCCTCGTGTGCCACGGGCTGATCCGAAGTCCGGCTCTCCAGAAGGGATGCCAGTTCGCTGTTATCAGCATCCAGGGCGTAATCCTTAGGTGTTTTTCCCTAAAAAGTACAATTCAAGTGACATCAAACTGGTTTCCAAGTAGTTCAGGTCAGTTGTAGTTCTTGTAAAAACGAATTCTCACCAGGAAGTTTGGCCGGAGGGAAGCCCCGGCCTCTAGCAGGTGTTTGCACACCTCATGATGCTGCTGGGCAGCTGCTTTGTGCAAAGCAGTGTCTCCTCTAAAAAAAAAACACAAACAAGGATGTATACAATGTCCCTTTAGAGCACTCAAACACAAGAGAAATTATTAGGTCAAATTATGGCTACATACGTTTCTTTCTCTGTTAAATCCAACATCAGCTTCGAACCTGTAAGAAAGATGCATGTGAGTGACAAAAGTTATAGTTGGATATAAAAGTTGTATATAAGTATATATGCTCTTACAGTATATGTTTGTCATATACTGGGACCCCAAAGGGGTCTTTAGAACAAGCCCAACATGAAAAGCAGGAATGTCATTGCATTCTATAATGCAATAACAAACTAACTGTGGCTTATGGTAACTTGACGGTAAAATGTTGGCAAAAGCCACAACTGGTTTGATATTGTGTAAAACAATACAATGACAAAAAAAAATATTTATTATTTTTTAAGAATAACCTTTCTTGCACAGTTCTTCTGAATATGATTTAATTGTAAGATGAAATCATGGAAAATATCAACCCAAGTAAAGGATTGCGGACATGTTTGTGCCACCTTTCTTTTGAATAAATGCCACTTGATTTGATATTATGAGATCTAATGGTATTCATATGTTTTTGTTTGGCTCAAATGTCCTTTCTGCATTTCTGCGTTGTATTTGAAACCTTGTATTACTAGCACCTCTCGTGAATATTGCTTACTTAGACGAATCGCTTGCTGTTTTCCTCAATTGTAAGTCGCTTTGGATAAAAGCGTCTGCCAAATGAATAAATGTAAATGTAAATGTAAATGTGATGACCACTCCAAAGAATGACAGAATTAACTGTGCATTTATTTATGTATTGTTTATATTTATTTATTTAATTCTCTTAGACATAATGGTGATGTCTAGTAGAGCATGTGACAAGCAAACTTTGAACTTTGAATACACAAGCGCGCAAGGACGTGTGAGCTCTCTTTTTTCCGGACACTCACCGTGTTCTAGAATGAAACTCACGATGTCAGGGTGACCGTGCTGAGCAGCCAAATGCAAAGCAGTGCAGCCCATCGAGTCCCGTGCTAACAGACTGACCCCGCCGCTGCAGGAGCAGGACACCTGATAGATCACAGGTCAAGAGCATATAAGCGTGTTTGTGTCATTACATAAAACAAGAGCTGAAAACAACAGAGACCGTTACTAGTTGCGCAAGTTGTGCTCCACCCTGATGACTCATCAACAAAGTTGTTCCACTTTCATTTTGTAAAAAAATAATAAGAAAATAAAAATAAAGAAAATAAAGAGCTTACCATAGTAAGGTCTCCTTTAATAGCAGCTGACAGTAGAGCTACAAAATAACGAAATTCCATTTAACAGTGAGTAATGAGCAAGCATATGTTAGCAATAACCTGTGAACTATGACATGATAAGTCATAAGGGAATTTCAGTGGAGGATGTTATCAGTGGGGTTATCCCATGACTTCTTACAGGAAATGTCCCTCTAGAAAAACTGTACAGTCCTGTTTTGTTTACAAACTCTCCACCACTATTTCAAAGAAAAGTCAATGACAATACAGTACCTTGTTCCTCTGAGGTCAGGGGAACGCTGAAATAAGGAAGTAAGAGCAACAATTATACATGCAAAAAAAGTAAACATGTTCTATAACAAGGCACAAAAACAGAAACTAAAAGAATAACATTAAAGATGTCTGGGATTGTCACCTGGAGCTGGGTTCCACAACCACATCCGGCATTCCAGGTACCCGGCTCACCACTGGGGCCTTGTGGTCGAGGATAAACACCTCATCCTGACAAATTTCAGTCACAAAGTGAAGATGCTCCTGTATGCACACAGGAATAAATTACAAAAACTTGCCAACATCATCTATTTGCTTTTGTTTTCTGGATTTTATTATTTAGATAGCGTCCAAATCCTACCTGAGCCTTGTCTATGCGATAAAAGCGATCAGCTGATGTAGCTAGAAAAATAACGTACATTAAAGCAATAAAGATTAAAAACGTGACTATGTATGAGTATGTCCTTACAGTACAGAAGAGAAAGAGAACTACTATGAATAGAAATACTGAGACACAAGCTCACAGTCAAGGAAACTCCAGTTTGGTGAAAGCCTGTGTGTTGAGCTAGGTCGCGGCAAGCCTGTGCTCTCATCCTGCAAAAAACAAACTCACTTAATACATGTAAAACAGGCAGATATTTCTAGAAACAGAGGTCTGTGAATTGCATTTACCTGGTAATGTACTCTGTGGCCAGTAGAGGGCGCTTGATGCAAATCCTGCAAGCAATAAAGACGAGAAACGCATAACAGACGATACAGATTAGAGGGTTGATATTCAAGTTAGTTCACATAAAAATAAAAATTGCCCTAATAATGTTTCAAACTTGTATACGACTCTTTCTTTCATGAAACACAAAAGAAGATATTTTGATAAATGTCTTAGTGGTTTTGTGTCTATGCAATGGAAACCAATGGGGGTCAATGTTCTTCAAAATATATTTTTTTGTGTTCTGCAGAAGAAAGAAAGCCATACAGGTTTGAAATTACATGAGGGTGAATAATTTATCTTAAAAATGATAAACAGGAAAGAGCGGACCCCATTTTTGGGTGAACTATGCTTTTAAAAATGCCTAAAAGGGCACATCTGACCATCTCAACTCATGACCCTCATAAACATCAGTCAGATATATAAGTCAGCATAGCAGAGGAATTATGTCGGTCTTGTTTTGTTGGTTGTAAAGTGACGTATAATAATCAGCTAGTAAATACTTTGCTGATGATAGACCAGCTGGACTGGTAAAGGAAAAATGAAGATATGCTGACCTCCTGCAGTCTGTCAATGTAAAGTCGACAGGTTTCTAGGTCACAGTCTCCCCTCACCACCACAATGCCAACCGGAGTAGCTGAAGCAGAAAACACACGCACATGTATTTAACAGGGACTGAACTACATTGGCCTAAATGAACAGAAGTGAATTGTAGGAAATCTTACAGATGTCACGGAGGCGCTCTTTGTCAAACTGCATGCTCTCATACTCCTGCAGGCTGAAGCGGTTCACGCGCAGTCGCAGGCGGTCGGGGACTGCATGCGGGCTGCAATACAAGAGAGAGGGGATTCCACATGAATCTGTGTACTTCTTAGGAAATGAAACACATGTGAAGTGGAACAGACATTTACAGAGAGGAAGTTACATCACATGTTGCTTTGTACTGAATGATAATAAACAACTACTGTATCTGTCCAAAGTTATAAACCATGAGGAAAAGGAGATATGGACAGATGGTCATTCATCTTTAAAGTGACTGTGTAGACAAACATTCCCAAAAGACACTGTAAGCTGGACGGATACACACACACACACACAGTCTCAGGCGCATGACATGTGTGTGTGCTGGAGGGATAGCGAGAGATCCCGTACTTACACAGAGAAGGAGTCAGGGGGAGCAGAGAGGCGGCGCATGTCGGCTGCGCACACTTTCTGAATGCTGCGTCAGCACAGCCATGCCAGTCAGCACGAGAGAGAGAGAGAGAGAGATGGAGAGGGAAGTGAAGATGAGACACAAACATGGAGGGCAAACCATAATTAAAGAGGAGAGAGATGGAGACAGAAAAAGAAATCACACTCAGGCATTGCAGAGCACCACACAAAGAAGTGAAGAACAGAACCTGCACACCTAGATTAGTGCTGTTACTAGAACATTCTCCAGAAACGGAAGCACGGACGACGCACAGCATTTAGTGTTAGACCGGTTAGTTACAAAATCCCATCCAGCCAAAAGTAAAAAAAACTTTTCTTTGTCAATTGACAACAAAACCAATAAACAGGAAAGAGTGGACCCTCATTTCAGACTCACTCATTTAGCAAAGGCACAGACGTGCGCCTCTTGCTTTTCTGCACCATGTTGGCCTGATTCCTCAGGGATATGCGCAGGGTGGAAGGCGCGAGGCGGCACGGCTCGCCGTCCACCTGCACGGGCAGCGTCTTGAAGGTGGTGAGGACGACCTCCCTGCACTGATGCAGCCGTTCACCGTGGCCGCCCACCTGCAGTGCCGCCTTGTGGCCAAAACATGGGTTAAACAATAATCCTTACACTGTCTTGTATTTATAGAGATGAAGTCCTCACCAGGGAAGCCATGGTGAATCCAATCACCTCGATGCAACCGTCGTCATGCCTCTGGGGCTCAAAATCTCGGTGGTCACCCGTGTTGCCCCAGGGCATGGTACCGGCACAGTACCTGGAGATAAGTGCACAGTGTTAATGTGGTGAGTCAACCTGGTTTTGGAGGAAATTATGTTCAATCAAAGGCAAAAAGGAACAGACAGAGGATAAAAAGTAAAAACGTATCCTACAGGCATATAAAATAAAAAATCCACCTCTGGATCCAACTGCTGTCATTTTGGAAATTTATGTTTTTTGTAATTTGTGTTTAAGATTTTACCTTGATAATAACTAAAGGTAAACTGAAGAAAAGTTTTGGACTGTAGTGTATGTAAAGTACACACCTGGGTATGTTTAAGAAGACGATACACTGAAACTTGAGTTCCTGAATCTTGGGTGTGAGATCTGTGCCATCACACTTTGAAGGTCATAAAAAAACACAAAGATAATGAAAGAACAGAACACGTTAAATATAAGATAAGAAACATTTTCATTATCTCTACTCGTAATGAACAGGGCCCGTCAAACATCGGTGATTCTGGAGAATTTGCTGTGCTCACCACCACCCTGACGTGCTTGGACAGGTCCCTGGAGCTCCGCTGGAGAAAGTCGGAGAACGCCGCCTGAGGGCACAGAAGTAGAGTCACACATACTCCCTTTAAAAGCGCACATTTATTCTGGCAGGTATGAACTCAACCCACCCCTGCATAGAACATCTTGTTACGGAAGCGACTGTTGAATTTCTCGGGGTTTGCTTCTGCGGAGAGACAGAAAGATACAGTTGTCTTATGACAGAAGACACATACAAACCTCAACCAGAAGAGTTATTTTTAATTACAAACTTACAGCTAGTCAGTCCCAGTTAAACTTAAAGAGGTCAGATTATGGTCAATGATTTTTTTTACTGGTTTTGGTGCAAGTAAATTGAACTAACATAATAAAGTCACTTCAGCAAAAACTGAAATACTTTTAAGTGTAGAATACGGTTGTTGTTAAGATTTTTACTTACCTCTGGACTCATGAAACTCCAGCGTGACATGAGCATCAAATCCGAGGCTGAAGTAGTTATTAAACACATTCAGAGGAAGCTGATAAGAAAAACAGATCATTCGTAATATTAGCAGCTAATGTCAGAAAATGAGAACATTTTATTGCTAACTTAAACGTTTCTCATAAAATTTCTTGGGAGAAATCAAAACAGAAACAAATGAGATTGTAATTGTTAAAATTCATGAAGAGTATGGAGGATTGTAGAGGTCATTTGATGAGAAATGTTAATATTAAGATCTTCAATAATATTGACTTTTGCTAGCAGACAAATCTGAGCTCAGTTTGAGACAATTTCTCTTAGTGAGACAACTAACGGAAACATTTTCTGGTCTCTCTTAGGAGAAATATCTAAAACGCAGATGAGACTTAAGCAAACATTTCCGTTTGCTCTCAATTTAACCTCACTGCTACAAGAAATAATTGATATATTTCATATCTGTGATTCATTTTTCTAATACGTACCTTCTGTGAGCCGTCCTCGGGCTGAACAGACGATCGCTCCACCTGCAGATTCCAGCGATCCAACTGGACCACAGTACCGTCCTCCACCTGACACAAGATCTTAGACACGGGCTCGTCTGTATAACCCTGAGACAGAGACACATTGTGTTGAATTCTTAGCCATTGTCACCAGGTGTTTACCCTAAATTCAAGAACAAAGTATGTTAATTTCTCAATGCCATTTTTCCTCCCATATTTCAAACATGTGGGGCACTTTTACCTTGCGTGCTTGTTTTAATTTGCGACCCTGATCTTACCATTCATAACACAGCTTACGTGAAGGTCTATTCACTCATGACATAACACAGTCCTTGACATGAATTGAGATGATTATACTATCAATTCAGAGTGGGGGAAACATGACGGCGAGTGTCATTACAGCCAGCGCACTGCTAATAATAGACTTTAGACTGTGGCAGAAACACAGGAGGGAAAAAAAGACACGCATTAGACTCAAGGCCAGCGCTTCTGAGGCTCACAGTCAGAGTATAATGGAAAATAATGAGCATCCTCTATCAGTGACAACCACTTAACCAGACAACATCACTTTGTTTCCATACACTCTCATGATGTGTAATATAGACCGAATGAAAAGACATTCAGAGGAATTAGTGATTTTTGGATGACAGGCTGAAAAAAATTTTTTTGTTCTGATCTGATTTTAGTTTACCCATGTGTGTGATTCAAACAATAATTTATAAACACAAGCTGTTTAAAATAAACACTAAACTAAAAATTAAAAGACGTCACAGTTCTGATTCTGTTTGTAAAGTACATTGAAAATATACACCTGAATGAAAAATCAGATGTTGTATCTCATGATTTCATCTATAAGAATACAGAAGTCACTGACCCCTCCCCAGTTGAGTGTCCTGGCGAGATCATTTCCTGTACCGAGAGGAAGCACAGCGACAGGAGGTTGCGGGTTCATCTGAAGTTCATCTAAGGCTGACAGAATCCAGCCCACCTAGAGAACAGCAATACCAAAAAGTCAGTGTAAACCAAAAGCTGCTGGCTTACATTCTAACAGATTTACACAAAAATAGAGGTTGTGTTTGTCCCATTAAATTGTCCCTATTAAAATTAGAAGTAAAAAACATGATATTTCGGATAAATCATTTGTTAATCAGGATGTTTTGAGCAAAATGGTTGTTGCCATTTCTCATAACTGTCGCCAGAGGGGAGTGTGTTCAAAATGTCGAAACAATGTGGATGTTTCTGTTCATCCCAGCATGCACAGAGTCTTACCGTTCCATCTCCTCCACAGGCAAGGATGCGAAGATTTGGCACTTTTCTGTACAATTCCAACCTGATGAAAAGAGACACACATATGCTGTTATTTGTTATTGATGAAGATATTCCTTCAGTTTACTTTATTTATGTCCCAAAAACATGATTGAATCTTATGGTTTATATTACGTGATGATATAAATTAAAGCACCATAAAATGCCACAATAATAAAAAACATGTCACACTAATAGACGAATAGCATTTGCAAAATTAGTGCTGCGATACCCTTTCCAGAACCTTTCTAAAACATTTTCTCAAAGACCTTTAAATGCCTCTTTTTTTTCTTTAATAATTTCACACAGATGCCCTACGGGAGTGTATTTCAGCACATTAAAAATGTCCAAACACCTTTTGTCTTCATTTTGCACGGCCTAGCTATTTTACCATTCCAAACCTAGCAAATGTTGTTTTTCAGAATAAATGCCACTTGCCTTGATATTTTCTAATGCAGTGACATTTTAAGATTTTTAAGTGTAAATATGTTGTGTGTGTGTGTGTTTGTTTAAACAGAGCGAGTATAATCACAGCTCTGTCAGACTGCACAGCAGAAAGCCACCCAGCTGTGCCTGCCCGCTCTCTCTATCTCTCTCTCTCTCTCTCTCTCTCTCTCTCTCTCTCTCTCTCTCTCTCTGCGCTGCGCTCCATTAAGTGACAGATTTGACTTCTGAAATATCAGCACCACAGACTTCATGATGAACTGCGTGTTAGAGATCTCGTTGTGAAATGGAAACTCACGCTTCTCTGGGTCCGCCCTGAGACAGATCAAACACCTGCCGAGGGTTCAGAATCCACATGAACATCTGCAGCAACTTCGTGCCCTTAGAGACAAGACAGATGATTCTAGAAATCATGGTTCTGTTTGGTCAACATCAGCATTCAACACTCAAATATTTGTGTATAATAACAACATATACATTTATGATGCAAATGCTTGGTTAGGTAGGTGAACAATAAACTCTTTCAGGGTTATACAAAAGCTTACCTGGTTTCCTCCACTTTTAGGGTTGACAAACACAAGCACCGGTTTCATAAGAGGAGACGGCATAGGTTTCAATATGAACGGACGCCATTTCGATTCCTGCAGAAGTGAATGCATTTTATTCACACAAATACACACATATCTGCACATAAACACACATAAACAGCAGTGCACTGAGACAGATGATAGCCGAGCAGGAGTTAAGGGAAGACAAGCGCTCCAAAAACAGAAACTAAACTCTGTTTTTCGGCATTATTTAGGAGGGACAAATAAATGTTGTTGAGTAGGATTGATCCTCAGGAGAGGAAACAGAACTACTCACATCTGTGCCCTTTTTGCTGGTTCTTCTTTTGAAGGATGTCCGTTTTTTCCTCCGTGTGGAATTTTTAAAGGAGCTCTGAGGGACAGAGGAGAGATGGCAGCTAAGCCTTGACAAACATATCAAGATGCAAACAAAACTCCAGCTGTAGTTCTTCTATAACTGATGGAATCTAATTGATCCTAATTTCACTAAAAAAATATATTTTGTCATCATTTTCTTAATCCAAACCTATATGAGATGATTTGTAAAAAAAAAAGCATATGACAACCGGGGACTCCTTAAAATTCAGAAATGCAAAATATTTGTATGTGTGAAATGGAGATTTTTGCACAATGTTATTTATTAAAAACATAAATCCTAACAAAAAAAATTGTAGTTAATAGAGATAACTACCCGTACACAATAATAGTTTGACTACAAACAAGCAGCTTCCCTTTTGATAACTCCTGAATTGAAAGTGCCAATAGCCACATTTCAAAAAACTGTCCCATCCTCCAATCATAGGTGAGTGTGTCATCAAAGTTAAAAAAGTCAAAATTATGATTTGATGGGTCAGTTTTTGATCAATTCATTTATAGCTTTTAATGATAAACCATGATGTTTTACTGCATAGGAAATGATGGAAGAAGCTTATACTTTATCTCTGTACAAAATGCATTAAATCTAAGAGCATTATACATGTCACAGATAACGAGAAATGTATGTGGTTTGCAATAAACAAAAGCACATTTAGGCCAAAGCAGCAAAAGTGAGGAGACAAGAGCATGCAAACACAAATTCCAGTGTTACTCCGCTTAAACATCTCTTAAAGGGCATTAAATCCTCCATTAACTCCTTATTTTTAAAGAAACAGCTCACCCAAAATTCTACAGCAAGTCTTTCTGAGATGGACGTACCTGCGGTTTCCTAACTTTGATAATCCAGGAGGGTGGGACGATGACCCCCGCATGAGCTCCCAGCGAGCACGGCTCCTCGATCTGATGGAGCATGAAGCATGTGACCTTGTTGTGGAACTTAAAGAAACAGACAAACAAAGAGAGAGAACGATACAATTCATGTTAAATAAAGAAACAGAAAACACGCTGTGGTCTCCATTCAGATGTGACACTCACTGCCTGCTTGCACCACGAGCAGCTGATGGCCACAATCTCCTTATTGTGGAAGAACTTCTGTGGAAAACTCTATGGAAAGAAACAATATAGCATAAACATATTGCTTTTATAAACATTTATGACTCTGGTGAAAGGGTTTTAAGGGTTACTTTGCCGCACTGTCGGCACTTCCCCTCTTGTCGCCGTCTGTGGACCCAGTGATGTCTCAAAATGTTCTGCTGTCACAAACACACAAAATGCATTACTTATAAATGGGTCAACAGTGTTTCAGATGTCAAACTATGTGAACATGGCAAGGACTTACGTCTCTGAGGCATCGAGAGCCACCTTCTCTGAATGTGGGTTTACAACGGAAGTTAATCTGGTATGAAGAAATAACATTTAAAAATGAGAGATGCTGTGCGTCTACAATACCGTAAAAACACATCAAGTACTATGGCATTAACATCTGATACCATCACTATAGCATCTTACTGTACCAAGTACTTTCATGTTAAGTGCTATGAACTGTGATAAAGGTTTTCTTTCAGTTTCATGCATCTGCACTCATAAATATAACCAAACAACAGCAGAGAGCCACAATGCTTGATCCTAAAATTCATAATTGTAATACAGAGATTACAGTCTGTCATCCTGTTGCATTATCCTCGTGACGCGTGTTTGAGAAGACAAACATCCACAGCTGCAGTCGACATTCGTCCGGAGAGCTCTTGCTGCATATTCATGACATAAACTGATATTTCTGCCTCCGCTCACCTTGTCAAGCTCCTCGATGCAAGCCGTGTGGACCACTATCTTACAGGCTGCGCACTTCCTGCGGGGTGTTGACTTCTTAAAGAGAACCAAACACGACACAACACACCACAAAGAGAACTTTTTAAATGAATTTTGACAGATTTTTTCTTTTGGGCTAAACTATGCTTCTAAGACGTCACTAAAAACAGCTTCTTCCTACAGTGCAGTAGCTTATCCCTGAAATAAATACAAAACTAAGATTCGATGTCAATTGTAATGAGAATGTGTTTTCAGTACACTTTCATCTTTTAGCTGTAAAAACCTTGTATCGTCTAAGGCGAGATTTTGCCAACTTGCTTGAAGTGACATTGTTAGAGTTGCCACATCTCTCGACGACATCACCACGCTGCAACAAAAGCCCGACGAAGAGCGCATTAAGTCCTCCTTTCACCTGCTGCACATTCCCAGACTAATAGCTATCTTTGCTTTTCAATACACACCGGCTTCACATTATCTCATGAAAGAAAATGTCACTGCTAAAATGTTCTAATGACTTCAGCCAGCCCTCCACATACACTAAGCGTAAGACTCGCTGACTCTCTGACTCATGGCTCTTTCATCAACGTTATACTCACTGAAATCTTGACTACGCACGTCTCCTCGCCCAGGTAACAAAGGTCTCCGGAGCAGTTGGTCTCCAGCCATAGGTGGTCCCCGTTCACAGCGTTCTCCTGCAAGACCGTGTAACATTTTGTGGCTTTTAAGGCATCTATATTAATGTGTATGCATTCCTATCTATAAAGCTGCAATTTGTAACTATTTTAGAGAAAAATGAACGAATATAAGTCATTGAGCATGAGTACAGAAAATCTGTTTAAAAAACTTTCTCAAAACCATAACATGATTCCCAATAGAAAGTTTATAATAATGATTTCATGACTTTGACCTGTGTCAAAACTGAGCTGAATGACTTTTTAGGAGGGGCGTCTCCAAAATGTTATGCAATAAATTCACTCTAGATGAGAGATCTGTCTTTAGCAATAGAAACTAGCAAAATCTTGGTTTATGGATATACAAATGGTCATTGGCTATTACAAAAAATGACCCTTCGATATGTCCTAGATTGCCGTTTCAAAAGGAAATGCAACAACACAGGAAGGAAAATGGCATTTGACTAGCTGTTTCCCGAGATCTTTAAATCCCCACATGCTACTTTATATCAACACATGCAATTACACATATGCAACATGGAGAAATGATTTCATACAAAAATACATTCAGATCTCCCACATGAACTGCACATCAATTAGCGCTGTATTGACACACACTTAGCAGCTTCATGAAGGCGCATTAATGTTTAATGGTCACGTCGAGAACTAGCGGGGAAGGAAAGGCCAGCGAAGACGCACAGGAAGCGCCCTACTGAGCCCCGCCCCCTCTGTCTCTCCATCTGTACGCTCAGCACCTGGATTAACAAGTCTCTCTTTAGCCTTGCCAACCGCCCACGGCACACTGGGTCGTCCAGACTAAATGTGCTGAACTGTGCAAAACGATCACGATCTTCTCATTACTGCTCAAACATTACATATTGCTTGTATTTGGGGTGGATGCTATGGGGATGCCTACTAAAGGGGCCTTAAAAGCAGATATTAAACAAATATGTCACGTTTAACTACTACAGATATGAAAGTGCCATTATGTGACACCATGGTACTCTCTTCTAAGCTGATCAGAGAGGCAGCTTGATGAGAAAAATAAAAACAGACCACAGCACTTACGCTCCAATCCATTGTGGTGCGAAGCTCCTTGACCGGTCCATTGCTCAGGGTGGAGAAAGGGTTCTGGGGCGGACCCAAATGCTGTAGGCCGGACCGGGAGATGGCTTTCCTGCAACACACAACCACAAATAGCTTAATTCCAAAAAAGACAACTTAGACAAGCGTTTCAGATATTCAGTGGGGCGTGACTAGATAAATGAAGAAATCATTGTGTAGGTATACCAAAGACACACACGCAAACGCACACAACAGGAGACAGGCATCCACGTTGTGCCAGTATCAAAATGATCCAGACCAATCTGTTGACCAGTCTGCTCGGCCAGGAAGTTCCCACAATTCCCTGCATGCAGAGAGAGCCTCAGGCTCATATGGTGTGTAATAGACAGACAGGATCGCTCTCAGACACAGAGTGTGTGTGTGTGTGTGTGTGCGCGTGTGCGCGTGTGCGTGTGTGTGTGTGTCTCAGTCAGGGGTTTGTATGACTCAGTATTATTTCATCATTTTCCCAGTCTGTCATTCTTCTACAAAACTGGCTGCTGTCTCGCACCAACAAACACATATCCACAGCACCACAGCACAATAGAATCAGACCCTATATTTCATGCAGGCTTATGACAAATAAAAAATATTATAGTAGTTCAGGAATGTGTATATTGTAGCTGTTCGTAAATATGCAGAATCAGAAACACCTTCTCAACCTTTAAGCATCCAACTCCTTCCCTAAAAACTGTAACCACCCGATCATCCTCCAAAGAGCTCATTATTTAATATATTCAACACACAGCGCCATATGGTCACGTCTTCTGAAGCGCAGGATGAAAGTGACCCTGCGCTGGGTGTGTAATTTTACACACACTCCGACACAAGCATTGGAGGCAGGGGGTGAGAAGGCCAACGGACGAGGAAACGGTGGGATGTACACCTGACACCGCGATGAAAGTTTCAGATGCTCGTCTAAAATTATCCCGCATCAGAGAGAACACAAGCGAGAGTCCTGTTACCTGCTCTATTGTAAAGTGAGCCGGCCGGCGAGATCACACACCTTGACCCTCCCTGCTAAAAATAGAGCTACAGTCGGATGACATGTGCGCTGGAAACATGCCATTGTGACAAAGCACCTGAAGGCCACGTATACCAACGAACACACACACACAAAATAAAACCAACATACAGAAGATTCCACACACATAAAACACATACAAAACAAAACACACATGGCTAGGCACATGCACACACACACACACACACACACACACATAGATGACACACAAACATACTCACCGTACAAAAAATGCCACATGTACAACAATAAAACTCACATGGGAAAGCATGGCAAAGATGCCACACAAACAATGATACCACACACATACACAACCATGCCGCACACAAAACAACAACAAAACACAAATGGCAAGATAAGGCAAACATGCCACACAAACAATGATACCACAACACACAACAACAACACCACCACATACACAAACATGCTGCTCACAAAGCAAACACACAAAAAAACACACATGGCAAGGCAAGGCAAAGATGCCACACATACAAACGCACACACACACACACACACACACATAACAAAATACATGTATACAATAAAACATGTCTACACAAAGATGCCACACACACAACAAAACACATAAATGTAAATACCACGCACAAGAATAAAACACACATGACCACAATAACGTTACACATCACTAAAGTTTCACAAAAGATCATGACAATGTCTCGGCCTGGCAGATTTGCCAGAACATCAAAGTCTGCAAAAGTAACACATCAACATTTAAAACCTTTAAATCTTACAAACGTGTTCAGTGTTGTGGAATGGCAAAACGTCATTTAACCCCAAATATCTGAATGTTATTTTTAGCTGCAGCAAATCTTAATATCTCATGTCTATAAATAAATTGTTGAATAAATTGTTGTCAGACTGTGGATTTCCAGATGAAATCCACACAGTTTGACACAGTGAGAATGTCCATGTCCCTGCTCCTAATGCAGTCAGGTAAATGAGTAACGCATTTCTGCTTAATATTATTCTGTGACATTAAACAAATCAATCAATAACATCCTCTGTTTAAAGATGCCTTACATTAGGGTGTATAATCAGTGCTGGGTAAACACAGTGAGCATTTCAGCAGAAAGCAATCAACTGAGTGCACAGAACACAATTTGAGATAAAGGACAAACCACGTGCCCACCAGAGCCGGTGGAAACAGACAGGGACTGCAATCGGGAAGACGGCTATAATGAAATTAGTTCTACTAAAACCGGTTTTGGCAGTGGTCTGGTTTCAGTGAGAGATTTCAGAACGTGTGCGACATTTATCATAGGCCGGTATAATTTGCCAGAGTTCCTGTTTATCAAGAAAGAGGCTGTACAGAGATGGAGGGTTTACATATGCAAACGCAGGGGATGCATTTTCAGTTTACCGCGCGCTGACTCCCCCGTCCTTCCCTCGATGCCCTGCGGTAATATCATCCCTCCTGTGTTGTCACAGCAACGGCGCAACACACGCCACCGATAGTGTATTTAAGTCTTAAATCTTGTTGTCAGCATCATAGCGTCGGTCCCTGCTCTCATTGTCTCAGCCAATTAGGTTTTGTAGATGCGTGTGGGTTGCAAACTCCCTCCATGCTTTAAGTCGGGTGTCAACCCACGTACACAGCTATGATCTCATCTCTCTGCGTCGCCCACCATCTCCCTCTGTAAGACTTTCGAAAACAGTTCAGCTGTAGACTAAAAAGCCCCTAACTAACCTGTATCCCAAAAGCCGTTGATACCAGGTCACTTTCCGCTTCTTGCCTTTCCTACACACTCGCTTCTCCTCCCCTTTCGGTTGGGCCCTGATCATCCTTCCATTTCGTCTCCGAAGCCCTTTAGTCCTAACCAAAGCCGTTTCTCCAGCTCCTCCGGCCTCATCCGATGCTACAGACAACTCCGGGCAGGTGGACGAATCGCCTCTTGCGCATTGTAGGCTGACATCACTGTTACACATGGCTGCCCGGCTGGAGCTCGAGCGCACCTAACACACCCGCACGCTGCTAGCCTCCATGTAAAGCTGAGATCATCAGCCTGATGGATAGCTGAGACCCGATGGAGGATACCTGAGAACCCGAGAGCATGTGTGAGTGTCAGATCCTGTTCTGTCACCAGAGACCGACAAGAATCTCTCACGATCATCACTGGCGTTATCGTTACCCCCGCAGAACCGAAGCGCAAGGTCAGTCCCGTGTCTAGCGCTTCGAGTTATTTTAAGGTCCATTGTGCAACCCTAGCTGAACTTCTGCAAGACAATCTTTGGCCACACGGTAACAAAAGGACACTTTATCCAGGGATCTGTCAGTCTAACCAAGTGTTTGACTGGTTGTCTGTGTCGGCCAGACTGATTGATGTCAGATGTAATGATGCAGCACTTTGTATAGTTTGATTATGTAATCATGAATCTATGGTGTTTGGCAGGCGCTTGACTGGTGACCAAGATCATTCTTGAACCTGTATGAAAATACAAACATTAAACATACAAGTCTTATGCAAATGTAACTAAAAAAAGCTGTGCGTGATTTTGTCACTCTTCATTTTCACCCTACATCTGGATCTGGGTCAGCGTGTTCGTTACGACTCGACTCAAACGCTGAAGGACAGCTTCTCTGAGCCCCACCATTACCAACTTCCTCAAGGCAACGAGCGCTCCACAAAGCGTCTTCCCTTCGTCCCTCTCAACAAAGCAGGATGTCCTTGACTCCCGAGACCTTCTTCCCATTCCTTCCTCTCTCTCTGGAGATTAAGATCTGAGACTCAGCACTGGAGCGGACAAACGCGAGCGAGAAAGACGTGCTGAAGGTGATAAGTGTAACATCACAGCGAATGGCCAGCTCCCGTGAGACCCCGGCCTGAGAGGTATCTCACGCAGATCGGTGATTAGAGCTAATTCAATCATCTCGCTTTTATCTCACGCCAACAGCGTCCTGATAACAGCGTACAGTACAGAATGGCACGCGAGGGCAAGTGGCAATTCAGAATGTTCCAGATAAAGCCGTCACGTAACACGTTAATATCATTTTTAGGACATGTCTTGTTGTCTGTTTATCATATTATCAAGTCAAGTTCTTTAAGACTTTTACAGGTGTGTGAGGATACTTCTTATGATGAAAATGAAACAAAAAAAACCATGGTTACTATATAATAACCAAAAATACCATGTGTTCCTCAAACATCTCTCAAAGTAACAGGGTGCCGACATCACCATCACACCACGCTCTGGCTGTTTACTCTTCCCAGGGCAAGAATGCAGTTTATAAACTATAGCATTCATGTTACACCGACTCCCGAATTGTGTGGTTAGTCATTTAGTTTGTGTGCATTAGACAGAGTTCCCCCAGGCCAAGGTTTCTGTGTGTTTGTGTGCTGTTGTTACTGTATTAATGTGTGCGCCGGATAGAGACACACTTCTCTCTCTCGTTTGCCCTGAGCTCTGTCACTGCAACCAGACACACACCAACTGACAATGGCAGGAAAATGACACAAACACACACATGAACACACGCAAGCTCAGCACATACGTCACATGTGACCGGATCACGGTAGGTGGATATATCCGTGGTCAGATCCAGTTATATACAACCGTGGAAAAAATTAAGAGAACACTACAACTTTTGATTTCAAACCAGCATTTCTAGATGTAGATGTATTTAAACTTTCTCTAAATAAACAAAATATTAAATAAAAATATGACTATTGTATTGCTTAAAAGTGAATATAAACTTGTTTTCTTTGCAGTATTTGAGGTCTGAAAAAAAAAATATTTTCTACTATTTAGACCTGTTTCTCCAGGTCTCATATTCTGCAAATAAATGCAAATAGAAACAACAGTTTTATTTGAAATTTGGTAAAAAAATATGTTTAGTAGTTCACAAAATCAAACAAGAACGATAATTTTACCCAAACACAGAACATCTAAAATGATGCTTTGAAACAGTATCTTAATTATTTCTGCAGCTGTATGTTGGAACGTGCATTATGGATTCCTGCAATATATATTTCTCTCTCCAGAGTTCCCATCTCTTTAATAAACTTGCATGACTTTGACTGTCCTTCAGGATTCCTGGATAATGCTTTGATCTGCTCCTGAAAGCATCGACAGTTGAGAAGTGCCCGGCAAGCCAAAATATTTGGCTGATAAATGCTTAACAACTTCAATGAATGCCATTATTTCAGCAGAATTATCTTAAACTAAATCATCTGATAACAGCTTAGTAAGGAAAAATGAACGGTGTGCTGACAGCATGTGTATGTGTATGGTGTTTATGCACTTTCCATAACTTTACAGTCATATTCTATGGTTTAAACAGTATATATTGCATATACAAATGTGTACAGTATATAAAAAGTAAATGGATTCTTTAACAAGCCTGTACCAACACTACGAGTATGTTAGGTGTTTTTTGTCATATAATGTACGTATAAATATGTGCAGCAGAACTCCCATCCTGCTGGTATAGTGGTCAGACAGGAAGCCTGGGCTTTTCCCGCTTGAGGTCCCCAAACAACAGCTCACGGATATTTATATCCATCTGCCTCACGCTGCCACACACACTTACTCTCATCCCTGACTCGTGCCCATTACATGTATCTCTCATCTGTCCCGTCATGTGTGATAGGACCACATATATATCTTTATATCACGGCAGAAATATGGAGAAAAACAGAGTCATAATAATGGTCCTAATGAGTAAAAGTAGTTACTAACAAAGCTTATGCTTTACTTTGATAAGAACAAGAACCAAAACCATTTCTTCCTTTCTCCCACTTTTCTCCTCCTCACAGAGGTCAAACTTCAGAGTTTCCTGGCAGACCAGCTGCTGTGGAGCACATGCACCTCGTCCTTCATCACTCTCTCACTCTCTCTCTCTCTCTCTACCCGTGTCCTACATTCATCTCTCTCTCCTCTCTTTTAGCGGGCACCGGGGCTGTGGGCGGTTTGGCTTTGCAGAGTGTCGTTCGCGCGTATCCAAGGGCTTCTGGGTAATTGCTCTCAGCGTTTCATTCTCTCCTGCGTACTGCACCTGACTCACCTGATCCTCACCCTCAACACTTCTTCATGACAAACATTTTACTTAACTTGCATATAAAAAGGCAGGTTTTACGTCGATTCTGTAGAAGTAGTGCTTTCACGTGCAGCTTCAGTGCTTGCCAGGGTCTTGTGGGTGGTTGCCATATTGCTTTATTTTGTACGTTGCTATGTGGTTGCTAAAAGTTTTGAGTGGTTGCTAGGTGCTTCCTGCACAAACAAGTCCAAGTCTCTGTAATATTCTGGTAGTTACAGTAGATATGGGTCGGCTCTCTCAATACAAGTTTATAGGTTTTGTTTTTCTTTTCTTAATACAGCCCATTACTTCTAAGCTATTATGCATGTCGACAAGATACGTCTTAAAGGGATGAGGGATTTGAACAAACCTCTAATATAAAGTCTAAGCAGTAAGCAATAGTAATGGTGATGCCTGTCTTGGCAAATACCACCAATAATTTCCGCTGATAAATGGATTCATTTTCTTTGTAAGCATCGTGTCTTATATCAAACTCAATCCGTCTGGGTAAACACTGATGGCAGCTCTTTATTAACACAGTAAATAACAGCGATTTCACCTCTGATGCTGAGATATAACGCTAATAAAACACTCACTGTACAGACTGCATTATGAGCACAGTTGCATCTTGCATGTAAAATCTGTTGTTTCAGTTGCATTTGCGGCACACAGAAACAGCTGCGACACATTTTCCGGTGTTTTGAGGGAGAGGTCCAGACCCCCTGCAGTTTCTGTGTACTTCCCTTGACTGTCTGTGACCTAACAAACACACACACACAATTCGTCTGCCTTTGGGCAAACAACAATCACAGGAAACCAGAAGTCAGGTCAGTCCCTCGGAGTTTAGCAACAACAACATCACATATATAAAGTATAGACAGGGAATGTTACTTCATATTTTTAGAAAATATAATATAATATATTTGAAAATAATTAAACATTTATTTATTATGTATTTTTTATGTTTTTAAAATCATGGTGAACCATTAACCAAAAGGTCACTTCAATAAACCAATTGCAAAACAATAAAGCATAACAATAATCTTATAATCTTGTAACACAAACTCTAGAAAACATAAAATCATACAGCATACACACATTTAGCCTCTGGAGGGTTTATGCTTCGTATTGGATGTATGTGATGCTCTCCCACATTTTCGGTATATATGCCAACACGACAACACCCCGTCTTGTGTGCGTTCAGTAAGTGGGAGAGAGTGGGATGGCACTGTATAATTACATATAACTGTGACGACGGTGCTTTTGTGCGTGTGTGCGTGAGATTAGGAGCCGTGTATGTGGGAGGGATGGAGCCCACTCTTGCCTGTACATGAACCACCTCTCCCTCTCTTTCTCTCTCTGTTCTTCTTCTCTGGCTGCTGACACCTCCATAATTAACCTCGGCTTTTGGCGCAGGGTGCGGGGGAGTCGTCGGAAGCATGCATCTTTCCCTCATCTGACCCATCCATCTGCTGAAAATAGACCGGCATCGAGAGGAGAGTTCAGGGCTGAGATGGTCTCTGGTGGAGAGACGTCGCCCCTGTGGCTGACCGCACACCTACGAAAAGTGTGTAGAGACCCTATTTGGTCCCTTAAGTCCCCAAAGCTTTTATGATTCTTACCAGACACTCTTGAAATTATTTTTCAGTTTTTGAAAGGCGTGAAAAGGGAATATAACAAATTAAGTTACATTTCCCATTTACAGTGTGGATGCCCTAATGCTACAAAAGATCTCAAAGCTTGTCTTTCGAAGATTTTTAACAAAGATGATCGAACGAATGGTTCCTCTTTAGTAGCAGCCTGGGAACTGAATCAACACAAATTTTGTCTTGTAATTGGTCAGATAAAAACATGCAGACCCATGAGGAAATGCGGTTAAGAGAGCCAATCAAATTAGAGTTTTCTGAAAGCTCCACCCATTTTTGTGCCAAAGATTAATCAGATGGCTTGTTGGGAGTCCTGAGGCCGAGATGGTTGATAATGTAAGCCACAGGTTTTGAATTGAAAACCCAAAACCGCATGGAAATAAACATTTATCGTCCACAGCAAAGAAAAAATATTCATGACTTTTTTATCTGTGGCCCTTAGTGTTTTTATTTCAGACAATACACGATCGTGCCACTCATACATGTCGCCCCAAAAAGCTCAAAACTCTAAACCAACAGATGGCTTTCATGGTAATGATCAGGTAAATGTTTGTGTTGTCTGCTGAAAACATCTCTCTGAATAGAACAATAATGTGTGTCAAGACCCTGATCTCGGGATCCTCCATTAGAGTGATAAAAGCGAGGCCAGATCTCCTCTGTCGGGTCCCTTTGAGAGTGTATACTGAGAGCTACGGGGACGTGAGGAGCCTCCTGGTT
This sequence comes from Oreonectes daqikongensis, assembly GCA_026939265.1. Taxonomy (NCBI): domain Eukaryota; kingdom Metazoa; phylum Chordata; class Actinopteri; order Cypriniformes; family Nemacheilidae; genus Oreonectes; species Oreonectes daqikongensis. The sequence continues at coordinate 601,037 of JAOTQM010000449.1, read as the reverse complement.
TTCCACCTGAGGTCCTGGCTGTCTAATTGAATTAATCATTTGCTAAATGAAGCCCGGGCTGCTATAACCTTGTGCTATCTGTGCAGAGAAGAATGAACTCCCAGACCACAGCTGGAGAAAGACAGAGAGATATAATTAGAGCAGAACGCATTACAGCCATTGAGACACAGAGAGAAAAACACTGGGGTGAAAAGCAAATGAGCTTCACATGTAGCTGGAATTTTTCCATCTATATTGCATTTATATTGACTGCAGACTTTGCTAATCTGAGCTCAGTTTGTGACATTGTTGAGATCTCGACATTTGGGAGATTTGTGGCTCTCTCTCTCAGGTAAAATCATTGAGACACAAGAGACATAAGCGAACGTTTCCATTTGCTCTCAATTTAATTTCATTAATGTCTATGGGAAATAATTGAAATATCCTTTTGTGTGGGATGACAGTATAAACATTTTTAGTTTGTTCATCACATCAGGATTAAACACTGATATTACTGATATTACTTCAGCAATCTGTAAAATTACACAGCATCAATTCAAATCATTAATAAAACCGTCCTCCATCACATCATCTGACATGTTTTGTGTTGTTTGTGTGGGCCCAAGAAAAACATCCTCACTCATAAAGCAAAGAAGCACAAAAGGTTAACGAATAATGTCAACTATCAACCCATTTTATTTTTATATCCATTACATAATGGATATATTGTAAATGCTTTAATGTTGTCTTCAATATACAAAACTTTACACAAGGCCATATGTGATACCACAGCCTGTTCAAGCCTATGACAACAATCAAAAACAATAACACTTCACCACATGTTTCTTTTTTTTCCCTCTTTGCGCCACTGAAGCACATTCATGGCAGTGAATGGTGACTGCATCATGTTTAATAAAAGATTCAGCTGAATGTGTTAGAAAGAGTCAGACTGGAAGAAGCATGTGTGATAACTTCCGCTGGACGAGGAGATGGGAGGGAGATGGAGACGCTCGCACCTCGATTGGTACGGCTGTCTGCAGGTGCTCCTCTGCCAGAGCTACAGGTGCAGAACAGCACGGCCTCAAAATTTGACTAAGCAAAGAGGAGGGGGAGAGAGACAGAGAGATGCTGCGACAGTTGTACCGTGTCCTCCAGACAGGGCCTTCACAAGATAAAAGCCTTGGACTAAATTTCGGCACTGAACAGAACAGCAGCAGGAAAGCCTATTACACTCAAACACCTAATAAAGAAAACACTCAAAAGTCCAATCCTTTAATGTGTCCCCTCATACTGCATTACAAACCCCCACCGTCTGCAGTGGAAAATGGCAAAAGGCTTTATCTGCATTAATCCGCCCGCTCCACGCACAGCTATCTTCAGGAAAGATTATGACCATTTATGTAAAGTCCTCAGTCGTGCCTGCCATCAGAAACAAATGTGCAGTCCTGCTTTTGCGTTCGGGAAACGTGTACATCACTGGACACGCCTCCCCTGCTCTCTATTACACATACACCTTCACATGGTCACATGACGCATCTGCTGGGCTTCAGCCAAACTGCAACTTACAAAAGGACAATCACGGGGAGCAGGTCCAAAAAATCGGAATATATGAACAGCATTTACATATTTTCAGCTTCACAACATTTACAGTAGGTGCGCTGAGCATTTCACACTGTGATTTCATGCCAAACAGAAACAAATATAAAGAAAATAAAACAAGTGCATAAACAACTAGACTGACACAAAATGGCTCTCTTTATTCACACCTGTTAGTCCTAAGTGGCAAACTACCTACGGAAAAGACCCACGCTGACTTCATCCAAATGCATTAAACCAAGTGGCAAACAAACAAAGGACATGACAGTTGACTAAATGTGGCAGGGTCCTGATAAAACACAACATTTGTTACCAATCAAATATTAAACTCAAATTGCGCACGATTCATCAGTGATCTTTTATTAAAAGAAATTGATCTACCTTTGAAATGACTTTACAATGCCTCATGTCACCAATACTTTTTTTCTATCTCCAACCTGTCCCATTTTGGTGTGATTCTCCCACTTTTCATGGGGAGATTTCATAGGAATATGTGGTTATTGGTTAACCCTAAAATAAAATACTTTCATAATTTCATCCAAAACAATTACTTTCTTTCTTCTGCAGAATACCATAGGAGATATTCTGAAGAACATTGGCAACCAAACAACATGAGACTTCTTACAGATTTCTATAGACACAAAATCACTGAGACATTTCTCAAAATATCTTCTTTTAGTCTTTCACAGAAAATAAGTCAGGTTTTATTGGGTAAATAAATGATAACAGAATTTTTATTTTTTTGGGTGAACTACCAAAACAAACTCTACACTAGTAAATTAACAAAAACTATTTTAGCTACGCAACTGCAGGTTTTGCAGGAGAGCAAACCATAATAAATATGCATGTTTAACTATTTAACAGTTCAGCAGAGAGAAAATGTGTCAACATGTACAAATCTACAGCCAGCGCTGTGACTGGACATTTAAAAATGCATGACTTCTTTTTTATGGGTCACTTTCTGCTGTTGTTTAGCTCCTTGGGTGTTTTTCATTTACAATATTCTGAGAAAAACAGCACACACAATGGTCTCTTTCTACCCTCGATGTGATTTACTAAATAACAAAAATCTACTATGAGACTACTATGAACACTGTTTGAGTCTTCGGGAACTTCAAAGCTTCCATTTTTAGCCTCTTAAAATAAGAACAACAACATGCTTTTATCTACCACACATCACATTTAAGATGATCTTAGCTTGTATGGTTGTTTCACAGGACTTGTTGATGTCTTATGTGAATTGGTGATGGATATGGATCTCTCCTTTGATCATTTCTTCAGAGACTGACCCTAACTGTGACACCATGAGCAAGGGAAGGATTGATCTACTCTGGAAGGATCGCAGTGAGGCTGACCTTAAAGGAGCAGGGAGGATGGTGGTGATCCTCCTCCACTGACAGGTGTGCAACGGAGGATGGGAAGGTCGAATCAGGGGTCCATGAGAAGAGACCCATAAACTGAAAAATCTCTGGTGTGCATGCACTCTATTCTACAATAGTGCCCAACTTAATTTAATATGACTGGAAATGGCTCAATGCGCTACAACTAACTAAAATAAAATTATATTCATATGATAGGAGAGATCATTTTCTTCAAAAACAAAAAGCAATAAATGTTCAATCTAAAAAATATTTAGACTATTTTACCAACATCACCGGTCACGTCAGATAACCAACGCTACACAAGCTTTAGATGTGTTCCATGGCATCCACAAGGCTTTGTTTAATGTAGACATGATTGTAACAGATGACATAAGAGACATAAGAGCTAGAACAACTAGTCAATGTCAATAAGAGCTCTTTAGCATAGTATAGACAAACCACTTTGTAATCTACTGAAATTGACTGTCATCACAGTGACCTTTATTTAGTCAAAGCATGACTGTGGCATGAGGCAACATGCATTACCACTGCAGCTAAAGTCAAATTCATCACCAGATAACTATGCATCAGTTGCTTTCCATCATATTCATGTCTGTGCTGGTCAAATGTCAATCACACAATCTGGGAAAAGCAGCCTGCATGACTGCCCAGAGGTTTGGCGTGAACAAAACAATACAAACCAATGCTGTTTGCAAATCAATATCAGACCGAACGACACACACACACACACACACACACAAAATGATTTAAAATAATGCATTTCATTACAAACACAAATGTTTAATGCACACGCTCTTTTAATAACCATGCAAAAAATCCGTAGGCTATAGATCTTATTCCTATAATCTTAATGCAAATTATTTTCTTTGGAACGTCATAACACGGCATGTATTTTGTTATTATGCGTTATTTATGTTTGCATTGGACAACAAACAGGCTCCGTTGTTAAAACAAAAGGGGAAACATAACACAAACATCAAACACGCCGACATGTTTCATTGTATCATTCTCCATATGGCGAGGACGCTCGCCCTGCACCCATGAATCTTGAATTAAATCGCTCACCGGTAAGAGATTTGTTTCCTGAACGCCAGACCTTTCAGTTTTTCCTCCAGCGGATCCTCCATGTCGCTGCCGCCCGTCGCCGCGTCTCTCCCGCAGCCGCACGTCCGATCGTTCGCCGCGTCCTCACCGGTGGCTCCCGTGCCGCTGCGCCCCGCCGGAGACACGCGTGTGTCGGTCAGGGGGTCCATCATGCTCCGGTCGGCAGTGAGTGGACCCCCCTCTCTCCTAAGAGGAATTAAAGGTCCTGTCCGATATACCTTGAAATGCACCTCATATGATATCTATCTATCTATCTATCTATCTATCTATCTATCTATCTATCTGTCTGTCTGTCTGTCTGTCTGTCTGCCGGAGACGCACACGCACACGGACAGTGCAGTGTCCGTGGGTCTACCAAATGAAACACGCGACTGCATCCATCCACGGCTCCGTCAGGCAGAGCATTGTGGGATACGCGTCCTCATCCTCGGAGCGCAACAGCATTAAGCAGGAAAAAGTAGGACATAGGGTCTCCGGCTAGACACACGCACACACGCGCGCACCGGACCTCTCTGTGATCAATTATAAAACAAAATGTGAGAAAAATATTTTTTATTACTTTCTAATTTCCCTCGTTATAATAAATATTATTTAATTATCACAGTATATCATTATTGTATTCCCAGTATTAGCCACACCCCCTAAACATTTGGTTCAATTTACAAAATTAATAGTGTAAATAAGAAATTACGGTTTATGATTATTAAAATAATTAAATGAGATTTTTACTGCAATGGACAAAAACGAGTGTCAAGTCGGAATGTGCGTTAAGAATCCATCATTTAAATCCATGAGTGTCTAAATAGTACAGATAGGCCTGTGAAGCCAGCACAGAAGTCAAACGTATAAAAACCTTTTGGCAAATTTGGCATAATTTCATTAAATTTCCATTGATAATAATTGATATTACAAAATAAGCAACCCAAGTTTTAGAGTGAACCAGCATGTAGGTAACACAAAATGAAGATTCAGACTCATGATTTAAAATGCTTTTACTAAGGAAAATATTTATTTGCTTTGCAGATAACAGGACAAGGCAGGGCGATTTCAGATAGATCATTTTAAAGAGCATAATATTGAGAATTGACTTGTGATGCAATGAAAATGAAGAGGTGTGTACAACAGTCAGCAGGCATTTTATGAGAGTGAGTAGATATATATAAATCACTCGTATATTATGCCACAAGTACAGAAGATGCACATAATCCATATACAAAATTATCTGCATTACATTTTCCAGACATTGTGTTGGAATTCAATTCAAACATTTGAATGCATCACATGGGGAAAACCATCTTCACAATGCTCATCTCCAGGATAAAAAGGGTTGCAGGCATGCTAAAATAATAAATAACAGATCAATTTAATGTGGACACAGTGCAAGTTCACCACATGCCTGCTCATAGGCCCGGCACACATCGCTCTGAACTACAGTTATCGAAACCATTTATATCTGGGCAAGAGAACGCTGGACTGGTCAACGTGCATCTATTGTCCACAGAAGAGAGCAGAGAGGGTTTGGATGGTGGCCAGCCAAGGACAAAAAGTGCCATCTGTCCTTTAAAGACCTTAAACCAAATAAAAGAGGGCAACGTCACATGAGGGACTATGGATCGTGTGTTCCAGGGTTGGAGACTCCATCCTTTCATGTCATGTCCATGTCGTTCCTCTTTATTACCCTCCATTAATATAAAGCACATGAATTCATTTCTATCCCCAACAATACAACAGAGGATTTGACAAATATTTACAAAAGACACATTTGGAAAACATTTTAAATGCTTTGGAAAGCTCCCATTTTCAAACTGTAAATGTTGTTTTGTTTGGTAACCTTTTTTAGGCAGAAATCTTTAAGATTTTCTTTTAAGTTATTATTACAGTCTGGATCTTTGTGTTGAATCTTTGGATGAATGAGACATGCTACATAATACCATTCTTCCAGCCCCACAGCCCGAGTCATTCAATGTGTAAATATGAAAACCGAAACCATTTCAATATATTACTACACATGTTCTCAGTAGCATGGGGCAAATAGGCAAAAAAAATAAGAAAACCAAACAAATTTAAAGCATGAAAAAATAATAATAATAAAGCCGAACAGTTTACATGAAGTATCAAAATCGGATATACTGTTGGAATGGAATAAAAAATACATTTTTGTCTTTATCTTAAAAAAAAGAACAATACTTAAAGTATATCTATAAATACAGAGCCTATCGCCCCGCCACTGCAGGGAGAGAGAGAGAGAGAGAGAGAGAGAGAGAGAGAGAGAGAGAGAGGGGGGGGGGGGGGGAATACGGGACATGGGGTGGGGGAGCGAGAGGGGGTCAGCCAAACCTCAGGATGTCTCATTGACCGTCCTCTCCAACTGTATGACTTTTGCGGTCTCGTTTGACCATTTGTCTGACCTGCGAGAAGAAAGAATCTCTATTAATGTCATTTATTCACATTTCGTAACTACTGTGCAGAATTTGCTATCCGGAAGAAAATGCATCACCTGTGTGCGTGCAGGTCTATGAGAAACGTTTTTTGCGTTTCGTTGGTCTTTATTAAATGTGGGTGTGGCTCTGTCTCATGCAGGTCCACCTGTTCCTGTTTGTGCTGCTGTTCCAAACGCCAAGTTGCCATGACGTCAACCTGCCCATCCCATTCAGGATATTCTCCTCCCAGGCCGATGAGATAGGGGTCGTCCAGCCCCCCGTGCTCCTTAATGGCCAACAGGTTGCGAGACTTTACTGTAACAATAATAAAAACCATTAGTATAACTAACATACATTGTATAAAGATACACAAATGAATGTAACTTATCTGATTACAAAGCCATAGATATTTTATAATTTTCTGTTTTTGCTTTTGTACTATTATGTGTTTACTGTAAAGCTGATACAGATATAAATGTGAATTAAAGAGTAAATAGCTTTTGATTTTTAAGGGTCTACTTTGGTTTTTGGAGTGTCCGACAACAGGTTTATGTACATACATGGTGTTAAAACACTATTATTTCGTATTTTTAATAAGTCGTTTTTATTACCTTACTTCTTGACTGACTCTCAAATGATTCGTTCCGCAATTCATCGGTCTAATCCCTGTCTTTCCACTAGCGTAGTCTGCTGTGATTGGTCAGATGGTCTAGTCTGCTGTGATTGGTTTAGCGCATGTGTTCAAGTTTTCGCGAGCAGGCGGGGGATTATTTCTAGAGACGTAGCTACACGGAGGTTAAAGATTCGGACAGGTCACGACTCGTTCGCGTGATTCAGAGTCGACTCCCATTTTTACAAGCTAATAACTTTGTTATTCGTTCACCTTCGGATTTACAACTTTGGCAGACTGCTTACTTTCAAACATGGCAACATTACACAATGCATGAAATGTACTCTTTAAATAGAATCCAACAGGAAGGTTATTTTTAAGGTTATTTGATAAGGTACTACAGCAAATAAAAGGAAATCGTTTCTTTTATTCGAACATAAGCACACCCTTGGGAATCAGCGTTTGGTTGGAGTGGTGCATTAACTGGATAACGTGCGTAGGAGAAACGTGATAAAGACAGATCAGAGATCAGTGATGAATAACCGATCGCTCAGTGTTTAAAAGCATGATAATTACTGCCCCACTCAACCACTGATAATGACTCTCCACAGCTCAAGAGAGAGAGAGAGAGAGAGAGAGAGAGACTACAGTCTTAATAGGGATCCAAATACAACCAATGCTCCATTCATTAACCAATGATGTCTGTCATGTACATACACATGCAGATCAAAGAATGAACAGTGTTTACCTGTAGTAGTGTATGTCTCTTGTATGGAAATGTCTCTGGCCAGGTCTGTTTTGGTGACTGAAGAACAGGGACTCAAGCCTTGATAGAAACTCCCCAAGAACAGAGAGAAACACAACACCACTACCTGCATAAATAACAGAAAACAACAGGCGTTTAGCCCAGACTATATATAGCCATGCTTTCGTTTGCGCTTACATTTGTCTTCCTCCACCTCTTTTACACACATCTATATATAAAGAGCTGCTTTTCTTATTGTCAGATTGCAGTATTCGTCCAGCAGGGCGGCGACAGAGTGCAAGAAGAAACTCACCATGAGGCATGTGGAGGTCTGGGTGCCCGTCACCCTGCAGGACCGCGGGACCTTTCCTGCAACCGCTGCCTGCAGCGACTGCAGCTGTTGCAACAGGGACCTTAAAGACAAATATTTACATAATCAATACAAATATGCTTCCATATGCGTGTGATGAATTATAGTCAGATACCACAACATCTGGGGAGGTTAACAATGTGTGAAATTTATATGTACAGCTATTTATCACAATTTATGGATATTGAAAGTGTAGAGCTAATGTCACTCTAGACTCTAGAGGTTTGAATAAACATACTTGTTAGTGCACTCAAGGTTCTCGACTTTTCTGCGTAGTTCACAGTTCTCATTGGAGCATGTCTCCACCCTGTGGACACAGAGGGAATTGCCATATGATTTAATATTATCCGGATTCAATTTTAAAAACCACTTTTACTTTCATAATGTTGTCAAAATAATACATTTTCATTACATAAAATAAATGTGCTTTTTGTTTTGTTCTGATAAAACATGCACATTAAGAACAGATGTGTGTCAATTTGGTCATTTCAATATCATTAAAATGCATTTTTGCATATTCAACTTTTTAATATTACTAGAAGTAAGAGAGGAGTAAACTTTCATTTGTACTTCATAAATATATTTATAAAAACTATATTTAAAAGACATACTTCTTCTCTAGAGCATCCATGTACTCTTTCTTTTTTCTACGGCTCTCCTGAGCTGAAATCTGAAAGTGAAACATTCATCCACGTGAGTCAATCTGGCATTTTCAGAAGAATCCACATGATTTAAAGTACGCATCCATTAAACAAATCTCCACACAATACTGACCTTGTTCTTGATCTTTCTGCGAATCTTCTTCAAGGCTTTCTCTTCAGCCTTAGACAAGGGCAGTTTGGTGGGCACAGGGTATCCTTCAGCGATGAGTGTGCGCTTCTCCTCTTCGGTCAGCAGGAGGGGACCTGAGCCCTGCAGTTTCTGTCAGACAAGATCAGGATCACGTTGTGCTTTCAGTCAGATGTGTTTTGTTAGAGCGGGTGAGACGTTTATTTTACTCACGTGTGGGGCTGTCAGCAGAGGAGAGCTGGAGAGAGAAGAGGGGGCTCTTGGCACCACCTTGAGGACAGCGGGGGTCTGTGTCGGGCTGGCGGGTGCACAGGGGTGTACCGGACTCTGGCTTCCTTCTGAGTCGCTGCCGTGAGAGCTGGGGGGAGTGGGGGGCATCTGCAAAGACTCCAGTCCTGAAGAAAAACATTATACAAGTTACTTTAGAAAAAAGCATCTACCAAATGCACACATGTTAATGTAATGTAAAAATTGTTAAACAGTTAGATGATACCTTTGGGTGAGAGGTTTAAGAACTGATCCACCTCATGTGGCTCCAGTTTAATTTGAGGACCGAATCTCTCATTGTCCACCTTCACCTGAAACAACCAAACCAAAATGGCACATTATTAAAACCCCACAAATACAATCACAGACTTTTCGGTTGTTGTCATGAAGGTTTGTCTCACATTGAGAGGTTTAATCTGTGTAGCCTGAGGAAGGGTCAGCGTGGGGGTGCGGTCACCGCTGGTGGTCGCGGGCTCAGGGGCCGAGCCCTCAGGGGTCAGAGTGAGAGTCAGTGTGGGCAGCAGGACGGGCGGATCACACAGCAGAGGCTCCATCTTGAGTTCCTTCTCATCGTGTTCCATGGGCCAATCATCATTGTCTGAATCACCTAGAGAGACACGTTCCAGATGCTGTAAACTTTAACACTATAAACTCAACAACTGGAAATGTAATCTCACCGAACGCTTACCCCCATCACTTCCAGGTTCACCAGGCAGATGTGAGAGGGGAGACTGCGGGCGTGAGTCTCCGCACAGTGAGTAACTGTGCTCGGCCTGGATGTGTGGCGGTATCGGAGAGACGCGGGTCAGTTCCTCCTCCGTGTCCATAACCTCATCGCGTCCGGAAAGGAACGGGTCGCTCAACAGCTGCCCCAGCAGAGCCTCCTGGGACAGATCATCTAGGAGCTCGGTAAAGTGCTGTATATTAAAAAAAAAACGTCAAAGTTAAATACCAGACATATGGAGAACCTTCCCTAAATAAAACGCCTTTAAGTCGTGTGCTTATTAAATCGAGCTTAACTGCAGACCATAAACGCTGTTGGGGTGCCTCAGCACATTTCAGATCTCATAGCTTTAAGGGACAGACAAAACATCACAGCAAGCCGATTCCTTCCGTCAGAGGGTTAATTCCTATCCTTCAATCTCTGGCTGTAATGAGAGGGTTTGATCCAGACCCAAAAATGACAGACAGCCTCCTCCCTTCTCCTTGGCATTCCCATCAACACATTCCTAACCCTGCATTCTTACCTCACCTAAAAAGATGTGCCCCTTCAACTCAAACATGTTAGGACCTGTTGAAACACTTTAAGACACTTAGACAAGCCTTTGGCCTCTTTTGGTACACTGAACAACAGATATATTTCCTTTTTAGAAATTAATCTCAATGCATTGTACATCTTTTAAATCTATTGAAGAGGGTCAGGAGATGCTTTTCTGAATCGTTGATCCTGTAGCCTTGTTATAAACAAGATTCACATATTATTTTTAGACAGAATATGGATGACCACAGGACTTCCTGCAGTTCATCTTGTATCAAGAGGGTTTAATACAGCGCTTGAACAATAAAGTCAAAGTAACAGTAAAATGCATCTGGAGGAAGTTTGTGCTCGCAGGGCTGATGTCACAACAAACTTGCTTCCATCTGCATGAATGAGTCACAGTACAGACAGCTCATCCATGGAAAGAGAGTCAATGTGTTTTCCAGCACTGCTGCTGATTTCTAGACTGAACATGCATCTGTTCATATGATACAGTCATGTATGACACAAGATGCGGTTCTCTTGGGTTCAAGTTTAATCAACAAAGACTATTATCTGACTATTAGACTGACCAGTGATCACTGCTACCTTGACTTGCAGAGACTGATGCAACAGGATATGATGCTCAAAATAAAATATTCAATATTTACAATTTTACAGCGTTATGGGTGACATTGAGCATGTAAACACATTTGTAAATTGTCGGATTTAAATAAAAAACATTTGGGGTTTAGTCAAGAAATGGCAAAGATGGCACAAAAACATGAACAGAGAAACAAATAAAGGCAAGAATTTGTTTAGAAAAGAGGATTATGAACAGAAAATACCAAGACAAAAAATACAGGTCAAACATTAGGGGAAACTGGGAAGGCAAGAGGCGGAATCAAGGATAAAATGGAGAGAGGCCAACATCTGGGTTAAATTACAGACTGACTCACATCCAGGGGTCCACCAAGTCAAAAACAGACAGAGAGAGACAGAGAGAGAGAAAACAAAGCTTAGCATATACACTTTCAAACATGAGAAATGAAGGATAAAAATATAGTAACACAAAGCAAAGGAAAGTATGTGTGTCAGGACTGATGAAGTCAGTTTGGAATGTCTTGCCCTACATTTTCCACTCTCCAGGTCACCCAATCACATCTCACACAGAACCATGCCAAAATGTCTGGACCAACAAAAAGCATCCAGGTATTCATACAGAGCCTGTCTGCCTTCCACCCCATCACACAGGCGTTTAAAATATATAACACCAGACGAGAATGTGGTCATGTAAACAGTGCTTTCATGAGTCCTCATCTGAACTTGCATGAACTCCACATTTGCCCAAACACTAAACTTTTTCAGATTCAACAAATGACAATGCATATGTAATTCACTGAATCGTCTTTTTTAACCCATAATAAAACATCTTTGAATAACATACATTGGAACGCCACCGAGTAGAATCAATGTTCGAAGCAAGAGGTCAGGAGCGGTTAAACCAAAAGATGTCGGACAAAACGTGTCACAGATGCTGCTGAAGTCAGTGCTATTCTGCATCATAATGTTGAAATCGTGACTATCTAGTGCAACTATTATAACGTTCTTTTGGCATCAGTCACGGCTGATATGCAATTACGTTTGACATTCGGAGCGTTTGCTAAGATTACAATGATTCCTGTAAATTGCAGGTTGTTGACTCTTGAAGAGGAATATGAGAGACTGTTCACTATAAGAGGGAAGTCGAGGACTGATGTGAGGTTGTCAAAGGTTAAAGGATAGAAAAAGATGACTTCAAAGTGCCTCGTCGCGTTCCCTACAGGGCCTGATCTCTGAATACTTAAGTAATATACAAGATGTTAAACAGTTATGAATTAAGATAAGATTTGTTGTCTCCACCACATGACAAAGACAATACCAAGTCTTTTGAAATTGCAAAGGTAAATAAAAAGATGTTCACTGGAAAAAGACAATGTTTGTATGGGAAAATTTGACTACACCGTACCCCCTGGTTTTTTACAATTCAACAAAACTGTATTTTAAACAAAATGCTGTATGCAAGTGATAAACCATGATATATTAACCTATATCCAGCTGGAGGATTTCAGGGAAAAAAAGGCTTCTTTGTCCATAGTTTGGACTGGGTCATAATTTGGTTTTGGTTGGGGGTAGGGAACTGCAATTTGACTCTCACCAAGTTTTAACCAAAGTACTTCGCAAGCTGGGTCCAGAGAGATTCAATCACCTGGTAATGACAGAGACTCAGAGGGTGGCGCTGGGCATCCGGTGGAATTCTGACACCAACCTATAAGTTTTAACCCTCAGGAGGACTGAAAGTGTGTCTTATAAGATGGAGGAAGTGTGTTAGCCACAAGTGGATGCAGTTCTGGATGACGCAACACTTTAAGCAACAAAACAGATGTGTGGACAGACCCACGAGAGACGAAGCAAAACCAACAAACACACAGGGGCCAAAGATCATATTGTGGCTGGACCTTGTTCTTTACCCACTATTTGGATCCGACTCACTGATATTAGCTGGAATTCAGTTTACTCGTGACAAGACTTATCAAAGAACTGAGACAAGCCAGCATATTCGCCCTTGTAAAAAATAACATTCAGAAATGCATGCTTATTTTTGTTGCTTATCATGGTTGTCTAAATTCTCTTGTGCTGTCATACAAGAACAAGGTTCACTATCTATGATTGTGATTATTACATGCTATTCTGGGACAGCGGCCAATGAGAAATGACATTAAACCGAGTCTTAAAACAAATGCTGAAGCCTGGAAGTCTTGTCTATCCTCTGCCTTCTGGACCATAAGGGTCATTCTGACCCAAATTTACACTCCATATTAGGACAAGCTGTTTAAGGATGTTTACTTAAAAGTTCAATGACTTTCCAATCAAAACTCATTTCGATAACTATGTTTATTTCCCTACAGTTGCATAAGTTACCCTAAAGCGAACTCAACGTCCCTGCCTAATCATATAATATCATACAAAATGATGTCATACATAATCTAACCGCTACAGTGGAATACAAATTCCATGAATTGTTGTGTGAGGTTCAAGAATACGACACAAAGAGCAAAGAGCAACAGCATGGGGACACATATCTATTAAAACTGATATATTCATGTCCTATCTGGGAGTCTGAATTGACATTTAAATACAGAACATGGGACACAGCTAGTGTCAGGGAACTGTTATATATCCTGTTGTTCATCCCAATGTTCCAAATTCTATTTGTGCCCAATAAATAAAAAATCCCTCACTTTTTCCATGTCACCCCACCCTCTCAGTAGGCGTTTCAAACCAGAAGCTCTTGTACAAGCTCCTTGTGTGTAATGGTTTGGGATAAGAATCGAATGTGGGTCATCACAGCTGCTGTCTAAGTTTATATCCCCCAAAACACCCTAAAGAGCGACTGGGCTGTGATATCACAACAAGACCGAACACATCCTGCAGATGTTGGGATACCCAGTCCTCCCTTCCCCCAACTCTATACCCAGATGAGAGAGATGTGCTAGAACTGTAGTGGGTGTTGGGGATCTCGGAGACTCCAGGGGTCCAGGAAATGACTCCACTGTAATCCACATCTGGTAAATAGTGACTGCAAAGGATGTTGAATGTAAACAACCAGTGACAGGCCTGCGGATAACAAACACATCACACTGGCAGTGTTTGGAATCACTTGTTCATCTTACATTAACATTTTATGTGTTTGGGTGATTGTTTTATGTTTAAGTCGCTTGCAAAGGATTTAAGATATACATTTTTTATTAGTGCATCTGTGTGTTCCCATGGTACAGTACCCACAACCTTTGTGCTGTTAATGCAATGCTTGACTATAGGAATAGCTTCTTTGTGCTTATCGCAAACAAAGAAACAAATCTTCTCACTGATCAATTTTGAATCAATGCCTTTGTTATCACCTACAAAAGGAGGTTCTCATGCAATGTTATACTCCCAAAGCTTATAACCTTTACTGAATTCCATCAGCTGTTGCAACTTACCCAACCACTATGCACTGACCAACAAATCAAACACAATCCTCCTGAAAGCCTCCAAGGGACGCTTACAGAGTTGCAGACACCATGAGGTTCGATAAGCAAAATGAGACGTGCTAATAAGTGAAGAATGTGTGCGTGCACGCTCATGGAGAGTGTGGGCTCACGTTGCAGCGTGTACAAACCATCCTTTCAGAGCAAAAGAGCATGAATGTGCATCGCCGCCTGCAGGAATGATGGATGCTAAGAAGTCCCGCCCCTTTGGAGAACAGTCTACACTGTGTCCACCCACCCACAGAGAGCTGAGGGGAGAAGACAGGTGGCTCTGTGAGCTGAACACACTGTGGACAGAGGTTTTTTCACGACAAGCTGCCTGCCAACCAGCTCGACCCCTCCCTTCGCTCAAGACCCCTCGACGAAACCGTGAGTCATCACTGGCACGACATTATAAGGATCAAGTTGGGACTCCGAGTGACAGACGTTATCAAAATGTCAGAGAACATGAGAAGATTCTGAATTACACAGCAGTGGTGTATGTCAGCCCATTCTGACAACTTACCCGCTGACAACACACACCCTTATTCTGTCATTAAATGACCGTTATGATATTACATTTAATTTCCAAAATAGCTTTCACTGTCTTGGTTATAATTTGAAATACTTTTTTTAGGTTACATAATAGAAGGTAGGTACAAAAACTTTTTTAGATTATTAGGAGTGGACAAAATGACAAAAATTTGTCAGTATCACACTATTTAAATTAGATTTAAGCAAAATCTCGTTACGTGAGAAATAACAAAAAAATAATTAACATTGTAAACGACAATGTGTTAGTAACTATCATTCAGTTCAGTAAGCATTATTTAATAATATATAAAACTCTTAAAAATCTGGTTTCCCAGACAGGGATTAATTTAAACCTGGACTAGGCCTTATTTTAATTGGGTAATTTAAGTAGTTTTAACAAACACACCTTAGTAAAAACATTACTTGTGTTCATTTTGAGACAACACAAAGGCAATGATGTATTTTGAGATATCAGTGCAAGTTGTTTTCAGTTTGGACAGCTCTTACATTTCTTTTAGTCTAGGACTAGTCTAATCCCTGTCCGGGAAACTGCCCCAAGACTCAAAAAAGTACAAAAATAAAATGGATTGTCGGAGCCCATGGGCTAGTGGCTGCCAATGCACATTCGACGACCCAAGTTCAAATCCCGGCTCAAGTTCATTTGCCAATCCCATTCCGCTTTCTCCTCCCTATACTTTAATGTCTTTTTCTAACATACTGTCCTGTCCAAAAAAGGCGAAATGCTCCTAAAACAAATCTTTAAAAAGATCAAATGGATTGTTTTGACTGTAGATTCTTTTAAACGCATATCAGAATACTATATTTTTGTGACCAGTTGCATTGCTCCTCAGCATTCGTGAACAACTAAATTCACTTGACACCTCTACAAAAACATTTTTATATCCTGACTTGAATTTTCACTATGTCTTACTGTGGTTTAAAGTATTTCATAAAATACTTATTGGTTGAACACTAAACACCTATATACCAGTTGAGAACACACAGTACACACAGTAGGTATCAGTGTCTTACTGAGGCATGACTTTCCTCATAGCTGCCATAAACCAATTACAGTTTCATTCAGAACAGACAAGGTAGCACATCTGGTTGCCACAAGGTCCCTGAACTGCATCTCTACAACACAAGTCTTAAAGGGGAAAGCGAGCCTTCAGTCTAAATGATAATAAACACAATTATTAGAAATAATAATAAGCTAATGACAAAGTTATAGATTATATGTATATGGTAACTGGAGATAAGAGTATCTGGTTAAGTAGGTAACAAAAATGTCTGTTGTTCTACAAGTTACAAATACACACCCTCTATACAAGCACTCTCAATAGAAATTGACAATGAAAACACATCAGACCTATCAGTTACTGAAGACAACTAATAGGACTGTAAAATCATAAAAATGTTTGCATTCTTCATACATTGTATTAGAATTACTTTTCTTACACAGGACAAGAGAGGCTTCCACCCGGCAGCAAAATCTGAAAGTCAGAACTGAAATATAATCTGAAAGTCAACCCTCCAGAGCATGACCACACAGCTGACTCATAATGCAGAAGGAAACCGTCAACAGCTCGGATATGAGCCGCATAACGATAATAACAGTCAGACCGACTTCATGGCTTTCCCAGGCTGAACTTCCAACTCGGAGCAGTTTGCATTGTTGTGTGGAATTTCATGTCAACAATCCCTGGGGAGTGAGAGTAAAAGTGAGAGACCTAAGGTGGGGGAGCGTGTGTATGTATTCATATGGTGAAGTGACCTATTTTTTGTCAGATATGGTATGTGACCTCTGCATTTCATGAATAGTGCACAGTGGGCAGCTGAGCAAAGGGTTAGGTGCCTTGCTCAAGGACACGTCAGTTGTTACCTGCTGGTACTGAGAATCGAACCGGCAAACGAGTCCGACTCTCTAACCATTAGGCCACAACTGCCCATGCACGCATGGAGGGGGTTGAAGGGTCCCAAAACAAAGAGCCCGTTCTATTCTAAAGGTGAAGGAGAATATGAACCCTTCCTCAGTCCACAAAGCACACATAGTTCACCTAAAAGTGTGCACTGCCACACTGAACCTGCTCTACAGCTTTGATGCTGTCTGGGTAGGTGTTGGTGTGCCTGGTAATTTCATTGGCATCCCTGCCTTTAAACAGCTCACAGCATTTCATATTGCTTATATTACCTTCCTTAGATGTAATTGAAGATTCCTTCATCTAAATTTATAACCTCTAATTAGTCAGCAGTCTGAAATATACCCTTCAGGAAAGAGGCCCCTTTTCTGCCCTTGAGGAACACAAACCTGTTATTACATAACCTGCACCACTTTAAGAGTTTAAACTCTATGCAGATTTCTGACTTCATCAAATAATGTTTTTTTTTATAAATAGGGGTCGTCTGCATTTGTTTGTGTTTCATTTAAGTGTAGAAACATGTATACCGAACGAAATCGACGATAACCGGGATAACCGCACCGTCTGAACTTTATCCCTTGGAGCCAAGTGAACCCTAACTACTGGCACAGTCTAATCTGACACTTATATTTACAGAACAAATAAAAGTTTATTTATATTATGATTCAATTAAAATTAAGTCGTTGTTATGCGTAAACCATTAAGGCTTAAAGATATTTTAACGCATTCTGTATGACACCACCAGTTGCACCAGACCTCAACACGCAATTTATAATAACCAGTAATGGAAATAGTGCCACGACAGACATGCACCGGATTTTATTAAATAAAGACATTCCCACTTACGTTGCTGTATAAAATGTTGTCGTTATCCCCGGGTTCGGACAGCTCGCTAAGGTTCCTGTCCCATTGCAAAAACGGCTCCCCGCTTTCCATTATTTCCATGCTTCAATCTGCGTCTGTAATATAGGCTACGTTGAAGGAGAGTCGCGATGTCGTTTTAACGACTCCAGAAACGACGATGTGTCGACTGGTCACGGTAAGAAGCGAATTCCTCTGTCGGCCAAAGTTGGTGATAAGTTACGCGTCTCGTCGCCAGTGTTATTGCGATGAACCGCGCGTCTTTGTATATTGTTGCAGTGTGTCTTGGTTATTGGTGGATTGCAACGATGTAATAAAAAAGCCCATCGAACGCAAAGATTGCGAGTAACTAAATTGTGTTTTAACGCCAGATTACTTTCCTCCTCAGCTTCCTTGAGAAATGTCTCCACTTCCCAGGCGAACAGGAATTTGGGGCGGGGAAAATGATAGGAGTCGCGATATTTGTTTACTAAAGTCAGTTTTAGGAATATTATTCGTCCATTAAGCAAGGTTTCGTATATTTTCCTACTAAATAATATTATAATATGTGATTAGTATGTTTTACTGGGTTTTTAAGGACACTATAAACAAATTTGATTTAAAAATACTAAACTTTCTTACATGGGGGACCGCCCTTGCAAAACGTGTGGCAACCAATCAGATGAGCTTGTTACGTTTAAAGCTCACATACCTTTCGTAGAGTTCACGTAAATCACAGATGACGGATGTACGGATTGACCAATAGGAGATCGCTATGACCGGGGTCGCATGACTGACATGAAATTGAGCCAATAGCTGGCGACTCCGCACAACCTCTCAACAAACCGTGTAAAGCCAAGAATACCAAACTGCACGCACCGCCTCATCTCCTGTGGTACAGTCCCTTCTACTTTTTAAAAATTATTTAACTTTTTGTAGATTCGCTTGTGTTATATCTAAAAAGAAATTACTATCTTGGTATTTAAAAAAAAAAAAAAAAAAGGGTCACGCCACATGAACGTGTGGCTCAAAATCAAATTAAAATTTGATCTGACGAGATTTCAAGTTCATTACGGATATTGACCACACGTGCGTAAACCAACTTATTTCTGTGAACTTTATTCAAAATCTCAAACAGAAGAAATAAATGACACTACTCTTAATATAAGACAGAAAACTTTAAAAGCTTCTGAAAATTGAGGCATCTTACAAGTGCTCCTACTTAATGGTGTACACCCAAGATTACATATTATAGACAGAATGGGCATGAGTATTAGTAACAAACCATTTACTGACAAAAAATATTTTATGTTTAGAAATAACATGACGACGACGACGACGACGACAACAACAAACAGGAAAAGATTTGGTTTAACAGAATTCCACATGATGGTTTTCAACATATATGTTGTGTTTTAGAAGAGAAAATGTAGCAGTTTGTTACAAAGAGTTTATGGGGCTGGAGCCTGTTTACATGACAAAGTGCTTTGCACTGGCGCCCTCTACGGGGAATACAACATAATTTCACAATCATACAAACAACATTCCTTCCTTTGTTATTGTATGACAGGCAGGCACAAAATTACTCATGAGTTTGTCAGTAAGCAGAGTAACACTATACAAAATATCTTCTATCTTCTTTTGGGTCCTGTAAAAAGTCTGACAATGCTTCTTCACAACTGGTCTCGTACATTTTCACTTAAAAAGACAATATTATCTGTGAAAAGAGAGAAAAATAATACATATTAACTAGTAACAAAAATAGTGAGTAGTTAAGACCTGCTGACATACGAGTCAGTAGTAAGGAAGCACTGAAGACAGACCTGCGATAATAGTTGTTGCCTGTCGCCTGACATTGTTTTTATCCACATACTCGCCATAGTCAAGCTTTCCTTCAACGAGAATTCGGGATCTGAAAAAAAGTGCAATAGTATGTCTTACATATAACACCAGAGCCTGTAAACACATTTGTTCCAGATTTGACCAAATAACAAAACTGAAAACGCACCCTTTTTTAACGTACTGATACGCCACATCTCTGAGGCCTGGTTTGAATACAGAAACTCTGTGCCATGTTGTTTTCTGGCTGACATCTGCAAAATCCACAAAAAAATCATATTCAAATTTTTAGATTTCTGACTACTTAACAAAAAATTACAAGTTTGAAACTCTCACCTGTACTTGTGGTTTCACCCTCCCCAGAACGCCACATCTCATTTGTTGCCATGGAAAAGATGGTGACAGGGTTTCTGCCCTCCACCTGTCTCATGACGGGGTCTTGCCCCACCCGACCCAGCAGCTGCACTCTGTTAATAGCTATTAAAGGATGTTTAAAAAAAAAATAGATCAAACAGTATGACTGCAGTAAAGGGAACTTAACTCAGTAACATTTTAATCTGCTTGATTTCATCCAGTATAAAGATGGATGACATCTATTATTTTTTATAAACTATTTTCAGATCATTTTTTTTCTTTTATGTACTTTTATATAAAAATAAAATAAGTCATATCTTGTAGCTATAAATGCATATACATGACAGCCCTGTCTTGTACAGTGATACTTACATCTCTCCAAGATCAGACTTGTATCTGTAACGTTAGATCTGTGTCTGACGAACTGTTTAAATATCTGGCAGGGTAAACAAAGGATAAACAGTCAACAATAATGCTTATAGCACGAAAGGAAGAAATGTATATCTCATTGTTTACCTGCGCGGAGGCATTTCTCAACATCTCTGCTTTGATGACAAGTTAGTCCTGTGACACCGTGGAGGAAAATAAAATTACCTTTCCAAAGTGACACAAACAGGCGTATTATGAAAATGTGTGATATTTACTAATTTAGGTAAAGGTAACATTTAAAAGAGATTATTGTCATCATTCGTGGTCATTTAACGTTAAATATAAGTTAAACGAATGTATGTTAGTTCAAGATGTAACCGTTAAGTTATTTTTTAGTAAAGTGTTATAGTGTCACGCACAGCGGTCTCAAATGGGGCACGTTAGAAAACTTATTTTTATCATTTAATTTTATTTAGCTCTAAATCCACTTAAAGGAAATCCAATGAAGAATCACATGTTAATCTCCCGCCATTTACTTACTAAAGCTAATCGTTTGTAAGACATATCTAATGTTTATTTAACGCTTACAACCAAAACTTTGTAATCTATATAATCTTTGCTGTTGTTACAAAAAGACTAAACTAAAGAAAAATTCCGACTTACAAGTTCTATCTTCAGAATGCTTCAATAACCCCACGCTGTTTCCGGTCCGCCTGCGAAAACATTCCCCAGTAGAAACAGAAACTAAGCACTTCCGTTCCGACACTTCCGTTCAAGAACATATCCGTAAGTATATAAACAAAACAAAAGCATATAAATAACTATTTATTATATTAATATTAATTTAACTTTTTATAAATAAACAGAAGCAAATGCATATTTAAAATATTTTATTTTAGGCCTTGAGGTACATATGGAGTTCCCGAAATTTCAGTTTACAAAGAGATTATATTCAAACATGAATTTTTAGCATTTGTAACGTTAGTTAAAGTAAGTTTTAATAAGACTTCTGACACTGTTTTACATTATAATTAAAGGTAATATTGTGATGTAGTGTTATTTGCTGTACAAGAATTTGCATTAGTAATTCTATATAATAAATGTACTGTGCTTTGACCTCCCATCAAATCTCTAACATTCTTTTACTTATTACTGTAATCCTGAGTGTAGAACAAGGTGATATGCTAAACAGAGAATAATCCAGCAATCTGTTTAACACAGTAAGACACAATACAAGACTTTAGTCCAATTTTAAGGTGCAGCATATTCGTTCAAAGGCATATTCCCACATCAGAACATCTCTGCATATATGGGAATATTAACTTGGCAACTTCATGAGATTTTTCTGCACTGTTAAAAAAAGAAAATGAAGTGCCTTGCGTTTATACAGAAATAAGACATTTACTGGAGATTTTAAATGTCAGGAGTTGTAGTTGCAGACGAGCTTAGGGTGTCTGAAGAATCAGACTGAGGAGCTGAGACAGTACGAGCTGGGTGGGCTGACTGATGGGGTACTCCTGGGGCAACTTGTGCTTTAACCCGGACATCTTTACATAGTACCTATAAGCAGGGACGATAAACAAAAGAATGTCAAAGGTAAGTAAAGATGCTGATTAACATATTTAACTTTTTTCACACAAATGTTGGGGTAAATCATTTCTTTAAGATCTTCCAGTGTAAATGACAATCTCAAGGTAATGAACCTAAACTCTTCTTTAAAGGATGTTCTGATGTATTTGCTCAGGAAGGTGCTGTGCTGCAGACAGGCTAACAGAACACGGCATCGCTGGTACAAAAGAACTGCCTGAGACGGTCTGACAGGATACTGCTCATCTGAGAGAAGCAGAACCACCTGCTGGGCCTGATACCCAACAAATGGCAGCTATAATACAGAGATGAAGAAAGAACCAAACAGGTATTTCAGACATGTTCTGCTTTTCTGAAACAGGCCTGCTAATCATGCAAATAATCATGAAGCATGTATGAAAATGAAACTGTCTGTATGAAAATTATTTACCAAGAAAGAGTGAGGTTTAAGTATTCGAAGCACCCAGCCAACCGTAAGGAAATGTCCCAGAGAAGGAGTGCGACTGGCCTTTAAGGTAAAGATGACCAGTGTTATACTGTATATCTATATCTGCTAGCGTGTATATGTTTAAGAAACATGCTACTTACTTCCTGACAAAGAACAACAACCTCAAACAGTAAAGCAGATGTAGCCTCCAGATAATCCGCCAGCAAACCCTGCAGCTGCTACATGCATTTATAAAATATTAAGCTTCAGGTTGGACACTAACCAATAAAATACTGTTTCATATTGTATTTAATTTAATGATGGTAGAAAAACTAGAAATGATTATTTACTTTGAAAAATGTTAATAACATTGATTTCAGAACTGACATTGGGTGACCAACGCATTTGTTAATAGTTTCATACCATAGTATCTGAAGACTGTGAGGCGTTAGTAGAGTCTGGGAGCTGAAATTCTGTATCACACACTAAGGCAAGTAGCATGTCAGCTGTGAGAGCCCCCCTGCATCAAACAATCATCCAAATAATAATACATAATCATATCAACACATGTATATAATAATAGAAGTAAAAATCACTCACTGTTTGGCTGTTAGCATGCTCATTCGGGCCGGCTCAATTTCTGTTTCCCTGAACATCAGGCTTAATATCTGAACCACTAAAGTACAAAGGCTCGGGGACAGAGAGACGTCAACTTAATATAATCAGAAATGACAGTGAACAATGCCATACTTGTAACCTGTAACCTGTAACCTGTGCATGTCTAATAAGACAAGATATGTTTGCTTTTATTTACAAGCAAGATAAATTAAGCTTACAGAAGTTTGTCGACTGTGTGAATTCCTTCCCGGGTGGCCTGAGAGCTCTCAGATAGTGTTTTCACCAGGAAAGGATAAAGGTCGGAAGACTGAGGAGATTAATAAGAGTAAAACAGCAGGTTTATATTCTTACAGATGAAACTGTATACACATAGAACACATTCGTTCACAGAAAACTGCAAACACATTGTTCATGAATTTTACCCTCCAGAAGAGTTTTTTGATGGTGGGATTGCGGTATGTGGCGGTATGGAGCTCCTGCAGGAGTAAATATAAACTCTCTAGGCTGATGTCCTCCTGAAGCAACTCTCCACTCATCTGAGCAAATAAATGACATGTCCGCTCCCAGCTGTACACAGTGAATTATTCTTCATTTAGCAAACACTTCTTTCTGTACTTTTAGCTATAGACACAAACTAGGGTAAAATCGCAACATTTGGGTTATCATCCACAAAAGGTTTTAGAATAAGAGCTGCATTTTATTTCTGTTGGAAAAAAATAAAGGTGTTGCAGTACCTGATGTTGTGATATCTCTGTTTCTCAGAGGAGGACAGGCCACATCTCTTCCTGTACACATGGTCCAGCATCAAAGTTGATCTCTACAAAAATACAAATATGCTGGTGAGTGATTTGACAGTTCTTGCTACAATGTCCAAGCGCAAATATGTCAAGTTACCTTTAAATGCAAGGAATGTTTATGGTTCAAAACAAGTTAAGCTCCTTTTACGTAAACAAAAAAATGTGTTTACAGTGATGTAACAAAACCTTTCTTCAGACAAAGGCAAACTTAGAAACTATTAGGTAGAAATGAACCCAGACACATACTATAATATAACTGTTCCAGGAGCTCTGAAGGTGCAGATATATTCGTGAGGTAGGAGATACAGCATAGAGATGTAACTCTTCCTCTTTCTCATCATCTTTATCCTTCTCTGCCAAAGTTCTCCTCACCAGCCGTGCCAAGCTCGAGCCCCTGCGACCCCATCTCTGTTGGTTTGTGATGCTGGGTGCAAGAGCTACACCAATGCTGGAGGAGTGGATGGGAGATGGAGGATGAAAAAGGCCCAGGCCCAATATGTCCCTGTTTGGACAGGAAGCGGAACGCCTCTTTGTGATGACGCTGCTATCCTCTTCCCGCAGCCCTCCATCGCTATAACAGAGAAAAGGTATTCATAATGCTGATTAATTATTGAATTATAGTTTTCATTTATTTCACTGTCAAAAGGCATCATTAAAAAGCCAGATTTTTATTTCCACATTTTAGGAAGAATAATTGTCCTCCGAGAACCACAGTTGCCTCTGGAAAAGCACATCCACAAGGAGGCGCTGGTGAGGGACACAACATCAAGGTTTGGATGCTTTACAAGGTTGTTCATGCAACTTCCTTCCTTCTGTCTCAATCTCCTCTAATAAGGTGCAGGATAAAGAGAAAATCTTTCCATGTTCTCACAATTTCCGCAGCAGTAAATGCCCAGAGTCTTATTTAAGTCGTACTGACCTACTTTTGTCTGAGAAACTCTAATGACAGACCATCTCTGTTCTGAAGCACACCGCCAATTCAATACTAATCTTAAATAGTTTAAACTGTGGAAAAGCTGGCTTTAAATGAACCTGGCTTTAAACAACGTCTCAGGCGCCTCCCATGTGTCTATGCAAGTCTCTTCAGACAAAGGCAAGCGCTCACAAATTTGTGCTAAACAGGAACTAATGGTCTCCCTTGGGTTTATTGAGCTACGGAGGTGAGAGTTGCCCCGCTGCAATAAACATTATAGTGCTGTTGGGTGTGATTATTCATACTGTTCTCAGAACAGTCTTAGAAAGGTCAGATGAACAAATAACACAGTAACAGTAATGCTGGTCACGTTGGCATCTCTCATTTTTCCTCAAACTGTAAAAACACACGCGTGTAGTTAAGCACCAAGCAGGCATATTTTGCTGAGACAAACAAGGGATTTTAATTGGACGTTTACTGCTTGGTGATTTCTGTCTCGTATTATGCCCTGGCAACGCTGTGAATGACGCCAATGGCCTCCCCCGGCTCACAGGCTGTAGTCTCGTCATGGACCGTCGACAGTGTAAAAGACAAGACAACCACTTTAACCATTAAAATTGTTCAAATATGACTTAAAAACCACAAATGATACAGACAAAATGTACTGTTTGTGGGTGTCTATTTCTAACCATTTGGTGAGCTCATTAAACATACATATGTAATGTGACCTGTACTCATTTCAGATGCTCCGGTTACATCCTCACAGAGAAACATGTTACACAAATAACAGCTTTTAAAGTGTAAATATATATGCAAATGTATATATACTTTTAATAAATGTCAAATAATCCAACACTTTTAAAGGTACTGTGTGAAATTATTTTGCGAACTGCATCCAACCGCTCACTCCACCCCTCCCTTTCGAGGCGCTACGGAGGCCGTGAGAGGATTAAGATGTCGTCACGTTTTAGCTTCTTTTCCATAAGAGATAGCATATTTACGAAACGCGCTCTTTGTCCATTTAGAGATACTGTAGAAACAACATGGTGAATTTTATGTAAGGTGACTCGCGGTGTATGTAGATAAAAATAGCTCGTTCTAAGGTAAGAAAAACATAACACTCCATTATGTAATGTCTTTATATATCTCTGAACACAAAGATATGTATATTATATTGCATTTCTGTCCTCCAAAAAACTACACAGTGGCCCTTTAAAAATAAAAGTGCTTAAAACAAATGCAGCCATACTGTGAACAAGCCAATGTTTGTTCAGTAAAAACCTTTTTGTTTTTCGTGCATTACAAAAATCTTCTTTATGGAACCATACAGCCTGACAAAAGACCTTTTTGGAACCTTTATTTAACACCAGAATTTACATAAGTCATATTAAGTTGTTTTTAACCAAAGTTCATTAATAACATTAGTTTAAATTATGTTAATATTTTATCTCAAAAGATCATGATATGGCCTGCAAAAATGTGGCATGCAAATTTGTACATATTTCACTTATGAGTGCTATAAGAACTACTCTGCTCTGTGATTTCGAGGTTTCTAAGCCAACACTTCCCCTCTGCTCTTCATGTTCTCCCAACAGGCAGTCAGAGGACACATGACAGTCAGTTTCTTTAAAAAATACTTTTCTTGTAGCTTATATAAGTGATAAATTAGTACATACTAAAGACCGCAGTGCAATAAAATAGCCTAAGTCAGCTTTTGTGCAACATTATTAAAGCTATTCGATGCAATTATTTGAAGCAATTAACACAGTTTTTTGTTAAATGGCACAATGAATACAACCGTTGTGATGCTAATGTCAATGTTGCACTATTTAGATCTTGTTAACCATTGTCACTCTGGTATCGCCCTATACTGTCAGTTTAGCAAAGACAAAATCTTAATCAATTAGTTTCCACGCAACCAAGCACAACACAAAGATCTTGTGCTCCTGTGAGATATATAGCTGTGGGATTCAGAATATCTCGACATTTATTCTTGTCCCAGTTCGCTTTGTATGATGGCTTGCATGAGTAGCAGATGTTTGTTCATTCAAAGCATTGTAGAGCCAAAGGCAATAAAAACCTGCGGGGTGCAGATAAAAGTCAGTGTCGCCCGATGCTATTAGTGATGGGCACAAATAGACAGGAGTTGTACAGCTTTGAGAATGTGTTGGTAAGGCCATTAACACCAAGAGGCTTTTACCTCATTGATGTAGGAGAGACTCTGCTGCCAGATGATTCAGACGGGGCTAAGCGAGTCGACAGGAGCACACGGCTCGTCTCTGAAGAACACAAAGGGAACAGTCAGGATAAAATTTGATGTTCTTGAAAACGTGTAATTTTCAGTGATGACTAAATCAAATCTTAATGAATTAAAGTAGTGTTAAGTGCTACTAGTTAAGCTAGGATAAATCTTAAAAATTGTGAAATAAAAAAACATGTATTGTCTAGGAACCAGAGTATATTTCTCTTCATTCACAGGCAAAGGTTGAATGCCCTTGTGTGTCCGGTCAACAGTACGGTTACTGCTTAGACAACTTCTCAGGTTTAGCTTTTTATCCTGCACCGGTTAAGCAGCTTTCCATCAACGCCTGTGTGCGAATGTAAATCTCAATGTCAAAGTGTCTAGCTTTTTCCTAACTCTCCTAACCTGACACATGTGTCTTTACTGGTGCTTCTGCTAGACAGGTGACCATTCCAAGGACACTAATATCTACTATGAAAGTCAGCTGATTAAGATGCACAGCTTCTAAATGTCCCTCTGTGTGGACACTAAATAAATTATTAATTGTTGAGTTAATTCAATTAACTCCTTACCCTCCAGGGAATGGGGGACTCCCAGGTCGAGTCCTTGCAATAGAGATGCAGGTGGACAGACTAGCTTGTTACGGCTGGATCCTTTGGGCTTTGCGCTGTTTTTCCCAGCATTCTTTGCCGTGTAGACAACGCGAATGTGTAGCGAACGCTCACGATCCCGTCCGCTGAGGAAATCCGGCAAATCATTTATCTGCGAGCAGAGGTGTTTTAGAGAAGATGCATGTTAGGATTACAATAACTATGCATACTGTTTTATAAGTATTAAATATAATGACATTTTTACTATGGTGACTTTTCCATTTTTATTTAATAAGTCTGGTAAGCTTACCGTCTTCCTCAGCTTTGAGCTGTGTAAATGCTTCAGCTTACCAAACAAACTGTCTTTAAGCAGTTTAGCATTATAAGTAAATCTTCTCTCTCTATAATTAGCATTGTCTTCCTGATTCACAGACGTTGCTTAAAAGACTTGTTCTTTATCTATATTATTGAATATTCACCTGTAATCTTTCCTCTGAGGAACAAACAACAGCAAATATGAATTCTTTATACTCTAATAAAATGTAGAGCAACATTTATATATACTGGGTAATATATAAGTACTATATATAGTATAGTTCAAAACACTATACTATATTGTATATGTACTTTTTGCGTTTTTTAAAGTCAAAGGAGATATGTGTGCTTCATTGTATTCCATTGTACTTGTACATTTTATACTAAAGTACTAAATATTAATAGATGAAATGCAGACAAGATTATCTGTAAATAAAAAATGCCCGCTCACCAGCTCGATGCTCGTGATGTCTCGGAAGCTGAGCGCTTCTCGCAAAGCGCGCGGGTTGTACTCGCTCAGGTAGACGCGTTCATCGCTCAATATCACATGCATAAAGATCCTCTTCACCGTCCCCGAGACCACCACACACGGCTCGCAGGCTCGTATCCGCTCGTATAAATCTCGACTGGTGTTTCTCTTGAGAAAAGTGTCCAATTTGCTGTTTGCGCTCCTGGCCATGGGAATGCGCTGCGCTCCTCTCCAGGTGTCACCTTTACCATCACAGGTGCTCTGCGCATGCTGTCATATTAACTGTTTATAATGAACTGTTTTAAATTTCCTATGTCTTGCAGTCTACTGTGTCGACTGCATCTTTTTTTCTATGCGTCTTTATCTGCCATCGAGCCTGGAGAGGCGGTGCCATTGCGCATGCCCAGCCACCGTTTATTAATAGTGCGGAACGGTTTGGCTCTTCTTTTATTAGGAACGGAAGGAATACGTACAACAGTTGAACAATACATTAAAGAAGGAATACAAGCAATATAATTGATCTGTTATTTCTGATCATTGCAAAAGACTAAAACTCTAACTCTAAACTCTAAAGACTAAAAAAGTCTTATGTTGATAGCGTTGCGCATGGTATGATAGAAATGTTATGGCTGCTTTTGAATTTGGGAGGGAATGTGGCAAATCTAAGATTAGATTCGAAATGCTAAAATGATATGCTTTTGTAAGATTTGATGCCTCAATACATATTAAAGGACAACTGCGCCATCTTGTGGATACATAACCAAATGGCCTTTGAGTAAATGTTATCATTTCTATTGTATATGAAAATAGTAATCTATTCTTGGAAATAGAAATAATAATGTTTTATCCACATAATTTTACAAACGCAATGCAAATTTCATTTATAAATATAGTAGGATTTTCAGCTGGATTTTCTGTTTTGCCAGAGTTTCCACAATTCACATGCACACAAATTGTCCAAATATTTTTTTTAATAACTTTTCCTGATGTATTTTATTTAGTCATAAATGGCATTTATCAATAAGTCATTAATAAACATCCATACAAAATACTGTAGTTCTAAATGTGAGCTTGACAAGAGACAATAAAAAGACACAGATATAATAATTTGAGTTTTTTAACAGATTTGTCTTTAAACAAAATCAAGTTTCACAGGTTTACAAGACCCCCATGTCAGGACATCAGTGTAATTCACCATATTTCCATAGAAACATCAGATGTTAAGAATTAGTACTTAAATGTCACTGAGGAGAGAGAAGAGAAACACTGTTTGATTCAACAGATCTAGATCTAGTGATGTGCAATGATCTAGGCGGCTTTCAAATAAGACATCTTTTAGTCCATAATTTCTCAGACTTTCCTGAGCCGCCTTCACCATGGCGATTGTTGTAAAAGTTCTGTTCACACAAGTGTGTTGCTATGGCCACAGATGCTGTGAAGTGCAGCTGGGGCTGTGGTAGGAAGGTTTGGGGAATGGGAGCAGAGCAGGCCCTTCTGTGGGGTTTTCTGTTGGTGGAGGGGTGGAGAGACGGAGGTACACAGGTGCACTGGGTGCAGTTGGCACAGTGGGTACTGTGGGTGTGGGCACTCTCTGCAGAACGACATGTGGGTACACCTGACTCTCAGAGCGATAGAGTCCAGGGAGAGGAGCCTTTAAAAGGTTTTCTTGACTTCTGTGAACACACAGATACAACTTAATGTCACATCAAACAAGAATATTTAACAAAGCACAAATTCTTACCTCTGATATCCACGGTTATCATAACCAGTCAGACCTCCCATATACACCGGGCTGTCAAGGGACAGATGGGAGTCAAGGTGCTGGGAAAGATTGTAAATTTTGGGTGGAGGAAAAGCCTCCCAGTCGCCTTCCTCTCGTTCCAGCCAGCACTCGCTCCTCCACGACTTGTGCTTGTCTCTTATTCTGTAAAGGCAAATAGCATGAGCGTGCATTTTGCCTAAATTACATTTTAAACCGCGTGTGTGTTTGTGCATGCACGCATACCTACTCCTGCCGTTTGTCCGTTCACTCCTGTCTTTGCTCTTGCGCTCTTGAAGGCAGCAGATGATGAAGGACATGGACATGGCAAAAATGACGATGCTGCTCACCACCGATGCCAGCACGGCAATTCTCAACCCCCGATCGTCCGGTTTGGGAATGGCTACCGGAGACACAAACAATTTACTTAGAAACATTTTGGTCATGCATAATCATTTCTGCACAAATATTAATATGTTATCTAACGCTTACTTGTGCAATGTGCATGCATCTTGATCGATAACTAATTTGCAAGAGTGGACTGATCATAAGTCACTTTGTGACTTTGTTTTTATCTCTTAAAAAACAAAGTGACTTACCCTCACAATCTGGTGGGTAGTTGCTCCATTGAGGAGTGTTGCTCCGCAGCACGCAGGAGATTTTCTCACTGCCCACCAGCTGGTATCCCTCAAGACACCAGAACGCCAACACCGTACCCAGAGACATTGCCGTGCCCTTCTCGACATAGTAAGAACCTCGCCGAGGGGGCAGCAGTGAAGCACAGCTCAGACCTGTTCATACAACACAAACTAGCATATAAATATTGCATATCAAATATAATAGAACAGAGAAATTAACAGTGCTTGGTAAAGCAAGCTATTGCTTATAGGCCAACTTTTTTAAGTTTTAAAGTATTAAACCTTTTTAGGTTATTTTGCTAAGTTGTGCTTTATATTAAAGGTTTAAAAAAGACTATGGGTTTCTTTTAAGAATCACTAATCACATGGCGTTCGGTCCTTCTCTCCCATAATCCACCTCTCCTTTACTTTTTCTCTACATTCCCACACTTTTCAATGTTTTTTCTACTGAGTTTTCATCAGTGTACTGTCCATCTCCACTGTACTGTCAATATACAGGCAAACTGAGCTCATATTGACTGCTGGCAGGCTGAGCTGGATTGTGTTTATTGTTCACACCGGTTTGACCCCACAGAGGACCAGCAGTGTGTTTAAGCCCCTGCACTGGTTTCATTAAGCCTGGCTTAACTGGCATGGCAATGCCACCCGAGTCAGATCTCATTGCTAGCTTGAAGGAACCCGACTCCATGGCAAAATAAATAAATAACTTGTCAGTTTCTTTTTTCACATTTCGTCCCCACTCGCTCTTTAAATGGTTTTAACCAGAGAGGTGCTCTTAGAATAGAACGTGATTAAATAAAGCGTGTGCATTAAAATTTGAGTACCCACAAGCCCCTGCGGTTGAGAAGGCACTGATAATGTGGTTATGTACCACCCCGTTCCCACATACTGACCCATTTAGACCGCTTACAGCAGCCAGCAGACTACTCTTAGGGGTTTGGTTTGTCAATAAATTGATCATTCAACTTTAAATAGTTCCTGAGGCAAGAAACAATTTGGTACACCTTACTTGTTATGATATCTACCGTGTAACCTCTCAACTCGAATGCACTGATCTCACAAACTATTTCTGTGCACATTGGCTTTCTCTCTGTCAGTTAAGTAATCCTCTTTAAACTGTACAGTGACGTCTGTGCCTCTGTTTTGCAGGCGGGTGTCAATGGGTGAACGGATGAAACTCGTTGATGAATTTATCTGGGTCGTATTTAACACCAAAACGTATCATTCTTTGTGCAATTTTTCTATATTACATAGTTCTTATTTCTTTTTATTTATATACATTGCACAGTTCATCCAGGAGTGATTCCATTAGAATATTTTCTGTGTGCAGAAAGCATGGTACTGTACTTTGCAATTCTGTCATGATCATGCTGGCAACCCTGTATTGGAACTGACAAACTGCCACGTGGCACAAAAAGCCTCCATTGTTTCACCCGTGGAATAAACCTCAAGCTACCTGACGGTGAAGGTGCCTGTGGGTGGTTTAAAATTCTCAGTCGTTAAAAAAATCACACTGCAATCAGACTAATATACATTACAGCTTACTAATGTCCACCTTTCTCAGTCGGACTCGGAACGCCACAAATCTGTCACGCATATTGAGTTTAAATCAGGGGGAATGTCAATAAACTATTTGCAAAGTACACTCGGAATACGCATGGCTGGAGAGCTGGCAGGCGACAGCATATTTTAAGTTCTCCAGTGATATTAAAAATTCCATCAGTGTTATTTACAGTTCTGACTAACTGCTGTTTTTTTGTCTGATTTGCGGTCTTGACCATACAGCATTTTTATTGTGCAATTTTTAAAGCTGTGTTAGCATGTAAACACTTAAGACGATTTTGCTTTTTTTAAGCCCACACATGAATTTCGGGAATAAGTGCATGTGTGTTTTAGTGATTATTGCCGTTATTGTAAACTTCTGCAAACTTTCCTGCAAGCGAAAGTTGGAAAGTGTGGAAAATGTAATTCAGATTATATCTGAACTTTTAAAAAAAACTATAAAACAGATCAGCATAATACATATGTTTACAAAAAATTATATTTTTACAGAAATAGAAACCTTTTTATCGTAGTAATAGCTTTATGTGATCATTCTTTGCATAGCAATATAGAGTGACCTACAATCCTTATAGTTTTAAAACAATGTTGTACACACCTGTGTTGTTGCTAGTGAGGGTCTCCGTGATGTTCATCACCGTCTCCGTGGAAAGTGTTGTGGTTTTCTGAAGTACCAAACTGACTGATAACCCTTCATCTGGTGTAAATGTCCAAACCACAGTCCATGTCATAGACCAAAGCAGTAACCCCCAACCAAAGGGGATGTCTATTAAAGCCATAGATGACTTAAGTGCTTAAAATGAGTAAGAAAGTATTAGTGTCAGTTTGTCATATTCAGGTCTCAGTGCTGATTGGTCCGGGGTGACTCCAAAGATCTTGAGCTTCAGCCGTGCACCCGTAAACACCGGGAGACCCGCTCCTCCTCAAGTACAATGGAGAGAAAAAGAGAGAGAGAGAGTTGTGCTCGCTTCATCCCGCAGCGGTGTGTGGTTTTGCTTTCTCTCTCGGCTAAGCTGCTTGTCACTGTGCTCAATGCAGAGTCGCTGCTGAGTTTGATCCTATAAACACAGCGTTTGCGTAACGCAACGCACATGAGAAAATCTGAAGCATGCACGTCCTGATATGCATACAGCTCTCTCTCTCTCTCTCTCTCTCACTCTCTCTCTTTCTCACATGACTGCAGTGTCTTTAAAGTGGTGGCATAGTTTTGCCACCTACATTCAGGTTACATTTCATAACATCAGGCGAAGGCAACAAGGATTATACACTTTCTTAGAACATTCAGAACAATTAACCCGAACCCTATTTTAAAAGATAATTTTGTTTTTCATAATTAATTTACTGCTTACATTTTGCTGTATCCGTGAATACAGAAATGTACCATTTGTAGTAGTTTCTCCAGTAGTCCAGTACTATTTTTGCACTCAAAAGTTAGACGCCTCTTTAATATGAATTAAAGAGGTGAGTTCAGTCTTTCACCCCATCAATCCCTTTTAACTCTGTCCAAGTTCAGGACAGCTCTTAATCTTCTCCATTGTATCATGAAGAAGATACACAGGCTTTTCACACAGTAAAAGCTCAGTCTTGTGGAGGAACAGTGGTTCTTCCGACTGTTTCTTCACAATGTTTGAAGATTTAAGCGTTACTGACATTCATCCCCTGCTAAAACCCTAAATAGGTTTAAAGGTAACTTAGGCAACATTGATTAGGTTATGCAACACCGTATTCAGCGTTTCCAATCTGCCGATTGTAGATTAGAAAAAACATTCTTGCAATTTAATGCAAACATCTGCAGATCATACATGTAATGGACATATGTTCGAGAAATCAAACAAAAGATTTTCTCAAGCACACAAGAGGTTGAAAAGGGTTTGAAATGACCCCCACTGCTGCTCATTTATTTGAAAAAAAGGTTTAATATAGCCAAGAATTTCCTCAGATTAAGTTTGCTTGTTCAGAAAGAAATTGCAAAGACTTAGAGTATGTTACACAATAGAAAAGCAGCAAACACAGATTTCTTCAGATTAGTTTGCACATGTTTTGTTGTAGCATCAGCTACTGCAAAGCCATTAACACTAAATCTGATTTGCTTTCCCCTGTATTTAAAAGAATATTAGTCATAGCAATAGCTTCTCTGCTCCACTAGATGGCAAAGTATGAGCATTACGGTCATTAAAAGCAAATAGATTGACTATAAATGTGAAATTAAAAATGATATGGACCAGTTCTGTAGGCAAAATATGAATTTAGCCTGATATAATTTGTATCATATTATTTTAATTACAGTATTCAACATTTAAAGTGGATCAAAAAAGTTAATCAAAGTTAAGACACGAACGGGTATTGATGAACCTTTTTGATCCACTTGAAATGTTGACTATTATCTGACCTGGATAGTGCAGGAAGGGTAATTAAAGTGCCCATACATGGAAACATATGATAATGATGATGTTTATTTTGCATCCCAGAATGCATTCCATAGCAAAGTGCACTGATTTAAATTTAAATTTGTAATGGTCACCGCATAATTCTGATGTTCCATTTCCTTTATAATTTGACGTAAAGGAGTATGAATGTGTCCAAACCTTTGATGGGTACAATAAGTCTATGCACTATACGTACATTCTGTGTACAAATTACGATAATCTATATATATATATGCTCAATGTATAATCACAACTTTAAACCTAGTAACCTATATATCAAAACGTGTTAATGCACGTGTTTCTTGTAACTGTACAACACTCTTTAGTCACTTACACTTTTAACAGAGTGTTCTATGTTCCCTGCTGGTTTTATTCTAAGAAACCGTCGCTGTTGCATGTAAACGGTTCAATTTGGCTCAGGCGCATCTTACCTACGACCCCAAGTCCATTCATAACCTCCACTAGTAACCACTGATTGGCCCAGATGCAAACTGGGAGGAGATACGACGGGAATAAAGAAAAATGAGCTTTACTATGCAGCCAGTCATACACTTCTTCGTGCTTGGAGAAGGTTAAGGACTCACACGTAAGTTTACTGTGAGGGCAGTTAATGTATACTTACTTTTGCGCAGTGAGTGTCATTGGGAACATAACTGTCAAGACAAAGCAAGCATGGCGAATCCCAGATAAAGGAATACACAGGTGGAGACACAAAAGGAGCTGTCGGTGTCCTTTTCATCAATACAGTCTAAGGGCCATAAGAGGTGTCTGCGCATCACTCCCGAATGGATTAGAAGAACGACAGGACAAAGCACATTTGCACAGGAGTTGCGCTTACAATCCATGTAACCAAACCAACTTTTTTTGAGAAGGTAACGCTCTTTACGCACCAGGCGCATTTTGTAAAACGCACGAAAAAGGGAAACAGTGATCTGCGTGGATAGCAAGAACGTATCTGAAAGGGACAGTGGTTAAGAGTTTCTTGAAGAAAGCTTTATAGGATCCTGGACTTTAAGAGAAGTTGCAACGCATTCTCCCATGAGGCTGGAAGGCGCCAGAATGGACTTAATAAAAAAACTATGGACGGCTCGGAAACTTATTCTCGTGGTCATGATCCCGTTATCGCTGTTGCCCCTTCCACTCATTCACCCGTGCAGCGTAAGTAAATATCCATTTCACTTCATATTCAAAAATACATTGACATCCATTCGTAACGGCGCGCGCTTCCCATGCGCATTTACGCACCGGTGTGCATTGGATATTTTAATCGAAATACAAGTTGATACTGGATTTTCTTTTAAGTCTACTAACTTTTTAGAGATTTAACAATTATTTGATTAGTTTATTTGGTCGGTTATATAAGGAACTTCTGAAATAAGTAGATAATGTTTATTAATTGCGCGGAGTTGGGGAAATACATTGACTGAAAAATAAAATGACAACATGTTTTAAAAAGTAGACATGTTAGAAAACATATAATGTATGTTTTTTAGCCTGGGCTATTGATCACGGTTTGGGGTCTTCAGGGTTATTCTCGGAGACGCAGCGACCTCTTACCAAATTGGTCGTTTTCCAAATGTAAGATTAGACAACGCCACCTGATTGGTGCAGTGATGATTAATGTGTGCATGCGGTTCTGATGGGATTTGTTATTCGAAACAACGGCAGTTTTTACAGATGTTGTTTGTTTGTGAAGAATGTGGGAACTTAGTTTCAGTCCAATATAATCAAAGCCTGCAGAGAGGCAGTTATTT
The DNA here is from genome assembly GCA_026939265.1 of Oreonectes daqikongensis. NCBI lineage: Eukaryota > Metazoa > Chordata > Actinopteri > Cypriniformes > Nemacheilidae > Oreonectes > Oreonectes daqikongensis. Next base: position 564,539 of record JAOTQM010000449.1, on the reverse strand, counting down.
AAGTGGCCTTAAACATAACCTGTCATTCTTAACACAATTACTATTGGTTTGCAAATTACACTGTAAGAGACTACATGGAATGACTGTTGGTTATCTAAAAATAATATGGAAAAAATATTATTAACATTATATGTCATCTTATTCACTTATAATCAGACTGTTGATTGAAATTGATGGAAACAGCTATCTATAAACAAACTGTGGGTGTAGATCAATCAGGAAATGCCATTATCCTCTACCTTCACAGCTTTTTTTTAGCAATCACAAACACTTTTACAGATTAGATCACTTCTGCCACAGGTTCTTTTTTCTAATCTTAAAGGGTTTTCTGATATCTTTTTTCATCAAGGCTCCGAAATAAAGTCGTAATTATTTAGTTCACAGTAGTTCACTAATCCCATCTCACCTTCTGAGAGAAAGCAATTATTCATAGAAAACAACTAATGAATGAGATTTATTTCCCTACATTGCAAGTTTTCCTGGAAGAGCTGATGTTGAAAAAACTTTTTAATGCTATTAAAACTATTTATGCCAGTTTTACATTTTTCAGGATTAGTTCGAGGAAATGATCAGTTTCCCCTCTTTGTTTGACACATCAATGTGTCATCAGACATTCTAACAGAAATCAATCACTGATTGCTTAAACATTGATGAGATTAGAGGAGAACAAAAGCATGTGCCAATGGAGGTTTAATCTGCTGGTGTGGCACATAACTCTTGGAGTTATGCATACAAGACCACGCTGAGTAATAATCATCTTAGGGCATGCCCACAATGCAATGGTGCTGAGGACAAAAATCACAGAAAAAAGAAAATTAAAATGGGGTGGTGTGATGTAGTGGCTGAGGCTCAGTGTTGGTAAACGGAAGTTGGTTTGAGATCCATGCAATCCATGAACCATTTAAGACGCTTCATCTCCAAAGTGATTGTTCCTGTAAAAACTACTTTAAAAGTGCTTTCTGAAGGATAAGGGGAATCTGGGGAGTGCTCGTACATCATCAGTATATTGAATTAAAGTTATCTACTTATATCATGGCTATAAAGTGACAGTAGAAGTTGTTTTACTTTCAAATGAATTGTAAAGTTATAAAAAAACTAATTTTTATTTGCAATGTTGTTTATTTTGATATATAAAATCTACAAGCAATAGCCTTCTGAAATATACTGGATCTACAAACATTACACAAAGAACACTTATTCTCATTAACTAGATGTAATTTATGCTTCTGTATGCAAAATTGGAATGTGCGAGTTTGTATTTACTTGGTCTGATTGTTCATGCCTGTTATGAAACACGATTCATTCAGAAAAATAAATCACCTGATGCACATTTATTAGTCACAATAACCTACCACTTGTAGGCTAACTGACTAAAATCAGCTCCCTTTTTCAATTATATTTGCATTTTATAATTATTTGTTGTTTACAAGTGCTGGACACACGTGATGTCGTCTGGCCAAGATTTGTTTTTTCTGCATACTGATGCTGATGCACATCCTCTGCTGCTATTGAAATTCCATTTATTCAGCTTGAAATAAAACTCATAATTTGGTTCAAATGATCAGTCTGTCTGTCCTGTATCTCTGTTCTATCAGGAATCCTCTTGTGCTTATGTCCTGATTGTTACTGCGGTATACTGGGTATCTGAAGCTGTTCCACTGGGAGCTGCAGCACTGGTCCCAGCCTTCCTGTACCCGCTGTTTGGGGTCCTTAAATCCAGTGAGGTATGAACCTTTTCCATCTACTTTCTCTTTCTGCAATAGGATGCCCATTTGGGCGTTTCTGTAGTATAGGAAAAGATAAACTGAGAATGTATTTTTTTTAATAAAAGTGTATGCCAGATGCTTGATTTTATTGAAGGTTATAAAAGGTTATTTTTTTTACTTTGGCCTAGATTTAATCACTTGGTATGTACAGATTGAAGTTTATCCCCAACTTCAATCAGCCCTTTACTTTGACCTCAAAATGAAGCTCCAGGCTGTGAAATCTTTACAAACTTGTTTGCCGCATCCATGTGCGTCTGAGCGTATTACAGCCCTAGATGTGCTGATCGTTCAGTTGTGCCACTCTGTTATAGCGTCCACAATAATCTAACACGATATTATGTAAAACAAAATGCTGCATCATGTGACTAAATCCCATTGATAAACTTGACAAAGCAACTTGTTATCTTAAGACCTTGTAATCGTGTTTGGTAAATATGCTGTTTATTTTACGCAATCTCACCTTGTTCTCGCTCTATAGTCTGTGGACCGCAGGGGATTTGGGTTTTCATACTGAATGAATAGCTGTTAATTCCTCTGAAGATTGCCTGTGAAATGTTAAGAAGAGGGTAGAGGTCATCTTGATCAAGGAGAGCTTATGTAGAGTTGATATGAAATGAACCTTTATGCATTTGACAGACACTTTTATTCAAAGTGACTTATGGTATATTTAAAAGATTTAAGTGCATTTTACTGTAATGTGATGGGCATAGGTCAGAAATATAAGATAAAGGGAATAGCAATAAAAAGTTTAACACACCATAAACATCATTATAGGTTTGTTGAATACTTCTTAAAAAATTTCCTTTGTCATCATGACAATGTCATTTAAAAACAGCAGGTTTTGCATAGCATTCATTATAAACCTGTGTGTGCGTGTGTGTGTGTGCGCAGGTGGCCTCTGAATATTTTAAGGACACGACTCTACTGCTGATGGGGGTCATATGTTTGGCTGCATCCATTGAGAAATGGAACCTGCATAAACGCATCGCCCTCCGTATGGTCATGATTGCTGGAGCCAAACCGGGCATGTATGTAAAGGGAAAAAACGAACACTCACACTTCAATACAGGCTGCATATGTTCTTAACCAGGGATGCACTGACAAGCACTTCAAATTATTTATTTTTATGTGTTTAAGGTAGAGTTGGATTATGAAGTTATTCTATTTTACTGTGTTGTGCTTGGATAATTGCCACCTCACAAAAAAGAAATCAAAAATACAGATAAAGGGGGATTGGTATTGGTATCGGCGAGTACCAGAAAAAATATCAGTACTCGTACTTGGTCTTTAAAAAATGGTATTGGTGCATCCCTATTCTTAACCAAATGTAATGTTGTGTTGCAGGCTGGTTTTGGGGTTCATGTGCTGCACGGTCTTCCTCTCCATGTGGTTAAGCAACACGTCCACCACAGCGATGGTGATGCCAATCGCAGAAGCCGTGCTACAGCAACTCATCTGCACTGGAATAGCGGATTCACTCGATGACTCTGTAACCGTGGATACACAGGAAGAGGAAAGCGGTGGGTCAGAGCTTTGGAAGTTAACATGAGTATTCATTTAATAACAGCAAGTGAAATGTTTACATCTGAATCTGTTTTTGTCACATTCTTTACAGAAAAAGAGGAAAATCACAAATCCAGCAACAATGAACTTGAACTGATGAACTGCAAAGACAAGTATGTCTGTGTGTCTGTATAAAGTGAAATTGATTTAAACTCCAGCTACTACATCCAATGTATTTATTGTAATTTCTCTGTGATTGCAGTAAAAAACAGGAAGTCTGCAAGGTGAGTGAGGTAAGACAAAATTTATATTATATTATAAAATTTATTTTCACATTGATTAATTACTTAATATAACTTGCAGTCCGTTGAGCTATAGGAACACTTGGCAGAAATGTGCAATACTTGGCTTTTCTGCAATGTTTTCAATGTGAAAATTCATGCAAATCAGTCGATAATGACGATCTCATAGGTTCCCAATATAATTGATCCAACCGTACAGAACCATGTCTTATTCTTGGAATAAAGTAGTTTATCTTGAAGTTTGTCTGACAATAACTATGCCATCACAAAATGTAAACATGTTCATGTAATTCTCAGCTGAATTGATCTTACTGTAAAGGCAATATTTTTAGATAATGATTAGGAATAGGATTTTTAGCAGACAAAGGCCAAAGTGTAAAAATGTGTTTTTTCATACTTTAGGAGTCAAACGGTCTAGCATTAAAGCCTGCTTTCAGCACAGCATTTTCTAAACAATCAAATGGATATCTCCCAGAGGTGAGAACTTCAGCTGGGCTAACTGTAACTCTCCAAAAGTTGCTTCTTAAAATTATTTTTATTGTTTCTAAACACAGGCCCCAATAAGCATTCCTGTGCCACCAAAGAAACCCAGAATCCGGAGGGACTCTTTGTACCCAACCAAGAGAGATCACATGATCTGCAAGTGTCTGTCTCTCAGCATCACGTACGCAGCCACCATCGGCGGTCTCATCACCATAACCGGCACGTCCACCAACCTCATATTCGCAGAACAATTCAACAAGTATGTTATCCCTTCATTTGATAAATGGTACATTCAGAATATTTCTTTCAGGCACTGCTGGGATTTGTCTAAGCACCTAATTCAATCCGCTCAATCTCATTTTAGGACATTTTAAAGACCCTGAGCACAGAAATATAACCCTTTACTTGTGCAACATTTGTTGGGCAAAGGTGATTTTATTGTTACCTGCATTACACATATACAGTAAATCACAGTAGACATTTACAGGGTCAGTGGTTCTGTTATAATCTATGTTTAGTGGAAACACTGTTATCACTGACTTGACATTTTACCAGAAATAATCAATAGACACTCCTAATTGGGCTAGAAATCTTTCCCCACATTGATCGGACCTCAGTATCTTCTTGGGGTGTTCATACTCTCTGTAAACAGACCCTTGTCCTTTTCTTCCACACTGGAAGACAATTAATGAGCTGAATGACCCCTGAGAACAGCTGAAATCAACATTTCATGATACAGTGAAGTGAGACACAGGAACATTTCAACGCCTGATTCAATAGCACACATAACAATAACATTTGTTTTGGAATGTGCAAAAGAAACTGTTGACAAAAGTGTGAAAAATGTTGATTGTTTTGAGAGTTATATATAATTAAAACATTAAACATATATAATATTAAACTATTACATTAACCAAAATGTCTTTTCCAGTCGTTACCCGGAGGCGAAAGTCATCAATTTTGGCACCTGGTTCATCTTCAGTTTGCCGATCGCTCTCATTATGTTGGTTCTGACCTGGATATGGCTGCACTTTTTATTTTTGGGATGCAAGTAAGAATGCATGACTGTTAAACTCAACAAAGACATACCAGTATCATGCCAGTAACAGACACATTTTGATGTTTTAAAACGTTTCTGCTGTTATCTTTTCACAGTTTTAAAGAGACTTGCTCACTCAGCAAAAAACGCAAGACCAGGCGTGAGATCCTGTCGGAGAAACGCATCCATGAGGAGTATCAGAAGCTCGGCCCCATTAGGTAAAAGAGCTTGAAATGTACATGTACTCATAATGCATCCTTAGACAAAATGTGTCCAAGTCTTACACAAGCCATTAGTACTTTTTTTTGTTTGACTAATATATGATGTTCTTCTTGTCTGCAGCTATCCTGAAGTTGTGACGGGCGTTTTCTTTATTCTGATGACCGTACTTTGGTTTACCAGGGAGCCAGGATTCGTTCCCGGCTGGACGTCCCTATTTGAAAAGTACATACACAGCCTGTGGTCACTTTACACATTTAATAAAATTGATTTACATTTATTTCCAAGAATGAAACATTGGCTCAGTTCCAAAGCCCAGCGAGATGCCGACATTTTGGGGCAGCTTGGTGCCTGTTAAGAAAATTATTTTGGCCAAATCTAAAGCAGCCTTTCATTAGACAATCCCATAATGCATTTTGACAAATGTTGGTTTCATGCAATACCATCAAAGTTTTTTTTTCACATTATTTCCATGTATAGTATAATACTGCCTTACCAGACAACTACATAGGTGGCTCACTAGATTTTAGATTTTATAGTCTCTGTGTCTTGCAGGAAGGGCTACAGGACGGATGCCACAGTGTCGGTGCTCCTCGGGTTCCTCCTCTTCCTCATCCCGGCTCGAAAGCCATGGCCATCTGCATTCTCCAGCGAGAGCAAAGGTCAGATCCCACGCTGCCCGCCGCAGGGCCTCTGCATGCTACGATTCATTCGCCCAGCAGGCCTCTGCTGTAATACAGAGCATCAGGGTCTGCTGTACAACCAGTTCTTCTTTTTAGGACATGAGAGTAAAGGTGAACGAACGTTCTCAATGGCACACCCTGCTGGCCAGGTTTGGTAACTGCTCTCGTGTGTGTGTGTTATCTTTGCAGGTGATGAGGAGGATGAGGAAGATGACCCGCTGGCCCCGATGATCACATGGAAGGACTTCCAGAGACTGATGCCGTGGGAAATCGTCATTCTGGTTGGAGGGGGTTACGCGCTGGCTGCAGGGTGCAAGGTGGGATTTTGTCAATATGCCTGTATTTTTTAGAATAGACATATACCTTTAAACATGTGACCTCTGTTCGCCAGGTGTCAGGACTCTCCATGTGGATTGGGCGGCAGCTGGAGCCAATGAGTGGTCTTCCTCCGTGGGCCGTCACACTGCTGGCCTGCCTTCTCGTGTCGGCCGTCACAGAGTTCGCCAGCAACCCGGCCACACTCACTGTGTTCCTGCCCATCCTCTCCGCTCTGGTTAGAAAACACTACACACCAGTAACATCACACAAACAAATGAACCTGCATGAAACCGTATCATCTCTGTTGTGTTCTCTCAATAATGACCCTAATAAACGACCCCTCTGCCCCCGCAGTCAGAGACTCTGCAGATCAACCCCCTGCACACGCTCATTCCTGCAACCATGTGCGTGTCCTTCGGCGTCATGCTGCCTGTTGGGAACCCGCCGAACGCCATCGTGTTCAGTTACGGACACGTGCAGATCAGCGACATGGTATGAAAAACACTATCCTGTTATATCAGCTCTGTCACATCCCACCGCTGTGCCAAGAACGTAGTGTCAAGAGGCCGAGTGATAAAACATTTGTTTTCTATGCTTTCCTGTGGCTCAGTGGTTAGAGCATGGCGCTAGCAACGCCAATGTCATGGGTTCAATCCCAGGGATTGCACCTACTCAGAAACAAATGTATAGTACAATGCAATGTGAGTCGCTTTGGATAAAAGCATCTGACAAATGCGTAAATGTATATGTTCTATAAGCATAAACTCTGACATTTGGCAGATGTGAGACTCTCTTAATGTGGATATTTACAGACATCCACATACTTCCCATACAAGGTCAATGGTAACAGGGTTGACATTTTAAATAGATAGTTAACTCAAAAAATAAAATTGTTTTATTTATCTTAATGTCATTCAAAACCTGTATATGATTGTTTTTCTGTGGAACACAAAGATATTTTGAGTGGTTTTGTGTCCATACAATGGAAGTCAATGGGGGCAAATGTTGACTGCTTACCATCATTCTTTAGTGTTCTGCAGAAGAAAGAAAGTCATACATGTTCGAAATGACATGAGGTGACATTTGAGAAAAATATAGGAAATTCAGATCTTTCTCGTTATGTAGAATGACAAATCAGCAAGCTTTAATTTATTTCCCCTGCATTATTCACAGGTAAAAGCTGGCTTTGGGGTGAATCTGATTGGAGTTTTTGTGGTCATGCTGGCCATATTGACATGGGGAGAGCCACTGTTCCACCTGAGCGAGTTCCCAACCTGGGCAGTGATGCGCAATGTGACGGGCAACTTGTAGCTGAAGGCGGGCGGAAGAGGCACGTGTGTTTGTGTGTCTGAGTTAGTGTGTGTGTTTGACATGTAGGGATTGAGGACACTGAATATACACTGAAGGAGGCACATAAATGTTTCACAGGTTTTATTTTGTACTGTCTTTGAAGTTCAGAAGACAGTATCCGTGATGCCTCGGGGGTCCGTGGGAAGATTTCTCTGAGCCTAAAAGAATTCCTTACACAAATGTTTCATGTATTACATTAAATAACCTGCTATTGCAATCGACGGCAGGTATTCAAAGTTACCCGCTTCTTTTCTCTTATAAATCAATGCTGCCCTGAAGCGTTAGACGTAGATTACATCAGCTGATCGCAGTTGATGTTTGTGCCTACATACAATGCAACCTGCCATGCACATACCGACTGAATGTAACGTACCTGAATGCTTTATTTTCTGATGCCTAACAAGTGCCGTGACACATTTGCGTTATTTACTGTACTTGAGTGTTTTGAGGGAGATTAAACTTCAGATGAAGTAGCTGAAATCATGCCTAACATGCTGTTACCAAAATGTTACTTAGGTTTTGTGGTCTGGTTACAGAAGATTATTGTGTTATGTAAAAATCAACTGGAATCCTTCATAGTTTTTACAATCACACATTTAATTGCTTTTAAAAGCTTGCCATTAATCAATGTACATACTGAAGACTAACATTTTGTTATCGCTGACAATCCGGTGGCCTAGTAATGACCGAATCACTGTAAAATGTTTCATGCTCGACCTGCAACAAATATCTTCAAAACAAATAAAACACTGTATTTTTGGTTCATTTCGTTTATTAATAATGTTCTTCTACACACATAAATAAGATCAGCTGGGGGAAAAAATCAACTATGTATCATTAGCAAGGAAACATTTCAGTTTTAGTGCACTAATGTCATAGTTGGTCATCCAGTGCACATGTCTGATGTCCAGTGTTATTTACTCCACAGTTTCAACTTAATTTCGATGCTCCCTCTGTGGGTTCATATCCTTCGGTTTGTATTTTCTCCTTGTACTTTAAGAAGTCCCTTCGTTTGATGAAATACTTCACCTGCCGTTGAATTAAAACAGTCAGTTCATCTACACAATGTAGTACTGTTTAGAAGAAATTACAAAAACTTACTGAACAATGCACACTGAAAACTACTATCATAAAACTGTAGGCATATTACAACCATAAACATTTGAAACAGTACTATATTTCATGAGTGGTTTCATTGGTTCAAATTGGTTATTTAGCATTTTTAATTAAATGCTGTGTAAAAGAAACAAACAAACAACATTTTTCAAAGACAAATAGCAGCAGATTGCAGAATAATACTTTGTAAATAAATACATGATACAGAAATCAGCCAGAAACAATACAGCAAGCACAGAACATTTCCTTAACGTTAGTTTTTCGTACCTGTTTGGTTATTTTTGGGAACGTTCTTCTGATATGTGCAAAACCAAAAATTTGGAAAATTGGACCACATGTCAAAAAATCTGACTTTTCATAGCGAAAAAATATTAACAATGGTTAAGTAACGTGAAATAACAACTATTATTCTATTGCTTTATCTGCTCTGACTGCAGCGCACTCGGTCATTTAACAATTAACGATCATTTCTTTGTACCTCATTACTTAAGCGATGTATTTATTTTCTTCATTTAATGACTTAAACATGTGACTGTAAGTTTATATAAAAGTAATGTTAAGTAAGTTCAAAGTAACGCTCTGGGACATAAAATATTAGCTGGGAAATACTGCTAGAGATGACACCTGCTCTAAATCCCTTCAATCAAATAAATGATAATGGTCTACACCTGTCGAATGGGTTCAAACGAATAATATTCAATATTACACAATAACAAGGAATTTGAATCAAATACATGTCCTCACCCACTGTGCAGGACACTTGGCCTCAAACGCTCGCTGGTGTTTCTCACAGGCAGATGTTTTGTCTTCATTGAGATCTAAACACATCCACAGTTCGTCTCTCGCGCCCCAGCAAGCTTTGCGTTCACTGGCAGTAGGAGCACTCATCTCGGTCTCATCTACATAAAAACGGGACAGCAGGTTTGTCGCATTTATATTTAGGTAACTTATATTAATGATGCAAAAAGATACGCTAGCAGATATTAGATAAGGACAATGCGTGTGCGTGTAGCTCTACATTGACAGAAATAAATATTTTGACAGCTTACCAAAGGCGATTCATCACTTGATTTACTTTGTTATCGCTGAAATTGTAATAAAGCGAAAATGTTTTAGTAACTCAAGTGCACAGAGTGCCAAGGACGCACATGAATGCAACGGTACTGTACATCTGTCGCCGCCTGATGACGTCATTAAGCGCTTATGAAGCAGTTCCCTTAGCGGCCACTAGATGGTACGTTGGTAACATTTCCACTCATAAAAAAATAAGTAGGCTATTATGAAAACAAATTGTTACCGAACGTGCGAACTGTTGAATGTTTTTAGCTATATTTTGATTTTAAATAAATAACAAAAATATACTATTAAAATATATAACCACACCATTTAATTGTTTGTTACGTAAAAAAAATATTAAAGTAGGGCATGCTTTGTTGTTTGATCGTTGTTTTGTTTAAACACTAGTGGAAAGTAAATAATTATTCAATCCTTTAAAATAACCAACAAATGATGGCAAACAGCTCCTTTTATCAGACTGAAGGCGGGTTGCCTGCATTCCTGTGCTGTTTCAAGTGCCTGTTATTTGGTTTCACTCTAAACTTAAGAGAATTGAGACAGACAAGATGTGTTAGATGGAGGCTGGATATTTGCCATTGATTTAACTTTGACTTTTGCTTGAAATAATGTGATTTCATACTGTTACTCATCAGTTAAGAAAGCCATTGTCACCCCATTAGCAGCTTCTTCCAAGTTTTGGACTGAACCGGATTTTGGTGTCCCACTTTTGGGAGCTGTTGTTTCTCTCGTCTCTGCTGTGGTGTATTTGATTCTCTGTATGGTGTGGTTCAGGAGGGCGGCACTAGGCACTCATTCATTTCTTTCTTCTATCACGTTTTGTTTTTTCTGTGTGATAATGTATCTGTTGCTAAGGAACTAAGACGTACCTTTCAGTCATGCCTGACTTTTGACGCATAGTAATGATCAAAGTGATTTTAATAATCCACAGGGTTGCAATAGTTTTATAAATAAGCAGTAGGGACTGTCATACCAAATCATTAAATTACCATTTCATAAAGAAGCAAGTGTGAACTATAATGCATGATGAATTACTTATGAAGCAAGTGCTCGTGAGAAACTCATTACTAACTGTATGAAGTGTCAAAACATTCATTATTAACAGTATGATCCATTGTGCCACTGGATGTCAAAGCATTATCACAAATGCATTTGTTGCCATATCATTCAAGCAAAGGTGGAATGCTTTTTACATTGTGAATAATAAGTCACACGCTTTTCATATGTCTTTTCAGCACATGATTTGTGTTTTGAGGTTTTATCACTGTGTGATTGTTAGCGATAGAGCTTAGTTTGTGCAGTCGTGGGCATTGTGCTTTAGATGAAAAGCCCCCAACAGTGTTTCTCCAGGCCCCTCTCTCTATCTCTCGGCCTCAAGGAGCCCTGATGTCACATTTCAGAGCTTTACTTCAATGGAAGCGTCTGCTGTGTGAAAGGATGTTCAGGAATGGCTTTTATAACACAACCAGGATACTTATCACCCCACAATTCCTGTAAAATAAATCGTCACAGGACTAACTGGTGTAGCTATATAGATTCCTGAGATAGTGAGTGCTATTTGTCTTGTGTTTATATAAAAGATAAACAGTCTAATTCTTGTGCTAGGATAATACTCAAAAAATCCACAGAGCAACACCCTGCTACCCTGGCACCCTAGCTTTGCGGACGTGACTTTTGGATGGGAAAGTACTAGTTTGTCAGTGTAGAGCGATAAACAGATATTGAACAGCCAACAGTTATGTGGGGAACTCTCCTGTAATGATTCAGTCCGTGTGACATACATCGATCTGTATTGTGCGTCAGAAGCTGCATTCCTGCTTGTCGATATTGTTGATATTTGTCTACACATCTGACATCTGCTTGATGCTAGTATCGTGTACTGTGTTTGTTTGGTTCTGCTCATAATGGGAGAGCCTCTCTTTATTGTGCACATGCTTATCTGGAGTAATTCAAGCTACGTGTGTAGGGAGGACCCTGTAAGATTGTTCTTTACACCATTTACTTCACCTTTACATCGCTCTTCGGTGTAAACCGATCCTATTCTTTCAGTTTAGCCCATAATGAATTCCATATGCAAAAGATGCTCTCAATTCCAAAGTTGTCTTGTTTAGAGTCAGTGGAACTAATCTGGACGTTGTGATTGGTTGATATCATCTAGACACGCCCTCTTCCTCTTTGCTTTCACAACCAGCACAATTCCCAGTGCAGTGTGACCCTAACTCTCTCTGTGTGTCTTTAAAAGCTTTCACGGAATCTCCCTTTCCGTGGCTTTTGTCCTCCTCCCAGTGTATTATTGTCATACAAATGCACCCAATTAACAATAGTTTTGCTTTTCTGAACAGACGAGTCCTGGATCACTATGACAGGGTCACTGTTTCTCATAGAGCCCTGAATGCTGGAGCATTTAGGAAGAAAGGATGTGTTTTGTTTAGCTTTGTTGACATTAGTTTTAGCTTCCTCTGAGCCAAAAACAACATCACAAACATCACATCTTTATATATTAAAATGAGTGCATATTCCTTTTTTATGCCTGTAAGTGTCAGCAAAGACAACATATTCATAATATTGGGAATATAAGAAAGTGAACTTCATAATGGAGTTTGAGAGATTCTGAACTGTGAGTGTACATGTACAATAGGCTTTCTCTGAATGAGGAAGGAGCTGTATCAAGCTCGTCCAGCAAGTGAAGTAGGTGCCCTGCATAAATTATGTAAATTACCAGAAAGGATAACAACAGGGAGTGCAAAAACAGTGTGTTTTTCGTGAGATTTAGTTTAGACACAAGATGTAACCATATGTGCTTAGTAGAGTCTGTTTCGGAAAGAAAACAGTTATTGGGATACAGATATTTAACTATTCCAAGCAGTTCTTGACCGAGAAGTAATGCAATGCAATTATACATTTTTTTATAAAAAGGTACTTTCAGAAATAAGATTGAAGTAAGCCCCAATATAATATATTTCTATAATTTTATCCATTTTAAAGAGTAAAAAATTTATTATTTCAGTATGCTAAGATAATAAAAGAAAAGTCTTAATTTTTTCTGTTTGTATTTCCCACTAACACAGTTCAACAGGTGTCACATGGAGCACATTTCCCTGGAGATGATTTATTCAGGATCTGCAAAAAATAAACGCACCACACATGCACATACAACCTTGCTGAACTGTATTAGTTTTAATGGTAAACACTTGATATGGTTCATAATGTTATTTGTAATGGAAAACATTGGATTGTTTATTTTTGCAGGGACATTACATAAGACGACTATAGGCCTATGTTATAAAGCTCTCAGCATATTATTAATAGACTTTAAATATGTCATTATTGGTGATCATGACGTTTGTCGATAACGCGCAACCCGTTAAATGGACGATTGATTGTGTGCGCGCCTGTGGGCGGCGCGTGAACGCAGCGTCTTTCCGCGCGCGTTGCGATTTTGTAGTAAATGAATCGGTGGCGTGGGAAAGGAGAGCTGGATGCGTAAAACATACACATGGATCCAATGTAATGTCAATGCAATAGCTGTCATTGCGTTAACGATAATAGCACGTTCTGTCTACGTTTTTCTCTGTGTTTGAGTTGAAACTGAAGATGCGTCTGATCTCTGGCACATCACATCTGATCATCGCGCAGCTGTGCCTCATCTGTCTTCTAGGTAAGAAGTAGCCTACATACAGTGATGATAAGGGAGATTCATGACTTTAAACATGTGTAAATGGATGTATGATGCGTAAAGTTCTGTGTCCACGAGTAGCTTTGTTTATACAGGTTACGTGCATTTATATAGGCTATATATTTTTTAATAATTCTAGTAACAGTTTAAGTTATGATTAAAAACCTGAGGTTTAAATATTTTTCATTGCAATGTAAGGTTTTTGGTGATTGCTGCATTATGTAGGTCATTTTCAAGTAGGCTATACTAATGCATCTGTTTTATTAAATGATTATTTGCTTATTGCGTGTTTTTAGGTTATGACAAGTGTGTCAAAGGAGAACATCAGCCAAATTTCGTTTTTGTTTGAAAGTGATTGAGAATTCGTTAATGTATGAATAATGGTTTATAAATGTTTCTAGCCTAATGGCATCTATTGCAATTACTCAATATTTGGTTTACTTTAAGTTCACACTAGGACTTTGGCTCTTTGCTCCTGGCATCTGATCTCCATGATGGCGCTTTAATCCCTCTGTCTCTGTTCATCCTGCTGAATGAAATGTAATTTGACATGGTGGGGAACATAAAGCGATGTGTTTTGCTGCGACATCTGATGGTTTGACTAGATGTTTGACTGCGGCTCTCGCCGGGGAACGCACACTTGCTGGCAGTCTGATCTCTTTAAGTTGATCTCAGCCCTGCAACAATACCTCATTGTCCTGAAATTATATCACTTTCTCCGAATCATTTGTTATTTTCTGTTCAGGAGCAGCGCTGTCAGTTTATATGCTTGCATTTGTATGTTTGTTGGAGATTTCGAGACTGCTGACACATGTTACACCCTGTTTTTAGATGTAAGAGCAGAGGAAGCCCGTGTCCTGCTATTGTGTCTGTGACGCTCATTCACCAGTTAATGCCAGCATCAGGAAGAGAGAGCGCCTGTAGGGTGATGTGCAAACAGTCGATTGATCATTTCACAGGAGGGTGACCCTGGCATGTATAATCAGAATAGCTCATAGCATGAGCGAGGTCTGGAAAGTCGATTTCGTTCTTTTTCAAATGCCTGCCATTGGGAGATTGATTTTCAGTGATTCACACATTCTAAGCAATTGAATTATCAGAGATTATCCGTGACGGGCATTATCGTTCTACCGTCACTCTTTCTGACAAATAACGTGAACTCAGATTGATGCTGCATGCAGAAATATGGCATAAACGTTTCAAGTTTTCTATGTACCAATTATGATTCCAGATTCCAGTTTAGTTGTTCATGGACTTTGCCTAACTGGAATTTGGCATAATCACAACTTTTAAAGAAGGGTGCATAAAAACGGTATCGCGAGGACAAATCTCAAATTATATTCATTTAAAGCTTTACAAATGTATTAATAAATAACTGCTGTATGCACATGAAATGTTGAGGATTGTGCAGTCATATCCTAGAATGTTTTTTAATAGTGGGTTTGTTTTTATTGCTCTTGCAGTAAACCGCTTCTGCAGTAAAAATTTACAGCATAAACCTGCCTAAACATTTATGAAACTCAGAAGGCAAACTGTGCATCTCTTTACAGATTAGTGTCTCTGTTGCACACTGATAATGAGCATCACTATTGCGTGTGTGTGTGTGTGTGTGTGTGTGTGTGTGTGTGTGTGTGTGTGTGTGTGTGTCTGTGGGTGAAGACAGCTCTGCAAAGCAGAACCAAAGCAATTAGCTGCTACAGTTCATTTAGACATTCAGATTGTGTGTAATGTAGCCCAGGGCGATATTGGTTGTGCTGTTACGTAATTAATTTAGATGTACTAGATGTTAAGTGAAATTGACTGATGTTTTACAATGAATGTTTTTTAACTTTACTTTTTAGCTTTTATATAATTGCATTTGCATCATGTGCTGGCTGTTCATGTTTGATCTCGAGAAAGTTCCCCGGAGAAAAGCCATTCATTGTTGAAGAAATACAATCTCCTCCAAACAAGAATTCTGAACAAAACGCTGAGACTTTTTATTTATTTATTTTCCATCGTATTGGTCTCCATGCTAATAGTTTAACGTTGTATATTTACACCACTGCTTAATATAGGTTTAAAATGACTATGCTGGAAACAGTCTTTCCTTATTCGGTCTGTTTTGGAAATTGAGTTAAACATTGCTTTTTGATGTGAAGTTTTCCCAGTGCAGATATATTAGATTAGTCTAAAATATCTGTTTTTTTATGTAAGCATTGGCTGCAGAATGTGTCTTACTGTAAATGTTTAAAGAGGAGAGGTGATATTTAATGGAGGAGTGAAGAGGAGGCTGTAGGCTGAAGGAAACAAAAATATCTCTTCCTCTTGACCTCAGGATGTGGAAGTAAAAAAAATGTCTATTCTTTTTTTTATGGGGACATTGTACATTAATAGACAATACTGTAAATTTGCCAGAATTAGCAGAGGCTATTTTTCATCTGTAGTCCCCAGACAGAATGTTAAATGTCACCCTAAGAGAAAAAAACCAACAACAACAAATAGCAAATAAAATAAAAACAAATTTCATAAGTGAAAATAAAACAATACCAGATACAAATTAGCCAGAAAATACATGAGCATTTCAATGTTGACAATGTTGAATACTAACCATTTCTTTAACTGAGTTCTAAATAATTCATATGACTCCAACTCTCTTATAGATGTTGGAATAGTATTCCATTCACATGCAGCTTTAATGGAATAAGCAGACTGGCTAAATTTACTCTTTCTGCAGTGGTACAATACAATCACCTCTTGGTGCACTTCTAGTGGAGCGAGAAGCTGTTGTTCTAATACTAACAAATTTACTAAGGGGAGGAAATGTTAAACCACAGATCATTTTGTACATCAGGCACACATTTGCATATTTAATCATATTTTCCCAACTAAGCAAATTATATTTATATAAAATGGAACAATGATGAAATTCTACTGGTTTCATATCAAGAACTTTAAGTGTACATTTGTATAAAGATTTTAATGGCTTCAGAGTCCCTGAATTCGCCTGAGACCAGGTTGTTAAACGATACATAATGGGAGAAATAACCATAGCGTGCATATACATTTTGGCTGCATGCCTCTAACGACATCTCTACTAGACAATCTCTAGTAGACTTAAATTTATAAAGACTGAACTTAACCTGCTTACAAACCTTTTTAACCTGAGGTTTAAACTTGAGTTTGGAGTCAATTAATATTCCAAGATATTTGACTTGAGAAACTACCTGGAGCCTCACCCCTGACACAGTAACATCTGGCTTTTCCTCAGTACTGTTTGATTTAGAGAAAAACATGCATACAGTTTTAGATTAAGTTGCAAACAATTTTTCTCTAGCCATACTGATACATGAGCCATAGAGTCGGGTTTATTCATTGGCAACTTAGGGTTTATTCATTGGGACCCAAAATAGATCCCTGAGGGACACCAGTTATTGTACACAAATTAGATGAATAGTTATTTTGGACTCTATCACACTGAGACCGACCGGATAGATATGATTCTATCCAAAAAAGGGTATGTCTGGAAAAATTAAAACTAAGATAATTTTGATATAAGAATTTTGTGATTGACCGTATTAAAGGCCTTCTTCAAATCAATGAACACTGCTCCAACTACACCACCCCTATCTAATAAGAAAAAAACAATTGGCAGTCTCTGTTGAGTACTTTGCTCTAAAGCCAAACAATGGATGCAAGGTAAATGGACACTTATTTAAATGCCAGCTAATTTGCTCTGCCACTAATTTCTCCATAATTTTAGAAACACTGGGTAAGATACTAATGTGCCTATAGTTATCAATAGATAAAGAATCTCCACTTTTATATACTGGAACAACAACAGCAGATTTCCATACACTTGGAAATTCACCATAAGAAATCGAAAGATTAATAATAGTAGTAATAGGCTTGGTTAATGTCAAACTAGACTCTTTAATCATAAGTGAATCCATTCCGTGTTTATCTTTTGTCCTGGTTGGTTTTAGAGATCGAATTATTCTCATAACATCTAAATCAGGGTTTTTTTGCAGATGGTGTGTTAAAATCACAAAAGGCACGGTTCTGTCATTGGTTTGGTCCAACAGCGAGGTGAGGAATGTTTATATGTGGTTCTCTTTTCGAACTAAGTGCGAGTCAGATCCGAGCTGCTCTCTGTGGCAATAGAAGAGGCTGTGGAGGAAGTCACAGCCACTGGAGGTTTTGTCTGTTGTCAAGGAGTTTCCAATGGCATGTCCTATGAAAGAATGGAGACCATCTCCTACTTGGATATGCTGTGACCAACCACATAGTAAGCATTTTGTATAAGCCCAAGCAGCTGTGCTCATATTGCATGTTGTCATGCACCAAATATTTCTAGATTTTAGGCACAAAGACGTGTTGTTAGTTGTTCTTGCTGTCAAGCACATTAATGAACATTCATATACTTGGTGGTGTATTTATATTAATTCTACTACCACTAGAGTTTCTTGTTCCAGAAGGCAAAAATGTACTTTATCTACTAAATGTTACTGTGACGTCAAAGATATATTTGATTAAGTCATGAAAACAGATTAAACTAAATTTGAGAATAATTTGGATTATATGAGAGGACTGTGTTATAAACCCCCAGCTGTTCAGTGGCATCACTATATTTTCTTACACACTTCATTCTCACGAGTACTACGTGTCACTTTCTCTTTGACCTCTGATGCAGCAGCTGCCGATGGCTGCCGTACGCACACGTGCATGAGGCCATGTATTATATATGCCCTCTCTCTCTCTTAAACTCGCGCATCTGATTGCATTTCAGGATGTCTCCTATTAAGTGAAATTATTAGAAAACATCTGTAGTACAGGACTGCTCTCCCTCTGTTTATAAACGGTAATGAACCCAAACTATAATAGCAAAGGTTTAAACTTTCTTCTGTTTTCAGTTACGACCCAACTGGCACTTTTCCAACATTTTACTTTAGGGATCCAAACATAATCCCTTCCTTTGGGAACACATGTCATAATTCAATTAGCTGTCAATTTGAACAACTGCGCTTGCGAGTGAATTCAGTGCATGAGTCTTCGGTCCCCTGTGAGCCGCTCTGATGTCTAACAGGTGCTGTTCATCATCTGAGAAACACCTCAGCCGCTTAACGTCTGCCTTCCATCACGAGGAGGGAAGGGAACTCTGCTTCAGAAGTTATTTGGTGACACGGGAGGAGGGGGACTCCGATTTACGGCCCGTGTTTTATTCTTTAGTTAGATACACGGAGTGCTGGCCAGCCTCCCTGAGACTTTTCTAATCCTCTTATTTATTTGAGAGCTGAGGATGGTTACGATCACTCCCTCATTTATTTCTTATGTTGGGCAGTTCTTCTTGCTGGACACACATTTGCTGCCCGCATGCTAAGAGCTTTCCCGGGTGAGGCTGTGTGACCAACTCTATGCCAGATTTGTCTCGCAGAGTTCCCATTCATGAAGTTCTCCACCCACTAACTGAACTTGAAACTTTGTATTTGTGGTCCATCACATTATAGCAAAATTGCAGTTTCATCAGTTTAAGAGAGCTACAACCTTTTGTCATATATTTTATGGTTGATGTCAGCGAGTTCCTACTGCAGTTCTTCAATATTTTAAAGAGGAGACTGAGGTGAACTGATCTATTTTTCTGTTGTCAGCAACTAATCTGCTCATGCATGGGCTCTTATGACATTATCAGCGTTGCCATGGAAACGATACTTTCCGAGGATTAATACAAATTTGAGGATGTAAACAGCTCGGAGCCAAATCTCAGATTTATTCTGCTATGATGGTCATTCCAAATGTGGCATTAAACAACTTCTGCTTCCTTTGAACATCTAAAAATCAAATAGCTTTATTTTCACGAAAATTCATATGCGGTTTAATTATTTCTTTCTTTCTTTAATCCTTTAGAGAAGGGAGGTACAGTGAAGGGCTTGTTTTATTGGCAGTGGACTCATTAACATCACACTGTGAGTAATTTTAATCTAATTTGCCGCAGGCTTTTCCTTTAGCGCCTGCGAAATGGACCCGAGCCAGAGAAGCTCAGAAACTTAGTGGGGTGCAGGTTCCTGCTCTTCCTCAGAGGATGATGCTGTGTTCCTGTAAAACGGCCCTGATTTGGTTTGACTAGCTGAGCAAAAGAGCTTCTGCCAAATGGGATTTGGTCCATAGATTTGTCAGACACAAGGCCTATTTTTTTTCTTTTAGCTTTGCATACATTATACACAGGATGTTGTATTGTTTTTCGTATTTTTGTAAATACGAAACACTTTTGTGCTTTTACTGTATAGATATTTTCCAGAATGTTTTTGTCTTGCAAAAGTAAGTGATGTTAACAGTATTGATTAGATTTACATGTAATGTACATGAATTATGAACAATATCTGTAGGATTGAAGGTAATAGTTAAAGAATTGGCCATTCAAAACCCTATATTTGTTGGCATTTAGAAAGGGTTCCCTGATGTTTCCTGTTGAGTTGTATTTTTTTAACCTGTATGAAGTCTTACAAATTCACATCATGAGCTGTGCTTCTGTGCTGATCAACAGATAGGAAAACATGATTTGTATTGAATTTAATATTTCTCCATAAACCTTTTAAAATTAAATTGTAGCCCAAATGATTTCGATCCTCATACAAACAGCAGAGGTATTTGTGTTTGTAAACACTTTTGGAGAACAACTTGTGTCTGACTCCGATTTCTAATAATGGCCCGTTCTATTTCCAAAGTCATCAAAGGATCTATTGTGGTGGATTCTCTGGCTCTTCTAAGTCACTTTCACTGTGTAATGGGCTCGGAGAGCAGGGACGGCTGTGGCAGGGGCGGCCATATTACATGAAGGCTGGGCGTCTGGTAAAATGCAGGCTTTTACATGGTTCATTGGTTTTGGTCTTTTCCAAATTTCTTGGAAGGATGTCGTACATTTGATCAGCATACTGACTTCTGAACAAAGTTGTACACAGTGTGTATGATATAAGCATCTGCCCTTAAGAGATTTCTTTATGTACCATCAAAACATTTGAAGAGCTCGAGACACAACGTTGTTGTGCACTTCCATCTCGACTTTCTTTTTCAGTACAGTGACATCTGTCTTTTGAATTGTGTGGGCAGGTGTGTGTGTGTGCGCGTGCGTGCATGCATGTGACAGCCGCACACACTTCAGACATTAATGTACCATTAGCATGAGGAGTCATGGTGGAAATTGAGCCCTGTGGTTTTATTACAGTGACTTTTCTCTCATCACATTTTCATTTACACTCTTATTTACAGCACATACACCGGAGACAGCGATGAGAAGAGAGAGAGAGGGAAACGTGACCCCTGATCAGTTTAATGCTATCATTCAAAAAGTCATAATCTGCTGTGTTCATGCACATGATGAATTATGATGTGACATTCATTATTATAGTGGTGTCTATTGTTTTTAAGGCAAGCATCATCATTGCAAAAGCTTAAGGGTTTGTTTAAATCTCCCATGAGACTTTATGCCTCATGCCTGCGTGTTCCACTAAACTACTAGTGCATTGACTCCAGCTCTCCTCGTCTTTCTTTTTCCAGATCTATCCACGGCGTACCTAAGAGGTCAGCGCAAATTTGCAGAGGACGTCGACTGGTCTTACACAGGTGGGTACTGCACAAACAATGCTCTTATTGTCCGCTTTTACCAGCTGCCGTGTGGCATGCCACTGGCTTAAACCCAACAGCCTTAAAAATCAGTTCTCTGAATGAAAGATGGAGATAAGGTAGCATTAGAGGGAAGTCAATAATGCCGGATCAGTGTCGGTTATCCAACTGAAAAAGACGGCAGTGTTTCGACCTTCTGAATGAGAGCTAGCGGACATGCTGCCAGTGACCTGCCTGTGCTAAGAGATTAAATGAAGTCTTAGACACTTTAAGTTCCATAAAAGTCTTTTAAAAGAGCAAGTGACATTCAGGATCATTTGAGAGCCTCGAATTGTGGCTTTAAAATCAACCTGCCAGGACCTATGAAAATACAGAATAGAAAAGAATTATTTGTAGCCAAAGTCTATGCAAATATACTCTTAAGAGCTGACAGAAATAAACAGACAGGCTTTTATGCATAACACATTTATAGTCTGTCTTCTCTGGGAAAATCTAAAAGCATTAGTGCCTTGTTCTGTTCAAAGGGGTGTACACAAGTTAAACCACCTGCCATAGACTAGAATTAGAATATATATATATATATATGTATTTCGATTTTATACAGTAGATGTTTGTTAAATGATGAGGCTAATTGTGTGTTTAAAGTGTCATTTATTTCTTTATTATAATAATTTTATTTTTAGCTTTTAAAGTGACTTGAAAAGTGCTGGATATGATGTAAAATGAAAATATATGTGAGTCCGCTGTGAAGTAGCGCAGGAAACCAGCCGTGTGTGTGTGTGTGTGTGTGTGTGTGTTCACTGAGATGAAACTAAATGAATTAACATGTGAAAGAAAAGATTTCATTGTGAGGCCCATCACAGACCTGCAGAGGAGGAGAAAGATCCACGTTCCTCTGTTTTAAATCAAATTGTTTCACAGAAAAACCTCTCTTCTTAAACAAAGACTGTCAAGTTTTAATGCTAATTTGTTCACAGACCCTTGAAACTTCAGCTGACAGTCACACAGTGATCGTATAATGCTTCAGACTTCCACCTGATGTGTGGGAAATGGTTTTTCTTTCATTTCTTTTTGTTTTGCCTTTTGCCTCTTAATTAGACGGATGCAATGGAGAGCGACAAGAAATGATCACAGAGAGAGAGAGGGTGGTGACATGGGCCAGACTTGAACCTGCTTTACCAATGTAAAAAGGCATCCATGGCTCAATGTGTCAGAAGCATTCAAAGATCATGATTGCTCAGTTTTAAAAAGATTTTCCTCTGGTGGTTGTTCAATTATTGTCTTTATAAACTTAAGAAGGAGTGCAGTTTGTATAAAAGTTTCTATGAAAGCAGCAGACCACAAGAGTCCATTTAGGAAAAAAAAGAGTGCCTGTATCTGCTCACATGATCATCACCAACGTACCATGTCAGTCCCCCGTCGACCCTCTTTTCCAAACCCCAGGGGTGGGCTGTGAGTTGTGCCTTTGGCATCTCCTCCTCATGTCCCCATCTGCTGCGGAGGCTGTTGCTTTCCTGTGATCTACATGCACTGATAACCTGCGGATAAGCGAGCCGGAGATGCCCACAGCATCTTAGCATTCTCTGCTGTTTCCGTCATCCATGGGCAAATAATATAAAGAAAGTCTACATTTGTAATTCTCACCATTTGATAAAAATGCATAGAATTGACATTTCCATGAGTCACATTACACAGATTTCCATATTCAGATCAGAAAGTATATAGGCTTTCCTGTAGCTCAGTGGTCGCTAGCCACTGCAAGGTCATGGGTTCGATCCCAGGGAATTGCACCTACTCCGAAACAAATGTATAATGCATTGTAAGTCGCTTTGGATAAAAGCGTCGGCCAAATGCATAAATAAATGTATAATGCATTGTAAGTCGCTTTGGATAAAAGCGTCGGCCAAATGCATAAATGTGATGAGTCCAAAGTGGTTCGATACGGCGTGTCTCTATTTTTGTATTCATGGCGGGTTCAGAAACCTTTACGTGGATGTGAATTACAAATCTTCCACAGGGAGTTGTGTTTTTCAGATAATTGTAAGATGAAATCAGACTAAATGTCGGTATAGATCAGGTTGTCATTATGGAGGGGGATGATAACCAGACTCTGATTGTTTCCTGTTCCTTGTTCATCATAAATCACCGGATTGTTTCAAAGGTCAGAGCTCATCCTGTTGCTTTCAATCACGAGCAATCCTAACGTGCGTTGACCTCACATGCAGTTAAATCCAAATGTCAGAGCGGTCCACAAGGCTCAGAATCCTTTAAATTACTTCAGGTTCTGCATTTATGCCACGTCCCCTGAAACCTCTCAGACTGTTGGTTACCATAGCAGCAGCCGTTCTCTTTGATTACAGCGTGTCTGCGCCGGCGCGCGCGCGTGCATGTGTGCAGGGCCAGATGCTGAACCGCTGTATCCTCACAGACTCATCAGTTCACCTGCTGTCACGGCCGCCAGACGCCGTTTTCCTGTTGTATGAGGACATCATCAATCTGGCTAATGGCAGACATTTGTCTCGCATGTCGATATGAAGCACCAGAGGATGTGGATTTGTTCTCTTGTGTGGCAGACGTGACTCTTTATAGCCTTTTAGGGACGTATTAATTATGTCGGAGGAGTTACAGCGGGACGGGAGGTGTAAATAAAACCTTTGTGAATTTGTACGTGATAATCATCCCGTCAGGATGTGCTAATTCAGATCTTACGTGTCATTATGAGGTTAAAGAGTCATCCTCCGGGACACTTTTAATCAGCTGTGTTTGTTTTGTGTGTGTGTGTGTGTGTGTGTGTGTGTGTGTGGTTTATTGGTTAGGCTTGTTTGATGTGTTTGTTCAATGATGTGTGACTTGTGGCCATCTGCTCCATGAGGATCATCTGCTGGAGTCTGTATACATGTTCACCACCACTGTATGTGGTATTATACATGTCACCGGTATGGACTCTTCATATGCCGTAGCATGTGCTTCAATATGGTGCCATATGTTTCTTTTTTCATATTTTATTTATAGACGTACTAGTACAGAATGCAGCAAGCAGGAAAGTATAGAAATGAAAGGGTTTTTTATATGAATAAAATAATATTTGTTTTGGTGCTGAATGTCGTCTTAGATGTGTTGTATATCATGTGCTCTTTGAAGGGCCTCTGAATCAGCAGCACTGGGCCAAGAAATTTCCAGTCTGCGGAAATGCCAAACAGTCACCCATTGACATCCATGAAGACTTCACTCAGGTCCGGATGCAGTACCAGGACCTGCAGTTTGAGAACTGGGACCGGCCCACCTCGGATTCTACCACCATCACCAATAATGGAAAAACAGGTCTGCATACCTTCACGCTGGTTTGGTAAAAATGTCTTGAGATGACAAGAGCTGCTAATCCTTAAAGCAACATAAAGTGAAATTAGACTGCCATCTTAAGTCCCAGGGTGATGTCCCGAAATGAACGCAATTATGACTAATGGAGTTGCTGAAGAATGAAATCTCCTGAAATGTCAGTCATTTTTCTTTGTCGTACCCATGAGTGACTGCTGGTCCTCTGTCGACGGGCTGTGCATTTTCAGAAGCACAGAAAGAAAAAAGCTTTCTTTTTAAAAATGACGAACAAAAAGCCAAAGTATAAAATGAATCTTTTATCAAGGTGAGGGAGTTCTAAAATGTGAGCAGTTAGACTCTGAATGAAGAACACAATTACACATCGCTTGTGCGTCATCATATTTGTGTGTGTATTGTGTTTCTCAGTGGTGATCGGTCTGAACGGTCAGTACTACATTAGTGGAGGAGGGCTCATGTCCAGGTTTAAAGTGGGCAGGATCACGTTCCACTGGGGACGATGTAACGCCACTTTGGACGGTTCGGAACACAGTCTAAACGGCAACAGGTTCCCCCTGGAGGTAAAGTCCCAGACACACGTTATGATTTCAAGATGACATTCCCATGCCTGTACTTACATAATGTGACATTTTTATGAATACCGGGATATAACAGATTTACTAACAAGTAAGTAAATAAAACATGTTTATTGTGTCTTTCAGATGCAGATATATTGTTTTGATGAGGAGGAGTTTGAATCTGTAGATGAAGCTTTAAGCAATGGAGGGAAAATTACAGCTCTCGCTGTCCTCTTTGAGGTAAAATCACATCACACAAACACTCACCATCACATCTAATATTTATATCTGCAACACGTTTATTTAAAACCCCATAAAAACTTCAGTTAACGCATCTTTGTTTTGTTTCTCAGGCCAGCATTGAAGACAACCAGGACTATGCTGCCGTTATTGAAGGGGTGAACAGCGTGAGCCGATTTGGTACGTCATCTTCACACAACCTTTTTAATATTTCACATTCATCTCTGTTATAATGTCAGTAACACCTGAAGATGCCTGTGTTTGATGTGAAGGTAAAAGCAATCCCCTGGAACCCTTCTCTCCGCTGGCTCTTCTTCCACAATCCACACAAAAATACTTTGTGTACAATGGCTCGATCACCACGCCGCCCTGCACGGAGAACGTGGAGTGGATTGTGTTCAAAAACACAGTGGCCATCTCAGAAATCCAGGTTAGGACATCTGCTTGACGTCTGTCTTCTATAATGTCTACCAGTTATATCTTTATTAAAGAAACAGTTCACCCAGAAATGAAAAGCAGTAGTGGGGTCAGTAGTAGGGCTGCACAGCTCCCAGTGTCTGCTTTTAAAATGAATTCATCCCTCAGAGCTCTTAAAGCCGTTCTCGAGCAGACACAAGAGCTTGCATTAATATTTCAGCTTGCCAGAGTCTGATGTTTGGATCAGAGAAAAGCCTCCGGATTCAGGGACACAACTTTAGCCCTCTCATTCTGATACACTTTAAAGCTCAGTTTTAGGATGCGAGAAGGGTTTCTGTGCTCTGGCTCATATTGTTCTACTTTAAGCTAATCTGCCCATACTCATCTTGCTTCTATTTAATGTTATAAATAAAATACTAAATATGTGATTGATGATATTAAATTGTTTGTATACACACTAATGTTGTTTATATGTTTTATTATCTGTGTGTGTGTGTGTGTGTGTGTGTGTGTGTGTGTGTGTGTGTGTGTGTAGCTGGAGGTGTTTTGTGAGGTGATGACTATACAGCAGGCGGGATATGTGATGTTGACCGACTACCTGCAGAATAACTTCAGAGAGCAACAACAGCAGTTCATGGGACAAGTGTTTTCTTCTTACACAGGAACAGAAGAAATCTCTGAACCCAGTATGCATACTGCGCGCGCACACACACACACACACACACACACACACTCAACATAAAACAGACAAGCTAAAAATGAGGATATGCTTATTATTTGTGTAAAATTATAATCGAAGAGGAACGAGAGGTCACTTCTGAGGACGACCTCGGCACGTGTGTACATCCGCTCATCTTGTGACCGTGGGCACACATGCATTTGGCTTTTTAAAACCTGCAGCGAGTGTGTTGCTAGGTAACCACCACTGGAGCTTTTCCATGAAAAGAAATGAAGCAATTTTACTTCAAAAAGAGTTGATTTCTTTCTGTTTTACTGAAGCTATGGCTCCTTACTAGAATAAAAGCATTACAATGTTTCCAAACGGCATAATATTCTTTCCGGCCCTTACCGACTGCCCATTTAAAACACTTATTAAAACTAATTATAAAGTGGATCGTTCCGGTCATTTTAGCTGGTGAATACCGTGTAATAAAATTGCTTAATAAACATTTCAATGAACATTTAACGCATTAGAACACATTATAATTGTACATTTTGTCCACTCTGGATGTGGCACGACGCAACAATCCCATTAAAACAAGCCGTCGGTCCTGTCCGGTGTCAATTTATGTACAATACTTCAGCATTTTTAAGTCTTAAAACCATCATTTCAATCTCTTTTGTTTTCAGTGTGCAGCTCAGATCCGCAGAACGTGCAGGCAGACCCTCAGAATAACACTGTCATCGTGGTGACGTGGGAGCGGCCCCGGGTCGTATTCGAGACCACCATTGAGCGCTACTCTGTGACCTACCAGAGACTTCAGGGCAAAGACCCACCCAAACGACAGTATCTAACCGATGGAGACCAAGATGTGGTGAGGATTTTGTTTAGATCATCTAGTCCAGATGGGACTGTGAATATATGTGTGTGAATATATCAGTCAACATGGTGATGGGATGCCAGATTGTGTTCTTTCAATGGAAGTAGCAGATGTTGTTGATGTGTCCTTGTGTGTTTTTATATATTTTTTTTAGGGAGCTATTATTCACAACCTACTGGCGAACAGTAGCTATGTTGTCCAGGTGGTGGCGCTCTGCAATAATGGCTTGACTGGAAAAATGAGTGACCAGGTTATAGTGGACATGCCTCAAGAAGACCTCGGTAATGCCTCTCGGTCCAAAATGTAACACCTTAACTGATGTGTACTGGCATCATGACAATAAACAATTACATAGCAATTGAATATTATTGAATAATGTTATATTTTAATATTTATCATTGTATACATTTAATGTATTTTTTACAACAGTGATCCCACATTACATTAATGACATTTTCAGGAAACAAATACTTCTAAAACCATCAAAATAATTCTAAATTACAGTTTTATTAAAAAATGTAATTTTAGAAAAAAAATGGGATAATTTCTGACCTTGACTTGTTTTGGAATGAATATTCCTCTTTCACTGATATTTGGTTTGACCCTGCAGTAAATGAGCTGGATCCATTCAGTGATGAGTCAGAAGAATATATTGAGGTGATCCCCCGACCCCCCCCCCCCCCCGCTGTGAAATCATAAAGCCTCTGACATTAACGTGTTGAACTGAAATATATATAATTTATTTTCAGTTGACCTCAGAACCTCCGTCTCCAAAAAGCAGAGTAACCCCACAGTCCCTGGCTGGTCGAACCAGTTCCATTTCCATCACCCCAGCAACGGACCAACCCGGCTTCCTCTTTCCTGTTGTCAGGACAACCACCGTTACTATCAAACAAAAAATGACAGAAGAATCTTCTCTTTCGTGGTCACCTGACCAAGAAAAGTCAATAAATGATGTGAAGCGCCTCCCGGGCAGACTCATTCCAGAGGAGCCTGGTCAACTTCCTCACAGCAACATGGTGGTGACTGACGTCTACTATGAAGATGCTCTCAACATGAGCAGCACCAAATCCACACCTGTCCCAGGTAACAACCTTCTTAATCTCACCACATTACCAGGTTTTAGTAGTTCAGACAAACAGATTATTGTGTTTTGCTACTAGAATGTCTTAAAACTTCTGCCCCTGCAGGACGATTGGGGCCAAAACAGGCAGCAGAAGTCAACACTGTCACAAGTCCTCCAACCAATGCAAGCACTGTTCCTTCAACCACAGGCTCATCCATGTCTGCGTCTATGAAGATTATCTCTCAGACCACTCAGCCCCTGTTTAATGGTGAGACTGAAAGAACAGCTCACGTGTACAGAAATGAATGATGTGTCATTTATTTACTCACCATCAAATCTGTGGAACATAAATGGATTTCATAGTGACCTTGTCTGTAAAGTTCCAAAGAGGACAAAAACACCAAAAGATTTCTGAATCCATATATTTCAATTAGTTTTCTACACAAAACTATTATTGATATTGTGTTGTGGAGGGTCTTGAAGGTGAGTAAATAATGACGTTCATTTCGGCGTGAACTTGAACATTTCTTTGCTTTAAAGTAGGTAGTAGGGTTGGGCAGTATGAGCAAAAACACAGTAGAAGTCATTTTATTTTACGGTGGTGATGTATACCATGGTATATATATATATATATATATATATTAAACAAAATATGCACACATACACATCACAGATTTTGCAGCAGTATTTGTTTGTTCTTTGTTGCTGTTTATTTATCAAACTCACCATGCCAACTTGCTTACAGACCATGGTATACAGATTTTTTTCTATGTACCCTTCATATCGCCCAGCCCTAGTTAGATAGCTTGCAGGAAAGAGATGGACATGCTGGTTATGAAAATGATTACATCATGACAGTGATTACATCATCAAAATCAATGAGCAAATAGTGATTGAGGTGATGGTGCTGAAACTGTCTCTATACTCTGAGCTTCACATGTCTGCCATGCTTGAAAAATACCCCCGGGATTTTTCCTGGATGTTTGAGTGACTCTTCAGGTGGTGGTTCCTCTTTCTGTTTGTTCTTTGCTTTTCTCTGGAATGATGAGGGTGCCCCTTAGTGGTCACTTTAGGTATCACAAGATGTAGAAGTTTGGGTCTTTTGTTGATGGCTGTCTTCCGAGCGCTCCTCTCTTCTGCCATAAACTCCTCTGTAGTCGAGAGTGTAAGTCTAACCGTGTTTGTTACAGCAACAACGCTCATTTATCAAAGGGTATCGACATCTCGTGACACCTCAAAAGTCGATGAATCCTCAACTAGCTTCCCAACCCTGTTTTCACACGAGGGCTCTGGACAACTGCTCTCATCCAATGAGCAGGGAGACTTCAGCGGCTCGGGTTCCGCTATCTTCCTGGAGGAGCTTGACCGGCAATGGGAGCTCAACCAAAAACACTCAGCCCTAAAAAAAGATTTGCAGACAAATGTAAGCAGTGAGGATGAAAACAGAGAGAGGTTGTCCTCCACGTTCTTTGATAGCGAACACAAATTTGCTACCACTAAAGAACCAGAGAACTCCGCTTTGCTTTCATGGGTGACTTGGTCACCTGAGTGGGACGCTGGTTCAGGACAAGGGGGGTCAGGGAGTCTTCAAAATGACGATTTACCCATACAGATCATAATTCCAGAACTCACTGTGAGACAGTATGAAGACCAGAACACAGGTAACACTCACACATTTGGTGATGGAGAAACATAAGTTTGGCTCAGCTGAGATGTTTTGAAAATGAAAATGTTATATTCTGTCCAAAATGATGATGTCATTTTTCCTTCTGTAAATCGTGTTTGCGTTTTTCACATCAGAGGCCAGTAACAGTAGTCCAGAATCTCGTGTCGGGATGGTGGGAGGGACGGAGAAGGAGACGCGAACGGTTGTTCCTCTGGCTGTGGTGTCCACGCTAACTATCCTGTGTTTGCTTGTGCTGGTGGGAATCCTCATCTACTGGAGGTAAATCATGTTCAGATTCACATTCATTGCTTTAACATCATGCATTTGGAAGACGCTCTTTATCTCAAGGGAAATATCTGAGACACAGCAGATTTCCTTTTGCTCGCCATTGAAATAACTCTTATGGGTATCTTATAGAAGGTGCTTTCAAACGGCACAGTTTTATGTAGAGGACAACATTTCACCCCGAGCCATATCGGCCCCATCAACACCTCTGCTTCTGCCTACGGGTACGAGAAACTACACGTGTCTAAACCCATTCTGTTATGTATTCTGTTTCAGACTGACTATTTCTGTCTTTGTATTACAGAGGATAATGAAGCGCTCACAGTAGATGAATTCGTGAAACATGTAGCTGATCTTCACTCAAATCACACATTCTCCAAAGAGTTTGAGGTACTCCTACATTTTATTTAACTGTTTAAAGTACACATACACATTGATCTTTAATGTGCCCTAGAAAAGTATCATGTTGTGAATAAATGAGGTTATATAATGGATGTAAGTGTTCTAAGGCGTAAAGGTGGCATGTGAAGGGCAGAAGGTTCACGTACAGACTGCATGTTCATCTGTACCGTCTGGAGCATGAAACACATTCAGACATGCCTCATGTATCTGCACTGACTCTCTGTTTGTCCTGGACTTTCATTGTTGTGTCTCTCTGCATTCTCACCCCCTCCCTTACTAGATCTTGAAAGAGTGTTACGAGGTAAGACACGTCTCCCTTTGTTTTAGTCTTTGTGGTTTATTCATTATGATTTTGCACAGATGGAGTTTTCTGTTTATTGATGTTTCTGTGTTGCCGTTTGCATGGTTACTGTATGCGACTATGTGACGTGATACTGTATGATGTAGTTTTGGTAGCGTCTGTTTTCTGCGGGTGATGTGAATGAATCATTTCTTTCAGGAGATTCAAGGCTGTACCGCAGATATTGGCATAACCACCGACAGCTCCAACCATCCAGACAATAAGATCAAGAACAGATACATCAACATTCTAGCATGTATGAGACTTTACATCACTCTTGGAGATATTATTATTTGAGAAGTGCATGAAATACATCTGTGTTTTTTATCCAGATGATCACAGTCGAGTTAAACTCTCTCAAAACACAGATAAAGATGGAAGGACCGGGGACTACATTAATGCCAACTATGTTGATGTGAGTAGTAGTCAAAGGAGTTTTTGAGGGTATTTTTCTGATTCACCAAAGCTAGTTTCTGTTTGTGAATGATGAACACCAGGGCTTCAATCTGCCGAAAGCATACGTCGCTGCCCAGGGTCCACTGAAGAGCAGTGTTGAAGACTTCTGGAGGATGATCTGGGAACAGAATGTTGGTGTCATTGTCATGATCACCAATCTAGTAGAGAAGGGTCGGGTAAGAGTTGATCTCGAATGTATTTCATTGCTAAGTCATGACTGATAACTTGAGATGACCTGCTGAATTGTGTGTGTATCAAACAGAGGAAATGTGATCAGTATTGGCCTGTGGAGAACCAGGAGGATTACGGATGCTTTTTGGTCTCTATGAAAAGCACCAAAACATTTGCCTACTACACACAGAGAACGTTCACTTTGAGGAATGTTAACATCAAAAAGGTCAATAACTATAACACACGTCACGGTTACCAGTGACCCTTGAGGACTTCCTCATTTTCACCTTTATTTCCTTTCACTCTCAGGGCTCACAGAAGGGCCGTGGTCAGGACAGAACTGTGCATCAGTTTCATTACACACAGTGGCCTGACATGGGCGTCCCACAATACACACTTCCCGTGCTTGCGTTTGTGCGGGCGTCATCTCAAGCCAGAACTGCTGATATGGGACCGGTGGTAGTGCACTGCAGGTAGACACCATGATCACACACAATTCAGTTTGAACCGAAAATGTCTTCTATAGGACAATCTGAAATGTGTGGGTTTGATTCACAGTGCTGGTGTGGGACGAACAGGCACATATATTGTAATAGACAACATGTTGAAACAGATCAGAGAGGAGGGAACAGTGAACATCATGGGCTTTCTCAAACACATCCGTACCCAGAGGAACTATCTAGTACAGACAGAGGTAACAGCATCCCCTTTGCATTTCTTATGTGAAACATGCAGTATGACATGCTGTTATATTTTTCTGATGTATTAACAGGAGCAGTACATCTTCATCCATGATGTTTTAGTGGAGGCTATCAAAAGTAAAGAGACACTGGTTTCATCAAATCACATTCACAACTATGTGTCTGATCTTCTCACACCCGGACCTACAGGCAACACCCGGCTGGAGAAACAGTTCAAGGTCAAATCTGTGTGTTTTGTCACCTGATAATCTTTATTAATCCATGTATGTTGAGATAAATCGGTGTTCTTTTGTTACTGTAGCTGGTGAGCGAGACTTGCGTGAAACAGAGTGAATACACTGCAGCTTTAAAAGAGTGCAACATGATAAAGAACAGGAATTCCTCTCTGATGCCCGGTGAGTCTTTCAGATCATTTTTTGTTACTCCCTATATGCAGCATGTAAGCTGCTATTACCTTTATCCTCACATTTGGTCCTTGTTGTGCCCTAGTGGAGAGGTCAAGGGTCAGTCTTTCCTCCAGTCCTGGAGATTCATCAGACTACATCAATGCCTCTTATGTATCGGTAAGTCTGAAATAAAAGATATAAAATTCTTGGCTGATATTTTGTGATTCAACACAACTGTGCCGTTTACAGGGGTATCGTCAGAGCCGTGAGTTCATCATTACCCAGAATCCCCTGCCAAACACCACACATGACTTTTGGAGAATGATTTGGGATCACAACACACAGATTGTCGTTTCCCTACAAGATACACAGGATATGGTATGTTACGGTTTACACTCGCAGATCGATTCACATGTTTTTATCTTGAAGCATTTTATTTTCTGTCCTGCACAGACCAGAGCGGAAGAGCTGGTGTATTGGCCCACTAAAGATCAGCCAATCAGCTGCGAGACCTTTACTGTGACCTTCAAGACTAAAGACCAGGTGTGCCTGTCCAATGAGGAATCTGTGGTGGTACAAGACTTTATTCTGGAGGCTTTAAAGGTGAGGGAACTCCTGTTCTTCCTTCCTTTTAAACATTAAATGAACTTTAAATTTCCTCTAGAAGAGGAAGGAGGAGAAAAAAGTAGTGGAACAAGAAGGTGATGATCTTTTCTGTGTTGTAGGATGACTACGTGCTGGAGGTACGGCAGTACCAGACCCCCCGCTGGCCGAACCCTGACAGCCCCATCAGTAACTCATTTGAGCTCGTCAACATTATAAGAGAAGAAAGTTCACGTCGAGAGGGACCGATCATTATCCATAACGGGTAGATTTTCATTTGAATACTTTTTGAGTGCAATATGCATCAGACAGTCTATAAATGTACTGTGGGTGGAAAGTGTCATAAACGCGGTTTCTGGACAGGTGTGGAGGATCGAGTGCAGGTGTCCTTTGTGCCCTGACCACCCTGGTGAACCAGCTGGAGGGGGAGAACTGTGTGGATGTCTATCAGACCGCAAGAATGATCAACCTCATGAGACCTGGAATTTTCACTGATATTGTAAGAGAATGATATTATCATTGGTGTCTGTTAAAAAATACAAACCCATTTGTTTGACAATATTTTGTGTGGTTCTGTGTGCAGGAACAATATCAGTTTCTCTTCAAATCGATCCTGAGTTTGGTGAGCACCATGGAAGACGAGAATGCACTTCACTACTCAGAAAACAATGGCACGGCTCTGGCCAATGCCTCGGAAAGCCTGCAGTCTCTTATGTAGATATACCTTGGCTTGACTTCACCTGTCATGGAACCTTGTACATTAAATCAAGAGAAAGTATGTTTAGCTTGAAACCCACTCAAATTCAACATGGACTATGGGGTGCAAGATATAATTTGATCTTTTATTGTGCCTTTTGTTACATTTGTACCTTAAAATGCTTTGATATAATATTATTGCTGTAACTAATGCCAAAATTTCTACTCTTTGGAAAACCTCTGTATTGCTGGTGATGTCTTAGATTTAATTTGACGGTTTGACTTTAATTTAATTGTTTTAGAAATATTTATAAGTAGCAGGGAGAAATATTTCATATATTATCTATTTTGGGGTTTAAGAAAGATATAAAATCTTAGATATGAAATGCATTCTTGAATGTAGCTTCTTAGGACACACTCTCAACACCTTATGAACAGGTGTGATTGTAATATATATATATACATTTAAAAGTATAGGGCATACCAAAATACATTTGTATTACTAGATGTTCTTTTTTACTATTCCTTTTGTTGTTGTAGCAAATGTTTAGTTTTTTCACTGTAGGAATTGATAAGTTTGAGAAGTTATAGGTCTGTAACTTAACAACGCTTAAATTCTTCATTCAAAACTGCAACTCCATCTGTCAATTCATAACTATTATTCAGTGACTTGGATTGATCAACTTTCAATTAAACTTTGTCTAATGTTTTGTGTTTTCCTTAACTATTAACAAGACATTCTTAAAGTCAAACAAAGCCTAATAAAAAAATAATCAAAACAGATTTGTGTGTGATAAACATTTTGTACATTTGTAACATTTTATTGAAGGTGGATTTTATATTTGATAAATGTCATTTTATATTAGATGTTATTTGATCATTATGGTCCCTCATGAAGGTAAGTGGCCTTGCTTCTTGGATCATTCATTTATGCGCAACTTATGTATAGTTGTGTATGTATTATTTATAAGTATATACATAATGCAACACATGCCCAATTTTAATTGACTTTATTTATGCATTACTTAATATAAACATAATATACATTTACATAAACAACATGAGGACTTTAGATTGGCCACTTCCACTGGTTTGCTGGTGCTTCTTCTACAAGTGGTTCCCATGGTTTCCATTCTGTCATCTTCCTAGACAAGGACAGCTCTGCCTCAGCCTTCAGAGACAAGAGATGGACAGAATTATAACTGAGGTACAGCACACACAGTTCACTTTCTATAAATGCAGTTATTGTACATTATTGTGATTCCCCAGAACTCAACAGCTGCACTTTCTCACCTGTGCGACGATCTCCTCAATCTGTCCACAGTTGAGTTTCTTTTCCAGCTCTTCTACATCAGGCTCCTTTACAGACCAGAAACAAATCACTGAAATGTAGCAGTAATACAAAATAACATAGAGTTTTAGGGAGATTTGAACTGATTCTTACAGTTTTGACATGGTTGATCCTCTCATTGACCAGCTGTTCAGTGTATTTTCTGTAGCCTGCATCCTGAGGCATGGTCTGTAGACAGCCAAGAATCTTTGTGTACAGAATCCGAAGACGCTTGTGGAAACAGAAAAGAAATTCGATACATGGCAATGTTTTCTAGTTCAATTTCAATCAGCAGACTTGCTAAAGGTCTGGTATGTGAAATTTTGGTAACACTTTCCAATAAGGTGCTAATTGTTAACAATTAGTTAATGCATTAGCTTACCTAAACTAACAATGACCAATACTTCTACAGCATTTAGTTAATTTCAGAATTTACTAAAACATTTTTCAAATGAAACGTTATGTCTTAAATTAACGCACCGTGAACTAACATGAATAACTGTGTTGACATGAACTAACATTAACAAGGATTAATAAATGCTGAAAAACTAAATTGTTAGCTAATATTAGCTAATGCATTTACTACTATTAACAAATAGCATTTCCATATTGTAAAGTGTTACCGAAATGTAGTTAATTTACAAACATTTTCTATTGTGCATTCCAATATGTGCATTTATATCAAACAAACCTCAGCGGGGTTACAATTACTTCCCCCCCCCCAAATAATAATAATAATAATACAGCAATAAAAACATGACAGCATTAAAAAATATTATTTTTGAGTTAATTCAAATACAAAATACAAAAATCGAAATGACAAACAAAGATAATTAAATAAGAAAAAAACTTTAAAAATACCTCATGAGGATTGTGGGAGACAGCAAGCCCCACCAAGCCCGTTGTCTTAAAATTTAAGAAAGGGAAACAGAATAAAAATGTTACAACCACCTGCACGTTTAAATAACCTAATACATTAAACAAAACGAAACATTACACATACGCATATCTTATCAGATATATATGTTTCTGTGATGAAACTGTCCAAAGTAATGCATGCGTGACGTTTAAGAGTTACGTTACTGACATTAAACCTTAAACTGAAAAACATCTAACGTTACTGTCTGTGGTCTGATGGTCTCATACAACAAAACAGCACAACCAATGCGCGAATGTAACATGTCGATACATATAAACAAGCACGATAAAACACGAAACATTTCCAGTTTTTACAAATATGCAGGTAAATTTATGTGATAATTAAAAATTATTTTCATGACCTCCGCTCGTACCTTCTTTATCATTCCGGCCATTTCTGTCTCTGTGATTCAGTGACGCGTTTCCGTCGCTTGCTTGTGATGTCAGTGGATGGGAGAATACGCGGCCCCGATAAAAATTAACATTACTTTACTAAAAATACATATCTTTATACATACGTGAGTAAATAACATAAAGTTTGATTTATGAATAATGTGTCGGACAAAAAAAATTATTTGGTGATCGCTGTAACTGGTAATAATTTTTTAATTATGTAAAACTCAAGACGCTGTTTGTATCATTGGGAACACTGGCATATTTTAAAAGCTTTTTGTAACTGTTTATCAGTTTAGAGATTTGTACTTACACATGCATATGTCAAACAGCTTTCACATATATAATTCTTCAAAATAGCTAAAGATTTTCAATAATTTAAATAATTAAAGTGCTTGCTGACATTTCTTATGTTTCAGATATCAATGAAAATGATAAAATTACCAGGAGAACTGCTTCAAGCATGAGGTGTCCAGTGGCTCACAGGTAAGAGTATGGTACTTGGATCTAGTGGTACATGGTTCAAGACCAGCTTTGGACAGTCTCTAATGTTTCTTATAATATGTTTCAGGTTTCAATAAAAAGGATAAAATTACCAGGAGAACTGTCTCAAGCATGTATTGTCCAGTGGCTCAGAGGTAAGGAACACTACCCCTAGATCAAGAGGTCTGGGCTTTGAGCCCAGGTATTGGCATGCATGTGAATGGTGAGGACCAGCAGGAGATGGTGAGGACCAGCAGGAGAAGGTGAGGACCAGCAGGAGAAGGTGAGGACCAGCAGGAGAAGGTGAGGACCAGCAGGAGAAGGTGAGGACCAGCAGGAGAAGGTGAGGACCAGCAGGAGAAGGTGAGGATCAGCAGGAGAAGGTGAGCCCTCCTTGAATGTTAAGGGGGTTTTGCGCATGCTGGAAATGTGGTTTTAGGCTCCCAGCTAGTTCCAAGGAACTGTTGAGTTAGAGGGAAAATTGTTGGCACCTGTTTCATAACCCCCTTTGTATGTGCTCCTGCTTCTCGGGGGGAGACACGCTCCAACATCTCCCCCCTTTCACAGTTTGGGTATCTCTGGTCTTCACGTGTTGTATCTCCTGTCCTCATGCATCCTGGATTTCCTCTCCACTTGTGCCTCTGATGTCTCCTGCCACTCCAGTTGTCCGGTCCCTCCCTCTGCTTCTGTGTGCAGGACATGCCACCACCTGGCTTTGAATCCTGGACCTACTGATCCAGATTTAGTGCTCATCCGACTGAGCTACTGGGTCCTGCACATTTGTGACAATTCTCCGGGCGTATTTATCTTTATTTATTATCGACTTGCATTTTACACTTAAAATGACTGATTCTGGCCGTGAACCCTTGAACAACCATTCTAATGTCAGTTTTCATCCGACTGAGCCATGGTGCCGAGCATGTTTGTGACAATTCTCCGGGCGTATTTATCTTTTTTTAAAGAGATTTAACTGAAAGAGACCAGAGAATGGGATTGAACCTGTGACCACCTTTTACAGCTTCACTATTCTCATCCTCTGAGCCACTGTGCCATTGTTGTTTGTTATAATTCTCCGGGCGTATTTATCTTTTTTCTTCTCCAGGCTTGCATAACAGATGTTTGAAACATGGGTTTGAACCCCTAGCCACTTGTTTCAAGATAAAGGCACTTCTGCCTGAGCCATTGTGCCAGGCACACTTGACGATGTCATGCATATACACTACTAAGGGTTACTATAGACATATTCTGCTGAAAGTTATAAAGGAAATGGATCATAGTTTGAAAGTAGTGAATACTTCATACATGCTTGAATTCATAGACTATTACTGATGTAATCAATACTTGCAGGTTAAGAGGTTTGAACCCAGTATCCCTGAAACTATATACACATGTTTAACCTGTTGAGCTATAAGACCACTCTCATTCCTGAACAGCTCTCGAGGTAAAACACAGTACCATAATAATAGCAATGATACCAATTCATAATACCTAATATCTGCTTACAGCTCAGAATCATCCGTCATTTGACACACAATCTTTCCAACCTTTGTCAATCTGACATTTATTGTTTGGAAAAATGCTTGAAAATTGAATAAATGTAGAAAACACATGAAAATCGTTTGAACATGAGGATTTTTCTTTTATTATTTATTTTTTACAGTACTTGAAAACAATGCAAACAGCATGTAAAGGCACACAGGGGCGATCCAAGTTATCATCACTGATACAGAACAACAGTCTGATCTATGACTGACACATCAATACAATTACACAAATGAATAATGTAAGCAATGTTTAAATCAAATATTAATGCAAAGTATATTGAGCTTTTTATATAATTTATTCAATAAATGTTTTCTTTTTATAAACCATTATTCACTTAATCAATTAAAATGTACAGGTAAAAATTGGTATAAAAGTTTTACTGACCTGCGCCCTCCTGTGATATGTGTTTGTTACACTTCTGCAACTCTAGCTAAAACCATTAATGAGTGGCCCCTCCTGTGGTAACAAGTGAGTAATACACCACCAACAGCTGAGTCAAACCATTTAAATGAGTGGCGCCCTCCTGTGGTAACAAGTGAGTAATACACCACCAACAGCTGAATCAAACAATTTGAATGAGTGGCGCCCTGTCAAAGTCAAAAGTCAAAGTCAGCTTTATTGTCAATTCTGCCAGATGTACAGTACATACAAGTGGAGGATTGAAATTGCGTTACTCTCAGACCCTATAGGTGCATACAGATAACATAGAATAACATATATCAAAAAAAATATATCAAATTACAAATAAATACAAAATCTATATATGTACACAAAACAACTTTACAAGCAAGGGATATGTAACCGAAATAATTGTGCAGACCAAAGAAATAATCAACAGTGCAGATGAGATAAACAGCAGTGCAGATTAAATAAACAGCAGCGTAGATGAAATAAACAGCAGTGCAGATGAAATAATCAAGTCAAATGGTGCAGATGAAATAAACAACAGTGTAGATGAAAATATCAACAGTGCAAATGTAATGTAGTGCAAAACTTATCGGTCTGTATTAAAGTGTCAGTAGAGCAGGCTTGTTTTAACTGACTTAGAGGTAGTTAGTTGAGGAGGCTCAGACCACTACTGAAAAGGGGTTGAGCAGTCCAATGTTCCATAAAGTGACAAGTGCGGGACAGAGTATGATGTGGGAAGGGATGGATGGGTTCAGGGTTCAGAGATGCGTGTGGCAAGGGAGGGGAGGGGGGGAGGGTCGGAAGGGAGTTTAGCTTCCTGACTGCCTGGTGTATGAAGCTCTCCTTCAGTCTGCTGGTCCTGGCCTGGAGACTCCGAAGCCTCCTCCCTGATGGCAGCAGACTGAAGAAGCTGTGTGATGGGTGGGTGGGATCACCTGCAATGCAGAGGGCTTTGCGGGTGAGACGGGTACCAAAAATGTCCTGGAGGGAGGGGAGAGAGACACCAACGATCTTCTCAGCTGCTCTCACTATGCGTTGGAGAGTCTTGCGGCACGATGCGTTGCAGGCGCCATACCACACAGTGATGCAGCTGGTCAGGATGCTCTCGATGGTGCCTCTGTAGAAGGTGCACATGATGGGGGTTGGGGCTCTGGCTCTTCTCAGTTTGCGGAGAAAGTAGAGACGCTGTTGTGCTTTCTTCGCCAGTGCTGCAGTGTTGTTAGTCCAGGAGAGGTCCTCAGTGATGTGCACACCCAGGAACTTGGTGCTGCTCACTCTCTCTACGGTCGCACCGTTGACAGTGAGAGGAGCATGCTGAGTGTGCGCTCTCCTGAAGTCGACAACAATCTCCTTTGTCTTCTCCACGTTCAGAGAGAGATTGTTGTCACTGCACCACCTGGCCAAGTGGCTCACCTCACTCCTGTAGTTTGTCTCATCTCTGTTGCTGATGAGACCCACCACAGTTGTGTATGGGTAACGTGAGTAATACACCACCACCATGTGTTTGTTGCAGTAATAGAATTGTTTAAGTTGTGAGATTGTTTAAACTTTTTATAATTTATTAAAGACATCAAGGTGTCACATTCACATACATTGCAGTCTGTACAGGTACAATAAATCATGTTACATATAAAATGTAGTAGTGTTGTATTTGGCATGGATAGGTAGTTTAAGTTAACAGCACCTTTAGTACAAAACAATGACAATATAAAAAGTTTAACCATTTTAAAACAAGCACATGAATGGAAAACAAGGTTTATAAATACCCTTTGCGTTTTTATGGAGAAACCCCCCCAAATATTACAGGGAACAAACTCGTGTCTTTCAAATAGTGCTTCATTTTTATAAGACCATATCATATTAACTTGAGAGAGAATTATATAGACACAGGTAACAAGTAGAGAAATAAAGTGGTAAAAATCAGCACCATTCAGTGAATACCGTGTTTTTGGTGTGGGTGACGGTATAGTCACCAAGGACACTTTGAATGTGTGTATTGTGCGGCGCAAACTCTTTGTGTGATGTCATACACGGGAACAAAAGAAAGTGAATCATCGCTTTCACAAGAACAATGACACCATCCTGTTTAACACAATATCAATAATAAGTGATGTTTAGACCCATCACATTTAAATAAGACAGAATTCAAGACCCTGCTTCAGAATCACAAGTGGAAGATTCAAGAAAGGTTCTTTTTCAAACCAATGAAGTATATACAGTATACACATATGTGCGATAAAATGTCAAAAAAGATTGACACGGTAAGTGACCATATAAGTAAATCTTAGTAGATACACAAAATACTGTAGTTGTGCAACTCTGACACACAAAGTGTGCTTTATTTCTAGAAGATACTGTATCTCTCATTTCATACACAGAATATATTGAAATAATATTGCTCGAAGCATCAGACGAGCCATGCTCCTTAAACCCAGAATTATCAAAGAAAGAGCGCCATCACACCAGCTATATTCACATATATATATCTCTATTTACAAAGCAGGATTAGCACACCATCAATGCTTTTGAGTATTTGTGTGTTGATTGAGTCCACAGTAATAGTGTCGGTTTAATAAAGAATACACGAAAAGCACCTCCATAACTTTCCATGCAGCTGCATCACTGGGCCTGCAGCAGACCTTCCCACTGGATGGGTTGGGAGAACACCTCTCTTTCTAACCACAGCTCATAGCTGTAATGAAAGTCTTCGGGCAGGTCGATGCGCTGTCCTAAGACGCTTTGGAGGCAATTGTCTACAGGTGTAAAGTCGCTGTTCTGATTCCTATCGTAACGCCGTGTGTTGAACTTCTCAATGCTCTCTCGGAGTGCGCATTCCTCGGCCTGGAAGTCCCACGGCCGAGCGTCAATGTCTGGAAGAGAAGGAAGAAATATAGTAATGTTATCTGTGTATTATATCAAAGAAACCATCTTACCATTCCCATACGCCCAGTCGTCGTTCAGTCGATGTCGGACTTTTTGGTAGATGGCGGACATGGTCTTCATGTTGCTCTTTCTCCACTGGCGCCCCAAATACTTGGTCTGGATCTTGAGGAGCTTGAGGACGTACAGCTGCATCATGGCCTGTTTGACCTTGAGCGCTCGCTTCAGTATGGGAGCAGATTTAAAGACCACAAGCATCTGTGAAGAGAAAGACCAGCACCATAAAAGAAAGTCCACGTGGCAAAGATTTCATGCGTTTTAGACAAATAACAGCCTGTCCTGTCTCACCATAGTTCTGGAGTGTTTCCACTTGGTGATTTTGTTTAGGATCCTAAGCAGGTTGATGCAGGAGAAGAGATTACGCCAGCAAAACTGATTACTGTCTCCAGCTTCCTGTTTACACACACACACACACACACTTTGTTTCCATGTTTTATTGGGACTTAAACATAGACGTAATGACATTCATACTGTACAAATATGTACATTTGATCTCCTAACCCTCACAAAAAACAATGCATTTTTACATTCCTAATATCCCCATACGGTCGAAAATGACCAAACATTACCAATAGGAACACAAACACACTTTAATAAAGGCTTTAATAAATAAATACAATAAAAGCATTTTTTATCATATTTAGAAAAATATTACCAGACTTTCAGCTGTGAGCTCAGGCATCTCATGAACAACACAATGTGGGAAATCCAGAGCACATATACTGCAAACAGAAACACAGTGGGTTTAAAAAAATCACCTTTAAATACAAATGATGAACTGAATTGAAACACATTTTCTTTACCTGTTTTTGGCACTGATGTAGGACATGATGTTCTGATTGAAGAATTTGAGGATTAGTGGGATGCAGTTGGCAAACACCAAATGTTGTGCCACGTATTCAAACTGTGGGAGACCAAAAACATCTCAGGATGTTTAGAAACCAACAATGTCAATTTCAAATGTGAACAAACGATTTCGTCTTATAAGAAGAATATCCAGCAATAAATTAGTGATGAAGCCAGTTCGGCCCATAGTGTGTGAGTGATTTGTTTCTGCCGGTTAAGCCAGCAATCTTTGTGTTCTCTGTTTATCACAGCTTCAGATGTTAATGTGTTCTCTCTGTCAAAGATCGCTGGCACAGCAGCAGTACAGCTCTTCCTCTACCCAGAACCCACCGCGCATCGGCTCAGCGGGATATCTGTCAGCAAATCAGCAGATTTTACATGAGAAAAGAGGGAGTAGAAGATGAAGGTTTGCTGAGGATGACACCTGCAATGCCCCATAATGCCACTCTCTGCCAGTAGAGAGCGCCACTGTGCCCCACTTTAAACCACCCACATCAATTTGTCATAATAGTTGCTGTCACATTCATCAGACAAGATTAGGCTGAACCGTGCTGACGGCAAGGGACACTTTTTTCATTTTCATAACCCTTTCTCTGTTGATGTATTAAAAGCCGTCGGCCATATTGGGACAGACAAAGACGGTATGTGAGTGTTAGTTCAGTGTAGATGGGGGGATGGTTCTCACCTGGTATATATGGTTGAGTTTGAAATGCTTCAGCAGCAGTAGCAGAAGAGCTGAAATGGCTTTGACGATAATCTCCTTGTGTCTGTTCACATCAATGCCCAGCTTCATGCTCTGGAGGACTGTGATTCTGTTCCCAACACAAACACATCAAGCGCTTGCTTACATCAAAGCACAAGAGCACATCTGTACGAATGTAGACTTACGGCATCTCCTCTGGCAGAACGTCGGCGAGGATGTTGATGGAATCTGTCTTTGCTTTGGAGGTTGGAGCTGCAGCCAGTAAGAGCTTTAAAAGAGCGATCTGAAAAGAGACATATCATTAAAGCAATATAATCTAAGACAAAGCCTTTTTTTCTCCCTCACATGGAACACAAAAGAAGATATTCTCAGTGGTTTAGTGTCCATACAATGGAAGTCAATGGGTTTGCTTCTTCAAAACATTGTCTTTTGTCACTACACTTTTAATAGAGTAATATGGGGACACTTACTACATACTGTGACAGACTGGGCAGCATTCCCAAATATAGAACCTCTGCAGGTGTTTCTTCCACATCCTCCTCCCCCTAGCCAATTAGACAGGCAGGTGATTTTGATTGGCAGCTT
This sequence comes from Oreonectes daqikongensis, assembly GCA_026939265.1. Taxonomy (NCBI): domain Eukaryota; kingdom Metazoa; phylum Chordata; class Actinopteri; order Cypriniformes; family Nemacheilidae; genus Oreonectes; species Oreonectes daqikongensis. The sequence continues at coordinate 520,403 of JAOTQM010000449.1, read as the reverse complement.
AATAGACCCGTAAGAATTGTATATGAATGAAACTGAGCAGTTTACCATAGTCATGGGGCACTGCTGTAGCTCCTCCTCTCTCTTGATCTGAACCTCTGCTATGGAGACATACTTGTGCTGGAGAAAGAGAGCTAGACAGTTGCCAAGGTGACCAAGGAGGACGGTCTAGACTGTGATTGGTTAAAGGAGCTCTAATGGACCACTGCATTCACTTCAAATGTAATGTTTATGTTAAGAATGAATTCAACATTTGAAGCAGGTACATTTTGTAGGAAAATGTATGCAGCCTCTAAGATAAAAGAAATACAGCATATAATATATTACACCGTACACCCAGACGGTTGTTAACACAAAATAATTATTTACAGGGTGATCGGGTGTTTGATCTGTCTTAGTATTTCGCATTCTAAGTCAAATAATATCACATAAAACACAAATGCTTTCACTCTCACCTGTTTGAGAGTTTTCACACTTTCGTGTATTGGCCGGGGCAAACCAACCAGAGTCTCTGTGTCACTGTTGTTAATATCACAAAAAGACACAATCCACTGTATGAAGATGTATGACGATAAAGAGCCGCATTATGAAGAAATCATTATGAATAACCCGACACTCACCTTCCCAAAGTGAAGCCTATGAATTTATTTCTGCTGCTCTCCAGGAAGTGTTCGATGTCTTTCTCTCTGCGGGGAGACGAGAAAATGAATTACATGAGTTTAACTCTAAACAAAGAATGACAATAATGTTCAATCATGCTGATACATCGGAGCCAATAGCCTTGTGGTTAAGTGCTCCGACATATGGCACGGTTGCGCTTCGGGCGACCCAGATTCGATTCCTGTCCTGTGGTCTTTTCCTGACCCCACCCACTTTGCTTCCTATCTCACTGTCCTATACTAATAAAGGCAAAAATGCCAATAAAATACATCTTTAAAAAAAAAATCATGCTGATACAGAGATGTTGCACTCACCTGACTTTAGGGGCCCAGGGCAGTCCTTTAGGGAAGGACACTCTCTCCGTTGGGGGTCGCAGTGGTGGTGGTGGAGGTGGTGGTTGGATAATGACATCTCTGTCGAGCGGGTCGACTTCTCCCTCGATACCACTGTCCACATCCTCCGGGTCATCCTCGTCGTCGCGGGCGTCATCGTTCTTGAAAGGGTCCCGTTCGTTGTAGGTGTCCAGACTGTCCTGCTTGACCAGGGGCTGCGAGAGAGAGAGTATGTTAAACATCCATATTGCTCTGGACCTTGATACAGAGTCTTCATATACTCGGAAAGAGAAACCATTATTTCTAAAAGCTTGGTTTAATATAGCAGCATTATAATACTTTTTTTGTAATAAAATAAGACAAATGTAAATATCATGTCTGTATCTGTTTGAGATGTAGAGACTCGTATCAGGGTCAATCTTGCAACAGAAAAGTACTATGAACTCCATCCATTTCTTAGACATTTTTTCCATAAACTTACCGTTCCTTAAACCTGAAAAAAAGAGCCATCCCAAAACACGTAAAGAGTGCTTGACACGATTACGGGGACTCACGCATTCACACAGCTCCTTTTCCAACATTCCTGTTGTGCAAATTAAGTTCTTTACATCTCTAGTGTTTGCTCAAACAGATGAATGGCAAGATTCAGAGCAAGCATCAGGCATGAGGTGCATTAGTGAAGTGTCATCATTGGTCCAGCGCAGTCAATGTATGAGTGTGTTTCTGTGGCCATGAGCGAAGGTGACTCAGTTGTGATCGGTTGCCTATGAGAACAAGCCATTCTGCTAGCTAGTGTGCATCTATGCGGATCTTATCGACCGAGAACATGTGGAAATGGAAAGCGGAGAGACAGAGTCTCGCTGATGTTCACCATGTCCTGTAGCCCTCATGATCACGGCCAGCTGTGTTTCCTGGAACCCTTCCCTCCCCAAATAAAGTCGAAATGAAAAACCAAACGAAAACACAATTGCTGTGAAGGAGAAGAGAGTGGTTGCGAGGAGTGCAAGGCCAGCCCACAACAAAGAAAATGCACGAAAAGGGGGTTTGGGTAAAGACCTGTTTCTTGGCATAGGGACTGTCTCCTTCCAAGCTATCAACAAAGGCACTCTGTAAGGACACAAGGAAGAGACGGGAGTAAACCGACAGGGAAAAGATTATCCAGAACGTATGTGAAAGAAAGGAGTGAGGGAGGAGAAAGGATTATACAGAACTTACAGAGACAGAAAGAGAGCAAGGAAGGTGAAAAGGGTTAGAAAGGTGCTCTGATTGGTCGAGCACAGAACCGGCCAATCAGGGCATTGCTAACTCATTCTCACTGTGACATTACTACTGCAGTGTTAGTAAAGCCGCAGTGTGTTGAAACTCAAGTGTTTAGTCTTCTGTATGTGTGCGTTTCTCGTACCCTGCGACTTCTGCGTCCTCTCTTCTGCTGCTGCTGCTGTTCGATGAGCTCCATGGCCGAGGCGGGAGGAGAGGCGGCCCGCATGTTTCGCACCACCTTAATGCTGTCCTCGGGGAGAGGCAGCAGATTCAGTCGCTCTCTCGTTCTCACCTTCGTCTCCAGCAACTCCTCGAAACCTCCCAGTGTGAACTGACATCCCCACAAACACAAAAGCAAGAAACACAACGCCATAGGCACTTACTGTAAGCTGAAGCCTTCTGATTTATAAATAAAAGAGTGATGATAAAAACAATAAAAGCTGTTTCCATTAAACAAATAACTATATAAAATGTTTAGACTACATCAAATATAGCTTTTGTAGAATAGAATAATATAAAAATTATTTAAAACTATATAAAATTATACATTCTAAAAATTATATAAATTAGTAAACCAAATTGAATTAATAAATAATAAACAGCTAAATATTAACTATATAGAATGGAATTTTATAAACTAATAGAACTAAATTTGAAAATATTAAAATAAATGTGTAAAAAATGAATAAAAACCTAAATAGAATACAATGGGAAATAGAGTAATACAAAAAAATAATAAACAACTAAGTCATTAGAATAGAATAAAACATACATTACATAGAGGTATAAAAATTAGCAATGCAATGTAATACAATAGAATTTAAAAACAAATTAGAGGTATAAAAATATGTATAAACTAAATAGAATAGAGTGTCATATAGTTAAGACTGACCAAAATGGTTTTCCATAGTAAGAGCAGCACTTTCTTCATAGGGAAATGGGGAGCATTCATACTGCAGAACTTGGTTACCATGGTGAAGAGGAGGAGAGCAAAGGGTTCTCCATTATAAAGGGGTGAACCTGTGAGAGGGATGGAGGGGTTTATCACTGCACCATACAGAAGGGTCAACAGACAACCAATACTCAATATCGACTACTACTCACAAACACACCTATGCACATATACAGAACGGCTGGCACTGCCTTTAAATACACTTTAGCTTTAGTGTTTCTCACCTAACTCTGTTTTGAAGGCCTCTCTCACTGCCTTTCTTTCAGGGGTGTCACCATCTGATTCCACACGAATGGTCTCGACCATCAGATACATGATGCTCAGAAGAACCCTTGAGAACATGAAGTAAACGCATGATTGTGTAAGACCTTATTTACTGGATGTGAATAAGAGTATTAACCCTTGACATTAAGCTCACGCATGCAGCATCACGTCTCAAAGCAAAACAACATTCAGGTCCCAATTATGTTTCATTCACTTGCGGAAGTTAGCAATTACAGTAAAACGGCAACTAGATTTGAAGCGCTGGTATTAAAGCACTTAAAAAGATAAAGACAGGTGACGCTCGCTGCCCGGAAGCTGTAATTCTCTGTCTGCCCAGGTTTCCTCCGCAGGTCTCCCACAAGGCGGCTAGAAGCAATTTTGATGTAAATGTGAGTAGTGGATTGTGGGTTGGATGATTGGAAGTGCTGTCTGTGGATGAAGAAAGGATGGCAAAATAAGGTTAAATTGGTCCCGACGGGCGTCTTACCTGAGCTCAGTGCTGTCTGCCAGGGATATGGCAGGTTTTCTTACAGCACTGCTGCATGCCTGGTTATTACTGGAAGATAAAGAAAACTGAGGTTCATCAGAATGTAAATCTGCACTCCGCGGACCACCTTACATAACAACTGCAGACTCATTACAAACTGCCGGCACAAACCTGAGAAACACATTATGTCTTGAGAAGCAAACAAGAAATGTGTCTTGACTGATATGGACAACGCAGATACTGAAATCTAGACCTGACCGATAAATTGAGCTTGCTGATATAAAAGTCTCACACCTAACATCTTCCAAAGTTTAATTTGATCACCTGCAAGGTTAGCACAAATTCCAGCTTATTAAACCTGACAAGCCGTCACGCAAACGAAGGAGGCGAATATAAATCAATGCTCAAGAGCGGCCGGTGGGACTAATTGTACAAATGATGCCATAAACCGCAGAGGAAGCAGCGGTGCGCTCTCTCCGACTGTAGTGCTGCTGTGTGGGCTGATGAGAGGACGTACAAAGACACAAAATCCCCAAAGGCAGAGGGGCTTGAAAGGAGAGGCACGGTGACCAGAGTGTCTTTGAAGCAGAGATCACAGACAGGCCACACTGCAGCTCTTTTAACACAAAAGAGAATGAGGTACAGCCAAAAGCGGGTGGTGAAGAGAAGACTTTATTATAGAGAGATTACAACAGGTGCAAGACGGACTGCCAAATTAATTCTTAATATCATGAATAGAATATTATGCCTATAGACAAGTGGTGCGGGACATGTTATGGTGAGGGGTAAGGCTTTGCTGGGATGAGTAATAGCCTACTATGCACATGCAAATAAAAAGATTCATTGAAATAAAAGAGTAAGTAATATGTGAGTCATTAGAGAAATACAGAACAGACTCTGTGATGACCAAGCAGCTGCTACAGTACACAACAGGCAGTAAGAAACAGAGAAGAGAAGCCGTACGTCTCATTAGTAGAGAACCCAGGGGATCTGCAGAAATACAGAAGCCCTTAAACACCGTTTTACACACACACACACATACCCACACACATTCAGCATGACTGAGCTGTTTCTAACCTGATCCCTCAGGAGAACAAGTATAAAAATAGATCCAGAGTTAAACACTACCGTCCGGTGGAGATTCACTCGCTCTGTCTGTCTGTCTGTCTGTCTGTCTGTCTCTTTGAATATCTCACTTCTTTCTGTCTGTCTCCCTGTCCGTCTGTCTCAGTCTAGCCTCAGTCAAAGATCTATACATGGGGAATGAGGGATTGTGGGAAATGAGAACACTCACTCGATCTCCATGCTGAGGAGCTCCAGCAGAGCAGTGAAGATGCCCATTTCATAAAGGAGGAAAACATTGTGTCGAGACCAGTAGAGGACATCCGTCTCTGTGTCGCTTTCATCAAATACACCTTAATACACACACACACACACACACACACACACACACACACACACACACACACACACACACACACACACACACACACACACACACACACACACACACACACACAGAGAGAGAAAGAGAGAGAGAGAGGTTTGTTGTTCAATCTAAATATTTTCAATAAAATAAATGTTCATATTATATAAACTTGAGTCCCAAACTCAGCCTAACAAGCAAAAGCATTAGAGATTTTTTTTTTTTAGAAGTCATTAGATTCTCATGTTAAACAAGCTTTGTTTTATGTTTGCAAAATATAAATAAATAACTTTTTTTAAATGGGGTAAAACAATGTGTTCACATATTTCTTGAGATTCACAGCAATCTTGTTGCATGATTTGGTTTTGTACCTTGAGCCAGATAGAGGATGGCTCGAGCCACTTTGAGCCTTTTGTCTTGGTCAGTAACCTCCAGAGCATCCAGCAGTCTCATCACATAAGCCTTCTGCTCCTCCAGACTCAACTCCATCCACCTCCGACCCTTCACTGAGAGATGAGAAGAGGAGACCAGAGGGTTACTGAGAGCTGTTCTCCTGTTCTCTTTATGTCCCATAGTCATTTATAACATAATTTCTGCGTCTATATCTCTCTCACACGCACACACGCACGCACGCACAAAAGATTAGTGGGATTTGTGTCATTTAAAGACCTGTGACCGTGAGAGCAGTAGAACATATGCAAAAACATGTTTGTTGTGTCTGACCTTTCGGCACCTAAAAATGTCAATACATTATAAAAATAAGTAATAATTAATTAAATAATCAAAATGATAATCAATACATATTTAATATGTAGTGACGGCACAGACATACAGTGTACACAAATAAGGACAGACAAATACACAAAGCAAACTTGATAAGGGTTTTTATTTTGTAGTGACTGCAGAGACAGAAAGAGAGAAAGAGAGAAAGAAAGAGAGAGAGGACTGGTGAGGTGAGATTGTGCACACAGCAAGCAGAGTAAACCCTGAGGCTACACACAAGCAAACACACACACACACACCTCACAACTAAACAAACATTCATTAACACTCCTTTTCCTGCAGTGAGAGAAAACTGTGATACTTTGCTGACTGTACGACTATCCGAGTGCTTTCTAACATGACACGCAACTTAATTACTGAAATAGTGAAATGAATATCTACCGTGATTCTTGAAGTCTTCCTCAAAGTAATCTCTGTTTAGACTGAACTCTGGCTCTTCTGTGTAGCTGTACACCTCTGCAAGGAAGAAAAATACTCTATTATTGAAAACCAATACTATACCCCAACATTTATTTGTGTGTCTGTGTGTGACTCACCTGAGAGCTCTGCAGTGAAACTGTCAGTGTCCCCATACTCAAATTCCAAGTTCGGGGACTCCATGGACCCCTGTGGGACAGAAGCGTGCATCACTTCACAGGCACAACAGAAACTAACACACGTCTAACATCCTGCTTGCCAACTCACATCAGGAATTTCCACTATTTGAAAACACCTGCAGCGTGTGCTTTAACTTGTTATTATGTACACAAAGAGTAGAAGAAGAAAAGTCATGGAAATGACATAAGAATCAATTATGTTTGTGTGGATTACCTGCAGAATCCAACATTTTACATTGATTTTGTGTTAATGCTCCCTCTCTAAGTGGCATCCTTAAAGCAAACCTCAGATGTGATTTTAAGTAATGGCCTCTTTTTCTACCCACCCAGCCAGTGTTAGAAAGCTATTGCTATTGGTTGACTGTTGCGCTTTAATGCTTCACATTCTGAATTATGTACCACATCCAAAGAGATTGTTGACCCCTCAGTTCAATATCTGCTCTATGAGTTTTAAGGACCTTTGCTAGGTAAAAGTGGGGTGGTTTGATAAAGCTTCAGTGCCCATGCAACCAAAGAATATTGTTAGAACGTTCAGATAACGCTCAGAGACCAACTGTAATGAAATTCAGTCATCATCAGGGCAAATTTTTTCAATTCGAGTGAAGCAAAAATGTTCAAATTTAGAAATATTAAAATCTCGAAAATATACAAAATATATTGTTTATAGCAATGTACATGATGCACAAACTCAGAATTTTACATTCCATATCTATGTGCAAATGCACATATCTGCATACAAGAGATATAGAAATTAATGCTTTCTTCATATTTCCTCTCTTCCATCGTCTTACTTGCTTCTATTTCAGCAGTCAGATGGTTTTTATTTTGGTCTTTCGGAGCAGATGGCATGATTCTCATGGTGAGACGCTCTAACAGAGCTGTGAGAGAGACGGGCAATCCCTTCCACAGCAGTACCAACACCTTTCCAAAAGGTGTTGCTCTCCCAGAGACAGAAAACAAACCAGAAGATCAAAACCAACACCAGATTCTGCTGCCTTCTGATCAAGCAGTGCAGTACAAAGACTAAAATATATAAAAACAGAGCATTCAGGATGTGACATGCCCCTCATTTGTTCTTTGCATAAATCATTAAATGCCAAATGGTTGAACCAGTTGTCATAAAACGTTATGCGGTTGAAACAAATACAGTATATACCGCAGAGAAAAAGTGAATTTCTAGCCATTGTCATCAAGAATGCACTTACTGGTTTGCAAATGTTAGGGATGATGTATCAAAGCGAGTAAATCTGTAACCACCAAGCCATGCGCATAACTTTGAGGCATTTAATGTACATTCAAACCATCTCTCCACCGCTGGCCTAAAAAAACTCCTGCTGCAGGAGAAACACACGCTCTAATTCCTTTCAAAAAGCATTCAATATGTTCAAGAATCACGGCCGAGGAATACATTACCATAACTGCACTAGACTGGACGAATTCCCAGCACAATATGTGTTACTGCCATAGACTGCGCTGTGCCCAAAAAAATCAAACATACATTCGCTTTCTTTTATTTTTAATGACTGAATAACTTTTAAGTTCATATGTTCAGAAAGGCTCACAGGGAAAAGCAATGAGCATGCTGTGTAGTCATCAGATCCTCATATAGATATATAGAAAGAAAGATGCATTTAGATAAATGTGGATAAATATATAGGCTAATGCACCAGCAGAGACACATAGGCTAGAATAGGCTACTACAATCCATTTCACTTCCGAAAATCAATTGGCTCTTAAAACCACAATGTCACAATATGAAGCATGCGATGAATTCCCCCAAAATATCTGTTCAGCACTGGATAACTGAATCTGGGTACATTCAGTATGATAATGCATTGGAATTTGTACGCACCGACAGTGACGGTTACAAATGTGAGGGATACACACAAACACACACACTGTATGTGACAGACCAAATCAGCACATTTAATATGCAAATATGCATATATCCTTAAGACAGACCGAATATTTACCCTTAAAATAGGGGTAGTGACACATGACATGCATGTCCACTGCCCATCAGATCGGCGTTGTAAGGTGCATATATTTTTAGCCCCATGCATGTTTCCAAAATAACAACTCGAGGCATTTAAAGCCCCCAGCAACAAGCCACCTTACACACACACGGTCGCGCGCGCACGCGCACACACCCCTCTACCCCTGCAAACTGTCAGTGCGCATCGGATTACCTCCGAATCCTTCTGCTGATGGCTGAAACCATCCCTGTCTGGACCCAGAGACTTCTGTCTGTTACTGTTAGTATCATTAAGTAAAGGTACCTCCATATCGTCGCTCTGCTGCATCTGTGAGGCTGTGGCTGTGATCGGCGCACGGAAACACACTATCACATTGAAACAGATGCTGCTGGATTCCAAGTTCAGACTGATATACCTCCCCGTCCATCTGATTGGCCGCTGAGGGGGGAGTGTGGGCGTGGTTTGACGAAACGCGTACGTCAAACCACGCCCGCACGGCGCTTGACCACGAATGTGCAGGTGCCACTACAGCATGTTGAAATTCACACCGGAATAATTAAATTCCTAAGGGAGGCTTTAATTCTCATGTGGATTTAAACATTGTAATGTATAGCTTTTCTTAAATAAATGTATTTTTTGTTTATATTCGTTTTAAATTGATACATTTTAACCCCAGAAACAGCCTCAAGCTATTATTATTCCTGATTTATGCTTAAAACCTGCATTAACTAACTAATACTTCATATTATATTATGAACTATATATATTACTGTTTTAATATTTTAACTTTAGACCACAGTCTACTGATGCATGCATTATTTTTATAACAAAATAACTAAAATAATTGTTATTGAATTATAATAGGACAACCAATGCAATAATTCCAAATGTAAAAATCTTAATGCGTCTTTTTAATTTTGAACAAAAAACTAAAATGAAATACTCTGTAAATCACTGCTTTGTTCAGCCCATGTTAAATTTGTCATCACTAGATGAATTATGGACAGAGGTTAAATGTAATCACCCAAAGGGGTTTGGATGCTTCACACCCTTAGTGGTTAAATGGCTTTTATAGACAATGTGTTGCTAGATATCAACATATTTCTACCCATCAATCAAAAAACATTTATGGCCACTGTAAAGTACCGTCAGATGTGAACTCCATTGTGGCCAGCCAAACAGAAAGCTATTGTTCACATTAGGGAACATAGAATTCATTGAGTTTTCTACTGAACAAGCATCTATAAAACGGGAAACAACTGCATTTTGACGTTTTTAAGGACCATCTTGGTGTTACCTTTGAATACAAATTAAAGGTATCTTTAGAGTAGAGAGACAGATCTGTCATGAGAGCATCTGCTGCCAGTCACATCAAGTAAGGATGGCACTTTAATAAAGTGATTGTAAAAGTAAAACATTTAAACAGCAGGAAAATACTAGCAGTCCATGTTACAGTTAGACAAAAAAGCTATGAATTCTATGAATCCGTAAAAGATGCCACATCATATGATGTTACGCATTAAAGTTTTACCAACAGTAAACATGCTGTAATTTGCGGTCTACATCACTTCTGAAGTCAAATGGTTTTAAAAATAAGACAGATATGTTAGGTCCTGCCAGACAGTCATTTTGAGCCTAATTTAATCTCTGTATCGACTAAATCATGCAACAGCAGACATGGTTTATCTCCGTTTAAAGGTCCTTCTTACTACCAACACCATCCGTATCATTAAAAGCATGAACTGGCTGATGTTGAGAATAACAAATAGAAACACTAACTCTAAGTGGCAAGAACAGCTGTTCTCGTCTTTACATACAGACATACCCCTAAACATGTGACCAAAATAAACGGTCACTGTTCCAAGTATAACCCTGATCTATGACCTCACAGGCCGAGAAAACCGTAACAGCAGCAAAATATCAAGCCTGATATTAACTTCATGTTTACCATCATACATGATTGTTTGAAAATAATCTCAGCAGATTTGAAACCCTAATAATGTTGAAGTGAAAATAATTTGATATTATTTCCTAAAGGCATAATAACAGTTTCCCAAGTGCATTTATTTGTTTACTAGTAAAGGCTCCAGTTGGATTTATGAATGTTTCAATTACATGCCCAGCAAAAATCCCTAATGGATAGTTTCCCTAAATGAAGCAGAAAACAGCACAGTACTGCATCCATCAGAATGTAACGCACCAACAGACTCTGAGAGATCATTCTCTATCTGTAATTAGCCGGGTGGACAAATGATCAAGTATGAAAACAGTAAAAAGCTTCTGCCACACTTGAAAAGCACAACAGTAACAATTGGACTTACTATAATTGTGCTTTTACTAATAATATAGAACTGAAATAATAGCATCTATAATAGATTTAAGTCAATAAATAAATAAGAATGCATAAACAGCAGCTGTGATACCTGAAGAAAATCAAAAAGTTTCACTTTTCTTGTTTTTATTTGTTCTTCAAGATTACAGATTATTGCTCATCTACCATCACTTAAACATTTGACAACTCAAAGACTTTCGTATTCGTAGTGAAGACTTACAATAAATACAGTTGTTTTGATTCTTAGGTCAACGCTCATTCTCTAGAAGAGGTGCTGGTGCTGATCTCATGTGCTCGTATAAGACCATCACGAAAAACTTGCAGAGATGCGCTGGCCGATGCGCTTGTGAGCCGTGACGCGGAGACGAAGCCCTAGCCTCCGGAGATATCTGTCTTTGAACACGTGAGCCTCTTTAAACACTAACACACATACACACACACAACCCTGCAGACATGTATTAAAAAAAATTAAGACAATGGGTTTGAACACTTAAACAAGAGGAACACAACAGATGTGCTTCAGTAGGCCTACAAGAACCACGTAATAAGCAGATAAAGACAGACTGAAAAGTGATGATAGGGACTTTGTGGGGATAAGGGCTGTCAATCTATTTACATTTTTAATACTAATAGTCATCTGGACACAACAAAAGAAAAGCATCACATACTAACAATGTAATAGGAACGATGCATTTAACTCGATTTGTGTTTGTAGGGAAAAGCAAAGATGAATTTTCTGAAATCAGACAGCCTTATGACAAGATCGAACACTGTTATATGCCTTTAGGGTTCTGCAAAGCTGAATTAAGCAACCAGTAGAGAAGTAGTTAAATGTGTGATCCTAAAATAGAGATGCAGGTGGAAAACACACAGTGATTGGTTTTGGTGAAACGTGACGCAGAGATGTAGGTGGGAAACACACCGGAAAAAGGAAAATGATGCCACATTAAACAAGAAATGAATGAAATCCCTTTATGACAAACACAGAAGAAGAGATAAATATCTGTCATAAAGATCTTCAAAAATATAGTAAAACAAAGGTCCCAATTTTATTATAGTTGAATATCCCAGTCACAAAGGCAGCAAAACCAAAGCGCCTACTTCAAGATCTTTCCTTCTAACCTCTGAAATTAGTACAGAAGTTGTTCATGGCCTCACTTAATAACCTGGAAATGAACTTAGTACCGGATTAACTGTACATTTGGTATTTCATTGATATAAGCTCTACTTCACAGTATATAAAACAAGGGATTCATTCAATGTAATATTACACTACAGTAAAATATAACATTTAATTGCTTATTTTTATCATGACAGAAGATGAGCTCATAAGAACAAACGTGAACGACAGAAGATAAAAAAAATCATTTTGTATAAATATCTTAATGTACACCCGTGTGATTACAGCCTGATGACTTTCAGCAGTTATGTGGACAGATCAAGACTTCGTGGAAACGCTGAGTTTGAGCATTTTTATCTCAAACGAAAATACTGGCTTTGTTTGAGCAGATGAGGAAAATGCGTGGGAGAAATAATGTTAGATGCTGAAACCAATGAGGTGATTTGCTTCCAGTCCGAGTGACCGCTGGGCGTAAGCTTCGCACCCAAATCGTTCGCAATCCAGTTACATTTCAACAGCTTTTATTTAGAACCGAGTACGTTAAAATTTGTAAAAATTAATACAGGTTTTAAAAAAATAACACAAAAAATGATTTGAATAGTGTGATCAACTAAAAGAAAGAAATGGAACTCCTACGGCCATTCTGTTCCATCCATCAATTCATACAAAGGAAGAAAATCATACGTAGAAAAAACACAGGACAAGTGACATGTCCGTGACTAAATGATCAGGTATGATCGCACATATTTCTTTAGTTTACTTTTTTTTGTCTTCGCCGCAGCTTAATTAGAGTAACAATAAAGATCTCTAAATGGATTACGTACAACTGACACATGAAGCTAAGAAAAGATGAAACTGTGAAATCTCCATGGAAACGTCGCTAGGTTGCACCACTGGCAGTAGCAGCTCATTAAAAGGTTAGCTATGTTATTCTAGCGTAAAATAAATAAACACTGCCGTAGCGCTAATTAGCCACGCCCTTCTGCCCCTTTAACCAATCAGCTTGGAGTTTCCCCTCCCCTTCAAAGGCAGACTGTAATACAGCTGTCTCGCCTTCGTCTGTGTGAATTATGGAGTCTTGGTAATTTCTTTTGTGGAGTCTTCGGGTTTAGTACCTAAAATGAAATATGAAAGCAGTGTTTTAAAACATAATATGACAAACAGATAGGCTGAGGAGGTTTTTCACTTTTAATATGTGTCTGACCTGTAGTAGTTTGGCTTAAAGGGTCCATTTTTGTTCAAGCCGAGATATTTGGCCTGTTCGTCGCTCAGTTCAGTCAAGTGTGCGTCAAACGTGGGGAGATGAAGACTGGCCACATATTCATCTGCAGATACGACAGTTTAGAATTTGTTCTTTGCAAACTTGGTAAAATTTGTTGAACATTTCTAAAAATCACAGAGCATCTTTCTCTTCAAAGTCCTAATGTTTATTTACATGAAGTTTTCCAAATGGTTTATTTTTCTATTTAAATGTAAATGCTTCAAATTTGTCAAATAAATGTACACTAAAATATATTATATCACCAACATCCTATCTGGAAAAACGAAACTGAACAACCATGTTTTACTGGTGCAGAACAAAACGGAAAATCTTATTGCAATCCATTGCACTATGTATGCATATTAGAAAATGTGGTTACACTTTATATTAAGGTACACAAATTCATCAACTACTTGCTTATTAACATGCATATTGGTTGTATATTAGTATGTATAAAGCACATATTAATGCCTTATTCTGCATGAACGTATTCTACATTCCTTAATACCTAAACCTAAAAACGACATTATAAGCACTAATTAGAAGTTTATTAAGGCAAAAGTCAAAAGAATTGGTCCCTATTCTAAAGTGTGACAAAAATGCATATATTTTGTGCAGCCCTATTCAATTGAAAAGGCAAAGCGCTACAGAGAGAAAGACAGAAGGCAAGTAAAAGAGATGGGTAGGAACAGGGAGAAATGACAGAGCTGTGCAGTCTGCAGTGAGATACGGCAGCCGCTTGTGACAGCGTGACCTATTTTCTCCTGCTCCTCAGGGTCTATGCAGAAACCCACACAGCACAACTCTATACAACATGTGCTGCGGAAAACACTGAATCTTACAATCTCTTAAAAACATCTTTGCATGGCACAAACCAATGCTCGGTTTATATTAATATTACTATCCCATAGTAATCCACAGCAATTGATGACTTCAGATGTGTTTACTGCATGTGACACGTGCACGTGCATTTATTAAAGTATATCATACCCATCTTCTTAGGCAGCAGGTAAACATCCTGTTTGTAGCGGCCTTCAGGAGCGTTATACAGCTCTATCAGAGCCAGAGCCTGGGGGACAAGAGCGAGAAATCAGTCACCATGACAACAGTGAGGCTGTGACACACACACACACACACACACACACACACACACACACACACACACACACACACACACACACACACACACACACACAGCCTGGGGTTCATACACACTCGCTCAGCTCAGCAACCAGACAGAGAAAGCAACCCGGCCCCTGATACAACCAGAGCGGCAAACCAACACAAGAGCTCATGTCTATCGAATTATTTTCTTAATAAAAGCTCTTAAAGATTATATTGTCACTCATACTCACTTGGGTAGTAGCAGTGATGGAGAGAACGAAGGTAGGAACGGTGGAGCAGCTCAGGTTCAGAAGACGACCCTGGAGAGAAATATTTATTCGGACAAGGTCAAACATTAGCATATTAGCAAAGATCTCAACATTGCCAATTATAAAATGGTTACAAATGAACAAGATGAGATATGCATATACAGTAAATTTTAACAGATATCATGATAATACTGAGCTACGCTAATTGTATAGTTAAAATCTGATATTGTGAAAGCCCTACTTTCAATAGAGTCATTTTATTTTACTTTAATAACCTCTCACCTCTGCCAGCAATACTATTCGTTTTCCATCTGGCCAGATCACATGATCCACTTGTGACCTCACCCGCTCCCAGGTCAGCTCAGGGGTCCTCAGACTGGCCTAAAACATTTCAAATAAATGATATACTTTGTGCAAGTGTTTTAATATATGCAAAGGACACCTGGGTAATGAGGGACTTTTTCTTACCACGTCAATCTCAGTGTTGGAGTGGCCCATGTTGCACACGATACAACCGTTCTTCATACGGTCCATGTACTCTCGAACCACCACGTTTTTATTACCTACACAAAACACATGTACAATGAGAATATCTCCGCCTCGATCCTCTAGAA
The DNA here is from genome assembly GCA_026939265.1 of Oreonectes daqikongensis. Taxonomy (NCBI): domain Eukaryota; kingdom Metazoa; phylum Chordata; class Actinopteri; order Cypriniformes; family Nemacheilidae; genus Oreonectes; species Oreonectes daqikongensis. The sequence continues at coordinate 504,970 of JAOTQM010000449.1, read as the reverse complement.
ACCTTCTATGTTTAGTCAACAAGGGAAATATGGGAAAGATATTGATCTGAAACTGCTCTGAGAGCGCCACAAAATCCTGGAGTCATATCCTGTAATCTCCATTGACATGGAACTAAATGGACCAGATGTCCAAGGAAATCACTTGCTTATGAGTCAAAAACATACAGTAATTTAATCTGCACCGCAACATATGAGCAGAGAATTATGAATTTTAATAAACGTATTGCCTTCTAGTTATTTATGTGGTAAACACGGCTTTAATTATTTAGACACTGTGGAAACTGTTGTGAAATTGGGTTTAAATAAACTAAAGCTCAGGAGAAACTTTGCAATATAAATGATCTGTGTTCAAGAGGGAAATCTATGCCAAAATCACTGAGCTAACAGCAAACGTTTGCATTCTGTGTGCCGCGCAGATTAAAATCCCCTCGTGGGGCTATACAAATAAATAACATCAACTAAAGAGCAAACTTGTACAGATTTGGCAAATATAAAAAGTATGGTGTAAAAAATTGTGTGTTAAATTCACCTGTACAGGTAATGACGATGTCGACCTGTCGGATGACCTCATTGAGTTTGACCAGCCTAAAGCCGTCCATGCTGTATGATAACACACTTATATTAGAAACTGAAGTCTTTCTGAAGATGAGCCGAGACTTACAGAAATCTCATGCTCACCAGGCCTGAAGAGCACAGATGGGGTCTATCTCTGTGACATAAACAATGGAGCCCATCGCTTTGAGAGCGGCACAGCAGCCTTTTCCAACCTATACCATATACAAGGATGCACAGGAATTATTTACAAAGATTAAACATACTGTAGAAAACAGAAATATATGAAGCACATACATAATTTGTCGTCATATGTGACCCCTGGGTCTTAAGTAGCACAAGAACATTTATAGTAATAGCCTAAAATATATCATATGGGTCAAAATTATCAATTTTTCTTTTATGCCAAAAATCATTAGGATATGAAGTAAGGATCATGTTCCATGAAGATATTTTGTAAATTTCCTACCTTAAATATATCAAAACATTATTTTTGTGAGTAATATGCTATGCTAAGGACTTCATTTGGACAACTTTAAAGGCCATTTTCTCAATATTTTGCACCCTCAGATTCCTGAGTCTCGGCCAAATCCTGTCCTATCCCAACAAACCATACATCACTAGAAAGCTTACTTATTCAGCTTTTAGATGATGAAAAAAATCTAAATTTCAAAAAATTGACCAATAAGACTGGTTTTGTGATCCTGGGTCACATATTACAAATTTGTTCAGGGTTATTTCTTGAAGAACACTGTCCTCTAGTGGACATTTGTCGTTTTGCTCCAATAAAGCAGCAATGCAGCATGGAGGCGTGTTTATAAGTGATTGACAGTTTCTCACCAGCAAAAATATAATAGGATGGTAAAATGACAAATATACTAAAAGGAGTTATTACAAATGGCACAATATGTAGTGCACCCTGAGATTTGAACATGACTTTCTTAGCCGACAACACCTCTCACCTCTCCATATCCACACACAATAACCTGCTTCCCTCCAAACATCACATCTGTGGTCCTCTTTAAACTGAAACACACACAAACATATTCGCTACAATATAATGTACATATGTGTATATAAAAACATAATTTGCTATAGTATGTCAGTAGGAAATATGAAAAACAAAGACACTTGCTTAATGACATTCTGTTATATGCATTCAGAATTGTGTTTTTCTGCTGTCCTGTCAGAATCTCTTTGGTTGTCAACGTTTGTGAAGCACAGCTATAAACCGTAATTTAAAACCCACTGAACTGTAAAGATGTACTTAACAGTCCATCAACCAAATTGATTGTTGATGGAAAAACTATTTAGGGTGTACCGTTTTGTGACTGACTTTTCAGGACAAAGCCATTATGAAAGACGTACCCATCCAAGATGGACTCCCGGCAGCAGTACAGGTTGTCAAATTTCTGCTTGGTCACAGAGTCATTAACGTTCATAGCGGGAACGCACAGTTTGCCAGCCTTCGACAGTTGGTATAACCTGGAAAGACAAATTATTTATTACGTTTAGTATAAAACAATAGAAAGGCATTTAGTTTAGTAAGTGTCTCTGTCATTTTAAAGAACCAATGATTCAAAAATTATTGATGAATCTGTATTAAGACTTTGTACAGTTTTTAATTCCATTACTCGCCACTAGATGGAGTTACATTCACATCTGTGACCACCAAATCTGTTTGACATAATAGCTCTTAGCATTGCTCTAATAATCCTCATTAAATACAGACAATTCTACTTTTCAATTCATTTCATTTATAAAAGTTTTAAAAGAACGAAAGATGTTTAAAAATCATCTATACCATGCACCATACATGCATTTTAGTTTCTCACCTGTGAACTCCAGTCACGCTCTCCTCCACGATCCCCTTGATTTTCTTGAACATGTTGGGATATTTCTTATAAATCCAGTGGGTCAAATCCCCTCCATCATCTAAAATCTACAAGTCGATTACAGTTAATTCACTGAACACTCTTACAAAGATTTTATTTCAGGGTTAACAGAACAGGCAACGGTTCATGTTTTGGTACCATGTTGGGCTGCCAGCCTTCCACGTTAACGCAGCGATCGATACACCACCAGAAATCATCCTCCGATTCACCCTTCCAGGCAAACACAGAGAAACCTGTTGGAGAACACATCAGGCGTTCATCAGGAGATGGTACAAAAACATGGGAGAATGCTTGAGCGTTGATAAGAAGGAGATTTACCTCCCTCAGCCAGGGCGGCTGCTACTTCATTTTGGGTGGAGTAGATGTTACACGCAGCCCACCTGCACTGAGCACCCAGAGCAGACAGGGTCTCCATCAACACCTACAAACATACACAAACTAATGTAAATGTGCACAAACAAATATCAAGAATCTTGCACTCTTAGGTTTGATTTTTTTAGTTTTGATTTGGGTTGGAGCTGCAGGACGGTGGTCTTCCAGGACTAGAGCTGCCCATGCCTGACTTAATTTATGTTTCTTTATTTAAAAGCAATATGGGATGACATAAGGTCTTCACAAGAATATGTTCATGTATGTTTGTTTTCTGGTTACTCACAGCAGTCTGAGCTGTGATGTGGGTACATCCCACAATTTTGGCTCCAGCCAATGGCTTTTCTCCCTGAGCTCTCTTCCTCAACGCCATGAGGGCAGGCATTTCTGCGAAGCATATACAAACATCATTAACAAATGCTATTTAAAATTTTTTTTTTAGATCAGCTCCATGGCCGCATTAGTATGTTACATACAGTGACTGACCGAGTGATTTTTAAATGGCAGCTACCAATAACTAAAAAGGAGGAAATGATGCCAAATGTTATTTGGAAAAGAAGAAATAGTTATCGGGTGATGCAGATATGATGTATCTATCAAAAACCTTATAAACAAAAACATAGCTTGGCATACGAGCAGGCAGCGTGTGTGTATTTGGCCATGTGGTTCATGTGGTTATGAGGAGCTGGAGGGGCCGTCCCGCTGTCTCACAGTGAACACTGAACATATGGCTCAGCAGCACAGGAAAAGCACACAGACATCTTCACACGTTAACACCAATGGATTTATGTGTTGACGGGCCTGCAGACGACACGCTCGTGAAAGGGTACAGCCTATCGGCACGTGTCAGCGCACCGCCTTTCCCACCTTGCTCGGCGATCTCGATCTCTCTGCGTCCGAAATCGGCCTGTTTGATGTTCTTGATGCAGAAGTCGGCGCTGCCCTTGGAATTCTTTTGCTGTTTGTCACGTGGAGATGTTTCATCATCGGAGCTGTCAGTGTACGAGGCAGCTGGAGACGGAAATAAAATAAGAGAGATGCATTGGGATACAGGTATATGCTGTGTACGAGCACAACAGAAATGTGGATTTTTCAGTAGTCCTCTTAAAGAGAGAGAGAGAGAGAAAGAGAGAACCCACATAAACACACAGAACGTCCTCTGTTCACATGACCCAAACCACTTAGGTCATAGCAAATTCAACTGATGTTTGTGTTCATTTAAGTGACTGTATGCACGCGTGCTGATGTCTATGACCGTACCTGAGCTGTAACTGTCTGTAGAAGACTGAGAGATGGAGCGAGACAGAGATCTGCGGCTGATCTTAGTGGGACGTTTGTTAAACTCCTGCTTCTGATCTGCAAACTGGATCTGTTGGGCAAAATGGTGAGGAAAAAAAATATATAGAAAGTGCAAAAATCACAAGATGCATTTTGCACTGGTTTCTTCTTATCTAGCATCCTCCTTTCTTCAGATTTTATGTATGTGTTGTAAATTCTCTAGATTAATCTCATCTTACATGGTTTGATATCCATTTTTACTTGTATTTTATTGCTCATCTAAATTTTTTTTATGATAAAATGTGTGTGGGGAAATACTAAGCAACAGAAGTGTAGTAGTGTGTGAAAATCTTTGGTCTGTACTCCAAACAGTGTACATCAAATACATAATATGCAATCAAAAACAAATTATACACAAGACAAATACACAGAAAAAGAATATACAGTGCTTAAAAAAAAATTATTAACTAATATTTGAGAAATCTGTCAAAAACTTTTAGTTATTTACTTTTATTATAAACAAAAAATGTTATTGTTATTTAATAGGCAAATAACAAACTAAAATAACTAAATAGCGACACATTCAACCATAATTTTGTTTTTATATTAAGGACTGAAGGTGAATAATTGTAATTGGGTATCTGAATAAAAATAAAGTTCTTTAAAAGTTTTTCTGCAGTAAATTTGAAAATTCATGGATAATAACAATAATATTTTATCATTAGAAATACTACTTTGACTAAAGAACTTACATACTGGTGGATTAACCATTACAGAAACATAAAAATGCTTTTGATAATCACCAAAACTATTAGTTTAGGGCATCTTTGGCACAAACCTTACACTAGGTGATGGTCTAATACATTTAAGCACTGAAACAAAATATCTACATGTCGTTCTGCATTTGTGACCAATAAAACTTGCAACTTGATATTAAACAGAATATGGCAACACAGTCAGGTATTTCAACACACTGAAAAGTGAAAAGGACATTTGTTCTGCGCAAGCACCATTCGCTTTCCCACGGGTAGACAGGATTACTTATGGCAACTGCATTTTTATTTTTAAAAATCACTGCAACTAGCCAGACAGTATTTTCACACCTCAAAGTCTCATAAGGCAGTGAAAACCATCGAGAGCTCATCGTGAAGCTACTGCAGACATGTGCGTAAACTGCTGCTTCTATTAATGGACGGGCAGCTGTTGCCGGCGGAGAGGAAAGCGTCGTGTGAACCGTGAAAGGATTACGCAGCGGTGCAGTCATCCCCCACGTCATTATCTGAGTCAACAGCAGGCCTTAAATCCCCCCGCTCCATCAGGAGACTTTTCAAGCAGCTCTCTTACATAATGCCACGGCATATTGGTATTTAATCGACGTCGCATTAAGTGATCATAGCGATTCATCTTTAGGATGAGTCTATAGGAAGTGCCGTTAAACACACAGTCATACAGATGCATGTAATGTCCTGACTCAGCCTGACTGACTGCACAGCCCGACAGAGACCTTGAATCACACAAGCATGTCACTGCGCATTCAGCCAAAAGCACTTTAATGTGACTGTCACTCATTGAGGTTTCGTAACAATATCTCCATACAGAAGACAGAAAAACACCCATGAACTTCAGTTTGGCACATTGTGTCTTACTGACTGGCATACAGTGACAAAGACTTTTAAAATAATTTTTGCAGAGGAAATGCCTTTACAGGGGTAAATTAATTTCTAGTGAGCTGCTGTGCATCTAACTCACTGGACTAAAATCATATTTTATATTTCTTTTAAAGTGGCTGTTTTGGACATCTGACAGTGATAATGAAATAGTTTTATAATTTAACATCTCTCTTATCTGCTTTCAAGGGTGTACTGATGTACTAATCTTACTGCAATGAATTCTGGTATTGCCTCTCTCCAGGGCAGCATCCCGTTACAGCTGCACAAAAATAAAAAAGGTATGGTTCCTTTATGTTTATTAAAATATGTACAGGTGTGCATCTCTGTGGCACTTATGAAGACAATAAATTTGCACCTTGCGGTCAAGATCTACCCCAAGAGGAGGTCATCTCTCTCCCAGCAGATAAACACTCAACGCATATGTCAGAGACTCCATTTTCATTTCAGAAAATTAAGCTGACCCCAGAACGGCCTGGAGAGCGTCCCAACAGCCAGGGGTTTCAGCCCACCTGATTTCTTTCTGCTCTCTTACAGTCTTAACAGAGTGTTTCGCAATCTCTCATCTCCATCCTTCTTCTTCAACATGACAAAATCAGATTTGCAGAGAGAAATGCAGAAATGGACTTTTAAACTCTTTTAAAACATTATCGACCTCAAGTGATCCCGTGGCCATGCAGCACAATGCTGGACTGTTTCCCTTTGTTGTGTTTTCCTCCATCTCTATTAATTGTAATTGTTTAGCACCTGTTTTGCAGTCGTTGTTGGCATAAGGTGTGTTTATGCGTTTGTGAAAGCTTTTGGAGCTGGTGGTGTTGTATAAGGTTATTGTCTCAAAAGCTTAAGATAATGAAACATTAGGAAACATACACACACACACCAATGGCCCCTGACAAAGAGCCCTTTGTGTCTCAGCTCTCAGAATATATGATCAGGAAGGAGCGGATCGGATTTACCCAAGAGACTGTTAGGTGTGTCCGACAGTTCTTTACCCTCAACTTTATGGCTAACTCCTTAGTTTGACTGTTATCAACGTATGACCTTGAACAAGTAAAATGTGCCAACAGTTTTATTTCAATATAATAAAGCTGACAAAGTGATTTTTTTTAATGCCGCAATCAATGCATTAAAACCAAGTAAAAAGAAAGAGTCTGAGCAAAAGGTTGTCTTGTAAAACATCCCAGCAACTTCTAATAAAAATCTGAAACTGAAACGCTTAGTGTGAAAAACTTCCTTGTGTGACTGTACACATTTCCAGTCGAACTGGATCATTAACCATCCAAAATGAAAATAGTTTGTACTGTTTGACATAAAAATATTTTCAAGTCAAACATTTTTAATGTAAATATTTGTGTTCGTAACATATTGACTTAAGATTCAACTGTTATTCCACTAAGACACGAGTTGAAGAAAAAAGGAACCATGCATCTAAAAAAAAAAAATATTATGCAAAAGATTTCAAATAAAACTACTTTTAAGAAAAAGCATTTTGTTCACTTGAATGACACTGAACATCGCATAAAAAGAGGTTTTGTAATGTCCAAGAGCTAAAACGAATGGATTTATGAATTAAACCGAACGGCAAAAAGCTTCATTTCAGAGAATGACACAAAGGCTGAACGTTACAGAGAGAACCAGGCCACATGAGCAGCGTTTCCACAAAAAAAGATGACTTACGTAAGAGAGAAAAATAACAGGAGAGCGAGCGAGGCAGTCGGACACTCGGATGATAAACGCTCACATTTTCTTGTGAATGGATAATCAAGTGTTCAGTCCAGTTTCAGCGTGTTTGGTACGGTGAAAGCGTCCGCGTCGTGAACGCAAACACAGCCCACGCTGCGGGTGTTGATGACTTCAGCGGTCATTTGTGAAAATGCTGTATCACTTTTTTGTTTTAAAGATGTCCATTACCTTGTAGATCAGACACATGAAATGCAACATGCAACAAAACCAGATCTTATTAATTCTCAACAACGTTCATCTGTTATATCTTTCAGACTGGCATCGTCTTACTTCTCTACATTATAGATGTGTGCTAATTTTAAAGCAAATGAGAACTGAATAATGAATGCCAATCTACATATTGACGGTTGATAAAGTGTTTCTGCACTGCAAAGTCAAAACAGAAGTCGGCTCATCCCCGACATATCACTGACTGTTTTAGATGGCTGTCACGACGATGAAAGCCATGGCCGGTGTGCCAGGGGGATTGCTTATTTATGCTGCTTTGGACAAGTCTGTAATTTACCTAGCGTAATGGTGGCAAGGCATTCAATGGTGCATTGCAGGATGGATCTTGGATAGTGATTTATTAAGGGGAGGAGACGAGACATGGACAAATTTAAGTTTAAACCTACATTGTAAACGTGTAGAACTGAGAGACTCTTTCAGGGGAAAGCATGCAAGGGCACAAAAAGGTCCTGACGTCACGCCGAGCTCAGAAACAATAAACAAGGACACTTGGAAATTTTTTACAAGACATGATAGTTTGGAATTTACTCCAGGACAAAAGGTCACAACGGCACAAACACTCTTACATAATCTTTGTAAAGAACATAGAGGACTCGTCTCCAGGAGGTAAGAAACTGTATATGAGATACCAGCGTTACAGCTGGTTGTAGCAGATGAGTTTTGAAACACAGGACGGAAAAAAACATGGCCTCCAGAGGACAGAGACACCTGCGCTCTGAATATTCCACATTTAGACAAAATGCTGGAAAAAACCTGTGTTGGAATAGAGCAATCTCACAGCATTATTTCTCTTTACTCTCTCTAATGGTGGAAATACATAGCCATGTCTATATCCGCCCTGAGATGAGAGCGAGGGCCTCACACACTAGAGCACTGGAGCTTGAGTGTCAAAAAGCAAATAAATTGACAGAAAGCTTTTCTAGAAGAGTTATAGCTCTCCAGAGAAAAAACACGATGCTTTCACTCACATGCTAAACTTTTCATTACATGAGGATGGAAATCGTCAGGAAGCCTGAGGTCCTGTTATGTCTCTAGTGAATCATTAAATTAGTCCTCTGTGGAGAGATGTGCTAGAGACACACAAGTCATTTTGTGTTGTGTTATATAGAACCTGCTTTCACTGGTGTAGCCTTGAAATACAACCTATAGAATGAATACATTCTCAGAAATACTGTGAAAAGAGTTCAATTCATTGCCATGAATCATTGATTTTACACTTATATTCATTCTCTCACAGAAATCTTAGCAAAGGAAATGTACTGCTGTTCATTAATATTTTGACGTTGGATCTCAATATTTTGAACAAAATGTAAAAAATGAAACTGAAATTCAAACAACAATATTATAACCATAATATTTATTTTGTTAAAGAACTGACAACATTCAAGACTTATGTATATGTAAATGAATAAAAAGTGAAAAGATCTGCCACTATAAAGTACTGAACTAACACACAATAAAATTAAGAAAAACACTTTACATATTTCAATTAAAAGAGGGTTTTGGTACTATGACGGGTATCAGGAGTAATGCGATACAAAGCAGCATGTCACTCTGACTACAGACGGCAAGAGAAACTAGAGATCCTCGTGGAATAGACACCAAGGATCATCTCAGGGCATTTAACCTGAGAAAGAGCCATTCATACAGCTTAGCTAATAAATCACACAAGTTAAATGTGATGGGATATAAAATCTTAATTCACCCCAAAGGATTATTAGAGCAAACATCATGCTTGCACTAATAATCCTTTGGTGTGAATTTAAATTAAAGGTGCGACAGGTAACGCGCTTCCTGCTCCAGTGACATCACATTGTGTCACAAACGCATTCAAGTGTATGCCGTCAAACACACAACATACTTGACGGATTTAATAACTATTTCTCGAAATGTATTCCCTCCCTTTTCCACGTATCCATCAGCAACGAAGTAAGGATTTTATTCCTACAAGAGTAATATATCACCGGGCTAGGCAAGGAGTTTGACCTTTGCAACAATGAAGTGATGAAAAGCACTCAAGCGGTGAACTTTGATGTGGATTTTTCCGCTCCGGGGCGCCCAGGTCAGCCTTACTTGTGTCTGTTCTGTTAAACAGAAGTCAGCCAAAAGATGGTGATGGAAATGTACAGATTAGTAGTAGACATCTAGTAGACTTTGGCTTTTGTAGATATCACTGACTTATCAATGTTATGTTTGCTTCTGCTCTTCCTCCTGATACGTTTATGGCTGGAAACAAGACAAGAACATTATACTTTCATCATATCAAGACAACCCAAGTTTATACAGCTCATTTTTTAACAATCTTTCCACTTCACTAATATCAGCACTACATCAAAGATCATTATCAGAAGAAAGGTTGGCCGGCAAAGGCCATCTTTTGGACTTAAATTGAATGAATCCTTCTTGTGTTCTCCCACTACACAGAACCTGTTCCTGCAAGCCCGGTCTGGAAATTTCCCTGACCTGCAGGCAGTGACGATCGTCTCTGGTCCTCGGATAAAAAGGCCTATTTATGTGCCAGATGGTGTTCTTCTGACTAAGGACAAACAAAGAGCGAGTGCTATGTTCTCTCTGTTCTCTTCATATTTGGGTTTAGATACCCAATGTGTTTTTTTTCACACTGGCCTTGATCTGAAGAAATAAGAAAGCACTTCTATGGTCTCTAATGGCAAGGAAACAGTCTAGCTATACATTTATGCTTCATTTAAAAAATAGCTGTCATTGCCAATGCCAGTCCTGTCTTGTCAATAAAGGCTTTTTATCAATGAACTAGAATTATGGAAAAGGACCCAAGTAAGATGAGCAGACGTTATTTACTGCAGTGAGAATCGGGTCACTTTCACGGCGCAATGAGAGGAAGAAATATCGGAATCCATGCTGAGCGATGTAGCTTATGTTTTTCAACATTACGAACCGTATTTTATGTTATCTCTGAATCTGTTACAACAAACTGGCTCGCAGAATGTAACACATTCAACCACACGCACACAAGCCCTTATTGACATCTGTTGCGCATTAATACAGAGTAAGGAAGAAATATGGCCGTGATTGACAGCGATAATATCACCCATCTGTTCTCTTAACCAACAACATGCATTAAATAAATCAAGGTCCCCCAGATCACAGCCAAGTTAGAAAACATAAAATACACTTTTTACTCAGACGTGTAAATTGGAAACAGTTTATGTAATAAAAACACAGATGTCCATGTCTACTTTGTGCTTGTTAGATATTCTACTTATCCTGTTAATCTTATCCTGAATGAAGTGCATCATTAACCACGTGTGATGTGCGCATGAGAAAGAGTGCCGTGAGACATTATTTTTAGGCATGATGTTGCATTATTATAAAAAAAACTGAAATTATTCACATTGTGACAGAAGAACATTTAGGGCATATAATATAATAACCAAAGCCAAAAAGAATAAGATTTGGGTGACTCCATCGGAGCAAATAAAATATTAGATGTATAAGAACCAAGAAATTTTCCAAAAAATGTGCTTTGAACTGTGTCTTACATCGACTCACGTGTTATTACTAAATATAATTCAGCAAAGCCACAAAGCTCTATATGTCAAGGCCTCCACTTCCCTAAATTTGGCTTTTTTTAAAGGAAAAGTCTTTGCAGTATCATGAATGTTTCTGACAGTCAATCAATTCTGTTATTGATGTCTCTGTTCAAGAAAGACAGATCTTCTTACACAAGCCAGTAGCTGATTCTTAATTCATAAGAGCTCAGCAATACAGCGCTCCATGTCTGAAAGCAAGACAACACTCCTAAACCCTAACAAGGACCCATCTCCTCTCCTCACAAGCCCAATATAGCAACAGAACATAAAAAAATAAAAACATTCAGAACACGACTACAGGGAATTGAACAAAACACAGATTTGGACTATAACAAAAGTGGAAATCGTATTGCCATGAAGTTTATGTTATCATGCACTTGTGTTCAAAAGCTTCAATCCATAACTTTTTTAGACTCCTAAATGAACATTTTATAATAATAAAATTAGTAAATAAATAATGTTTCAAAAACGGATGGTGATGGGCAAAACTTACAGATTGTACTTTTAAGGTCACAATCATTCCTATTGATTCATTTTTTGGACATTCATCTAATACAACTTGTTTTCTTAGAGGAAGAATGTTTTTCTTTTCAGCAGTGATGTGGAAGAGGATGAAACCTCATATAGAAACTGTGTGAAATGGACCATTAGAACCATGAGGACACAAGAAGAGCGTCAACGCACATAAAAACCCTTAAGCAAAAACGCTGCACTGATTTATCGCCACAGACAAAGCGCTCTGGCATGAAGAAAACACTCACACACAAGTTCGCAACTGCTGCGATCTTAAGTTAACCCAGTCTATTTAAAATGCTATCAAACTGTTATAGGGTGCTGCAAATGTCAAAGTTTAGCATTAGCAGCCATTAACCTGTATACGGAGTCAGAGGGCCTGGAGAATAGATCTCTTTTTCCCATGATGCACTTCTGGGGTGGGTGGGTGACATCACACCCTGTGACGCTCAATGAAGTTAAGTAAAGTGAATCAACAATCAGCTGATCAATCCAGCACAGAAGTGACTCATTCTGGTTCATTTGTCATCAATGAAGCCAGACACACACAATTCTGGTAACAAACCTACATGCATTTCCAGTTAAAATTGTAAAATTGTTTTTGTGAATAAATAAAGGTACATTTTCAGGTTTTAACTTTATTTGTTCCTCAAAAAATTATTTGTTAAAATACAAAGAGTTTCATCTGTATGCAAACAAAGTGAGCCACGTTTGGTTTTTGACCACTGAAAATGGTTACAATTCTACAATTTGCATATGGAGCCACATAGAACAAAAAAGAAATAAAAGTGTTGAAAATGAAATATATATCTACTAATATACCTTTAATCTTTGTGTAAAAATAAACTATGAACACTGCCATTTACAAATCATTTTGACCCCATTATACAAAGTAGTGAAGTGCCCAGTAAATAATCTTTCAAGACATTTGATTTTTGGCTTTCTTCATTAGTTATGTACTTTTTAATCAAAAAAGGTTTCCCAAATTAGGTTGTTTTGACATGGAACCAAAATATTTTTATACTTCATGTTCAGATCAGACGCATTAAACTCGAAAACTGGGATCCACTTTGATCTATAGAAATTATGCACTGCAATTTAGGAATTATATACAAAGAAGGCTTAGGGTGAGCTAAAATTACAGGTTTGTGTGGACCGGCTCCTGTAAATAGATCTTTCCCTGACCAAAATATATAATTGAGAAAACTGAACCGTTTCATAAAGGTAATTTTTAGGTCTGCCTCATGTCTGGCCCGCTTTTTAATAAATTGAGAGAGAACTGTCTGTCTAAAATCTAAATAAAATCTTGTAGCACAGCTGTTGTGTATGTAAAGACGGTCGGCACGTAAATAACTGTGCAATAAAAAATATGCAACAATTGCAATGGGTAACATTACAGGTTCCAGTACATGCTTAAAAACGCAACAGTACTGCTGTGAATTTTGAGGCTAACCACAGAGCCAAAAATCAAGGTCAATCCATGTTTTACAACAACTGCGGTTGGTTTTCTTTTTCAATCTCGCATCAAGGATGTAAGAGAGAAGCATTCTTTCCCACTGTGACGCTGCAGTTTTTCAACACAATGAAGGTTCTTTGTGAGGGGCTGGTGGAGGGGTCTAGGTTGCATTCTTTCACCGTGGATCTCACATGTGTGTCCATCCCACATTTGACAAACCTGAGCCAAGCACCATCAGAAATCATCCACTCAATGTTCAGCACCATAAATCAATCCAGTTGAATGCAAGGCCAGTTTTGTCAATGGAATAGTCGTTGTTTATTCATTCAGTAGCACACACCGACTGTTTAATCTTTCACTCGAACTGCTTGCACAATTGATGGATATTCACTTAAAATCTCAGCAAATTCAAATATATTCGACGAGCAAATGCATAAACCGCAGCATTATGAAGTTTTTATTGGATTTTATTTTGCAACCACTCTCACGCAAAGCTTAACAACGTGTAATATTGAGTTAAGAACTGGCATCAACCAAATAAATAACCAACCAGCACACAAGCTTAGACATGGACAATCTGAAAACATCTGGATGCCTGAAACAGATTTGTCCCTTTTAACTACGATTTAGCTTGTGAAAAAGTCACAGATCGTACACTATCGGCTTATAAAGCCACAGCATGCAAACGGCAATCTCAGCTTTGAGTTCCCTGAGAAATGGACGCAACATGTGGCACGTTGACCATGAGCACTATCTCCTAATGCAGAGAGCAGAACAAACAATGGTTTTTAGCAAAAAGATTAGGCCGAAGACAGAGAAGACAAGACAAATTTCTGAGAGCTCCACATCCACCTGACACAAGCAGCGAGCTGGCGCTTTTGTGTTTGTTTGTTTGTTTGGCTGGATCAATCTCTGCACTGCCGATCGCAATCCATGGAGTCATTAAGATACTTGAGACTCAGGTGATTTCAGGTGAATAAGAACTGCTGTGGTGCGGTAATGTTGCCGGATGGGACAGCTGAAGCCAAGTCATGCCCTTTAAAGCAATAGTCGTTCACGAGGATGATGGAAAAATTGTGAGGGCACTGTAGCGAGATGCCTGGGTGTTGACTTCCATTGTATGGACACTTCTCAAAATATGTTCTTTACATACATCTACACAGGTTTTGAATGACACAAGGGTGAATAAAAAAACTGTGGCATGAGCAGAATATGAAGATATGCTATTCAAACACTGAACTGTAGTGCTGCAGATAAACACATTCAGGCCCAAATTTATATGTTAGCCTCCTTTCCTCAACTTCTCACCACAGCGACAAATACTTCCCTTAACAGCTCCAATGGCGAGCAGAAAAACATCTCAGCCAAAGTCACGTGAGCAAGGAACTTTGTACAGAGACAGTCTGACCAAATCACAGTGTGCTCTCCAGGTCTCCTTGACCTTGAGATCAAAGCAAAACACTCCAGATTCCTCCAAAAGAAAAAAAGATGTAACCCAAGGAGTCAACTAAATAATCCAAAAGTGTTAAAAAAGAAAACGATAGCGTTATGATTACGATGCTAAATCTTCAGAGTATTAGCTTTTGATCAGAGTGTGCCGTATAAGCTCTGACTCACCCTGGAGTAGGAAGCCATCACAGTTCACAGCGAATCATGGGAACTTGATAAGTTCTGCCAAGCGGAGAACCACATATCAGAAAGATATCAGTCTCTCAACAGCGATGGCCCAATAAACCAAAGACACAGCAGTAGAAACTAACAGCAGGTTCTGCAAACCTCATTTTGACCTCAAGACTACAAATGATGAACACTAGGCCTAGTTTCCATTAAAAAGCACAACTCAATAGGGAAATGGAGGATTTTAAATAAGCATCCTTCATATTACCTATATATATATGTTTTGTACTGCCTTACAGTCAAATTCAATTAATCTCAATATCGTAAAAAGATGAGATATTACAGTAATGAGAATCAGTTTTGAAAAATATAGAAATATTAGTTGGAGGGAATCTTATACGGTTCTAAATTTACATTTTAAGATACTAAAGTGCATGACTGTGAATTCTCTTTATGTACAATACTATTATTAAAGTAAAAACATATAAAATATATTATAGTTCCACATAACATATCTACAAGTCATGTAAAGGGCTTCCCCTACAACGTCTTTATCACGTCATAAGTCTGTTAGCCCTAAGCATCCTGGGAACTTTAACTTAGTGACATAACCTCACAAGAGCGCAAGGCACGCACAAACATCAACGGCAGAGTAGCACCAGCTCGCTCGCTGCCACAGAAACGCTGAATGATGGTGTGAACACATGTCTATTAGCAACTTTACACCTTCAAATCTCTCGATGCCACTTGTGCGTCACAAAGTTAAGGCCATAAAAACCATAGTCAAACTGCACCCAACATAATCACATGTACTCTGCAGAATCAACACATCATGACGTAACAGACAATCTTCAGGGCAAAAATGAGCATGCATTATGTAAACCTAAATACACTAGATCAAAACCGTGTTTTCTGCATTGTCAAGTTAAAAAAAGCATTTGCACTGAAAGCATCAAGACGGTGCCGTCAGAGCGGCTGAGTGGCGTAATTGTGTCTGTGCTAAGAGAATTTTTGGGATGTTGCCAAACCAACTTAAGATAATCTGAGCCACGAAATTCTTCCGCCGCTGTCCACAGAAAAGATCTGGAGTCATACTGCCAACAACACTGCCAATGCACATTCACACAGAAAAATTAAATCTGCAATAGACAGATCATTTCTATTTATTCTACCCTTTTCTTTTTAACAATTGGAAACTATGTGGTGGTGACATTACAGTGTTTCACCCAAAACAAAAATCTGTGCCTCATTCATCATTTATTTCCAATGCGTGGAAAAAGCAATGTCAACGTTTTCCAAAATTCCTCATGTGGGTCAAACTGGTTTGGAATTACAACAAGTAAACAATAGAAGTTTCCTTTCGGAGTGAACTTATTTTAAAACTATAACACATGAAAGTGGCAAGAAGTCCAATAATTTTCATCTCAATCTTACTATTAATTATTTTTTGTAGCATTAGTCATTAGTTTTTCTACCAAAGTCTTTGTCTTGAACTTTGGACTATCTTGCCCTTGCCAGCTAAGATGAAGATATTATTTTACTATAAAGACATTCATTTATAGCCCAGCCCATACCAAGTCCTTCCAAAGAACGGTCAGGGCAGATAAATCAGAGGCCATGCCAAGGGACACTCCGTGGAGTAAACTCCCCACACATAACCTAATCTATCCCTGGCAACAAAGCGTTAGGATAGGGAGGGCTATCAAATACGTCAGGGTCTCGGCTCAGATTGAGTCTCATGCTGAGCTGATGGCACAACCTGATTTATCCTTACTGATACAGAATAACAGGGCAAAACCAACTCTCATTTCTCAAGAAGATTAAAGTCACACAATCACATTTCTTCTTAGACAGAAAAAATACATCTGCATTTTAAAGAACTTAATTACAGTAACAGTATTTTAATGACACATTATCAAAGAAAACACACAAACACATCCATGCACACTATTGTTAACCGGCCTCAGTGGTCTACAATCCACATCCCAATCATCCCAATCTACAAACAACTCGAAAGTTTATATATATTTCATTTTATAAATAGATCACTGCTGTGTACACCTACGTGACACTTCATAACAACTCTAATAATAACAGCATAACTTTCATTAAGATCAGTAACATTTCACATTTAAGAAACAATAATATTGATTCAAGTAAGTTTACAATTTAAATTAAAAGTAATCAAACAAACAAATGTTACTAATCAAAGCGCGAGATGTAACGCATGCAGCGCCACGACACGCGCACTGCGAATTTCTTTCAAACAAACATACGGACGCGCACAAATAACAACTTCACTGTATAATACATCCGGTAAACCCTTCAGTTATTTCGTCGTCTCGCCGTTAAGTGATACACGACTGTGAATTTACAGCTGTTACGATCCTCGTGGAGGTTCGCTAGGCCAAAATAATCGCCGCACAATGACACACGGTACAAAACAAGCTCCGTTACGGATTTCACGGATCGCTTTCCGTCGGTTCACGTTACCTTTTTCATTCGCGGGGCCTCGGCCACTGTACCGTCGTAGTTGACGAACGCCTCGCCGCCGTTCTGCTGCGGGTCCGGGCGCTTCATAGCGGACACCTGCGGCATCTTCACCGGGGTCGGTGCGGCGACCACCGGGCTCGGCTCCCCCGCCGCGGCCGCCGACGTGGAAGAGTTATTTTCGCTCTTTTTGTCCTCCGCTTTGGGTGTCAGTGGGGAAATCGCGGGGGAAAGATCTTTACCGGCCACGTCTTTTAATTCGACCTCGGCCATTTTTGCTGCCACAGCCTGTACTGACATCCTTGCTATCCGCACGGAGCTTTTTTCCAATACGGAGAAGCGACGCACGAACGGATACACACGGAGTGACGCTACGCGCAAAGCATCATGGGATATGTAGTTCACTGCTAAATATTACGTAGATATTATTTTAAGTAGATACATTTTATTCAAAATTATTTAATGTTAAAGACGTCTTTGCTTTTATAAGTAATACCAGGTGATACTACTATACAGTATTTTATACCGTGTTCCTGAATACTACCATTCATGTAGTCCTACGTTGATGTTTAATAACAATACCATCGTACTACTATAGACTATAAATTCAATAACTTAGAAAATTTGACATAAAAGTGAACGGCATCCATTTAACTTCCCCAATAGTAAAACAACACTGCCATCTAATGGTTAATCCTTGCAATAGCGTTCTCGTGAGAACTTTAGAATTCTCAAGCAAAATTCAAGAACAATTTCAAGCATTTATTTATTTTAAATACAAAAACAAAAGAGCAGGCTTATTCCAGGGTTTAAAGATTTCCTTTCAGGCACAGTACAAGATGCTAACAACATAAAATAAAATGCCTTTGGTGTAACAGTGTTTGAACATCAGAGTTCAAACAAGTTTTTAGATTTATGTCCTTTATAAGGATAGTTTTGCATGTTTAACAGATGCTCAGGCGTAGTTGTGCTGAGCACAGACATCTGGTAAAGAAAAATGGAAAACTTTGCATTACTGTTTTCACATTAAAATGTCCTACAAGTAAATCCTGCTGTGCCCATCCAAACCCCAGTGAGCCCGAATAATGAATTTGCATTCATATAAAACTACATTGTTCAACATTCAACTCTAAATCAAAAAGAACTTTACATATGAAGCTTGTATGAGAATTGAGATACAAAAACTATAGAGTACAAAATCCAGAGGAACAAGATCCGTTTTGACGTGGTTTCAAGCCATAAATATTTGTGTTTAAAACATTCTGGTATAGCTAAAAACATTTTTTTGTGCTTCATTTGTATGTGCATTTAGGTTGCAAAGCATACAGTACAATACAGTGTTTTTCCTCTTATTGGCAAATTCTTATGGCTCTAGGTTTTGCCATGTTTTAACATCACAATCTCAGTCACCAAAGATCCAGAGTATGTTCACCCCTGATAGGCCGAGATTCACTCTCCTGTAACACAAAAAAAGAGAAAACACTCACATTAGAGTTGCATTAGTCTTACATATTACAAGATCCAAAGCTGAAAGGACTGTTGTACATTTCCACTCACCCCAGCATGCCAGACTCCTTAGTTTTAATAATGTAGAGAAACATGAGGATGGTATGAAACAAGTTATTTCTGCCCTGTGAAAACATCAAGCATTAGTCTCATTATATGAAGCATTATGTCACTTTATTTTTTAGATGTTATATCTAAAATACCTTTGGTAAGCTGTAGATGTGACCTTGATATACAAGCTGATAATGAGGGGGGGCTGTGCTGCTTTGATGGATGCAGAAAAGGTTCTCATTGGACATGTCTATCAGAAAGAAAAATGTTTAAATACCAAACACATAATTAAAGATATAAACACTTTATGCAACAGTGTCTGAGCAAACCTGGTTTATCTGGTGTCTGGATAAAGTGTTGGGATGTAAAGGTCTTCCCATCAGGATATTTAGGATGTGGAGGGAGTCTGGAGTCCAGATATGTACACAGAAAGTGCATCAGGATCTACAACAGTGCACAAAATGGAAAAGACTAGTGTTTTCGTCTAAACAGGAGAACATCAAAAGGACCAAAAGTATGTTTTTAAAGAAACTCACGGCAGAGTCTGTTGGAAGATCAGTGTCCCATTTTCGGTTTTTCAAATCTCCTCCTCCATTCCAGCGGAAAGAGCTCATGCAGCCACTGTGGGCCAATTCTGCAGAAGACCATCAGAACAGTCAAATACTTTTAAAGACATACACATGAGCAAACAGATAGCAATGCAAATTCTGTATTCTGCTGACCTTTTATTCTGTCCACAAGATACTCCTGATTAGCCGCGATGTCCAGATACTGAACGATGGCATTGAGGGTGGGAATTGCAGAAGCTTTGACCACAGCAGCTTGTTTGAGACTGCTGATACTGGCCTCTTCATGAAAAAAAAAACACTCATGATGTAATGGAGCAACTTAAAGAAACATATACAGTCAAACACAAATAAAAGAGAAAAGCGTTACCCCCAATCTGAAGCTCAGGACAACCCATTCTTCTCAGCTGACTGTTGACAGAGTCCATCTCTTTCACCAGATTTACCAGAACGGTGTCATTTATCCACTGTAATGAATAAAGAATAAAACAATAACAGTAAAAAAAAAATCACATTGTCATATGTAATGTCAGATGTTTACATATGTATCTTGCACTCCTACAATTTAACTGAATATGCAATAACTTCTTCCATTGCACTGTTACTTAGATAGCTTCTGTCCATAATTTATTTGCACTACTCTATATCCATTGCACTGCTGCTCACCATAGCCTAACTTATCATTGTATACATCCACCTGTAAATCTCTGTTTTTAGTAATAGCCATCTGTATATTATGGTCATAGTACATATCCATCTGTAAATTATTTCTATATTATTTATTATGTAACTTATGCAACCATTTGTATATCCTGCACTTGCTGCTATTGCACTTCTGGTTAGACCTAAACTGCATTTCGTTGCCTTGTACTTGTACATGTGTAATGACAATAAAGTTGAATCTAATCTAATCTAATCTAATCTAGAGCATATAAAATATACAGAATGATAAATGGCTAAAGGCAATGGGCAGTCGTGGCCCAGTGGTTAGAGAGTTGGACTCATGACCAGAAGGTTGCTGGTTCAATTTTCAGGGCTGGTGGGTAACAGCTGAGGTGCCCTTGAGCAAGACACCTAACCCCCACTTGCTTACTATACAAAATGTACAAATGTATAGTACAATGTAATGTAAGTCGCTTTGGATAAAAGCGTCTGCCAAATGCATAAATGTAAATGTAACGCGTGAATGATGTGCTTACGTTTCTCAGTTTAGCAGTCCAGCTGTCAATACTTTCAGTCACTACACGACTGGTTGTGATTCTTCCCCAGACCTAAGAATTTATTTGACAATTTTATTACGCTTCAGTCACAATCGCCATCAAAAAATGCTTGCTACTATATTCATTTAATCCTTACTTCTTCCGCAGCCTGTTTGGATCCCAGCTCTGTGTCGTCTTTATGGGCAGAAGGTGCTTGTGAACGGCAGGCGGGCTGGTATTGAAATTTCCTCAGGCTCTGTGCGTAATCCCCCACCGAACGACTGTAGTTCCAGAATGTTGGACTGTGTCTCGGAGATGTTGACTCTGGACTTCCTAAAAAGAATCAGTAATTGTAAAGACTCCTCCGTTGCACCGCTAGAGTTTGACTCATCGTCTTTACCTCGCAAGACTCTTACCCAGTTGACTACGATGACTTTTCTCCTCTTCTGAGCGTAGAAATTTTCCCAAAGTCTTCAGGTCATCAATGTAATCCTCTTTACCTCCAGGCGAACTAAAGACAGATGGAGATGTGCGGTATCGTGCTCGGAGACTGGAGCCCTCCACCGGTCCGACGTTACTTGGGTAGGGAGAGGAACTTGGAGATGTGCTAAAGTTCATCACCTGCAGATGTTCAAATCATACATGAAAATACTAAGAACACAGTGGGTGTGTGCACAATGCTGAGCAGCATTTCAGGGTCATTTGTGAAACAAACCTTGCCAAAGGCCATTGAAGGTGAAAAAGTTCCCCCTGCTGTGGAAGGGCTGCTCAAAGATGGACTATATCCAGAAACACAGCTGGGGGAAAACTTGGGGCTGGTGCTGGAGGGTCTTGCGGGACTAAAACTAAGAACATTCTGTCCCTGCAGAGGCGAGGACTTGTCTGAGACAGGAGCTTCCTTCTTCTCTTGTTTCTGAGGTGGAGAAGCCTGAATCCCTATTAAAACAATAATAACAGATCTGCCTTAAAGACCCTACCAAGGATGCGTATATGAGACGTATGTCTGAAACAATATAACAGTTTCCAGCTTTGTAGGTGTCAACTATCTTACCTGAAACTGAGAGTCCCAGAAGCCGATGCTGCTCTGGAGAGACGGCGATCGTGGAGGGGGCCATGGTGTATTTGAAGTACTTCCAGAAGTCAAAAAGTGCATTAAGACTGAACAGGGAGGCCAAGCCGAGCTCTGTCCAACAACACCACAGTCAGAGGAAAAGCCACACACTGGAAAACCAACATCTTTCACACTATACACTTACCGATATACCAGATTAGCCAGTAGTTTATGTTGTAGTATCTGCTAAGAAGCTTTCCAGACCTTAAATACAAGATGGCTTGGTTACTTTTGGTTTAAAATAAACTGTAATCTCACATATTCACAGAGAAAAAGTGGCAACCCGGAGTTAAATGCCCAAACGATTTAAAGCTGTTCAGGTGTCACATTATGAAGTAAAACTAATGTATAAACTCACATCTCAGTGTAGATCATTCCAGCCAAAGATATATTCAGCACAGCCCATGCCAGAACCACCTGTCGTGCCTGTTCATCCCTCCGCATTTTCAAAGTCTTCTCTATAAGGGAGGTCATGCCTTCCTTTGAGGGCGTCATATCTGCACAGATCCTCTTCCACCTTATATACACACAAATGTACACAACTTTCAATAAAATAAATAAATAATCAGAAAACATCAGCAGAAACTGATGTGTGTTGTCTCTATTATCGCGTGCATACTGTCATCAGCAATGAACTCAAACAATACTGCACTTTATTGCAGCAGTTTTGTGTTGTAGTAAAAACAACACTATTTTTTCACTTATTTTGTTTATGATATTTGATCAGTTAATTGAGTTTATAAAAGCCATGCATCAATCTTAATGTTTACTTACTATGAGCAATCGTGCACGTGCGAAATACTTCACCAGCAAACTATACAATGATAACGCACACGATAATAAACAAAACTAAACTCAACGTGTATTTATTATAAATATATTATGATAACTTACCTGCTTCTTCTGTTTTAGTACCCCATTAACGCGGTAAAAAAATAAGCAGTGTGAAGAACGACACTACATAATATCAACAGTGAATAAGGCAGCAAATAAAAGACTTCCAAAACAGCCCTTCAAAATAAAAGTGTCACGCGGCCGTGTATCGTAAAATAATCACAAATCAGTTTATTAAATCTGTTAAACTAGATGTGTTACCGCATTTTATTTTAGCTATTATTACGTTTCAACGTACGTTGTAGATAATAATATAATACATATTAGATTTTGACATCCTTCACATATGAACAGCAGATGAACAGTGTGCACCTCATTTTGTGCATAATTTCAAAACACTGTTAATGTGTTTTAAGCACGTGAGTGAGATAAGTAGTAAGTAATATATCTAATATTTTTTATATAAATGTAATATAATGTCCTATCAATGCAAACCCTCTTCAAACCACCAGAGGTCAGCAGAACACTGCGCGGACCTTATTCCAGGCCTAAAAATAAGATGGGCGTCTAACATTTCAGATTTGTTACAGATTTTGTAGCAGTCATCTTACAAATATAAAAATTGCTTATGCGCCAAAGATAAATAGACCTGATCAGCTGCTGTGTCAATAGTGCAAAAATAACCCCAACGTTTGCACCTACACACCACAAAACCCTTGTGTTTAGACACACAGAAATCACACAGTATGTTTCTCAGCAGTTGACTGTGAGAATTATTTACCATTTTGTGTAAGAATCAATAATGCTGATTTTAGGGTTTTAATAAAATGCAAAGATCATCTTCCTTTGAGAATAGGACTCAAGAATAAAGTCAGTTTCAGTCTGTACTGTAGTGATCTCACAGGACATTGTCCAACATCCCTTTGTAATCTGATAAGGTGTGTGCATATTGTGGATCACCGCCTAGAGGATGAAAACCCATCAAAAGCTCACGAAAGGATGCGCACGACTGGTAAAATAATCAAAGTCAATGTTAAATGCTGTGTGCCACCCATTTGACTTTTTGTAATGAGACACGTTTTGAGTGAATCTGGTTATTTAATGTGAAATGCAGGATGGGACTTTATCAATTGAGAATTAATGAGATTGTGAAAAGTGAGTGTTACATAGCAGACTATAGAGCCAAACACAATGCAAGCTTGAAACAATGCCTAATAGCTATTTGGCTTGTGGTTAACACTATCTAACACCCTGCATTTATTTTATAAATGTTTTGTGGTGCTTTCAAGGAATTGCAGCTAGACAAATTCTTAATTCTCAGAGCCAATACTGTTCTCTCCTCCCCTTCTACACTGGATCTCATCTGTAATGTGTTATAGCCCGGTTAAGAGGGGTGTGTGTGCATGTGTGTGTGGGATGACATCATATGCGTCTTAGCTCTTGCCTCCGTAATTGGCCCGTTTCCTCTACCATCGCGGAACACACAAGTGGAGCCAGACACATGCTCAGAGGGATTTTCCAGAAAGGCGAGGGGCCCTGTTTTAGGGACGCCGAGGGCCTAGGCTGCAACGACTGTAAATGTCACAAATGAATGAAAGGCTTCAACCCAAAACGCAATCTGATCCAGAGTGCCCCCGGGACGCTCCGTTTGATCTGCCTCACATTCCACCTCTGGTGAGCGAAACAGCCAAGAAAACAGACATTACACAATCTGCATGTAATGAGATTGTCAAAACTATCTTCACATGTTCCTGAATGTTGTTAAGAGCTGCTCTTAAGTTTGGGGTTGCTTTTTTGGCTGGCGCCTCCCAAAACAATCCTTCTGATGTATAGCCAAACTCTAATTCCACAATCAGGAGCTGATGTTTATAAAATGGCCTTTTTGGAATGAACATATGCAACTTTTGACATCAGGAGGGGGGATTCAGAAATCTTTTGCAGACTTTTGCGATTTGCATTGTGGATCTCTGATGTCTTGCTTAGTTTCTGTCACTGAGGATACTGTGTGCTTTCTCTTACAGATTTGTATCTATTAGCATCTGTGGGTTTGTTTAGCAGATGGACACTGGATGGGTCACAGTCTCTAGTGATGTAATGCAGTTAACCGTGGGAGCAGTCTGCACATTTCCAACCAACGTTATAACTAAGCACCCTTGTTCTTCTGAGAGAAATGTGTGGACAGGTGCAGTCTATCTCCAGCTGCTATATTACATGACCAATTTCACTGTGTAATGTTACCTCTAACCAGATTTTCATTTGCTTTGTGCCCGGCGCACCAGGTTTTCTGCTGGCTTTATTAAATAAATGAAAAGATAACGCCATTGTGTGAATATGAAATATATTTATATAGGCCTAATGTATATTTATGTATACATTTAGATTCTAATCTAAATGAACATGCCACTACTGTAGGTTTGATCATACAAAAAGTTGTCTGGGTGACAAAATGTGAATGGAACTGAATATGCTGACACATTACAAATTTATGCAGACATGCATATTGTGTTGTCTACCCAAATATCCAGGGCAAGATTGTCAGCTAAATTATAAAGATGTATGTTTATACATTAAACTAATTCAGATGAGTGTGTCGTTCCTCATGAGCGATTCACAGAGTTCTGTGACAAAATATCCTGATTCATCATCTCTCTTGATTTATATCAAACCCTGTGTGATAACTGCTCTGATTCCTTAGAAGATCACAAGAGCTGTTCAGTGTTTGCTATATCATTTTTATCAATGTAGAATATTGCATAGCTACAAAAATCCCATTTATAAATGAAATGTCTTAATTTCTATTAAGCCCATAGTTTTGAATCTGAGTGAGTGCCAATGCAAGCATTGTATATATTTGTAAGCAAAGGATGTGAGTCAATGCGATGATATATTTCCTGATATGGAGCTTTGGTCCGGAACCGGAGGGAGAACTTGATCCCTGGGGGGGGCACACCACAGTCCTGGGAAGAGCTGCCTAAAGATCGCGACGAGCATTTCCTTTCTCCTCTCCTCTCCTATGCTATTCTTCTCTCACTCCCTCTGTTGTACCAAAAACCAAGACTATCATATTAACAATGGAAGAACATCTTCGCAGCTCTTCACAGAATCAGATGGTGGGAAAGGTCGAGACCTCCTCTGGCTTGACCCCGCGAAGAAGGTTGAAACTGATTTTCCAAGGGCTATCGGTTATTATTAGACTATCTGTGAAGATAAACTCAAGCAATCTGTGATACAGTGTGGGAATTGGGCTTCATACGAGCCGTCCATCTCTTTAACTCTCATATATCGAGTTTACAGATCTTTAGTGAGCAGTGGTGATATGATATGATCATGAAAAATGAAAGGCTGATTTCTCTGTGAAACATTTTTAGCTTTATGCCAAAAACACAGCAGTATTTTTAATTGAGCATGGGAAAATCAGAGCTGCCTGTTTTGGTTTGGGAAATGTACTTTGGCAGTGTGAGTCAACCGGTGGACAACCAACCAACCAACCCTCTTACTTTAGGTATAAAGTTATTTTTACTGTATGGAGGACTCCGCCATGTTTTTCAAAGTCAGGGTTACATTTCCAGTTTCATCTTCACTGTTGAAAGTCCAGGCTGATGATATGATATCAACTTTTCATCTTCGCTGATCTTGTCCTTCCTCTAGATAAGACAAGAATGTTTTAACAAAATTAATGATTGTGTAGTTTCCTAAGAACAAACCCTTCACCCTTTGTGATATGATGTTTGAGATGATAATGACCTGCCACACAGGTAACGAAAATGATGTTCATGACATTGAAGAGACCAGGAGAGGGGGGAAAGACATCTCTAAGACAATATCAAATCATGTTCTAGCCAGCAATGAGATTAAATGGGCAACACATTGACATTTTTCCTGGAGTGAAAATTTCTCTTAGATTTTTACATTTTATACAGTATAAAAGAGCAACCATACACTTTTCCTTATTAGGTTAAATCAATGCATAATGTTCTACATTGGCTTCTTCTAAAACAAGGAAACTTTTCGTGAACACAGTCAATTCTGCTCTGGATTTCAATAAAGCAAATCAGCTGAAGTTATAACCGGGTCACAGAGGGCTCTTTATACACGACACGGACATGGCGCTTGGCGTTCTGACAGTCTCAACCTCTGCTGTTTTACATTAATGTCTGCGAGTAATCTGACGACCGCTTTGATCTTGGCACTGTTTGGTCAACAGCGAGTGATTTTTTGGGTCGGTATTTTAATGTCGGTCAGTTTCCTTTGTCATTCAAACAACTGCTGTTTACTGTGAGACTAAATTCCAAAGTTGTGTATATGACCAATCAGTTTCCTCGCTGCAATCGGACCACACCCACAATGAAGTCTGTGACTAATCGGATTGTTCCAGCTGTACACTATCCTTCATGTTCAGTTTCCTTAGAACTCCATTCCGAAATCCATTTGCATTTGGAAAATGACCAACACACACACACAAACATACACACAAGCGCTATACAATCCCCATTCTGGTGCTTTCTCATGAGATGTGTATATGTGTGTGTTTTTCCTGATCCTCTACTGTTTGGAGATATCAGGATGTGATCTCACTCACCAGAAATCCAGCCTATGTAACTCTTTGCTCTTGACTGAAGCCAGGCTTGGCTTTTATACTGAACACCCCGCCCTGTTCCTTTCTCGCTCTTTCTCTTCCTCTTATCTTAAGCAGAAGAGACTGTCGGGGTGTCGTGCATTCACACTGCAGATGGCATCAGCATCATCCCTGAATCTTAAAATTTTGAGTCATTCTAGATTTGTAGTCTTTATCAAATGTTTTGAAAACATGGAAGAAAATAAACAATGCATGACACATCAGTTATAGGCTATAGTGACTATAGTGAAATGAGAGCACTTGTTACAAAAGGAAACCGCAAGAAATCCAGAGTGTTGAGATCTAAATGATGCTTGATGGTTTCTTGATAATATGATGTATGATATGTTTATATTTATACTCTGTATTTCTGTATTGCACAGGAAAGGACATGCTTTACACAGACGCATGCCACGTTTTCAGTTATTCTCACACAAACATCTGAAAGAAGGGTCTGGTTTATTGAAAACGTAAAAAGTAAACACCAGCAATTGAGTAACTGATGTCTGTGCTAAGCTCTGTGCTGTATTTTAATGTCTTCTAGCTTGGATGATGGTATAAATCCACAAAATTATTATAATATCTGCTTCAAACAAGGGACAAGCAAGACATGCGCCTCTCTCTCTCTCTTTGGTCTGATAGCAGTAGGTATGCAGAACTGGTACGCAGTGGAAATCTTTGGATCAAGGTAATTTCATGCTTCTTATTTGAGTTCAAGATAGAGGATTTGTTGTTTGAATGAAATTCCATGATGTGGTGTTTCGGTCAGGAATCAATGTTCAGCCAAAGCAATGAATGACTCACTCATTTAGTTCCTGACAGAGGAATATTTCACGAATGTATCAACTGAACACATGTGCGTCTGAGCTAACTGTAGACAGATGTGCTTTACAGATCTATAGCTTAAACCCAGTGACTATAAACAGCCATTTTCATGAATGAAATGTGACAGATAACAAATCCCCCCATTATCCGTGCATCTCTGGTTCTGCCCTATTTACTAAACACATTTCATGCAACACAAAAGAGACATTTTCACATATTCGTGAGAATAATGACCCATTGTTTAGAGTATTACTCTGTTGACTATTTCACAAGACTTTCACCTTCTTCGTCTGTCATCTGACAGTTATGTCTAAATTATTAATGAATATTTGCACTGGCGTTCTTATTGTTACTTCATCTTTTAGCGCTGTAGCACATGTCAATTTGCTATCAGTTAATTCTCACTACAACATCTGTTTTATAGGACAGGTGCATTGGGCAACAGAAGACAAAGTCTTTTATTATGTAAACAGATATATTATGCCTATTTAAGCTATTTTCTTGCTGTCTTGTTGGTTTTCATGTTTTACTGTTATGTAACCTAGCAAGCCCAACCTTTTTTTTTAAGTCTCAGTTTTGTTTTTTGCACCTTATTGCACTGGCTTTCTCGTAAGTAATGTTGCCATTGTATATTATTTACTTACAATAAAAAGAATTACATGTATTCTATATACATAAATGCATAAATAAAAGCTCACCAGTATACAATATACACTGACTGGACATTTGCATCTCCACGTGAGAGGAAATAAAACCAGTATGGCATGCAAGTTTAAATTTATAAACATGCATATTTATAAGGCCTTTCCGGAAGTTTGTGCACATTATTTGATTGTGCACCAACTGTTGCAGTTTGGAGGGCTGGTGGGTTGTGGTTTTAGGCTTGGCTAAAATGCAATGCATGTACCATGACGAGGCAGTAAAAAGAGAATGTGAGCATTTTTTGCAACGTGAACTGAGAGCGAGGAGGAGGGACTGACATTTGGGTGGTCATGTAGTCAGAAGAGTGATCCGCTTCATCTGTGTCTGTGCTTTAGATAGAAAGTCTCATGCCTGGGATTACAGCCTCCGCTATGTGAAAAGCGAAAGCACCTTGCAAGTCAAGACAAAGCTGACAAATCACATTGATGCCCAGGGCAAAAACATCATCATCATCTTCTTTCACTTTGCACATTTACAGCTTCATGCATCTGTCACTTTGATCGCTATATTTTAGACGTAAGAAGGGGGAACACCGCAACATGGAGCTTTTTTGCTTGGAAAACGAGACGAACGTGAGAGCCCAGAAAGATCCGAACATCTTCTGCGATGAAAGAGTCCTGCAATGTCTCTTAACAGTGGAGGACAGATATGTCCCACAGGGACCCTATTTTAAATGCGTTCAGAAGGATATTCAACCTTTCATGAGGCGAATGGTCGCGACCTGGATGCTGGAGGTTTGTTTTTAAATATTTTATAAATCCGCCTGTCAGTAACGTTAAGCATTATGTAATGCAAAATATGCTGTTAGCTTTAGACGTGCATTCGTGTTCTTTTAATGCACATAGACTTGAGTTGGCTTACTTATACTCTCATTTATATATGCACGTTCTGCAGCCTATGTAAGTTGATTTATGCATCAATGTGCACAGTTTATTGAACTTGTCAGGAATAGTTTAATGATGAAGAAAGCACCAGGAAATGCAATTCAATGCTAAAACTCCACATTGCGTAGCACACTATCCGTGTTGGTTTTTTAAGAAAACCCTTTTGTATTTTTCTCTAAAACATTGCTCATTTGAAAGATGAGTGTCTGTGCTTTATTTGCATTTACAATATGACTAGTTTTGAGTGTTTGTGTAATTTTGGCGATTGTTTTGCAAACAGACGCCTCATTTGAGCTTCTCGGTGCAAACGTGCAGCCATGTTGAGAGTTATCGATTTAAAGTTCATACAGTTCATCAAAAGTCATAATAATTGTCGGATACAATGTAAATCTAGCAGGCAATACGTACAGTAATATAGCCTACAGTCGTTTGCTTCCTAAATGTTAGTTCATGTTTCTTTGAATGTGACGAATCAGCAAAGCATTGATGTGTGGGCGTCATTGGGTTTCACAGCGCACCCTGCTTGACATGAATGAAGATGGAAAGTTCATCTTTCTCATGAGACTAAAGATATGTAAAGTCAAGTTGCTTAGAACCTACTGTAAGAACAGTACAGAAGCTAGAACATAAACATTATAATGCAATGTAAACTACAGGCTTTATGATAAACATACAGCTGCGGAAAAAAATCTCCAAAATTCTTTTCAGTTTTTATTCTGTGACCTAGTGACAACATCTTTCCCGAATTCCAAATAAAAATATTGTATTTTATTTGCAGAAAATTGAAACGGGACAAACTGGAACGCAAAGAAAACAATTTCATATTCATGTTCAGACAACACAATACTAATGTATTTTTGAATCAATTAAAAAATGAATATATGTCATTGCTTTTAAATTTATTTAAGGTTTGTTTCTGCAGACACTGGACTGGAATTGCTACAATAAATAAAAATGCTGATTAAAGGCGAATCTTTTTTCGCAGCTGTATATTTACTTGTATATAGTTCTATAGTGGCTTATATGAAAACGCATATAACATTTAGTTGCAAAGAACATTTATTAATGTAAACTTCTATCCATGCCATTATAGGTTTGTGAGGAGGAGAAATGTGAAGAGGACGTCTTTCCCTTGGCTATGAACTACCTGGACAGATATTTAGCCGCGGTTCCTACGAGAAAATGTTACCTGCAGCTGTTAGGGGCCGTGTGTCTTTTCCTAGCGTCAAAATTAAAAGCATGCCAGCCGCTGTCGACTAAGAAACTCTGCGTGTACACCGACAACTCTGTCACATGTCAACAACTGCTGGTAAGAAATTATGACTATTTATGACTTGAAGAAATCTGTTGAATTAGTACATTAACAGTTTGTACATTATACAAACCCCATATTATGTTTGTATAATCTTCACATTTCACATTTAATATTTAAGTTAATCTATTACATGAAAGGAGTCATTTTGACACTTTTTGTTGTTTCTGTTAAACATCGCTCTTCTAACCTCTGTGAGCTTTTAAAGTCTTGGAAGATTATTTTCTAATGATTTCTCACCATTTGGGCTCATCTTTTAGACTTTTAAGTGTGCTTGAAGGAGAGGAGAGAAGGCAGAGAAAGACAGCTGTACAATCTAGACAGACTAAACTGTGATTTCTTTATATATATAGAAATGATATGTATTTTTATTCACATTTAGTAAAGAGATGCTAGTCTTAAAAAGTCTTGACGTTAGTGCTGATTTCGTGTCATTTTGTCAGGGACTGTCCCATCAGATGGAGTTACCATAATGCTCTTCATCCACCGAAACACTGTGGAGCTTCTGAATCTGGCTTGTTTTTTCCCTTGTGTTGTTGCGCGTTTCTCAGAAAGCAGCCTAAAGCAGGCAGAAACAAAGCGAGCCGGGCACGTGCAAGGAAGGAAGTTGAGTCTGTACAGGGAAGGCAGAATCTGGTTGGTGGAGATCAGAGACAAGGGCGGAGCCAAGCATGATAGTCTGATTCAATTGTACAACTGTGATGTCACTTGGTCAACATTTAAAGATCAATATTTAAAGAGTAGATTCATTTGTAAATGTCAGGTGACAAGTGCTGGGTAGATACAGGGGAGCAGGGTCGCCATGAGCATACTAGCACTATATGCCGGCGCACTAACCACAAGGCTAAAGGCAAATTTGAACAAAAACGAAAGGAATGAAGTAAGCTAAACTAAGAGCTTCTAAAAGCAGTAACAAATGAACAAACAAACCTTCATAGGGTTAACAAAGGCTTCTCATTTTGTTTTGTCCCTCTCTTCCTCTCTCTGTCTCTCCTCATTTCTCACTGCTGGAGTGGGAATTAGTGGTGCTGAGTAAGTTGAAATGGAACATGGCTGCCGTCACCCCTCTCGACTTCATCGAACACATCCTGCACAAACTGCCCTTCCCCGAAGACAGACTGACGCTCATCCGCAAACATGCGCAGACCTTCATCGCCCTCTGCGCCACAGGTAAGAATGCATAAACCATCCTAAACTTGAATGTGTTATTATAGCTATATAAGTTAGTTCTTGTATGTTAGATGGGTGTGTTGCTGTGGCCCTACATCTGTTTAAAGCCTGAAACCCAAATAATAGGACATATAGAGATTTAATACATTTCCTCAAGTGAGGATTGTTGGTTTGCATCTGAGAAAGGAAACGCCAACAAAGCACATTAGATGAAGGTCAACCATCACAGAACAGCAGAGGGTTTCCTCTCACACCGAGGGTCCGTTCTCAGGCTTTCGAGACAGAAGGGAGTAGTTCCTGGAAGCTCAAAGCCCTCTGAGATATGAAGGGCGGAAGGCAGATGGGGGAGAAGAAAAGCTCTCCCCTCTTTCCATTTACAGCTGCAGGAGGATTTAAGGGAGGCAGTGATGTTAAAACAGCTCTCCTGACTGAAACCGGAGAGCGCGTGTGAAAGTCAGGTTGAGGTTTGTGTGGAATTCAAAACAGATGTTGGAGAGCTTCTCACTCACTCAGACACTGTGGATTGTGTCGTGTCAGATTTGTAGTTTTTCACAGGTTAGTAATGTTCCAGGGAACTGTGTGATCATTTGTTTGTGTGTTCCTCAGATCACAGCTTCACCACGTACCCTCCGTCCATGATCGCCACGGGAAGTGTGGGGGCAGCTGTATGTGGTCTTCAGCCTCAGCAGAATGAACCAAATCTATGGGGCTACAATCTGATGGAGCTGTTGGCTAAAATCACCCACACTGAGGTGGTAAGTGTCAGCAAATATTTGCCTGTAGTTAAAGGGATAGTTCACCAAAAATAAAAATTCATCACCATTTATCCACCCTCATGTCATTCCAAACCTGACTTTCCTTATTCTGCGACTGCGAAACGCAAAAGAAGATATTTTGAAGAATAACCAAACAACACTGGCCCCTCATTGATTTCCATTGTATGGACACAAAACCACTGAGACATTTCTCAAAATATGTTCTTTTGTGTTCCACTGAAAAAAAGAGTCATATTCAAGGCAATAAAGAAATGTAAGAGTGGCAGAAATTGCATGTATTTACACATAACTGGAAATGGAGAGCGATGTGTCGTTTTGTAAATGAGTGTGTGTGTGTGTGTGTGTGTGTGTGTGTGTGTGTGTGTGTGTGTGTGTGTGTGTGTTACCACGACAGTCGTGTGTTTTCAGAACTGCATTCTTGTGGCGAGACACAGGCTTTTCAAGCACATCTGTGGATTAAAGCTCACTACTACACATACACATATTGCCTTCAGGCTGTTTTCAAAGTCTTGCTCTAAACTTTTTCGAATTAGACCCAGCGAGTGAACGCCCCATTTACACTTCTAACACACCAGCTTACGCACACCCGACTGCACTCGTAACGCCACACACATTCTTTGTTTCACCTCAATGTGATGCGTTAACTTTTTTCATGTCATGTTCTGGAAAATACCTCCATATGTCTCTGTTAGCAACCATTTCATCCTGGGACTGTAGTTGTCGCAAGGTCCAATGAGAGAACCGCCGTCTGTGTTTCAGTGATCTAGAGAGAGGAGAAAAAAATGATTATATACTGTCATTATTTATTCATCATCATGTCATTCAAAACCTGCATATGACTGAAATGTCTTTGGAACTGTAGGACTATCTGAAGTCGTGTCAAGAGCAGATCGAGCAGCTGCTGGCCAATAGCCTCAAAGAGAGTCAACACCCACAAAAACAAGAGGGCGGAGCCACCGGCAAAGCGCCGGACTCTCAAAATCTGTCCTGCACCCCCACAGATGTGCGTGATGTCAACTTATGATGTCAGTTCCTGTCTGACACACCTCCTCAACCTACGAATAACATCTATTATTTCATTACTGTATTCAGGATGTATTGTAGGCTACATCAGATGATGGTCACGTAAACAAATGCGAGCCTGATGTTTTATAAAGGAGCTGCTGCAGTCGCCTCAAATCTGCAGGCGGTGCTGTTGAACATACTTGAATTTCAATGAAACGGCCATGAAATATTATTATAAAACATGGTATATTATATATTACCTAACAATAAGCATACATTTGTATTGGCTATAGTATATGATATAATCTCCTAATATGAGTATTATATAAAAATATTAATTATTATTGTTACAATTGTTGCTTTTTTATATTACATAATGTTTTATTTCAAGTGGCTGTTTATTTTCTATACTGGGTAATATGGGGTGCACTTAAATGCTAGTTTAAAGCTATAAAGGACAAAGACATCTATCAATCCAGGATGAATTTTCCTATCATACTGTATAGACATAAAAAAAAACTTATTTTCAGGTATATACAACTTAAATAACATACTCGAATACCAATGAATGTTATCATAAACATACTGCATATTACTCTAACACAATGAACAGTTTTAGTTCATGCGTGGACATCCCGAATTCATGAGCACATAAGACAGTGACAGATGGATTAAGTATGTAATGAAGGAAATAAAGAGTTATGAATAGTGGTGCATGGATAGAAAGATTGTGTACGTGATAGAAAGTTTAGTTGGTATGAGAAATGAGTTTCTGGGAGGTTAGTCTAGGTAAACAGTGTACAGTATGTGTGGTGCTGTTAACTCATGTTTTGTTACAGAGATATGCTGGTGGGATTTATGGAAGTTTAATAGTTTGGGAGTTTTGAAAAGCTTTAGTAAAAACACGACACAGATGCACTTTCAGAACTCGCCTCCTGCCGGTTCACCGCAATATTCAAGAGGAGGACAAATTATTTCTAAGGGTGTTTTTTTGTTGTTGTTTTTCTTTTAAGTTATTTTTGTTTGGGGCTGGTTTCCCATATTAGGTGTGCTTGTGGGTTATAGTAATACATTTAGTTGAAAACTGATCTGACAGTCAGCTTCTACAGAAATGCTGAAGTTGGACATGAAAGATGAAGTTGTTTTCTCTAGTTGTGTTGAATTCATAGATAGACATTATCAAATTGATATCTTTTTATTTTATTACTACTTTATTTTCTTTTGTTAGAATAAACATCTACTTGAATATTTTTCATATATCAAAAAAGATTATGCAAATTTTCTTTTGGTCTTTATCAGTTAATTCTTGCACTTTTTGTTGGAAATTCTTTGTTGGAAATTTTTGTAAGTCAAAGAAAGTTTTATTAACTGAACATTTAAACGTCTTGTTGCGACACCATTGTGCCATTCAAACACAACTATGCCAATGAACTTCAGGTTTGTGCTCAAAGTTTTACTATTTCAATGTTTTTTTTATGTTAACATGTTAATGTATTTTCATGCATTTAGCTTTCCAGTGATTGTGTGCTATCATAACTCTTTACATTTATTTGTTTTATTTAGTTCTTTTCTTCTTATGTAAACTTTTTTTGAACTCGTGTTCCAGTGCTGCTAAAAGAAAAATGGACAAAAAAGAGCTATTGTGTACCTTGTTGCTGCTATATACTCAATTGTTTTCATGGTGGCTGTTTTAATGTCTGTTTTCTGTTGCATTTACTTTCCTGACAGGCGAGTCTGTAAAAGACCTTGATAGTTACTTGCAGATAGTCTTGTCTCTAACTCTTTCCTTTTGCTATTATTTTGGTATGTTATGAATTGTTTTCAAACATGTTCTTACCCCCATCGCAATACCTCACACAGTACTTCAGGTGTAGAATAGAAAGAGTTTGTTACCCTACTGGTTTGTTCTGTTGCAGGTTTGTCGAAATTCACTTACCAGATGGCTATCAGGTGTGAGACTGCATGGGACAGGACATCATTTAGAAACCAAATATTATTTCTGATTATTATGTTGAAACAGCCCCATGTTCACGTTGGCTTTAAAGTTTAAACTCTGTATCCAAAAGACCCAAAGAATTGTTTGGTGGCAAAATTGTATTTTCTTAAATAGAAAAATTACCTCAATTCAATAAATTTCGATTTCAATTAAACTGATCTATCTCTCTTTTTTATTGAAACCTGGCATCTCTGCTCAAAAGGTATTAATTCAAATATTTTTAAGCATTTTTTAAAAATACTACAGCTTTATAATAAGTAGATTTTATATTGCATTCTTAATACTTGAGTTGAGAATACACTATGCATTTAAGTAAACATACTTTGTAATAACGAAAGTAAATGTCGCTGGCGCCCTCCTGTGGTGATTTGTCGGTGTGGCACCACTGAGTACCGCTAACAAAAACATGGTCATATTATATTGTGTCCATTTATGTCAATTACACTACAAAATAAGGAGGTAAAGTTACTAAAACGTAAACATTTAGAGGTTTGGACGCTTTAATTTGGTACAGTAGTAATAGTTTGCTTTTCACAATGTGTTTTTAACTTAGTGATATCAGTGCTATGCAATTACCTATATTGCCATCACGTTTCAGAAATGTATAAATAGGTTTATTAATCTTTTTAGTTGACAAATACCTCCAATGAGACAAAGTAAAGATATAAAGGCGCTTGGAATGAAAGGTGTAGCCTATAGGCCTACACAACGTATACAAATTTCGTATACAAAACTGAGTTACAAGCTACAAAATTGATTACAGAAGTACAAAAACAATAAAAGAACGAAAGACTTACCATCTTAAAATTACGCTACCGGAGCGAGACAAACTAGTAATTATTTTACTAAACATTGTTGATTTTGTGGATTTCATTTGCGGCGTTGTGGTTCGCACATTTCACCACAAGAGGGCGACAGAATACCATTTTAAAGACTACAGATATTAACAAGACACTGCAGTAGTATTACAATAAATTGGTAAAAGTGCAACGCTCAACGAAGTCCCGCCTATCACTAAAAAGAGCCAATCGTTAAAGACTGACGATTCTCAGTGGGAGTGGCTGCGTACAAATGCTGCGTTAGACACCTCGGACCCGAAGTAACGTCTGAATTTTTAACATTTAAATTATTTGGTAACATTCAAATATTCGTGTCACTAATGATTTGGTAGCATTAAAACATTACATGTAGTTATTAACATTAAAAGAGCGCCGTTCCAAAAATTATTTCCGGGTTGATGTGGGAAATATCTCGCATCCGAGGTGTCTTGAAGCGCTTACCACCCGTTACGCATGCGCAGTAGCTGGATCAACTTGGAGAAAAGTTTGAGCTTAAGAAACAGGACTTAAACTCCCAGTTGATATAAGGTTTAATTTTTTATTATTATGTGTGGCTTTATTGTGGTTTTATCCAGCGATGTAAAGGATTTCGGTCTCCCCCTTTTTACGTCGATAGAACATGGTCTTGTGTGCCTGAACTAGCTGCCCGCAAGCGTTGCAAATATGGCGGCCGAGTGCGGAGACTTTGCTTCAAGGGGCTTTGCCATTTATTTTCTGGCGTCATTTTTCCGCTGCACGTGGACGATTGAACCAGGAAGAGTCCGTTATTTAATCCGCTGCCGCTGATCTCTGTAATGCTCACGTTTGCATTAACAATCGTACGACAGTAAGTGAGTGAGTGTTTGGATGCACAATGATTTTTATGTTTGAAATGTTATTCAAACGAGTGTTAAAAGTGGAAATTATTTGACCTGAAATAAGCTTTAAAGTGATCTGTCATCTGTTTCTTAGTGGCGAAACGCAATACAACAGAGACAAGCTGCTTCAAGGTAAGTAAAAACAAGGTGTCTGCGACTAAATCAAGGTCAGCTGATCCCTTTGACGTTTTGTCACAAGTGTGCGTGCGTGTGTGTGCGTGTGTGTGTGTGCGTGTGTGTGTGTGCGTGTGCGTGTGCGCGCGCGTGCAGGTCAGGGCATTGACACACCGCTGTCAGATACAGGGCATCAGCAGGCGGCAGCTGCTGGCTTGTACCTCAAAGATTTGCATTTCACTAATGTATACGTCAGTAACCTGCAGAGAGCCATCCAGGTGTGTGAAACTGAAGATATATTACGCTTATATAAAAAAAATGTATTTAAAAATGCTCACAACACCAGTTTTGGGGTGAATTATTTCTTATAATCTCTCCTTTATCAAGACGGCTGAAATCATTTTAAGACACAACCTTCATTCTTCTGATACTGAGATGGTGTTGGATCCTTTGCTCAGAGAGAGGGTGAGTGTATACCAAACCACGTTCTCCTAAAATTTGATTTCAAGCAGTACTTGCGGTCTGTGATAAAGGCATTTTGTAGGGTTTTGGAGTGGCAGAAGGAAGACCAAAAGAAGATCTGAAGAACATGGCTAACGCTGCAGGTCAGGCCTGCCGGGACTACACCCCACCTGGAGGAGAGACGCTGGATCAGGTAGATCTTACACCTTCAAAGAAAAAAACTCTGAAATATGTTGGCACGTAAATCACAAAACTTGGGTGTGTTTGGTTAAGAAGTATGTTTTTGTGTGTATATCCAGGTGAAGACACGCTTTAAGAAGTTCCTTAAATCGTTCTATCAGCGCATGTTAGATGAACACGCACCACCCGTCCGATGTTCCGCATCTTGTCCTGGGCCATCAGATCCCGAGTGCTCCGTGATTGTTGGACTGGCCAACGACGGCGTCCGTGGCGTGCCCGTCCACGCACTAATCGTCAGTCACGGCGCGTTTATTCGTGTGTCTGTGCGCCACCTAGTGGACGACCTGCAGTGCTGTCTGCCCGCAGGCCTGAAGATGAACCAGGTGTTCTCCCCGTGCCCAAACACCGGCATCAGCAGGTTTATCTTCACCCTCGGCAAAACCGAGAGCGGTCCGCGAGCCACACACATCCACTGCGTCTTTATTAACAGAAAAGACCATCTGGATGATGTCACTAAATTTGAGGTTTAACTGCGAGATCCATCGAAACTACCTATTGAACCTGGTTTATTGGTATTGCTCCCAGCTTTGACCTGGCCAGTGTATATTTCTCCTTTCATTTTTTCATACCGAAGGACTTGAAGAAGAACGCACCTTTATCTTTGGGTGATTTATTTAAATGCAGTGTGTTTATAATGTTTGTATGGCACAAAATTATTTTATTCATAAATGACTGAATGACACTGAATGTGTCTAATGCACAGTACTGTTGTTTTGCCTTTTAAACACTATGGTATTCACACATATATGCTGATGTATATGTAATAAAGACTGACAGAAATATTAAGCCTAGAAAGTTTATTTATTTATTTTTATAAATGTTTTTATATGCATAAAGTCGTTGTTGCAGTGCAGTTTTTTTAAAGCAGCATTCTTGGCATCTTTGCTTAAAACATAAAATTGCTTTACGTACTTAAGGTTGAAGTTTAATGAAGTAAATACTGACATTTTCTACAAAATTGTCCCTGACAGCTCAACTTGTAAATATTCTTATAAGCTTACATTTGTAAAATGGGATACGGTAAAGAGAAAGGTTTCGTTTCTTATCTTTGAAGCATTTTCTCAGTCATTGATTTTCACTTTTATTTTGTTGACAAAAAAATATTTATTTTAAATGAATTATATGAAAGACAACCTATGCCAAAGAGAGGTTATCTTCAGTAACACTTGTATAGACATTAAAAAATTATTTGTTTGTTTTTATTGAGCTTTAGATATGTTGAGTTGTTTAACCTACTGTTAAGGATGTTTAACAAACACATTTGGATGATTTTGTTGTTTCGGACTAACTGTCATGTAGCATCGCACCCACCAGATGGCGCTGTGCTACTGGCCCCTAGAGAAGAACAGGGGCAAACCTGGTGACGCGTGTTTGCTTGCGCCCACTCTTGACAGGAAACTATCACCATCTATGGTCCCTCATTTTCTCGTGGAAACTTGGTGATCTTCTAAAGGTTGTCATTTTCCTGCCGGTAAGTGGGCGGCAGTTTGGCTGGGTTGGTCACGCAGGGGACCTGGACGGCTAAATGTTCTGACGTGCCGCAATCCAAGCAGACGATTGACTTTAGTCTGTGACCGCGCATTCTTTAACTCCTACAGGAGCTCCTAAAATAACTGGCCAGAAAAATCACATTTGCATTTTCTCGCGCACAGTAACACACGCACATGCCAATGAGCTGCAAGCATAATTCAGACCTCAGTGCATTGCAGAAGCATCAGTATGTTTAAACGTACGTGACCGATGTCCGTCTGTGGTGAACCCACTGCGAAACAGCTGTTAGGATTGCTTCTATAAAACAGTGAAAGAAAGAAAAAACCACAGCGGGTTTATTTAGTTTCTTATTTAGTTTCCTTACAGACACCAAAACAAAGTCACATGCTCACAATATTTTGTTCTGCTGTGGTCTTACTGCTCTTAAAAAACTTCCCAGCTGAAGAGGTGGCCTAGTTTGGTTGCTGGTTTTATCTGGTTTATGCTGGTTTAGTCTGGTCAAACTGTTTTTCCAAACTCACCAGACTGAAAAAAAAGTACAGAAATTCTAATGGTTTCCTTTAAAATACCATTATGCACCATTAGCTTTTTCCAATTAAACCATTACAAAATTCATTTTGTAGTGTGGTGTAGGAATTATTCCAATAGGATTTAATGGTGTTATTGGTTCCAAATTTCATGCCAGATATTATCCCACCAATAGAGTCCATCGCATAGACACTATTATAGTTTCCATTAAAACCAATACAATTTCCATTATAACCATTAAATCCACTACTATTTTCTATTGTGCAATATTGTTTATTTTTCATCAGGGACCTTTCAAACCAGCAAACTTGATCAGTTTGTAGCTCAGTTGCTGGTTTTAAATTTGAAATCAACATGTTCACAAAATGTTTGTTTTAGAAACCTGTAATAACCTCTTCCTTGATTTTTTTATTTTTATTTTACAAAATTGAACTACAAAACATAGACAAACTGCTAGTACAAGTACAGGCTTCCCGAGTCTTTATAGCCCAAGAAAAGTTGTAATTGCATTCTTACAATGAATCTCCGTGTGTAAACCCAGGCCATTATCACCTCCGTCATGATGAAGCTCAAGTTAATAGTTCTTAATACCTGTTATTTATGCCTCAGACAGCCGTACAGTCTAAAGCGAGCCCTGGGCCGGCGATCGGAGTCTCGGGAGACACACTTTGATGACACAGCGAAACTCTCATGGACCTCGTAAGATAAGCGATCAATACAAAACGGTTAGAGGATTCATTTATCACACGCAGAGCTAATGTAGCGTCAAGAAACCACATCATCCTTCTGCTAATGATAGCAGAATTCAATTTTTATAGCTATTTGTTTTGGAATATTGATTTTGAATCTCATTGGATTAACAAATGAAGTGTAGAAGAATTATTTTGTGTTTCTAAATAAGACATGTTGAAGAGGGCTGACACATCCTGTGATGGGTGTATTTATAGAGACTTTGGAAGCGAGCGTGCTAATCCTAATGCTGATCTCCTCGACGTTTCCGACGTTTTATAATTACAGGTGTTTCATTTGTGGCTACTGATTGCACTTCCTGTGCTCTCTATAAAAGGAGCAGAGGGCGGGACGGGGACTTTCGGATGTCTGCTTCCTTCTCCTGGAACTCAGAAATGGCCTGAGGTCAGTTTTCCTCCGAGCTTAACCACACTGGGTTGTGCCACAGACCTTGGTGTGGGTAGCGAAAGCTCTGCGGTGCGTTATGTTCCGGAGTTTATTTTCCTTGACTCGTGTAAACAGTTGCTTTCGAAGACACGCTACCGATAAGAGAGAGAGAGAGAGAGAGAGAGTGTGTGTGTGTGTGTGTGTTCTTGAGAAGAAAAAAACAAGTTATAACTCTCTGCTCACTATATAGATAAGATTGTGATCTCCACAGGTAATGTAATGCACATCTTCAGAGGGAAAATGTAAGGAGTTTGGAGCTGAACACCGGAGACCCCTTAGAAAGGTAGACTTAGGTTCACTGTTGATATGAAGGCTATTTTTAAAAACCTGTATTGATGTTGCTCTGTATAACAGAACTATGCATTTACATTTATGCTTTCACCCAAGGGAAACATTTGACCAGTATGTGTTTTTTTTTCACAAACTTTACGCTGCTTATGCAATGGTCAACCTGAACCCGAGTTACAGGAACATTATATGGTTTGTACCAAGCCCAAAAAGGCCTCAGTATTATTTTATTAATAGGGCAAAACCGAGTAACATATTTGCTCATGTGCAATCATATGCAATA
Organism: Oreonectes daqikongensis; assembly: GCA_026939265.1. NCBI lineage: Eukaryota > Metazoa > Chordata > Actinopteri > Cypriniformes > Nemacheilidae > Oreonectes > Oreonectes daqikongensis. The sequence goes on along the minus strand of JAOTQM010000449.1, from coordinate 462,763 downwards.
GTCACTAGTGATTTTACATCATAATGATTTTGTACTGCAGTCTCAGATTTATAGATCTTACACATACTGGATTCAGCACTGCAGAGTGAATTTTATAATCGAATTTTATGCATCGAATGTGTTTAAGTTTCCATCCTACCTCATGAATTAAATTATCTAAAGTTTCCCTGCTCACTTTTGCCGAGCAGGGAACAAAACTATATAAATGTGTTGTTTTAGTGACGTTCAGACACTGTACAAAATATTCAGATTTGATATATTTTATTTCCTTTATTAAATTAGTTTTCCCCCTAAAAACTGTCAGTTCTTGTTTATAAATGAATGAAAGTTGAGAAAGTTCTGAATAGGACAACTTTTTGTTTCAACTTTGTCTCTTCTGTGGGTGTGATGTGTGCAGACACCCTGCCAAAAAGAGTGACAACGTCCCAATGCTGCAATGCAGTAAATTAATAGCCATTGCACAGGATAGATGCATTCTGCCTTTACACCAGAAGAGGGCGATGCCTGTAATGAAAATCCTGACATGACTAAAGGGATTGAACTGTTAAAGTGAGGTCTGAATGAGATATTTTGGCATTTCTGTTTTCATTAATAGTTTTGGTAGAACAGTCTGTGTTAGATTTTTTGTTAACTCACAAAAAAGATGTATTAAGTTTTAGCTAATGCAACAGTTGCTTTATTACGAAAGTCTATCATTTCATCCAAAGTGATTGCTAAGAAAAAAGGTTGTGATGTTCCTGTAGAGTTTCATTTCTTTAGAGGAACATCATGTTGCCTCCCTGCCCGCTTTAATGATGATTAATGAATGAATGCTGTCTCATTACTGTCTCGGTAATGATACATTTATTATGTAAATGATTGCTGCTGCAGTGCTTATTGGCACAGGGACAAACTCCATGTCTGAGATGAGTCACTCCCCCTGCACACTTTGTGTGTGTCGTGTGTTCCTTCATCCTGATACACTCACAGTACTACATGCCCACCGAAGCACCCGGACAATTGTTTTCCAGCTGGTTCTGCCATTGCTAAAATGACAGAATGTAAAGTAGTGGATACGCCCACCTTACGCCCGCATCAGCGCCGATAACACCGTTCTCGCCCGTAGGGAGTGAGAATGTGTAAAGTGGCACACGGATGTCTAACAAAATGCCTGTCATTCCAGGGCTGGGCAGAGGGAGATGGTGTTGGTGTAGAGTTCTGGAGAATGTTGGGGGACTGTTGGGCTTGTGGTTTGTTGAGTCAGCAGAAATCCTCGTCTGACATCACTAGTCATCAGACCAAAATACACCGAAACAAAAACGTCTTATGTCTAAATTGGACTAATAGTTGGTCTAAAGAGTTACGCGTGCAGCCCATTTATATGCAAACAAGTCTTTTGGAATGAATAGCTCCATACGTCCATAAGGTACTATAGGTTTAAATCTACAAGAATAGTTGGTTTTATTTGTTAACATTAGTAGCTATTGCAATAACTAACAACAAACAATATATCTTTACAGAATTTATTTTTATTTGCTAATGTTATAGTTAAATGAATAGTTCACCCAAAAATTCTGCCATCATTTACTCACAATCTTGACATTTTAAATCTGTATGACTTTCTTTCTTCTTCCAAATGCAAAATAAGATCATGTGAAGAATGCTGGTAAATAAAAACGTTGGTCCCCATTGACTTCTACTGTATAGACACAAAACTAATGCAAGTCAATGGAGACCAGCAGATTTCATGTACCAACACATCTTTTCTTGTGTTTTGCAAAATGAAGTCACACAGGTTTGACATGACAAGATTCTGAGTAAATTATTTTTGAGTGAACTATACCTTTATAGCAAAAACATTGTTAGTCTTCACCATAAAAGTATTGTAAACTTATTGCACTTACTCCAGGTCTTCTGAAACCATATGATTAAAGACGAAGTTAGTAACAATTTTGACATCTGTCCTATTTCTCATTGAGAAATTGTCAATAGATTTAGAAACATTTGGTTTTTATTCACAAATTGTATCGATCCGGTTTATGGAGCTGAGTAAATGATGAGAAATTATATTATCATATGAAATATACCTTAGTTCTCAAACAAAATATCTCTAGTTCTTTGTAGTTTCTCTATTCTCGGATGCAGTCCTCATAGATTAAAGCACATAGAGGACAATCAATACTTATAGCTTAATGTCTCACTGAGGAACAGTGACTACGGACTACGGATGGGATTTAATTTAAAATGACTGTGCACTTTTCAAGTCACAGTCAAAAAATACCACAGAATCAGGCTGTTCTCACACAGAGAAATAAAAGCACAAAACGCTTAAACGCAGCACAACAGTCACGATTCGGATCTTACTCAACAAAAAAGTGACCTTCATATTTTGGTAGCCTGAAATTTTTGCCTGAGTCATTCAGTGGTGTGCACAGAGTTCCTGCTCTCCGCAGGGGTCAAATGCTCCGTCCTACAGAAACATCCTCCTCTCTGGGTTTCTGACAGCTCATGAACACACTGTGCTTTTAATGCTGTACTTGCAACTCGGCCTGGCACACAAGAACCCTACCCCAGCACAACCTTACCACTGCAGACACTACTTTACATTCACTGTTCACTATCGTCTTTATACAAATGCAACAATTGTAGATACATTCACATTCCTCCTGAAGAATGTTTAAGATGTTTTCTCATTAGAAAACTTGAATTCTTTTTATTATTAATGTAGTAATTCTCTTAAAAACCTTCACGACATCTGTTTTTACAAGACGGAAAAATAGTGATAGTGTTAAATGATTCAAGGTGTACATTGGCCTCTGGATTTGAAATTTGGAAAAATTTTAAGAGATCAATATAAATGTATGTCATTTCAAACCTGTATGACTTTGTTCCATAAAACACAAAAGAAGATATTTTGAAGAACGTTGATATACCATGTACAGTACTTACATGAGACATTTCTCAAAATATCTTCTTTTGTGTTTTATTCATATACAGGTTTTTAACCACATGAGGGTAAATAAATGATGATCAAACTTTTATTTTAGAGCGAATTATTCCTTTAAAAACCAAGAATATTACCTTGTGTAATTTGTGTAAATAGTATAATTTTGTCTATTTTGTAAATATCTTTTTGGCATAGCTTTATCATGGCAGTGCTAAATACAAAACATCTTTATGATCTGTTTTAATTTTGAATCGTCAAGACCCTTTGTCCATTTTATTACAATCAATAATTGGCAGGCCTGTGAGGATTTGGAGTGGCTCCTTTGTGCTTTTTAGGAAAAATAAAACAAAAGGCAGTAGTGCCACTTTACTGTCTTGAATTATTGATCAGCTGTGTCGGCAAGATCACTGATGTATATCAATCTCTGTCATTCCACCCCACACTTTTACACCTCGACCGCCAGCTTTATTCTCATAGGTTCATGCACATTGCACCAGTCCTTTTATATGAGTTAAAATAGAGCAAATGCTGCATTTAGTCAGGATGTCTTCAGGAGGATGCGAATGGTACCACAGCACAGCTGCTCGACCGTACTGAATGTCATTTGTGCGGCGTGTTAAATGTTAAATGTCCACTGACGCTCCTGATGTCATGTGTGAGTCATTCTGTCGGACTTCAGTGGCTCTCCTCAGCTGTCGTGTCTATACCATTTAAACCCACGTTAATAAAAATCTAATTGAAAGGGTTTGAAACTGCAGCAGATCTAGTTACGCGGACTGTGACATCCCCGCCTTGCACAAAGCCTCATGGAATGACTATATAATTCATAATAATTATATAGTGTGTTTGAAAGAGAGACTGTACATCTGTATAATCTGTGTAATTGATCATGTTTATTAGAATTATTTGATAAACCATTTCTTCGCTTTTAACAAAGCGACTTTACATAGATCATCAGAGGTTGTTGAAACACTCCAACAACTAATTTGTTCATCATTGCTTCGGCTTTTCCTCATATAATGATTCCCAGGCAATTGAATCCAATCGGAGGTAAACTGAAGTGATGTGCAGCAGATGTTGGGTGTGCCGTTATCTGTCTAAACTTGAGAGGTAATGACAGCTGATTGTGTTTGTGCTTTGATCTGGTTTTGCTCTGTTGCTTGCACAGACGTGCGGAAGCCGTGTGAATTGTACCACTGGGTGGGTCCATTGTTTGGTTTGTCAGGTTTAATGTGATGAAGTATTTCTATTTCTATTTAATGCACTACTTATCTCCAAGGCAAACTTTATTGACATAAAGGTTTGTTTCCTGCAATCTCCTGATCATACAGGTGCTGAAATCAGACCTGTATGCTATGGCCTCTGACAGGGTCAGAACAGTTCATGGATTTTCAGTATTGATTGAAGATTACTTTGATAGCCTGCATGAGGTGTGTGAGCATTTTTAAGACAGCTGGTGACTGGATGCTGAACACACTTGCATCCTACTCAGCTATAAATGTTCAAGTCAGCTACAAATGTCTTAACTGTATTGCATGCAATGCATTTCTCCCTAGAGCAACCTGCTCTGATTGACAGCTGTCAATCAAACTGAGTGTGCCTTGCTGGTAAATAAACAAATTTCATTTGATCACGTTAACCTTTTGCAATCCCGGAGGATTACGTATAACAAAAGATTTAGGATTCTAAACTCTGATTGAATATTAAGAATGTATAAGAAGCAAACTAAACTTGACTAAATCAAGAAGGTTACGATCTTGTCGTAAAAATGTATTTAAACTGTAAAACGAAATCGTTAATTTAGGTAATATTTTTTTATGTGTACAAGCATAGGCTATGTTTTGATGGAATGAACTGCTGGCGTGATTTATGTCCTGGAATGTCGGTAAAAAAAAAGACCAATGCCAAGAAAATGTGATTTGCTTTTTACAGTGCCAACAACAGCGCATCCCCAAGTGTCACAACAGTACCGCTCTAGTGTTCTCTATGCGCACCTGAGGAAGCGCGTAACGAGGCTCAGCATCTGCTGACGCACGGGCATTACGCGCGGTCCGAGCATTCTCGTGAAGGTGCGTTTTCTTAGCAGCATCATCATCGCTGTGACATCAAGTGAGGCAGCCTCCCGGAAGATGGGAACGTCCCTCCACGGGATCATGCAGAAGGTTATGATCGGCACGCATTGGAGGAGCGCAATATTCTGGAATCGGGTCGTTGTGTAAACTTTCAACACAAACAGCCTGCGAGGTGGTAGACAGGGGTGCCATTGCTCTCCGGTGACAACTGGACTGTTTTTACACCATCCTTCTAAATAAGGAAGCAGGGCTGTCAGACATATGACCACCGTCCCGATTTGGGCGCTGCCAGAGTACCCATCGCATCCCATGATCGCGCACAAGGCGTCCAATAAGGCTCAGCATGCGACCCCCATTTCACGTGTGGAGTGACAGCAGCGTCCCATCATCAGATCAGGCGCGTTTGCAGTACGGGGCAGTTGTTCTCTCGCAGCTTGCAACTTTCGCTCTCGCTCTCTCTCTCTCTCTCTCTCTCTCTCTCTCTCTCTCTCTCTTTCTCCCCCCTCCCCTAATATGATGTCATGTAAGGATGAATGTGTCTGCTGAGGTGAGATAGGGATTCTGGTGAGTGGCATTCTCCACGACCCGAAGCTTTGGAGCTGCACAACATGGTCATCACCACATTCACCGCCACCCCAAGTTGTGTCGCGATCTCTCCACGCTCTTCTGCCGCTCTCATCTCGGGCCACCGTCGCATGCCCGAAGTCCTGACCTGCCTCGCTAAAATAAGCCTGCAGCACCATGCCGAAGGAAGAAAAACTAGAAGAGTGGTATTTTTAGTGCCATTCATTTTGACCACGTGCCCCGAAGGTAAACCGGATGGTCATTGTGCAAAGGTCCCGCATCAGTATGTCCTGCGAGGCCAACGCGCAGCACTGGCCAGGGACTGCCGTTCTGCTCTTGGGATTGCTCCTAGTTGGGACTGCGTCCTCCAATCCGCTTCCAAGTAGGACTAATGGTACAACTTTATTGGAGAAGCACTGGGAGACCCTCTTCTCCCGGTCCGTGCTGGGAATCTCTGGAGAGAAACCAGAGGGAAACTGGGAGAATGACTATTTGCAGGGCACCAAAAGAGTGCGGAGGTTGTACTGCAATGTAGGCATCGGGTTTCACCTTCAGGTCCTCCCAGACGGCAAGATAAACGGTGTACATAATGAGAACCAGTACAGTGAGTTCATGTCATGCAATTATTAAGCCGACGCGCAGATCTAGTGGACAGCTCCGTTGCGACGAGCTTTATTCTAGTATAATGTAGTAACACTTGCGGTGTGCTTGCAGAGTCAGGTGTCGTTTGAAGCAAAGACAAATATATTAAAAACATAGTATCCCTTAGTGCTAAATATCTGTCCCGGGCTTAAACATGACATGAATGCTGGGACAGATATAGACGCCAACTTATTTTTACACCGGCTCCTTGCGCGGCCCAGAAAGCGTTAGAACATGCACGCCTGAAAGTGAGGGATGGTCACCATTTGGCTGATGCGATTGCAAAATGTTGTTGAAGGCAAACGCTGTATGCGCATCCACAATTGGCACCTGCAGAGGTCCCACCCACCGCATGCCTTGTTGTTTGGAGCACGGTCACCCGGAGCCGCTTTATTGTGTGTAACATGGTTGTTTTGTTTGATCAGGTCTAATAGAGATTTCCAGTGTGACCAGAGGAGTGGTTACCCTCTACGGTTTGAAAAGCAAGCTGTTTGTCGCAATGAATAGCAGAGGAAGGTTGTACGGAACGGTAAGTGCGTGTGCCAACTCTTTGCTTTCATTCTTGCCTCCTCGAAAGTCGATGCGATGACCGAGCGTTTGCATCCCTGAACTCAAGCGTTAAGTGTGTGATGTTTCTCAACATAGAGGGTAGTTTGCTCATTTAAAAGTAATTGATGGTCCATGCGAGTCGCGACTAATAATAGGGTTAAGCCTACAATGGCACCGCCGCTCACGCATAAGAGAGCGTGGCAGTGAGCTGCATTGAAATATTCATGCGTTACGAATATAAAGCGCTTTGGTTTGTTGAACCGAGGCGTTTTGCCATTGCTGTAATGCTATTGCAAATTATTATTAATTGCATTACGCGGTGCATTAGATCCAGGCACAGTGCCAAAGACGTACAACGGTTTATGAGTCACACTAAACCTATTAACAAACGCATTGTTCTGTTTAAACAACCGAGGTCAGCATATTGGTAGTTTTACTTAACAGAAGTATTCGTCACACGTGCTGTTAATCCTGATTGCATCTTTAATGCAGAAAGTCGTCATAGCATCTGAAATGTAAAAAAAGTTTCTATGGTAACAAGCCTAACTTGCTTTCCAGGGTTGAATATTGTTTTGTGTGTGCGTGCGTGCGTGTGTGCATAATATGAAATTATCTTGCAGATCTGCTTGTTGTTGAGAATGTCATTAATGGGTGTGTAAAACTACAATGCAAATTGGACAAATATGGATTTTATAGGCCTAAGTAAGTCTGTATACTGTAATATAAAGTTGGTTTTAAAGGTAATTTGTTATATAGCAGTCTTGGCAGATGTTTCTATAGGTGTAATAAGCGCAGTGCAACACTTGTTCCTTTGGGACGGTGGGCGGATAATAGCTTTAATCCAAAAACTGCGGTGAGTTACAAGAGCATCTGCTGAATAGGAATGATAACATAAATGACAACATAAATGCTTTGGCCAGCAGGTGATCATTATAAGAGTTCAACTGTTTTATTGACCAGACCTATTTAGCTGATAGATTAGAATATTTAATGGTTTAGCCCGAAAATTGTCTTTCTAAATTTGTCCAGTACTGTATGTTGGCTGTTAGCATTAACAGATCATGGAAATTTTGTATTTTATGATTAAAATATTTAATTGCACAGTTGACTGCAACTGAAATGATGAGATTATCCCTAAAGCATTGCAGTTATATGCCCTAACGTCTGTTGTTGCTCATGCATTTTTTTTGTGTTTTTAATGGCACTAATATGAAAAGCACAAATTGTTTCAAGGGCAAATCTCATCTGTCAATCTGTCTTTGCTCTGAATGTATTTCTAGTATATCATGGTCTTTACATCTCTCTTTTTTTCAGGTTGTCTTCACCGATGAGTGCAAGTTCAATGAGACCCTGCTGCCAAATAACTACAATGTATACGAGTCCTTCATTTACAAGGGATTCTACATCGCTTTCAGCAAACATGGCCGAGTGAAGCGAGGAAACAGAGTCACCACTGCTATGACTGTCACTCACTTCCTCCCTCGAGTATGAGACTCGCAATAATTCTTCCTTTGCACTGGTCTCTTGAGAGATCTGACAGCTGACAATATTAGGAACTGCAAGAATATCACCATAAGAGTACTCATTCTTTTTTATATGTATATTTGAATAGGTCTGCTTTTTATTAGATTCTTTGAGTAGGCTATTCATGGCTGTCTTTTATTTCTATATTTTTTGATTATGGATGTGGAGGTTCCACCACCTTCCTGTCTGTAGTCAGGTGCTTGCCAAGAATGGAACAGTGGATGATGGAAGACTCACTTGGCTTTTTACTATGAAATTACATTTTTTATTACCTCAAAGCTCTACGGTGGTGCTTGAAAGTTTGTGAAAGCTTTTGAATTGTTTACATTTTCAGAGGCAAAACATCATTTGAATCCTAAAAGTAGACCCTATTAAAAATGTCAAAAATATTTTACTTTCGTTGGTAACTAAATGACTAAGTAATTTAATATCATTTATTTAATTATAGGAACTATAGGTTCTATTAGTCTACTTTTCATAATATTATAAAGTTTCAGGTCACGTTTATGCAGAAATAGACCATTCTAAAACACTCACAAAACGTCAAGCACCACTGTGCCTATAGATGGTTTGAAAGGATGCATGAAGTTACACGGAGATAATTTGTAAATTTTTATCAGCCGACACAAGCATTTTGAACAGATATTGTTTTGTTTTTCTCATGCTGGGGTTGTGCAAGCACTTAAAGGAAAGCAGATCTCTCTTGCTGCATGTTGCGCTGAGGTGCCTTGGCATTCCCACACGCCGCCCCTTTAACGCGCATGCTCCGAACGCCCCGGGGCATCAGAAATAGGGCTGATATGTAAGCTGGGGCCCCACGGGGACTCTCCCACAAGGGCCCTGTGGGGGTGGGGGGGGGGAGGGGTGTGCATCTCTGCTTTATTTTACTTTTCTCAAATTATAGAACAGTGCGTCACCTCAAGCTCTACTGAGGCTACGGAGTGACTCATGGATACGAATCCAGAGCCACATCCAAAGGCTGCGATGTCATATGTGAAGTTTAGCTGTCTCCAAAGTGGTTTTGGAATGAGACTTTCTTATGTTTTGCAATGGTTAAATTTGTTTTTGATGAGAAAAAAACTACAGGGCAGTTGATATAAGTGCACACTAAAAAATGATTATATAATTTTATTGCTTATCACAGGTTTGCCTGAACAAAAGGAGCACTTGAAAAAAAAAGCTTTAAGCTTTGCTGCAAACAGGGAAGTAAAGCATTGAAAGTACTGTAAATATTGTCTGTGCACTGAAAGAGCTTTGCAGCTTGTCGCCAAACGCATGTCAGATCGATGATGGCACGGCATCTGATTCGAGGGAATACGTGCAGTATATATATTCATTTATTTTTGGGCTGTGTGTGAATAAATCCTGGTAGAGGGGGCAGTCGGTGTGCCCAGGCTCACTCCTGTTGCTGCAGAGACACTGCAGTGAAACTCGGCTGGATCTGCTGGTGCTCTATGCAAATGTAATTACAGGGCAGATGCTGTGTGGCATCCAAACTGAGGGACAGTCACTGTTTTCTTATGATTTTCAGACTTTGTCCACTAGTCCCATCACCAAATGTTTACCCTGCCGCACCCTTGAGAAACTTGGGCACTGGAAAGGAATGCTGCTATTTTAGAAAGACTTATGGGTCACCAAGGCCTGCTTGTTTGTTCAATCCGTTTGAAGTATGTGGCTCCTGGGGGGTGGAATACCTGAGCGGAGGCCATGCTCGTGACATCTCCCTCGCACACAGATAGTCCCGTAAAAGCCACCGTGCATAGGAGCCTTGAGATTCCAGTTGTAGCGCAGAGCTTCTTGCCGGTTTTTATCCAAGGTCATAGCCATACGTGAAATTTCCACAATAGTTGAAATGATTTTGTTTCGTGTCATGCACACTTGTTTTCTGCGTTGCAAACAGGAAACTTTTGTTTGGTTTGGTCCTTCCTCTAGCGCAGTGAATATATCAGGAGGGACCACTGCAGGACTGACGCAATACTTCAGGGTGAAAAAATACTTTATCACCCCTGCCATGCTGCTTGTTTGTGGTCTTAAAGTCATTGCTTCACATGCAACTTTCTGATCAATCATCAGTAATCACCTCCATGCCAAACATGTTAACATCCACCCACAATCACTTTGATGAGAATAGTGACAAACATCATTAAACCGTAGAGATGAATTTTAAAATAGGTCAATGAATTGGATACAGGAATGATGTGGTAAACAATACTTCATGGCCAATCTGTATATAAAATCCCGAGCACTAATGGTGGAGGAAGCGAGGAGGGAGCCAAATAAGCCGTTTCATTACCTTGTGTCCAGTTTGCGATAGCAATGAAAGTCTGTGAGGAGTGAGTGATGTGCGTGAACATTTGGGAATCCGAGCCACCTCAACTGCTGATGTACGTCGCTTGGATTTATAGCAACAGCTGTAAAAATGTTTATTGGGCATAGAATATAGACACCAGTTTCCTGGTAGACGCTGGACCCTGAAGCTCATGAGAAAAACGTATGTGGTCATTAAATGACCAGCTTTAGATGGAATTGGGGAGGGTTTGAGAGCACTGGACATGGGATGCCAGGTCTTGGCTTTGCAGCCTTTGTTTTTGAATGACTTTGTGTTTAAGGGGTGTGTCTGATCCCATTGCAGTTCGAGGGAAGACCTCTGTGCCTGTGGGGCGGTCATTAATCATTTAGTGTGACTTCTGGTCTATTTATTTATAGTTCCTTTTTCACCAAAGATTAAGGTTGAACAAATGAAATGTATTCGATAAGCAGCGAAATTAATACATTCTATTAATTTATTTATACTCATAAGCTAAATACTTTTTTTTCTTTCTCATAATTACCGGCACAACCGTCCAGGGTTTTGAATGTCTACTGTATGCGTTTCCCTTTGTTTGAATGTTCCACACTGAGATGAGCATTTTCAGGTTCTGTCCACTCCTGTTACGAACACGTCACTTACGTTCTGCCTTAGTTATGAGTTCTTGCAAAAACAATTATCATTTTTTTCTGAAAACAAATGTTGTAGTTATGTACGCAAACAAATATTTTTAGGGAAATATATTTTTTCTTTTACTTTTCTACGTATGTGCTGTGCACAGCAGTTTAATCATATTCCTGATGTTAATAAAACTTTATTTGTTTGTTTTTGTTTTTTTCTTTGATTGTACATGTGTGTATTGCTTTCGCATTTTCCATTTTGCTCAGAGTATAGTGAAAACAGTGAGGACCGGTTGGAGTCACAGTGTGCCCAGAACTGATTCTAGTTTTCTAGAAATAAATCAGGATGTCACTTATCATTTCTACAATTTAAATCAGTTCAATAAAGTACTTGCAACTAATTCATACATTTTTGCCCTGTCTTTAATTTTTTGAAAGTAAACAACTAGTTTTAAAAAGTGTAAATTGAAAGTTTTGACTTACGTTCTGGCAAATGTATGTTTGTTTAGCCATTACATTTTTAAAATACGTCCTCTTAGTTTTTGAGGAATTACTTTACAAATACCAATTCTTTTATGTCGATCTCTCAACTTTCAATATAAATTGTTCCTTTTTCTCTATTAAATTAGATTGATTAGCTGGTCAATTGCTTGATCTGTTCGGTTTTTTAATAAACGATTGCATTTATGTTACGTAAAGCCTATAAATGTTGTGGGTAGCACAATATTGTGGACGCATTAACTTGATAAAATTGGTAAAACAAGCTGTAAGCGCCCTCTGCTGGACAAGACAAAGAAGTTGGATTTAAACCAATTCTCATTCCATTCATTCCACATTCATTCCACATTCATTCCATATCTCTTTAGTTGAGAGCGACAATGTATATATTGATCATATCGAAAATTCCCTTTACATGTCAGGAATTCTTACATATGTGGAGACTATAAACTTTCGTATGTTCAAAATAATTATGTAAAACGAGCTGACGTTTTTTTTCTATAAACTTGGTTTAGTCATCTCTCAAAAACATTACAACAAGTCTGGAAACATGAAATCTCACACCTTGTGGAAAACTGACGACGATATAAATAAAGTGTGGCTTTACCGGTCATTTTTTATCATAATAAACAGAAGGTGGAAGATGTGGCCGCCCCCTCACATCCTCTGGCGCTGGGGCCGAGTGTTGCGTAAAAGATGGAACCGAGGAGTGGCAGGATGAGTTTAAAAAGCCTTGCTCAAAAACCTTTACGCATCACAACTTCTTCAGTTTCTTAAACTGCATAGTTACTTTGCGTACTGTCGAGATGCGTTGCGCACTTTCTAACCTGCCCATGCTGCACTCCTCCATCCTTGCTCTGTGGCTCACAGTTCTCCATGGATTCAGATCTGCGGATAGTGCTCCCAATCCTTCTCCTCTCCTGGGCTCCAACTGGGGGAACCCTCGAAGATTCATTCACCTTCAGACCACTTCTGACTTGAACAACTTCTACTTGGAGATCAGCTCGAACGGACACGTGCGCAAAACTCCACACCGGGGCTCCTACAGTGAGTACAAGTTTTTTTTATTGTTACAGATATATATGAGATAAAAACACTTAAAATATTTAATCCCAAAGCCATTTAAAATAACCAATTTATTAGCCTATCAAATGATTAAATGGTTTTTGTTTTTTCAACAGGTGTCATTTTATTAAAAGCAGAGACCAGAGACCGTCTGGCAATATTTGGGGTGAAAAGTAACAGTTTTTTGTGTATGGACGCCGGAGGGACTCTTTTCACATCTGTAAGTAGGCCATTTGTTTTAAACAAACAAATGTTTTCTTAAGCAGCAATTTGGGTTGACACTTTTTATTGTCAAAATCAATAATACAGCATATACATAATATAGAAAACCCATTAGTAATATCATGCACCTATCGTTAGGTTTTCAGCACTTAGGCTACCTTAAATAATTTTATGTTTCTTCTTCACAGACGGTTTGTAACAAGGATGACTGTCTTTTTCACCACAAACTATTGGAAAACAACCGCGACGTTTACTATTCCATCAAGAACAAAATACTTCTTAACTTAGATGGGGCGAAGCAGGTGTACACAGCCGGGCAAAATCTCCCTCAGTCTGCTCTCTTTTTATCAGAGAAGAACACCGTTCCATTGGAGCGTCTGCAGCACAGGGAGAGGAGAAACCGACAGGTGAACCCATCAGACCCGCTGAATGCGCTTCGGCGCGGCGAGGGCTCAGACTCCAGAGCGGTCCAGGAGGACGATGGAGACTTTGATTTTGAGCCATCGGAAGGTCACAACATCTCGAGAGAAACCCTTGTTTCCCCTGCAGATGATGACCCTTGGGACCTTCTTCAGGACATAAGTGCCAGCAGCCCTCGGATCTCAGGAATTGTCGGATGAAAGTAGGCTATATACATGCTCCATGGAGTGATCCGACGCTGCTTTGCGCAAGAGAGCAAAACGATGTAGTGGCACAAATATTTTCAGAAATCTGTTCAGAAAACTTTTTTAAATTTCCTAAACCTGAAGAACTTAACCCATGCATATTAGAGTGAGCATTTTCAAATAGGGACTACATATTTAAAAAGATTAAGATTCTCTTAATCGTGGATGTCAAAATTTCCAATAGGGCCACTGCAGCCTTAATACAACACACATGAATCATGTAATCAGCGTCTTCAGGGACACATTCGATTACCACCAGGTGTATTGGAACAGATTGACAGCTATAAGATATATGTAATAGTGTTTTAGATTATTTATTTTTTACCTGCCATCCTGAATTTGTGTCTGGTGCTGGACACCACGTGTGGACAACAACTGTCAACCAGAAAAAAGTATTTATTTATTTAATGACATAAATTTCTGTTTATGGTATTTATATAGATGCTTTAAGTGTTAGATGTGCAGGACAAGTTCATATTATTCTATGATTAAATAATAAAAGTTTGTTTATTGTTTAAAGAAAAAGTGTTCTTATATTTGTTTGAATAAATTCATTTTGGTATATTTCCACACAAAATTGTACAATTTGTATTTGGCCTGCAGCTGAACTGGAAACTCGTGAAGGTTTGGTTTAACATTGACTTTCTAATCTCACGTTTTCTGTCATTAGAGGTGAATAATGAACCCTTAGAATCAATCAGCAACATTAATCTGCAGGTCTCACTAAACTTTTCCACATTCTGGTTATTTTTGGAGTAGTTAGGGTGACAAGGTGACCTGCAAGGTGACCTGCTTATAGGCTATAAAAGCTCTGACGTTAACAGAAACAGAGCATTTTGTTTATTTAAAAGCAGTTTGTTACATTTTATAGTAGGCCTATCTTGGCACAATTTAAAAGGCATGACATAAATGAGCTTTTTTTGGTAAACTTTATTCTTTTGGTATTTTATAAAAGTATGAGAAAGATGAAGAGCAGAACAGAGGACTAAAAAGTGTGGATTTAACATCGGAACATTTTAAATAAAACATAAAAAATTATTAGGCTACATAATAAAATATAAGTAGGTACAAACAGTTAAAACATTTATATCGCAAATATGAGACAATAACATATCAATAAAAAATGAAATTCGAGTAATAGAATTCGAGGGAAAAAAACATAGTGTTTCATTTTAATAGAATCTTTAAATAAACTTTCGTAAAAATTTCATAATATTGTTATTATGGTGTTTAAGACAAATGAAAAGCATTGTAATGTTAAGAAAACAAATAAAAACATTTAGTGTGACGTACCAATAGCAGTTCGCATGACATCTGGTGCGTAACGCTTTCCGCAGATTCGACGTTTTGATAAAAAGTCCTAAAATAATTATTGGCGACAGAGTTTTTCTTTAAGCTTCAATTTTTATTACAAATATTAATTGTATTGTACAATTATTAATATTTGATTTAGACAACCCACATTCTGTTAAAATATAGACACAATGTTACATGCGCTTTCGACGAACCGTAAACCTCTGTATTCAGATGACTTCCTTCGGTTTGTTTTCAGGCGGGTTGAATGAATGTGCAGCTGCGCGCGGCATAACATGCCACTCTGATGTATATAATTTTATAATGTAAAATTACATGCACACATGTTAGATTTGATGGTTCTGGAGCACAGCGAACTTGAGTTACATGAAGAGAAATAATGCAGTAGCTATCCGTGCGTGTTTGTGTGATCATAGCGCGTAAAGTGTTTTCTCTTTGATCTGCAGAATGGATCGACCGGCCAGGTCCGTAAGTTTTATAAAGTTATACAAAGTACGTCATATTTTTTTATAGCAATATAAATTACAGGTGAGAGCTGATGTCACTTTACACATCCGCATGTTGTTTGTTGACTGAATGACGTCAGTTTGTTAGGTGATGTTTTGGCAGGTAATTGTCTCGTTAACAATGTTTTTACCTTGTTAGAAACAGAATATCGGTTAACTACTCAGACTTCCAAGACAATGACGGTGAGATCTGATTTAATTTCTGGATAGCTGTAACGTTAACTTAGACATGAGAAGTTGCTTTTTGAATTCTTTAGTGACCTTAATGTATAATTAAAAGTTTGCACAAACATATGATAACCTGAAAGTATTTCTAATTATTTTTTATGATTTATGTGGTAGATGAGGATTTTGCTGCTGTGAAACCTCCTTCCAAAAAATCTCGAACAGCCTCCAAAGACCCTGATTCTGAGAGAAACCCAACAACTTCAAGTGTAGTTGTTGATCTCACCAGTTCAGGACAACGGAAGAGGTCACAAAAAACTTTTTTATTTTTTACTAGTTTTTTATTACTAACATTTAGGACTCATTAGCTTCAGCAATGTTTCCATAATGCACAAGAGCATTATAGAAACTGATTACAATTATTTAAATGCACCATTGACTAGTTAATCTGGATATTTTTACAGGGTGTCCCTAGAGGATAAACTTTATGAAAGAGATCTAGAGGCGGCGTTAACGCTGTCATTGCTGGACCCTTCAGTAACAGGAGGAGAACTTGTCATTAAAGCAGGTCTGGTCGAATTCTCATATGCGCTATTATAGAGTTCTTGCACCTCAGAAACTCTGTGAAAAACGATTTTGTTATTAAGTTTTTATTCGTCTCTGTACTTTGCAGAGGCTCTCGACGGGACTGAAGCTCCACCTCCTGTTCTTTCACACTGCAATGAAGCTAACCGCCATTTAGGTGACGATTAGTCATTTTCTGTTTTGTTAACTAAATATTTCTTGATGTGGATGTTTGTGTCTTTTGCAGATATTTGGTATGATTCTGAACAAATCTATGTTGTTATATTTGAACCTTAACAAATAATTGATCTTTGTAGATGAGCAGCATCTTCGACCAGATTCTCCTCCTGTGCTGTCTAACTGCAGCGTTGATGGCAACAGTTTAGGTAATGCTAGATTTACTTTTAGTCTTAAGGCACAGTTTTTCCTCAATACTGACTATTGGAAATTAAAATTATGTCCATATTTTAAGGGCTGAATCTGATCATCAATATGAAGACCTCCCCTCCCAGTGTTTCTAAACAGAAGAAGGTGTCGGAGCAGGAGAGGAATACGCTGAAGGAGAAGAACAGTGAAGATGAAGACTATCAGCCACAAAACACACCAGGTTTTCTAAGCACCAAATAACTGGACTGGACCATCATTTCAGTTAATACTACTGTATATTACTACTGATTTAGAGCAAACTGAGAATGTTTGTTGTGTGAATGTATGTTCCTGTTGCAGATTCTGAAAGTGATGCTAACTTTACCGAAGAGGAAAAAAGCGAGGATGAGACGTTCACAGTGACGAGAAAGAAGAATGTGAAGAAGTTGGGACAAAAAATAGAAAAAAAGACCCCACAGACTGCAAAGCAGAAAAAGGAGAAGGAAGAGAAAACGCCAGCAAAAGCCTCCAAAGTTAAAAACCCG
Organism: Oreonectes daqikongensis; assembly: GCA_026939265.1. Classification (NCBI taxonomy): domain Eukaryota; kingdom Metazoa; phylum Chordata; class Actinopteri; order Cypriniformes; family Nemacheilidae; genus Oreonectes; species Oreonectes daqikongensis. The sequence continues at coordinate 445,648 of JAOTQM010000449.1, read as the reverse complement.
GGTACCTTTAGTTTTCACTGACAATACTGGACATTAGAGCATGATGTTTTACAGTTGGTCGGCAACTGTCTTCTAACACTTGCCCTTCTCTCTTTGACAGCCTCCACCCCAATAATCAATCGGAGTCCAGCTGCTTCCGCGTCTGTGCTGAAGACACCCACAACTCCACCTCTCTCTAAACCAGCACTCAACTCCAGTCCTGCAGGGGGCAGAGTGCAAAAGTGGATTCCTCCTGGTGAGACTGAAGCTTTGTTAGCAGTGTGGTGCTCTCTGATCAACAAAAAATAAAGGTTTGCTTTTGTACAGTAGGTAATTTATTTTTAATCTCCAGGTCTGGTTGGCAGGAGTCCCAGTGCATCCCAGAATGCACCTGTCAAGTCTCCAGGGCAGGGCCTGCGGTTAGGACTTTCTCGTTTGGCTCGAGTCAAACCTTTGCACCCAAATGGCGCTGCTCATTGAACATACTGCTTTAAAAGACGTGTTTTTGGAAAACAGAAGTTTGAGGATTTTTAGCTCATGAAAACCCAGTGGGAAAAAGTCATTTTGAAAATATTTATAATATTCAAAATAATTTTAACAAAATCTTTTTATAGACCTTTCATTCATTTCTGTATTTGTTGTAGTTTTAATATTTACATTTTTTTTGTTTTTTCTTTCAGCTTTGTGAAAATGCACTTTTGGCAACCATTAAAATCATGCAACATGCAAACATCTTCATAGACTTACAGTTTATTTTCTTAGTATGCCTTTGGATGTCTTTGTTTACTTGTTTACTAAAATAGAAACGAATTGATGGGGAAGCTATGAGTATGTCTCAGAATATTAAATAACTTGTGTTGTAACCTCACATTGACGGTTCATTTAAATATCAGATCTATGTCATGAGCCAAAATTAAAGTAATGCCCTTTCGGGTATATGCATACATACATTTTGCTCAAATTAGAAATGAAAGAATTTACTGGGAGTAAAGACTTGTAGGTCATGCTTGGGTGATGTGTCCCTCTAGTGGCCAGAGGTGTATATATATATATATATATATATATATATAATCTACACATTTCAAAAATGCTCTTTAAATGAACTGGGAAAATGTCCATGTATGAGCCAGTTATGGGTTGCAACAACCCAGCATTTTTAAAGAGTGTACTGTACAGGTCACATGCCACACAATCTTTGTTTTTCCCAGATCTGTGTCAACATTAAGCCTGTTTATATTGTGTGTACTACAAATTTACTCAAGGAAGAATTTTACATCCTGGTACCTGCGGTTTAATTTTGCATATGTGAACTTAACATATGAACATATAATAACAGTCATCTTTAGCCTGACGCCAGACCTCCAGCATATTGTGCTAAAAAACAATAAACCTGTTTGTTTTTATGCTTTGGTGCTGTGATGGTAGCTCCTTTAACTGAATAAAACAATAAAAACAGAAAATGTGTTTTACATTAGTACACATTGATAGATCTGATAGATTATACTATCTTGTTATGATCCAAATGATACCATCTTGTTACCGTGAAGCCAAACGTGGTAGATCTAACCATCCAGACTTAAATGTCTACTATCAGAGATGAAGAGGGAAAAACAGCAGGCAGGAGACGAAGTTGATGTTATAATAAAATGAGGCAAGTTTATTAGAGAAAATCATAGTTGCGTTAGGATGTTCATATAGCTACTTTAGGTGCGAACTCCCACTAACTCCGTCTAGCCCATTCTAACTTCGTCTGACTAGAAACAGATTCATCAGGTGTTATTATACCAGCATAGACAGTGGAAAATTACTGCTTCACAACATTCAGTCTCGTGACATTATTATGAACCTTGAGAATGAGACCATTGGAACTCATATCTACTTGTGAAGACAATACAAATGCAGCATCCAACGTAAATGAAAGGACAGCAATAAAGAACAGAAAAAGTAGGTAAAATATATAACTAATAACTATATCAAAATAGTAAAGAATAATAATAAGAATAGAAAATAAGAACAACACAAAATATATGTCTGTACTCTCAAGTCAGAATTTCATCATCTTAAGAAAGTACACACAGACACAGTGGTTGCTTTTAAGAAATATAGATCGTAGGATCTATCAACATAGAGCGGGTGAATGTTTTCTTTTGAAAGATTGACAAAGCCTCACCCAGCCTCACTCGATCATAAGCTACCAGGATTCAATGTCCTGGTCTCCTCCCTAAAAATAATTTGTTAATATAACACCAGTAATCAAATTGTGCAATGCATGTTTATTTATATTTAAATACAGAGTCAGCCTTGCAGACATGGATATATTTGCAAACATGAGTTCACAAAAGCTATGTGTACAGCAGGGTCGATCATTGCCGGTGGAGGACGAGGCTCTCCCTGCTCCACAGCATTACAGTGAACTGTTTAGTTCATGATGAGAATAAGCTGTTTGAGGAGTTTGTTTCCAGCGCTTGCTGTCGCCGCAGTGTTTCTCTATGTGAGCTCTGTCAAACGAAAATTCCAAACCCAAGAGAAGCAGCTTTATCAAGCCCAGCAGAACCTCTCACTACACAATGCACGTCTCCTCAACAAACTGGAGAAGCTGGAGGCTCAGGTACATGACATCGGTGAGTTGCTAATGTACGTTTAGTGAATCAATTTGGGATTTGTTCAAAGGGTTGTTCACTTTCCAAACAGTCAAATTCTGCTTTGAGCACAATAGCATATTGATGTCATTTTCAAGTAACTAATAATGTAGAGTAATTTTAAAAGCAGTAGTGGCCGTATTGTAAATTATATGCTTTCAATGGCCCTTCCGGTCATCAACATAAAAACAGTATGGAATTATACTCTTTTTTTTTTTGTAGAATTCCTTTTATATAGAAAAGGTATTGAAAGCTCATGGGATATAAAGCATACAATTACTAAAGTTTTAACAGTTGTTAATATTTTGTTGATCCACACTTAATATTGTTGCCATTCACCTTGACATTGACTTTTTGTGCATGTGCTATTTTTTTGCCAAGCCTTCATATTCTACACAACACACACACTACATTTTAAAAACATCTTTTAATATATAAAAATGGCAACTTCTCGAAAGACCTACACAAGTTGTTGACTTATTAATGGTTTTGTTTAATTGGAGTTTAGCTAGGGTAGAAAATGACAAGAAACATGTTGGTTACTATAATCATGTAAAGTGATTTTAAAAACATGAAAATCGTTGCAGAGGAGAGAAACCGTAACATAATAGCAGAGAAGAAACCAGTGGAGAAGCTGTTTCCAAACTCACGTCTTTTCCAGAAATGGACTGTTGAACTTTCTGAAGAAGATCAGAGGAAGGCTGAAGATCTCTTTCAGAAATACGGTTATAATGTCTTTCTTAGCGATCAGATCCCTCTGGACAGAGAGCTGCCGGAGACTCGAGACCACAGGTGTGTTTAAGCGGTTTAGATGAGTGAAAACTTAATACTTGCCATGTATTTTTAATCTTGCATTGCTTTTGTTACTTTGCAGATGTATTGGACGTGAATATCCCCAGAATCTGCCCACCATCAGTGTGATTTTGATTTATCTGGATGAGGCTCTGTCTGTCATTCAAAGAGCCGTTTGTAGCATCATCAACAGAACTCCAGCGCACCTGCTGAAAGAGATCATACTGGTGGATGACCACAGCCAAAATGGTTTGTTTCTTTTATAATCTAACAGGCTCTCCAAGCCCTTATGCTGCACACGTGTGTTAAATCTGTTAATGGTTGCTGCAGGATGTGAAAGGATTGCTGTCAGAGTTGTTACATTTGTATATCCTGCCTGTCAGTTGTATTTGCAAAAGCTTCTTTGTTTGCTGATGGATGTTCTTTGTTTGCTTTCACCTTCTCAACACAGTGAAAGTAAAACGTCAAGTGAAAATTTTGATGAATTCATTCATTTTGATGTGTCCTCTACAGAAGATCTGAAGACAAAGATTAATGATTTTGTCAGCTCTATTAACCAAAAGCATCAAAACTTGATGAAACTGGTGACACATTCAGAGCAAAGAGGCCTCACCCAGGCCAGAATCTCAGGATGGAAGGTTGCCACCGCGGATGTAGTGGCCATTTTGGATGCCCACATTGAAGTCCATGTCAAATGGTGTGGAACTTGCTTCATTACCATTACATTTTTAGCATACAAACCTTTGTTGGTTAATATAGGCAATATTGTGATATATAAAGTGTGCTTGGTTTGTACATAGGGCGGAGCCTTTGCTTGCTTGTATCCAGTCTGACCGTACGCTGGTCCTGAGCCCCGTGTTCGACAAAGTGAATTTTGACGATTTGCAAATAACAAATTATCCTGCTAGCGCTCATGGCTTCGACTGGGCTCTCTGGTGCATGTATGAAACATTCCCACAGAAGTGGTATGATCAAAATGACCCTTCACAGCCAGGAAAGTGAGTGTTTGTACTTGTTTTAATATTCCAATATTGTATTGAGATTGTATTCCGAGCCCTTTTCTCTCTGTCTGATCTCCAGGAGTCCGTCTGTAATGGGCATTCTCGTGGCTGATCGTCTGTTCTTTGGTGAGATTGGAACTCTGGATGAAGGGATGCAGGTGTATGGAGGAGAGAATGTTGAATTAGGAATACGGGTAAACCTCATGCAACCGAATGCACAAACTTTAAAACACTTATGCAAGGTTGCATAGGATGTAGTTTTATGTCAATGTAATGTGTTTAAACAGAATAGTTTTATTATTATTGTTTTTGTTTTGTGTTGGTTTGGCACAGGTGTGGCTTTGTGGAGGAAGTATAGAGGTTGTGCCATGCTCCAAAGTCGCGCACATTGAAAGGGCACACAAACCTTACATGCTTGACCTTAGAATTACAATGAAGAGAAATGCCCTCAGAGTGGCAGAAGTGTGGATGGATGAATACAAGACAAACGTAAACATTGCCTGGAATCTTCCCATGAAGGTATGATGAGTATCTTTATGCAAGAAACAGAAGAATGACTTTTATTTACTTCATGTTGTTCTTGAGTTCCCTGAAATGAACCACAACGTGTTAATAGAAGTGATGCAAATGTAAACAGATGCTGCAAATGATCCATATCTCTGTTTCTATCAGGACCATGGGATAGACATTGGAGATGTATCCGAACGAAAGAAATTGAGAGAGAGGCTGAATTGCAAACCATTCAAATGGTATCTGGAAAATGTCTATCCTAAGTTAAAGCTCATAGATGATATACTTGGTTATGGAGTGGTGAGTGAAATGAGCTTAACTGTACAGTTAAATATACATACAAATATTTCATGTAATATAACTAGAATCTCTCATTGCTAGCTGAAAAATGATCTGCAAAAAAGTTTGTGTTTGGATCAGGGGCCACTTGATAAAAACACTCCCATTTTATATCCATGTCATTACTCATATTCACAGGTAATTCATTTTATATCATATTTAGCCTCAACTTAGTCTTCTCATTGACTGTATTATTGAAGGATATTTAATGAACTTTAGTTTCACCTTACACAGGTATTTAAATATACAGCTAGTGGGGAGATATTTATTGGTCCCCTCGAGTCTCATACACAGAAGCAAACACGCTGTCTCACAGATCCGGGCTCGGGGAGAGTCCCGACATTGAAGTTGTGCTTAGAGGCTAAAAAGCTTAAAGAACACATATATTGGGACTTCAAACAGGTAAACAAATCATGACACCTTAAACCTTGTTTACATAAATCAATTATGGTGAATCCCATGGTGCATCCAAACTAAAGGATGCATTAAAACAAAATCTTCTGTTGTGTTTCTGTGTTTTTCAGGGACAGGCTATACAGAACAAAGACACCAAAAGCTGTCTAGAGCTTAAAGTCAATCATAATGGAGAGTATGAACTCTTTATTGGTGAATGCAGCCGCCAGCACTGGACTATACAGTATTTAATTCAGGACTTTTAAAACACAGGAGGTCAAGTGATGTAATGTAAATGATGCTGCCATGAAGCCAGAGCTCTTTCTGTAAACACCAACACGGGTGAAAAACAAACGTTAATGCAGAGATGCAGAAAACAACACTACAGAAAACTACAGTTGTGTTAATAAAAAATGGACATCAATAAAAAAGTATTTTTCTACCTTAATTTGAATAACATGTTCTGAAATACTTGATTCTGATTGACCAATCGCATGCTGTGGTCAAATATTTTTGCTGTCAGTGGTTCTCAATTTGTTTTGAGTAGGCTATGGGGACCCCATAACATCTCAAACCATCCTCATGGACCCCAGCTCCTGCAACCACTCATATCTTGTTCTTATCCCCCCCCCCCCCACAACAATTATCACTGAATTGAGATTGAGCTCAAGGTAAAATTGCTTTTAATTTAGGCGACTTTTAGCGTTAGTAATCCCTAGATCTTTAAATACATTTTCTGGTTTTAGTATTTATGTTATCAGTATACGACAAAACATGTTGCCTATGATAACGATCTAAGCGCCTGGACCAAAAGGGTTGTCCATATGAGTCACATGTGTTTTGGGAATAAAGTGCAGTAAACCAATTAGAGTCTCATCTCCCATTACCTTTAATATATGTATAACTGTATAGTATGAGCTATCAGAACAGACGAAAAGTCTTAAGAGGTGTGAATAAGATATGAATAGAAGAGGTAGCCTATAGCAAATAATCGCAAAATGTATTGTTTGCTAAGCAGTCGTGCAACGTTGCAAGATTTATAACTTATAAACGATTATCTAAGGGTCGTTATTTCATTTTAATATGTTAATAATACGTGGGTCTATAGCGACTCCCCTGCAGCCTCTACAGTTTATTCCACGGACACCCTACAATTACGCCACGGCCCACTAGGGGTCCGCGTTTCCCCGGCTTAGAAACCCTGTTGCCAAAGGTTACACATCCACTTTATATTAGCGCTAGAGTCCTGTCCTCTCTTTGTCAGGTTACATTGGCTCCCTATAGTCGCTCGCATCAAATTCTGCTCCTGGCCTTCAAAACCACCACTGGTTAGACACCCCCCTTACAGACTTATGTAGCCTACCCGCTATAGGTCCTGTTTGCACAGGCTGTTTTGCACTATTTGCCCGACCGGGGGGCTCTAGAATTTAGTTTTTGTATTTATTATCACTTTAAATGTAATCATTCTGCATAATTTATTTAATACTCCATATAGGAATTTATGGTTCGTGTAATATGTAATAGGCTACCTGTGTTTCTCTTCCCTAGCCTATATGTGTGCTACTGTGTGTGCGCGCGCGCGTTCGTGCGTCCATGTCAGTGTGTGTGTTTTGTGTATGTGTGCATGTGGGGGTGTAGGCTATGCACTTGTGTGTCTGTGTTTTGTGCGTGAGTGTGTGTGTGTTCGGTGAGTGTGTGTTGTGTGCCTGTGTTTTCTTGCATGTGCGCGTGATAGTTGTTGCATGTGTTTGTGTGTGTGGCATATATTCTTTAAATGTTTTGCGTGGTATATGTGAAATGGGGGTGTATTTATTCAATTTAATAATTGATTTACTTATCAAATTACTTATTTAAGTTAAACATCACTTTCCATAAGTGACAAAATTATTTTTTATCCAAATGCGGTTTTATGGACAATTAAAGAAAAGAAAAGAACAGGAGACCGCGGTCGAGAACGTTGTGTGAACTTATTTGCATTTGAGAATGTACATTTTAAAACATAAATCAGACATCATCACAGAAAAGATTTTCCCAGGTTGTTTCTAATAATGTTGTGTAGAATGCATTGGTGCAACATGTATAGTGAGGACATCTATTAATAGGAAGAATAGCCAATAATAGCAGTTTACTGTCAATAGCATTGTTCAATAACATTCCATTGCCATAATGAGGTCCTGGAAAGCTGCTTTGAAACAATGCAATATTGTAAAAAGCGCTTTATAAATAAAAGTGAATTGAACTGAATATTCATTGTTTACAATGGGAAGTGTGAATGGGCCTGTTATTATATTATGTTGAACATACAACACAGCTGTTGTGCTACAATATATAATTTTCTGTTAAAAATATATACGGTTATAGCGTTACTGATTCAATAAGGTGTTAATGCGACCTGTCTCTCATAACTTTGTTGGCCTATGTTGCGCTTGTTATTACATCACATGTCAAATCTCTGACCCACACTTCAGTACAGGTGGTAGATATGCACCTCAAACGTAAGTTGCCACCCGCCATTAAAAAGGAAAAGAAGAATTATGTCAAATGATCACATCAATATGGCGGATGACGTCCAGATTGCATTCATACTACACCCGTTCAGGCAAAACAGTAGGCTACGTACCCTTTTAGCCCCCACGTTAAGTAAATACTTCCTGATATTAAGACTATACTTCTATTCCATTACAGTCCTTCACATTCACTATACGCTCTCAAGACTCTGGCCAGCTGATAATAGCTGGAATTTCAAAATCAAGTGCTGGTGCCTTTTTATATCTAGCACCAAAACTCTGGAATAGTCTTCCAAGTGCTGTACGGGAGGCAGACACACTCTGTCAATTCAAATCTAGATTAAAAACGCATCTCTTTACCCTAGCATACCCTAGCATCAATCCATGTCAATGTTTGAAGCTCAAAGTTTTAGTCTCTCTTAAGTATAGTGTGTATATAATATATAATAAACAAACAATTACATAATGAAGTTATATAATAAGATAATCTTTTGAGTTGGGTCCATAGTTGAGTAAACTAAAAAGTTTGAGTGTTGCTTATTTATTGTAAGTTGGTTCAACTATTTTTTAGTTGAGAGTCATGTGACATTCTCAACCCGAGTAGTATTATAATATATAGTATTAACACAATAAAATGCATTGCAGTTGCAAATATGTGAGAGCGACTGCAATTGCAGCCCAATCTCATGAAATGCGTATAAATAACATGCAGGTAGCCTACGTTACATTGCAATTTTACGTGTATATATTCGCCAATGTTTGCGTGCATATGATACGCCAATTGTAGCGAGCATACATATTCTACGGCAATTTGTCTTATTAACCTGTCCCCTAACCCAAAACCTAAACCTAATGTTAGCATGTGTGGATATTACAACCTTGCCCCAAACCCAAAGGTAATAACCCAATAACCTAACGTTATTACTTGAATTATTTCAGGGTTTCCTATTCATGTATTTTTCAAAATGCTCTTCACCGAAGCATGCAAAGATTGGCGTATATAGGTAAAATTGCTATTTGGCATGACGGTTTTTCACCTGCATGTTATTAATAGGGTGAAGTCAGCTAAAATGAGCTAAATAAGGTTGTAGTATCATATCTCTTAAATTTTTTACAGCCAATCACAATAAATGATCTTACATTGTTACTTCAACACTTGTTGACATGCAACAATAGTTCTGATTGGAGTCTTTTAAGGGGGGCAGGGCAGAGTGTTACATGAAGCTTGTCAGAGAAATTGTGAGGTAAGTGAGTCTGACATAGTACATTTAATTCATCACTCATAAGGGTACTAAAGCAATTCTAAGTAAGCTTACCAACAAAACAAAGGTTTATGAACAATGTTTTGACATGCCACACACACACACACACACACACACACACACACACACACACACACACACACACACACACACACACACACACACACACACACACACACACACACACACACACACACACACACACACACACACACACACACACACACACACGCACTTTTACACAGAAATTGAGGGTGAAAATAGGTTTATAGGTCTAGATATGTATCCATACAAAATCTTAACAATGTTTAAAAATATATATATATGTTTGCATTGCAGACAGTATGTCAATATTAAAATATTAGACAATATAAAAATATTTCACAAGCATACACACATACATGCACACATAAGACACCAATGCACAGAAACACACACCTATACAACACGATCAGTTTAATTGCATTTTGTAATGGAATATTTGTTAAACTTTCTGTTTAATGAAATACAAATAAAATAAAATGATTTCAGCAAAATTGAGCCAAGTGTTGTTTTTTTTTTTATATTGGCCCAATTTACCTGAATGTTGTGCTGTGGCTCAAGAAGGTACCTGCTGGTACTCTCATAATTTTAAAATAATTATACTTTTTCACATTTAATATATATATATATATATATTCAAGAGACCCATGTGAATTTATGAAAATATCATTAGATCTCATGCATAGCTTATTTGATGGCTCCATAAAGTCATTTACCAAAATGTGGCCCTACAGCTTAGCATGGGCAATGTTTTTATTGGAGCGAAGCAGCATGTTTGAGATGTGCAGAATGCTGCACTTGAAATACTAGTTGAGGTCCCTATTACATAAAGAAACCACACCTATAGTAGTTTGATCTAAATTGAATGATATCAGTTTATTGTGTAACTTTAGGTGAGGGTTACGTTTAGTTCATGATGAGACTAAACCATTTGAGGAGTTTGTTTTCAGCGCTGGCTGTCGCCGCAGTGTTTCTCTATGTGAGCTCTGTCAAACAGAAAATTCTAAATCAAGAGAATCTGTTTTATCAAGCCCAGCAGAACTTCTCACTAAACAATGCACTTCTCCTCACGAAACTGGAGAAACTGGAGGCTCACGTACACGCCATGGGTGAGTTAGTAATTTACTAATGTTTAGTGAACAAATTTGTACATTTTATGTGGTTCATGTTCCATTCATGTGCCATAAATCTTGGGTTGTTTCAATACATGATAATTATGGGTACACAGCCCGATCTCATGAAATGTGTATAAATGACACGCAGGTGCAAAACCGTCAAATAAGTACACCAAATTGCAATTTTACATGCATATGATACACCAATTTTAGCGTGCATAACCCAAAACCTAATGTTAGCATGTGTGCATATTTCAACCTTTCCCCAAACCCTAACGTTATTATAGCCTACTTGAATTATTTCAGTGAATTTCAAAAAAATGTTTTATCCAACTAGAGGTTAAAACATCCCAGCATTTTTTCTAGCATCTATAGTTTTTTGGCCTCGGTACACTTTTATTTGGAAAAAAAGTGACTGTTTTGTATGCTGTTTTTGATAATATATAATAACTAAAAGGGTTACACTGTTTGCTTAAAAGGCTGAATAGTGTAATGTGTAATGTGAATACAATTAACCCACTATATAATATGGGTTAATTTTATAAATCTCTATTTTCAAGATATGAGTTTATTTGCAAAAACAGATTTTTTAAATTTGTTTTCATGTGTCAAAATAGACTTTTAAGAAGACCTTCACAAAGCTGTTGACTGGATTGTTTTAACCCATGCTTGGGTAAAATATTGACTTTTTATAGTTTGATTTAAACAAACACTTGAGTTTATATGATGTGAAATATGTTATTGGAATCTTTTATCAATTATAATGATTTTGACCACAAATAAAAATCTTTGCAGGAGAGAGAAACCTTGAAGTGAAAACAGAGATGCAATCAGTGGAACAACCGGAGGTTCGGGTTCATCCCATGGGTGAGTAAACAATACTAACCACTAAACTAACCACATTATGCGATACTCTCCAAACAACAAAATCTTGCTTTGAATTTCAATCCATGTTCATTAAAAAAAAAAATGTTTTTGATGCTGTTCACTTAAACAATTCATTTTAATTGAATGCCATTTATGAGAATTCACACTCATAAACAATTGCATCATGTTAAATTAACTTGAAATTTTAACCTTTTGGCTTAACTTAATGTTTTCATTTTAAAAGAACATGTTTCAATCAAGTTGCTAAAAAGACTCAAAGACATCCGTTTTGATTCATGTTCATTTTTCTTAATTTAAACATGTTAATTCAACACGATTTATATAAAAATATTGTCACAACTGCCAATTCCCAGCATGCTTTGCATTTTACTGAATAATGAGTGTAAATGTCGAAATAAAGTGTTATTTTATGCTTTTTTAATGAAGATGAAATAATTATGAGACTTATTAATGTTCAGTATTCTGTTGTGTTGGTATTAAAAAAATTGTTGTTCTGTTGGTGGTTTTAGGAGGTTACCATTGTGCTGAAGAGTAAAGCATTTGCGTAGGCTGAGAAGTGACACATTAAAAACTATTTTGATTGTTTCTTTGATCTGAAGGCATTATTGTTATTGTTTATGCCATGAACAGTATTTTCTAATCTCTGCTCTTTTTTGACTTTGTGTCATTGTACATTGTTTAATTTTTTATAAAAGCACTTGTTGCTTTATGGTAGAAATGATATTGACATATATTAATCTTGTTGGATTTACTTCGTTCATTCATGTTCCCATTATCCATTACATACATCAAGGATGCAAATTACATTAAATATATTACTTACTAGAGCTATGTTAAACTTTCATCAGGAGAGAAAACCCTTAAAGTGAAAACAGAAAAACAACCAGTAAAGAAAGCGGAGGCTCAGGGTACCACCATGGGTGAGTAACTAATACTATACACTAATGTCTTGTAAACAAATGTAGACATTTTTATGTGATATACTTTCCAAACAGTCAATTCATGTTTTGAACTTCAATCAATTGAGTAAATACGGATCTTTTATCAGTTTTTATGATTTTTAACACAATGAAAACAGGAGAGAGAAACCTCAAGGTGAAAGCAGAGAAGAAACCAGTGGAGAAGCTGTTTCCAAACTCGCCTCTTTTCCAGAAATGGACTGTTGAACTTTCTGAAGAAGATCAGAGGAAGGCTGAAGATCTCTTTCAGAAATACGGTTATAATGCCTTTCTTAGCGATCAGATCCCTCTGGACAGAGAGCTGCCGGAGACTCGAGACCACAGGTGTGTTTAAGCGGTTTAGATGAGTGAAAACTTAATACTTGCCATGTATTTTTAATCTTGCATTGCTTTTGTTACTTTGCAGATGTATTGGACGTGAATATCCCCAGAATCTGCCCACCATCAGTGTGATTTTGATTTATCTGGATGAGGCTCTGTCTGTCATTCAAAGAGCCGTTTGTAGCATCATCAACAGAACTCCAGCGCACCTGCTGAAAGAGATCATACTGGTGGATGACCACAGCCAAAATGGTTTGTTTCTTTTATAATCAAACAGACCCACCACACTACACCTGCTGATTATACAGTATAAAAAAAAAATACTTTGCCTAAGTTTAGTGTTTCCTCCATGTTCTCCACATCACATCCCTTTTGGCCATGCTGACCAGTAAAAGTACACCAAAGTCAGATGGTAATTATTCTTTGATGCGTATCCTCAACAGAAGATCTGAAGACAAAGCTGAATGACTTTGTCAGATCTGTTAACCAGAATCATACAAACTTGATGAAACTGGTGACACATTCAGAGCAAAGAGGCCTCACCCAGGCCAGAATCTCAGGATGGAAGGTTGCCACCGCGGATGTAGTGGCCATTTTGGATGCCCACATTGAAGTCCATGTCAAATGGTGTGGAAATGCTCATTATTATTTAATTTATTTTCCTCCACCTAAAAGATCATACAGTAGATATAGACAACATTAAGAATAAATAATATGGGAAATGTTCCTGGTTTAAACAGTATACACCCTCGTCCCCTTTTAGGGCGGAGCCATTGCTTGCTCGTATCCAGTCTGACCGTACCCTGGTCCTGAGCCCCGTGTTTGACAAAATCAATTTCTATGACTTGGAAGTAATAAAATATCATGCTAGCGCTCATGGCTTCGACTGGGCTCTCTGGTGCATGTATGTGGTATTCCCACATCAGTGGTATGTTCCGAATGACCCTTCACAGCCAGGAAAGTGAGTGTGTGTACTTGTTTTAATATTCCAATATTGTATTGAGATTGTATTCCGAGCCCTTTTCTCTCTGTCTGATCTCCAGGAGTCCGTCTGTAATGGGCATTCTCGTGGCTGATCGTCTGTTCTTTGGTGAGATTGGAACTTTGGATGAAGGGATGCAGGTGTATGGAGGAGAGAATGTTGAATTAGGAATACGGGTAAACCTCATGCAACCCAGCATACAGACTTACACTATAACATATTTAGAATAGAATATACTTGCACTATATTAGAAATAGAGAATATTCATTTAAATGTATGACTTGAACTTTTAACAGCATATCATTTGTTTCTTTTAATGGTCTGTCTTTTGACTTTTTGTGTTGGTGTGGCACAGGTGTGGCTTTGTGGAGGAAGTATAGAGATTGTGCCATGCTCAAAAATCACCCACCTTGAAAGGGCACACAAACCTTACATGCGTGACCTGAGAATTACAATGAAGAGAAATGCCCTCAGAGTGGCAGAAGTGTGGATGGATGAATACAAGACAAACGTAAACATTGCCTGGAATCTTCCCATAAAGGTACAAATAATGCATAATAATAGAGAATGTTACTCAAAAAAACTGTTCTCACTTGTTGTTATTGAGACCCCTAAAATTAATCACAAAGTGTAACTTTCGCTGTAGTTTAAATGGATGCAAGTGATCCAGTATGTACATCTCTGTTTCTATTAGGACCATGGGATAGACATTGGAGATGTATCAGAGCGAAAGAAATTGAGAGAGAGGCTGAATTGCAAACCATTCAAATGGTATCTGGAAAATGTCTATCCTAAGTTAAACCTTATGTATTATACACTTGGTTATGGAGTGGTGAGTGACATGAGCTCAAATGTACAGCAAAATATACATAAAAATATATATTTCAAACTGACTCAGAATCTCTAACGGACAGCTGCAAAATGATCTGCATGCAAGTTTATGTTTGGATCAGGGGCCTACTGATGGAAACACTCCCATTTTATATCCGTGTCATTACTTTTTGTCACAGGTAGTTCATTTTACTTCTTATCTGTTCTGGTCTTGTTGATTTTCTGTAGACACTTTATTTTTGAAGAATATTTAAGAAACTTTCACCTTACACAGGTGTTTAAATATACATCGGGTGGGGAAATATTTATTGGTTCCCTTGAGTCTCATGTACACAAACGGAACCGCTGTCTCAAGGATCCGGGCTCAGGGAGAGATCCAGAACTGCACGTGTGCTCCGACGGCAATAAGCTTGAAAAGCACATACATTGGGACTTTAAACAGGTAAACAAATCATAACAACCTGAAAGTTTTACATGTCAAAAATGGCCAGTATACCATGTTGCACTCAATCTAAACAATCTATATTGAAAAATATCTGTCTTTTTTAGGGACAGGCTATACAGAACAGAGACACCAAACGCTGTCTAGAGATCGGTGCCAACCAGAAAGGAGTGTTTGAACTCTTTATTGGTAACTGCAGCGGCCAGCACTGGAATATACAATATGTTGTTCAGGACTTTTAAAACGCAGGAGGTCAAGTGATTTAAAATAAATGTTTTAAGGGACAGTTTGTTAAAATTAAGATTTTTACATTTGAATAAATAAACTTTTTATTGATATATACTTTGTTAGGATAGGACAATATTTGGCCGAGATACAACTATTTAAAACTCTGGAATCTGAGGGTGCAAAAACTTCCCGAAGAGCGGCAGCAGCGAGTGAAGTTAGGCGTGTTTTTTGTTAGTGATTTTGCTGCATCCACTCACAAAAATAAAGTTTTGATATATTTACAGTAAGAAATGTTCAAAATATTTTCATGGAACATGATCCTAATGACGTTTGGCATAAAAGAAAAATCTATAATTTCCCCCCTATACAATGTATTTTTGGCTATTACTACAAATGTTCTCATGCTACTTAAAACCAGGATCACAAATATAGATTTAAAACATCCAAGGAGAACCTGGAGGTCTTCAAATGGGATGGGAAGATGGAGCATAACTTCGTCCCATTGACAGATAGACATGACACGCCTAATCCCACTCTGTAACTGCCCATTTGTGGACTTCATACTTGGATCCGAGTACTGGGATTGTGCAAATCACTAGAACTTTAAAACAAAGTTTGTTTTTTGACCAAAAATAATCTTGTAAAGTTAATTTATTCTACCAGGCCTCAGGAGTATTTGGAGGATACAAGTGCAAGTAACTGTACTTAAAGAAAACATGTAACTTTAAATTTATATTTATATAACTGAAGTGATAAGTTAAACAATAATTAATTAAAATGTAATTAAAAAACATCAATTTATGAATAGAATTTAATGCCAGTGCCCAGATTAGCACTGCATGTCTCTCACTTGTTGTCTCCCCTTTTGTTAGCTGTCCTGTGCTAAATTGTGGTCATATTGCATGATATTGTTCGGGTGTCTAGTCTAGTCCAGTCAAGCAAGTCTTCAGTGTTGTATCATTGTGTAGTGTGTATTTTCCCTCTCATGGGATTGTTGTTTTGTTTGAGTTTGCTTTGTGGTTGCCTGGGCTTTTCAGTATCTGTTTTGTTGAGTTCTAAGACTCTGATCAAAAAAGATCTTTTGTTTTTTTACTGTAGTCTGTACCTGGGTTCTCTTCTGCCTATAATGTGTCACCAACCATATACAGATGGCGCACATACATGGTATTTTCTTAATAGCCTTTCTTAAGGAGAAGAAAAATAAAAAGTACAACAGTAAACAATGGCATTCTGTCGTGCTTATGTAACCTTTTTCTTTTGCGGTTCTGCTTTGCGTAAAAAAGGGCAACTCAGACATCAGAATTCCACCTTACATTTGAAATACACCTGGAGTGCTCTTTTCTATCTAAAAATTAATGTTAATAATATTTTTATTTATATAACAAGTGTACAATTGAACTGTGCAGTGGTTCAGGTAAGAAATCGTGTATAATGAAATGTAGTCCAGGGCTTGTTTATTTTCAGGTAAATACAGTCAACCAGGCATGAAGGAATATTCGCAAACATTACATATGTGTAGCTTTTTGTTTAAAAAGCTATACGTACAGAAAGAGTGACCAATTATTACTGGACAGGAAAAACTCTCACAAATGTTTAGATCATGATGAGAATAAACCGTTTGAGAAGTTTGTTTCCAGCGCTTGCTGTCGCCGCAGTGTTTCTCTATGTGAGCTCTGTCAAATGGAAAATCCAAACCCAAGAGAAGAAGCTTTATCAAGCCCAGCAGAACCTCTCACTACACAATGCACTTCTCCTCAACAAAATGGAGAAACTGGAGGCTCAGATACATGACATCGGTGAGTTGCTAATGTACGTTTAGTGAATCAATTTGGGATTTGTTCAAAGTGAAACATTTTAGTAACTGTAACTACGTAAATCTTTCAATAATTATTAGAAGTTTGACCACAAATGAAAATCTTTGCAGGAGAGAGAAAAGTCAAGGTGAAGAAACCAGTGGAGAAGCTGTTTCCAAACTCACGTCTTTTCCAGAAATGGACTGTTGAACTTTCTGAAGAAGATCAGAGGAAGGCTGAAGATCTCTTTCAGAAATACGGTTATAATGTCTTTCTTAGCGATCAGATCCCTCTGGACAGAGAGCTGCCGGAGACTCGAGACCACAGGTGTGTTTAAGCGGTTTAGATGAGTGAAAACTTAATACTTGCCATGTATTTTTAATCTTGCATTGCTTTTGTTACTTTGCAGATGTATTGGACGTGAATATCCCCAGAATCTGCCCACCATCAGTGTGATTTTAATTTATCTGGATGAGGCTCTGTCTGTCATTCAAAGAGCCGTTTGTAGCATCATCAACAGAACTCCAGCGCACCTGCTGAAAGAGATCATACTGGTGGATGACCACAGCCAAAATGGTTTGTTTCTTTTATAATCTAACAGGCTCTCCAAGCCCTTATGCTGCACACGTGTGTTAAATCTTTTATTGGTTGCTGCAGGATGTGAATTGCTCTTCAGAGTTTGTACTTCCTGCTTGTCATCTTTTTTTGTGGTATTCTGTATTCATATTTACTGATGGATTAAGCAGAAAGTGAACAGTGAAAGTAAAACATGAGGTGGATATTTCAATGAATTAATCTTGGATTTGTGTCCTCTATCTGCGAAGATCTGAGGACACAGCTGAATGATTTTGTTAGACCCATTAACCAGATTCATTCAAACTTGGTGAGGATTGTGACACATTCAGATCACAAAGGCCTCACTCGAGCGAGAATCTCAGGATGGAAGGTTGCCACCGCGGATGTAGTGGCCATTTTGGATGCCCACATTGAAGTCCATGTCAAATGGTATGGAACTTTCTGGTTGACATTGTTTCATTTATCTCACTCCATCCTCTGCATTTTCAAATATTACAAAAACAAAAAGAATATTTTACACGGACGACATTAAGAATATGCGGTGCTTGGTTTCTTAATGATCATACACCCCATCCCCTTATAGGGCGGAGCCTTTGCTTGCTCGTATCCAGGCTGACCGCACGCTGGTTCTGAGCCCCGTGTTTGACAAAGTACATTTCTATGATTTGCAAGTATCGAATTATCATGCCACCGCTCAAGGATTTGACTGGGCTCTCTGGTGCACATATGACATGTTCCCACAGAAGTGGTACGATCAGAATGACCCCTCACAGCCGGGAAAGTAAGTGCGTGTATTTATTATTATTATTAAGAATATTCCATAATAGTTTTTAATATTCCAATCCACTGTATTGTATTGAGATTGTATTCCGAGCCCTTTTCTCTCTGTCTGATCTCCAGGAGTCCGTCTGTAATGGGCATTCTCGTGGCTGATCGTCTGTTCTTTGGTGAGATTGGAACTCTGGATGAAGGGATGCAGGTGTATGGAGGAGAGAATGTTGAATTAGGAATACGGGTAAACACTTTCATTACATTATTAAACACTTAGCACTATTCTAGAATCTAGATTATAAAAGATGAGATATGATAATAGAATGGTAGAATGCTACAGATGCTGTCTGTGATAACATTTATTAATTTTGGTTTCCACAAAACACGGGTTTGACTCTCTGTGTGTTGGTTTGGCACAGGTGTGGCTTTGTGGAGGAAGTATAGAGATTGTGCCATGCTCCAAAGTCGCGCACATTGAAAGGGCACACAAACCTTACGTGCATGACATTCTCAATACAATGAAGAGAAATGCCCTCAGAGTGGCAGAAGTGTGGATGGATGAATACAAGACAAACGTAAACATTGCCTGGAATCTTCCCATAAAGGTATGAATGAGTTAGTGAATGCCATTGATCTGTTTTCTGGAACTGTTGGGAGGAAGATGAACCTGTATCTGTCTATTTCACTGATTCTATCAGGACCATGGGATAGACATTGGAGATGTATCAGAACGAAAGAAATTGAGAGAGAGGCTGAAGTGCAAACCATTCAAATGGTATCTGGAAAATGTCTATCCTAAGTTAAAGCTCATAGATGCTATACTTGGTTATGGAGTGGTGAGTGACATGAGCTCAAATGTACAGTAACAAAAATGTAAATAAAATATGTCATTTAATATAACTAATTAAGAATCTCTCACGGACAGCTGAAAAATGATCTGCAAACAGGTGTATGTTTGGATCGGGGGCCGCTTGATAAAAACACTCCTATTTTATATATATGTCATTATTTATATTCACAGGTAACGTATTGCATTCTACTTAACTCTTCACATCTCAGTGACTGTAAAGTATTTTATGAATTTTAGTTTCATCTTACACAGGTGTTTCAGTATACAGCTAATGGTGAGATATATATCGGCACTCTTAGATCTCATACATACAGACAGACCCACTGTCTCAAGGATCCGGGATCAGGGAGAGTTCCAGAACTGACTTTGTGCTCAGACGCTAAAAAGCTCAAAGAGCATATATATTGGGACTTTAAACAGGTAAACAAATCATGACACCTTAAAATGTCAAAATGCCCAAAATACCATAGTCCTGATTTTTCTCTTTTTCAGGGACAGGCTATACAGAACAGAGACACCAGACGCTGTCTGGAGGTCATTGTCGATCAGAATGAAGAGTATGAACTCTTTATTGGTGAATGCAGCGGCCAGCACTGGTATATACAATATGTTATTCAAGACTTGCAGGAGGTCCAGTGATGCTTGTGTGGTGATGTAGCGCTATGTCCGTTTGGGGTCTGTGTGTCTCCTCCTCCGCTTTTTGTCACGATTTTGAATTCTCAGCTATGAATTTGTTCCACTTTTCCTGCCACACCATCATAGCTTTATCTTTTAGTTGTGATGACAAGGAACTGTACCTAACAGAGAAAGTCACCTTAAATTCATATTCTACACATGTGAAAATATTTTTCAAATAAAGTAAATAAATCTCTCACCTGATTGAATTCATCGCAAGCTCTTTTAGAGTTCCCAGATTAGCACTCAATCCTCCAATTCCCACGAAGACCTCATAGAAGTCATAGGAGAGACCTGTGGTCCCGAACAGGGTTGGATCATCAGAACTCACAACTATAGGATGACCATCTGACATCAAGACTCCAGCAGGGTGGTTTCTCAGGTCTGACACCAGTTTTAGTACCTGGAACCAACAACAGCTATGCATTTTAGTTTGCTTAACACAACTTTTCGAAAGTGACAAACTGTTGCATGTGTTTGTACCTGGTTGGAAATGGGGCACAACTCCACCGCCACCCCTCTTGTCCTGGAGAGCTCTTTGGCTAGGGGATGATGTACGAGTGCAAAACCATGTCCAATGCGGCTGGTGTTAAACAAGAGGGCGTCTACAACATTTCTGTCCACCTCTGTGCCATCTAAATCTAAAGACAGACTCTTGTGTCAAGCATTGTACAGTTCCTAATGCTGCTGTTCCAACAAATGACATTTATAAAGAAAGAGAAAAAGAATGACACTGACTGGTCTCTCCAGCATGGAAAAAGAAAGGAAGATTCTTCTTAAGCTCTGAAGGAAGTGACAAGGCCTGTCGAAAGTACCAGATAGATCCTCCAGTGTCTTCACGACCTACCTACAGCAACACCCACACGTCATATAAGAGAAAACATACGTAAAACTTATTCACGAATTATATTACCAGGTCAAAGCCAGCGAGGATGTCTGAATATTGTCTCTGCATTTCGATGGCCTCCTGAATCGCATACTTCACTTTAGATACGCTAAGAGATCTGTGTATAAACAAAGAACGTTACTTTACTGTTGTCTAAAGGGTTGTTTTGTATTATTCAGCTGTAATTGGTGACCATGTGACCATGATTTTGTAATTGAGGTTTCAAGACTTCTGTTGTGTTATAACCAGGCACATCTTGAGGCACCATCATTTAGAGGATATTCTTGTTGGGAATAGTGGAAATGGAAACAATGTATTTAAGCAACAAGAACATTGTATGAAATGTCATATGGTGCAATGGAAGTTAACCTAAATGATTGACAAGTTTGAACATAAATAGTTTATTCTATTTTTTTTCCTTTTGTAATAGTTTGTAAAATGAATGCATGTATGTTGGTTCGTTTAAAATGGTAACAAGAGGCAAAGAATATAAAAAATATATATAATTTAAAAATGTGCTTTCACCTGTGTAGGGAGTAAATTATACGAGATCCTATAAAGTCTGGATGGCTCTCTCTGAACTGTTCAGTGATGTTTCTGTAGACCTCCAGAGACCACGCTTTATCATGAACAGTGCCATCAAGTTCATATGCCTAATAAACATGTTTTGGTGTATTACTTCTTTAGTATGTTTAATACTTAAAGAAATCATGTAACCTCCCCCATAAGAGCACATGATTTAAATTCTCTAATTCTCACCCTGGACTGTCCAACCCTCAGCTCCAGGTACATGATGTTGTCATCATAGAGCTCTTTCAGACCCTGGTAGATGTAGTCCTTAAAGACTGGTGCATATGTGACCAGCCCAGAGAGAGCCAAAAAGATCTCCTCGAACCTCTTCCAGGCTGCATCTTGTGTCGGATAAGCTGTATCTGGGTCATCCGTAAAGAGCGTAAGATTCCGCATTAAACTGAGGAATGTAATGAGGTTATTTACTTTGTTTGTTTTGGAACTCATCACTGGAGAATATAGTTCACATAAAAGTTTACCTGTTGTCAAAAGCTGTGACATCCCTCAAACCTGCCCTCAGCGTGTCTAGACGGCTCCAAAGAGAACACGCCCAACGTGGGAAGGGTGTACGGGTGGAGAATAGGAACCTCACTGAACCTTCCCACGTAAAGCAGATGTAACACTGAGGCCTGTATGTGGCATTCAGCACCAGCCATTCAGCAGTTACCAGCGCAGAGCTGTGGATGTGAAGAGCAGCACCTGGAGGGTACAGAAGAATTTTCCCAAACGAAAGATGCAAGTGAACAAAAAGTTTTTTTTTTACCTTTTGGCATTTTCTGCAGCAGTTTGAATATGGGGCTTTTCTGGATGACGTGTTGCACTTTGAAGAAGTGTTTGGCGGGTGGAAAAGGCGAAATAGCCATTTCTTTCACCTTCATCTGGTGTAGAAGCGAGTCCAGCTGCTGTTCTGCCAGTGTGAGCTCAACTCTGCCTCCTACTTGCCGGGAGAGTTCTTGTTTCAGCATCAGTTCCCTCTGATGGGGATCTGGCATTGACATGCACTCTTTCATGTAAACTAACATCAGGAAAACCAGAAGAGAGATGCGCCAGAAGAGACTCTTCATGCTTGAGGATTTAAATGGATAACCAGATGGATCTATGAAGACATTAAGTAAAATAAAAATGTTTAAATCTACTATAGGAGAGAAAAGTGGCTTTACTGTCAAGTCTCATTTCTTTAACCCCCTCCACCAACTAAGAAAAGCATGTGAAAATTTTTACTTCAGTTCACTTGGCAAAGACAGCTTTAAGTGTAAAAGATTAGTTTTACTAATAAATGATATTGTATTATTATTAAATCAACAAATGTCTTACATCATATTGCACAGCTTTCTTCACTCAGCAGTCAAATTGTCTAATTTGGAAAATTCCGTCAGTGTCCATCTTAACGTTGTATCTGAAACTTTGTATTACATGGCATTTCTTGTGAATATCGCTTTACTTAGACAAATCGTTTGCTGTTTTCCTCAATTGTAAGTCACTTTGGATTACAGCATCTGCCAAATTAATAAATGTAAACGTGCAACAATGCCAAAATTCTTAAAGCTATATTTACCGTAATGGATAATATATTTTACCCTCTGATATCTTTTACATTTGCTATCTGAAACATTTTGCATTACAAACCAACAAATATTGACAGATTCAATGAAATGAACATGGCAACCCATAAAAAATTTAATAATTCTTGAAAATGTCATTTTTTATCCTAATTAGTTATGAAGCTAAACACTTACCTTTAACAAAATTCTTTCCACGTATCTCCTGTTCCTGGCTTTAAATCCAGGATATGTGTTTTAGCTGCGTGTCTGCAAGTCTACTGATATTAATGGTGGAGGGTTTTTTTTCTGTAAATGTCATAACAATAGGGCATGTGATCAACTGCAAGAACTAAAATGAGTCATTGTAGAACAGCTCTGTGCAAGTTCTCAATAAAACATTCCCCAAATACCTTCCATTTGTCCATTCACTACAAGTTATCCACTCAATAAAGACAAGGGAGAAGATCTGATTGATAATGTTTTTCAATATACACATTTTCACATCAATATAGACTTCACAGCGTTTACAGACACGTCTGGTTCTGATATACAGGTCATGCTCTGCACCACAGTGAGGGACAACAAATAAAAATTCAACTGAAAAAAGTAAACAATAGAATTTCTGTTATATTACAGCTGCAGCCAATGAGATGTTCAGGACCAGAGTTTCAGCAGCCAATCAAAACATTAAATTGGTCCTCTTTACAGCAATACTGAATTAACACATACACACACACACGCATGATATTTTCTTAAATATCGACAGACACAGGAATGGAATCTTTAACATCAGAATAAAATAAAAAGTACAACATCAAATAATGGCGTTCAGCCGTGGTTCTAAAAGTATCTTTTGTGAATCAGTCCATGAACTTGCGGTTCTGGTTTGCGCCAAACAGGGCAACTCGGATTTCAGGCATCATCTGAAAAATAATGAGAAAGATATCAGCATTCCAGCGTACATTTAAAATCTTGTCTTGACGTTTCAAGTTGCCATGTACCTGTTGTGCCAAAAGATCCAGTCTGCTCTCCAGAGTGTTGGACACCTTGATCTTCCCATCGGCGTTGTACATCTCAATACCACCAGATCTACACAGAGGAACAAGTAATAAGGTTTTAAAACTTTTAAAAAAAAATAGAGGAACAGTGTAAGACACTCACATTTCAGGAGAGAGGAAGTTGTCCTGGTCAATGCGCACTTCCAGACTGTCCTTCACTGCGGCTTTGTAAATCGGGATGTTTTTCTGCACAGCAGCCTAAAGGAAGACAAGACTGTGATCCGTGATCCACATATTAAAGAAATGTTTTCAGCTCATTTTTTTTAGCAGAGAACACACAGACCTGCACTATACCCATGTCCTGCTTGCGACAGCGGATGGTAACCTTGGGTTCCAGGAGTTGGTAAAATCCCTAAAATATATTTTAAGCAAATATCAGTATCAGTATCATACAGATGACTTGATTTGCTCATCTATTAAATCTATGTACCTGCAGGATGAGCCCATCTAACAGAGCCGTGTATCTGGAAGGATCTCTGGCTACATTCGCAAGGCGCTGACGTGCCTCGTTTAGCAAATCCTAAAAAAAAACAATTTTAAATCAACTGAAATGTCTGACCAATGCTTACTGAAATAAGTGAGGTGCTAACTAAGACAACAACTAACCGAGATCATGTCATCACGGGCTTTCAGGACTTTTAATCTTGCTTGGTTCATTAGATTGGACATTTGACTGTGAACAGAAAGCAAAGCATTAATAGTTAAATGATCTGAACCTGTTTTACAGCATGTACACAGTATTCAGGGAACGATGGGATATAGATGTCAGATATTCACACTCACATTTTCTTCTGCTGTTCGATCTGTTTTTCTTTCTTCTCATAATACTCCATGATCTTCAGACGCTGGGTCTGAACTAACCGACCCTTCTCAATGTTGAACTCTTCTTCTGCCTGCAGAGAAAGTCACGAGATATCATCACTGGCTTCACACTATTTTTCCAGTCATTTTTAAAGAAACGTTTCAATTTTAAATATTTTTTCTACATGACAAGTGTTACCTTTGCATCAATCTCCTCTGCTTTTTCATTGGCCTCCTGCTCAATGAAAGCCATCATGTGCTTGATCTGGGGAGATATGCGAACAATTCAATATAAGTGAAAGAAAGGCTTTTATGAGGACTGAAATCTATATCATTGTTTAAACATTTGGTCAACTGTAAAGGACATTAATGGGTTATGTTGGGTCATAGTGACTCTGGATTCACTAAACAGAGAGTCTGACTAGAGGTTCTATATTATTTTACTATAATAAACGTATACCTCTTTAAATATAAAATGAATACGAAATTGGATTGATCTCAGTACAGTATTATATGAACTAATTTCAATGCAGGACTATAATATGGACCGATCTTAATGCAATATTATTGCATCGATAGACTGATCTCGTGACTTCAGCGCGTGTATAATGAATAAATAACCTTGAAGGCCACAGCATCATTGAATTACATTAAAATGCTTCTGTCAGCCCTAAATTCAATAATGCAATAGTCAACTCATTGATGGCTTAATGGTAATATAAATATGTTGTTGAATGTAAAATTATGCATTTTAACGCGTTATTCACCTGCTTCTGGACGTCGGCATCGCTCAGCGCCATGACTGCTGCTGTAAGACAATTTAACACACCGCCGAGAAAGAAAGCTTGTGTCGGGTAGAGGTCGCAAGAGGATTTATAAATATGTTTGAAACAAACAAGAGATTTTAAAACACAGAGAAAATAAAATGAAAGAGGTCAATCGTGACAGAGCAGGAGGAAAATAGACAGAGGGATCAGCTGATTCTTAGTCAACGACGACGCAAAAGTCACGTGACGCGTCCTTCCTCCCCGGGAACCAATCAGATGACAGTGCGCGTCCTGCGCTGTTTATTTGCGGTAAGGGTGACATCTGCGTATATTTTGAAGCTACGATAAAGATTAACATTAATAATAATAGTAATTTAGGAATACAATTAGATTCTTGCAAATTTTTATATAGGTTGGTCCTCCAATATAATATACATATTGGACACTAAAGTTACATTTATAAATGTTGAATGTCATATTTAATGAATGCGTATTTAGGCGAACATGATAAAACATGAGAAGTATTCTCCATTTGTCTATTTAAGTGTTATGTTTAATGTTTGAGAAGACACTATGTAAATACAACAGTGTACTTTCTATTATTATTAAATAAAAGGAAAAAACACAAACATTCTCCCTTCTATTGTTATTATATAAAATAACAAACAAACAAACAATCAGAAGTCAATGTTGCAAAGTAAGACCGCAGAAGTCCTTTTGTCAAAATCCAATTTGGGACAGAAAAGCTGAGTGTAGTATGGGAGTTTCCCTACTTTGTCATGTGATCATGTGTAATAGATGGGGGTGTGGGGTTGTAGAGGACTGGGGTGGGAGGGGCTGGATTACATTTTGTTGTCTATTTGCCCCTAAATTCCAGAGACCCCTCTCTGTATTTATTCAAGCCACTGGTTCAGCACTCATTTGCTGTTTAAACCCTGTGCTTGAACAAGGTAAGATCTGCTTTCAGTAGCTGCTCTTACTGAATATCACATTCATTTAATTGTTGTATAATATCTGTATACAGCAGGCTGTAGTACAATGCGAGTATTTTGTCTCCCATGTGAAATGTTTCTAAGAGTTGAAATGTTAACAAGATTAGGTTAGCAAGTAAAAGGGCTTTACTATTTTATTTTTAAATCACAATAATGCTCTTTTGTCAAGCTGTTATCTCAATATATTCAATGTGTGGTTACACCGGACACAATTAATTATTTATATGTACACAAATTTTCCTTCTGACTAAAACAGATCAGTCGGCATTGGCATCTTTTCCTCAGAATAATATATGCTGTCCACTATGTTTTCTTACTAACTTTTTCCAGTGGTTCACATTTAAGTCTTAAAGAGGTCACACTTAAAATGTTATACCGAGTTTGCATTGCAAATCTGATCTCTTTAAGCACTTTAACCTTTGACCTTGGTGATGGGCTTTAGTCTACTATCTCCTGACAATCTGAATGTTGACACTGCACATGTTTTCACTTCACAGTTTAACAGGCTGTGACAGAGGCCAATGGCCAGTTTCTCCATGTTTGTATTTACTGGTAGATTGGAAAGGAAAATATACAAAGGGCATTTACTTTTAGTATCAGTGACAGAAAGAACTTTGATCATAGTATTTACTGAAAAAATAATTGCGTAAGTTTCTTTCTGTGGACCTGAAAAGGATTTGTACATTCTGTACAACATGAACTAAGGACTACGTGAAGTGAATCTCAATCCTCCGTCACGCGATGTAAAATATCTGACATTCTTCAATCATGGGAACAGATGGAGATATATATAGGTTGCACATTTAAATATGTGTGAACAGGCCTATACATAGATCAGCACATGAGACAGATAAGATTGATCAAAATCCTAATTTGTAATTGTAAAAATCTACAATTGTTTCACATTGACTATAAGATTTATTTGTGATGTCTTTAGCAAATTCATGTTGCAAAATAAAATATTACATGCCTCTAATGTTAATATTATTAAATGAATTTATATTTTAATACATTTATCTCATTTTTAGGTATCACTGAGGACCAACTTGTGTGGCCCAAACCTCCCAAACAAAGCCTGGAGCAGAATACAAGTGGCCCCGGTCCTTGGCAGATCGACAGTCTGGCTGAGTCCTGGGCATCTGTTAGCGATATGGAGCCAGAGGTTCAAAATCTAGACACCAGTGAGTTTTCAGAGGACCAAAGTGAGAACCACTCCTCAACCTCTGACATTATCCATCTAGAGGCATATCCCTATGGTCAGATAGATTCAGATGAAGAGGATGATGTGGACCTCCTGAGCAGCACGATGAGCATCCTTGACAGTGAAAAAGAGCTGGCCGAAATGAGGGCAGAGATTGGAGCCGAATCTGATCTTAGACCTCCAGAGACTGTGGAGATTCTGCTGTGTGTGGAAGACACAATTATGGAAGAGTTTGAACTAGAAGACGTTTCTGAGCCAATTTTCTCTCATACCCCTCTTATGTCTGAACCTTTAAATTTTACCCTCGCCTCTGTTCCCATACCAGAAATCATCTCACAAGTTTTAGAACATCTCCCATCCTGGCAGGAACTTCCTCAGACACCGTCTTCTACACTTACGCTTTCAGAACAGGCCCATACCTTTGAATCAGAGTCTAGTAATGCACCTGCATCATCTTTAGAGGGGGTTGTTCCAAATGCAGATATTTCAGGATCCCCTAACAGTTCTTTCTTTGAAATTCCGGTGTTGCTAGTTGGTGGCGCCGCTCTTATGGCAGTAGTGGGAGTACTTGCATATACATTGAATAGAAAGTAGCAGGACCATATCTGGACTGTATTTCTCTTTAATAGGTTCGAGAATAGGACTAAACCTATTTTGGAATATTCTAAATGCAATTGTTTATAAATGCTATTAGGTTTCCTATTTTGTTATTGTTATTGTTCCCTAATAAAAAAATTATTTAAAGTCAAAGTCACTTATTGTCATATGTACAAAAAGCACCATGAAAAATTTATTTGAATGCTTTTCCACAGATTATAAACCAGGCAGAATACAGACAGCACTGCTAGTTTCACAGTATACACATGCACAGAAATACACAGATTTAAGTAATAATTGCTAGACAATAAAGCGACAGTGTAATTATTAATAATACACATTAATCTTAATTAACTTTTGTATGCTCCCAGACTGCAGGTGGCGCTATGTATCACGTTGTAGTCTGGAAACGACAAGCAAGAGAATTAAATGAATCATATGCGGAAGTATTTATTAATTTCTCGTGATTTTTCTTCTTTAAAGGCCTTATACTTTCCAAAATGAGCAAATCAAAAACCGCTAAGAAAGAAAAAATAAGTGTCGCAAGCGAGGTAAATGTTGTTTATTGACTTGTAAGCTATAAGTTACTTTAATGGATGATACAAACCGACAGGGTCTTTACATGCATTGAGCAAAGTAGCCTACTTTATAAAAATGCATTGCAGTCGTTTTAATTATTCAAGTGATTATGTCTATAACTTAGATCAGGTTTCCATTCCTACTGAAAACAATACAAATTCTAATGATTTATACTAGAATACCATTAATACTATTACAAAACTCCTTTTGTAGTCGATGTGTTGCGTCTTATTCCAGTAGGATTAAAGTATTTCATTGGTTCCCTTTGCCAGATAACCCCATTGCCTTAGGATAGATTATATAACCATTAAATCCAACTTCTGTGATAGTGGCTCTTGTCTATTTCAGGAGGGATGTTTAGGTTCTGTCTAAATGCTGTGTCATTGTGTATCATATGTACTGAAGTATGCTGATAATGTGTTTTTATCCCCAGATTGACCGCATTGAGGAGCGCAGATTGCACTGTAAAAACCACCTGGAGAGAGCCGAGTTCAGACAGAGAAAAGAGCAACTCTCAGATGAAGACAGGTATTATGTTCTTTTTGTCCACATAATGATAAAAACAACTGGACAATGACTAGAATACAAACAGTAATGCAATACTTTTCATGTGCTGACAGGCAAGTCGTGGAGGATGAAATGATCATGTTAAATGAAAGAATACAAAAATACGGTGAGTCCTGTATTTTTAATGATCATGTGATGCTCGTAACATTCCTGGTATATGATTGTTGTTTTGTTTTTTGATCCTTTAGAAAAGGAGCTGCAGGTGCTCAGAGGAGAGAACAGGAAAAACATGATGCTCTCTGTCGCCTTGCTGGCCATCAGTGCTCTTTTCTACTATGCCTTCATATATTAAGACAGTTTCCTTCATGCCGCAGATTGAAATATATCTTCAGCTGGGACCATTGTTTGAGAGGTTCAATAATGTTGTCTTTGCCATGAATACAACATGCCATCTTCAGCTTGGCCTTAAGTTGGATTGTCTTTGCTATACTGTGAAGCAGGAGGACATGATGGGATGCTTGTACTGTTCCCATCTGAGAGGAGAATGCATAGTTTGTTAAGAGGTTGTGTTTTAAAGTGCCACTTGTATCTACAGTACACTGAATCAAAGTTTGATTCAATTCATGCTAAACCATGTACATGTGTAAAGTTGAATTTTCAAAAGTGAACTGTCGAACACTATAATGACTGACCGACTTCTCATTACGGATCACTGTTTATTGCATTTCAACAGGACTAACATGCACAAGGTGGGGTGGGGCAGAGGGTGTTATTCCATCCAAAAATAAAATTTATCAACAAAATCTTCAATTGAAATAAAAAACAACCATCAATAAAATGCAATACTGTCCCATCTGACTGCTGTTTGTCCATCTGAATTCCTTGATACTTTTAAAAGATACTTTTCAGTACAGTCACTTGCAATGCAAAAACTTGACAGTCACTTATATTCAGGTTCAGGATCTTCAGACTGAAATACCATAAACTACCAAAGTAAACCTGCTGCTTATAGAATCAAATCTGTCTCAATTCCATCTGGACAATTGAGGATTTCCGTGTGGTTTTATGATAATACACTTGCAGGATTAACAACCGACTGTCGGCTCAGAGAGTGCCTTTATGTTTTACAAATGGGATATCTAACTAGCCATGTAGTAAAGTAAACGTGTGACATAACTAAAATATACTCAACCTTTTTATCTCAAAATAAAGACTAATGATATTCAAAACGATCTGTCATTAAAATATTCTAAAATGCATATGTATTTTCATCAAATATAGTCACATGTTGCATGTAACTCACAATCGATAGATAAGAAAAAAAGAATAAAATGAGGGCATTCATAGAAACAGTGCATGAGACGCTAGTTTAACCTGTGATACATTGATATTCATTTGTGTGTTCCCACAGAAGAAGATCTATGGACAAAAAGATAAGTAATATTTGACTGATGATGACACAAATCGGCCCAGCCATATTTACCACAGCAAAAAAACGTCACACGTTTGATTTGATTTCCCATGGAAAGCGAGCCAGGAGAAAAAGAATGCACATCTATCATTAAGAGACCCGCAGATTCACGTTCAAGAACGCATCTGCCGTTGCTCTTCACGTTTCGTAGTATTTTTAAATATATAGATCTGAAGTAACTGAGAACATTAAAATACAAACACACGTACAGACACATACTTAGTCACGTTCACGTTTGTGCTACAACAACAGACAGAAGGGGAGAGAGAGAGAAGGAGAGAGGGAGAGGAGTCAAGGTCTTGAATCTGATGAACGGAAGAGAGAGAGTACACACGTCTGTTTCATCAGGGCCGCACGATAAGTCTGCAAAAGATCAAAATAAAAGACGTCATTTCATAAGCACATCCATCCCTGATTAAAAATAGATAAAATGTGTACATTTTATCCCACAATGCAATGTACTGGCAATAAAGCTCATCTCTCTGTACTGAAACTTACACCAGCTGCTCATCTACATGAAGTCTTTGATATTGAGGTCGGCGAGTGGATCTTTAGGAGGAGGAGGCCTCCTGGGACTCTGGGCCATTCCTGGAGACATCTGTGAAAGACAAGCACACATGATGCACGTTTAGATAATTCACAGTTTACTGTCTATGCAAATGGGAGGAGATGGACTGGAATTTATTTCATTATATTTAGGTCAGTATGTGTTTTATACCGGTTGTCCAGGGGCTCCTGCCGCAGGAAACTGTGGCCTCATCATTGGTTGTTGGCCGGCCATCATCGGTGAGCCAGGCATCATGGGAGGGGCTCCCGCTCCAGACTGCGAGCGACAGAGAGACGTGAGTAAGACAGGAACACTTACGCCTACACACACATACACGTAAACACACTCTTACCATGCCAAACAGTGACGGGGATCCCATGACAGGAGAGACCCCGCGAGGGGAAGTCTAAGCGGGTGGGAGGGATGGGGGAGAGATTATCACCAAACAACATGGGCACAGTATCGACTCTACGACACACAGACTCTGAAGGAAATCCACACATACAGTAGGGGAATGGGATGTGTTATAATAGGAAATGTGTTCATGCATTATTGTTTAAAAGCGTAGAAAACAGCGGAGGCAAAAACAGGTCTGTTTCTAATGTTTAATGTTTGCAAAACATTTCGGAATGCTTGAATGATTTCAGCTGATGTGAATCACTTTGAAAAAGTGAAATGACATTGAACTCCAATGTGAATGTCACAAATTCACATTCATAAATTTTGTGTAAACAGCTTTTCTGTGCATAATAAAGTAATGGCGACTAAAGATAGAGGGACAATTGTCACTTTATAACAACACTTATTTACACCAGGGCTCATGTACATTTACTGTCCTGTATATGTTAGTATACTATTTGTTAAATGAGAAAGCTCTGCATCTTTAGTCCTGTTCATTCAGCTGACAGGAGACTACAAAGTGTCAACAACAGAAGAAAGCATGTGATTGGCTCCACGCCATGCCGCTCAAAGCCATGCGACTCAACCCCATGCTTCAGGACTACAAAACAACACAACATTTACCATGGCAACGCCCCAGCTAGGGGTGGGTACCTGTGCTTGCCAGTTTGCCCCTCCGGTTGCATCAACCCTGAGAGAGATAGAATTCACAGAAACGGATACAAAGATTTATATTTAAAGCCAAAACATACATTGAACATTAAAAAAAGCAAGATACTGTGAGTCTTACGGTTTCTGGTTTCCAACTGCGAGATCTGACAAAATAAATGGACATTACAACATGCATACATTAGTTTAAAAAAACCTCTATAGCATGTAAAAGTTGACATATTCCAATGTCCTATATATTGTAATTTGGCTATGATTTCTGTGAATTATTAAAAGTTGTTGGAAACGTACTGCTAGCCATGTTGGCCATCGCTGAATCTAGGTCTCCCATAGGTTTGATTGGTGAGGTGGTCATGGGTGATGCCCCCATTGCCTGGGGTGCCATGGCTGGCATAAGCACATCACCCAATCCATCAAATGCTTCAAGGGAATAAGAGGAACACAATGAGTTGAATAGAACGCCAAAGATGCGTGACATTAAAGGGACAGTCCACCCAAAAATGAAAATTCTGTCATCATTTACCCCCCCCCCCTCAAGTTGTTCCAAACCTGTATACATTTCTTTGTTCTGCTAAACACAAAGGAACATACTCATCCACCATTTACTGCCATAGTAGGAAAACTAAATACTATGACAGTCAATGGGGGATGAGATCTGTTTGGTTACTGACATTCCTCCAAATATCTTCCTTATACAGGTTTGGAACAACGTAAGGGTGGGTAAACGATGACAGCATTTTCCCTTTTGGGTGGAGTGTCCCTTTAAAGATGCTAACAACATGGAGGTATATTGCCATGGCAAACAGTAAGGAGAACATCAGAGATGACACCAAGACAAAAGAAAGCTAGACACTATTATCTAATATAATAACAAACATTATTAAATAACACACACAAATTATAGCACAAGTACAATATCACATCTTTGGAGAACTACAACACACAATTATCGCGTCAGTGACGTCACGCTTACATTTACATTCATGCATTTGGCAGACGCATTTATCCAAAGCGACTTACATTGCATTACACATTATACAATTGTTTTTGAGTATGTGCACTCCCCTGGGATCGAACCCATGACCTAGCGCCATGCTATAACCACTGAGCTACAGGAAAGCTAACATTTAACATCACTGAAACACCTGAAGTGTAAAAGTGTGGCTTATAACTTATTTATTAGTGCACAGCATCATAAACCTCAAACATCAAAAATCTCAGTCCAATCCATCCTCACATCCTATACTTTTTCCTTGGCTAACCGAATTTCACTGAATCCCTGGCACTGTTCTGAAATGCAGCAAGGCATAATGGGATAGCAGCCGGTGTAAAAGCATCAGAACTCACCGATAGCATAGGAGGGAGCAAGCAATGACCCAAGAGAGAGAAGGAAAATAAGAAAATGATAAAGAGAGGAATTATGAAACATTGGAATATAAATGAACAAGTGAAAGAGTGTCAGATGAATATGAATAGAGTATCAGAGAGAGTGAGTGAGTGAATGGGAGAAGAGAAAGAGCAGATTTAAGCAGTGAGGCATTGAGAAGAATGCATTCTCAGTCCATTTACAGCAAAGTGGAAAGTAAATGAATGAATCAGATGGAAACACGGATCGCATCTCAACACATCAATACAATAAAACTGAGAGGTAATGTGCACAGAAACTCAATACGGCAACAACTAAACTGTGTCTGGAAATATCAACAACCCATACAAACACACATCCACAGGTCTACTGAATGTAATGCATACAGTCATACAATGACCTCAAAAAGTAAACAATTAAATCATTAAATTCTCATTCATTAAAGTTGGTCAATGGATTTTTTTATGCATGACGTGTAAAATATTTTTTGGGGCCACAGTATGTCAAAAATTCCATGCTATGGACTATGTACTAATGTATTTGAACTTTTGCTTAAAATGTGACCACAATGACAAATAAAAATGCTGAATGTTAAAAACAGAGTGAAAGGCGGTCGCACCTGACATCAGATCTCCTCCTGAAGCCGCTGCGGTCGGGACGGCCGGTTTGGCCTCACCTGCACCTGCGGAGTCTGAGAACCCGTTTCATCCACAACCCGACAAAACGTCCACGCAGCATGAGGGTAAAAAAGTTTAGAATGAGCCAAAGCCTTTACACTGAGAGAGAAAGAGAGAGAGAATGCGTGGTCGCATAAATTACATTCACACACTTATTCACACAAACACACTTGTTTTACATTTTTTCTCTTTTATGTCAGACAATAGGACCTCCATCTGATGTCCATTTACCATCAGAACTGCTTTATTTCACAACACAATCCACATCAGCCATCTGCTCACGGCAAGCAAATCAAACCAGTTACCAACCCCCAAACAGGTCCAGATTTGCCCCACTGTCTGGCCAGCTCATGGGGGCAGATAGAGCAGGGGCAGGTGGCCGAAACACATCTGGAGTACAGGAACGGGTTTAGTTGATCTATGTTTCTGTTCATGAAGATCCATCATTCGGAAAAGTAACTTTGCTTAACTGGTTTCATATACATTAATTTTAAGTTGAAAAAAAATCATGCGTTTGCAATTTAGATGCCTTGACGTTTTCTCAAATTAAATCCACATTTATAAGTTGGACAAAGCAAAAAGTGAGAAAGAAATAAAATGAAGATCTGTAAAATCTGTGTAAAATCTGGGGGAAATGGGAAAGAGATGTGTGTGCATGTGAGAGAGAGACAGAGAGAGTGAATGAAGCCCCAGGGATGGAGAGAAATCGCAGTTCCTTTGGCTGCCCCAGGACAGAAGCATATTTGGCTCACCTTGAGTAGCCAAGGACAGAAGCGAAACAATGTACAAGCGAAGGAGGGAATCAATGGACGGATGCATGCAGTGCTGTGTGTACCTGCTGAAAACAAATCTAGGCTGGGATTTGGGTCTGTTTTGGGAACAGATGAATCTGGCATGGGATCAAAAAAGCCTAGAGACAAGAACACACATACACAGACAAACAGATAAACATGTAATGTTTAATAAAACATGGATATGCAAACTAAAGCAAATTGATCAAACAATAAAAAATGGCCCAAACCAAACCTATGTTTTAGCAAATGTTTGTAACAAACATGTGTCTCGGCAAAGATGATCATGGTATACATGCAGCGAAAAAGTTTGTATTCCAATCAGGTTTCTAATTGAATGGTTGAAAAGACATCTTTGCAAAGAACACAGTGATTTTCACTTCAAACATAAAACTATGATGCTCAAAACATACTTCACCCAAGTGCACCCAAGTGCATGAACGATTGAATTTGATACCAATTTAACTGAGTGAATTAGTTCAAAATTAACTAAAATGTCAACATGCTCTTTAGCTAACTTACAGAATAATGGCACATACAATTTAATGGCAAATCCACCCACAGTAAGTCAAAAACACGTGTCTGGGTTGCATTCTTGTTTAGAGTATGTTTCTTGGTTAAGGGGGTTTACCAGCAAACAGGTCTATCGTTGGAGCTGTGGAGGCAGCAGGGACTACAGTGTTGGTGGTAGTGGCAGTGATGGTAACAGCAGATAAATGACCAGAAGGGGGCGACACTGAGCTAAAGAAGGAATTACTGTCATCTACTGGCTGCATGGAGAACAGGTCCAACTGTTGGGAGGTATCTGCAGTACCAGTCGCTGGAGTAAAGGGGTCTACCGGAAGAAAGGATAAATGTTGGAGAACATCTACCAGGCCTTGAGTATGATGTCATTTATTATTTAGAGTTATCCTCAGGGATGAAACTTTAGAGGAGGAAAAAAGCAGAAGAACAGAAGAATAAATTCTAGACTAAAGATCATCTTCATGTGTTCCTGCGAGAATCCTTATGGATCCAGAGATGTCTCTGAGTGTAATCAATCAACATCATCTGCTTGTGGAAAACAGAACTTCAGTATTTAAAGAGTTTTGCCCTAGTAATGCAAAAAGCAATCTCCATGGCAATGCCCATGCCAACTCAAAAAAAACCTCAACATGACCAAAGGGGATTCAGCGAAGAGGCCTTATAAAACACACATCTGTCCATTGAAACTTATGCAACACACACACACACACACACACACACACTATTGTCACATTCACACTTCTGTCACCCACCGGTTGCAGCTGCACTGTCGGCAGCAGGGGTGGGCGTGGTCGCCGCGGCCCCACCCTCTGCAGCAACAGCTGTTTCAGCCGCAGGGGCCGCAAACACATCTGGAGCACACGTGAGGACCAGATCGAGGATGTGAAGAGGAAGAGAAGACAGAGCGGAGAGAAAAGTGAGAGAAGGACCTCAATGTCATGCAAAGAGTTTGAAAGAAAAAACGTGGTTTTAACGTCTTTCAATCTTTTTCCAAAACAAAAAAAGGGCTTAAGGCTCTATACATATAGAGAACTTAGAATAAAGTGTTGATAAAGTTGATGTCAAGGACAAGAAATGTCCCACTTTATTCCACTTTAGCTAAATCTAAAAATAAATCTTAAAATCAACATGAAAATGCATTCACAATGCAATTCACATGTTTCAGAGAATATTCAATGCTTCCAATGCAACCTTACATTACCCAAAAAGAAGCATTGTTTTAAAGATGAAGCAAGTTGGGCAAAAGACAATATTTTTTTCTTTAACATGCAATAAATAGGGTCGATTCATAAGAGGAAATATGTTTAGCATGCACTGTATTAATAAATATACATTTATAAATAAAAACATCTTACTGTACAGGTTGCAAGCACATAAGAATAATCAAATGCTTTTAATTCACAGACATCAGATCTTGTGCAGCATTGATGTCAAATGAAGAAATGCTAAAAGCGCAGATATAAAGCAGGAATGTGAGTGAGAAGCTCTAGAATTCTACCGCAGCACGACCACATGACAAAATGCAGTGATGGTGACGACAGACATCTGACAATCACAAACACTATGGATGAATCTGTGAATCTGCTAGAATGTAGCTCTGGTTCAGAATGTAGCACAGCCATTTCCCCAGAAACATCTTCTTAAGGAAGAGACGGGAAAACCTCACTACTGACCTCCAAAGAGATCCGCTGAGCCGGAGGGACCACCGGCAGCGGAAAGGGGAGGAGCCACAGAAGTGGCTGCCTCTGTGGCTGTGGTGGTGGGCGTGGCTGATGAGTTGGAGTCTACTGCAGGGGTTGGGTCAGGAAGGAGAGTCTCTGTAGTAAGGGAACCCATTTCTGCATAGCCACGCCCCCCAGGTAAAACAATATAAACCGAGACGCAAATAAACAGATAACCAGGGGAAGGAGAGAACCAAGGAGCAGAAGAGAGAAAGAGAGAGAAATTCTACTGAGCCAAGACTGAGGGATAGACAGAGTAGAAAATAAATGTATACTCTTAATGGGTTTTAGGAGACCAGGTCTGTTATACAATGCACAAAATTGCTATTTACTATGATCTCTGCAGATGAACTAGAACAAGTCTTTAAAATGTTTACGAATGTGGATGAGACATTTAACACATCAGGACATAATATAAAACACTGACACCTACCTGACCCCAGCAGATCTGTTGTGACATCACAGACAAAAGGGAAAAAGGTATTAATGCTGCTTGTCACTGTTGACCAGGTAAAGAAATTGTAGGTGTTTCATGGCAAAAGGAAGTTCAAAAATGTTTTTTTATGCATTTACCTCCCCAAGATGTGGGAGCGGCTGACGCGCCTCCTGCAGAAGGTCCAGAGGAAGAT
Source organism: Oreonectes daqikongensis (assembly GCA_026939265.1). NCBI lineage: Eukaryota > Metazoa > Chordata > Actinopteri > Cypriniformes > Nemacheilidae > Oreonectes > Oreonectes daqikongensis. The sequence continues at coordinate 407,459 of JAOTQM010000449.1, read as the reverse complement.
AAGGGGTCCAGATCTAGCAGAGAACTACGCAAAAGATGGATTATAAGACTTAAGACTTAACATAAACACAAATAAAGTGTGTCGTGAATACTGACTATTGACTATATATACAGGAAGGTTAAACAAGTCACTCACTCAGTGGCTGCCTCGGCAGCGGGCGTGGCCTCAGCGGTTGTGGCCTCAGTGGGCGGGGGCTCTAGAGTGGGGACAGCAGAAGCAGATTTGGCAGGGGTGGAGGTCGGAGAAACGTTATTTGTGGGTGATCCCTAAAACAAAACAGAACAACAGGATGAATAGGTACATGTAATACGAATAAAAGAGTCAATCAAAAAATGTGTATCGTCTTACCTTTGTAGGTGACCTAGAGGACACAGGGTGCAACATAAAGGCCAAGGTTAACAGGTTATCTTATATACAAAACATACATTTATTAAACATACATAAAACTCACCCTTCCCTGGATATCCAAGAGGTCAATGAACAGAGAACAGAAATATATTCATACTCAAAATTGCTTTACATGCACAGACATTTGACATTTCAGTTGATTTAAAGTGAGTTCAGAGGTTTCGTACCCTTTCTTCCCCTCTAGACTGTTCATATGTGTCTCTAGAGATTCCAGAATACTGCTGGGAGCCTGAACAATAAATCATGCACATATGAGCAGAAGAAAACCATCAGATCGCATTTTATGAATCATAAAATCTTTCATAAATCCACAGCAAATGACAACAACAAAACATCACACCAAAACCCGTCCCCAAAACCCTCCTCACGCCACAGCAAACTCTGTGCAGAACCCGTGGGACAAAACTTCAGTGCATTGCTTTCTGCAGGCTTTAAACAAGTAAGAAGTAGTTTTTGGTCATCTTTAGGACTCATCTGGAAACATGTTATTAGGGGTGGAGTGACAAGCTCATCCAAAATTGTGTTTAGTATTTAACTAACCCATGCAGCAAGGGACAAAAACAGCAATGAACTGAGATGCAATGCACTGAGATGCAAACTGGGTCCCACATCGGTCGCCATGGTTACCGGCTCATCGTTTCGGCAGTCTTTAAAGGGACAGTCTTCATTATCTGAATCCGCCAGGTCGATCACCACGCCTGGGTGTAGACACTGGGAATCCCCATGTGGAGGTTTCATTAATAATACAGATGGATCAGGACAGATGACCCTAACTATAATATATGATTTTATAAAGTCTTATCTCTCCACACTTGCTAAAATTCTTTTTACAGTGGTTGACATCAAGAAGTCAACACACCATGACCTTAACAAAATGTTAATTGGCAGATTGTCGCACAATAATAAAATGCACATTTGAGTATTTGTGTTCTCAACAGAATAATCAAATCTGATATCTTGTGGCTCACTTACATAAGAGATGTCAGGAATATCATTCTTGTCCACTCCTACTTGCTGCAGCAGAAACACACAATAAAACAACAATCAGAATGAATTACAGAAAAACTGTAATGTTCACTTTTTGCTTTCGTACCTCTGCAATTTTCATGAACTCTGCAATCTTTGTCACTCGGGTCAGAAACTTCTTGTAAATCTCCAGTGACTCCTTGCATTCATGCTTCTTCATCTTGAAATATTTCTCTGCATGACCACAACCACACCCACAATTACTTACCAGAGAAAATAAATAGTTGCTCAAAATAAAGATGCACTGCACTACAGATAATGAGACAGTCTAATGTTGTTATGATGTCACATGCCTAATAAATTGATGATCCCATCATTATAGGAGGCGAAGAGCTTAATCAGGTCCTTAAAGAGAAGCATGAAGGCTGCGTTAATGATCCCGTTGTTCAAATCTTTTGGATGAACCTGGGATGATGCAACACAGCAAAAAGAACATGTTTATAGATTTATGGGATGACTTTCCAGAATGTCCCAGAATGTGGGAGAACTTTACTCACATCAAACTCCAACAGCGTGTCGATCTGAGTCTGCAGAGCAGGCATGGCCTTCAGGAGCTTGTCAGGAGCCATAGTCCTCATCACACCCTCAGCTCTGAGCACGCAGAAGAAAGAACACTTCAAGGTGAATGAAGGAAATGCTGAATTCTTACCTAACGCTGGGCTGTTTCTGTTCCACCCCAGCAAAGTCCACTAAATCTCCTGAGCTACGTAACATTTACAATCTGAGCAACTTGTGTCAGTCGTGGCCCAGTGGTTAGAGAGTTAGACTCATGACCGGAAGGTTGCTGGTTCGATTCTCAGGGCTGGCGGGTAATGACTGAGGTGCCCTTGAGCAAGGCACCTAACCCCCACTTGCTTACTATACAAAATGTACAAATGTATAGTACAATGTAATGTAAGTCGCTTTGGATAAAAGCGTCTGCCAAATGCGTAAATGTAAATGTAAATGTAAATGTAAATGTGTCAGGACATTGCCAAAATAAGATTTCCATCAGCCTTCTATTCCCAGAAGCTATTGACATACCCCTTCTTAACCCGAATGAAGTCGAAGGCCATTGCACGGTATGCATACGCCTTCTCATTCAGGTACCGTGCATATCGTCTGATGAATGTTGACATGTCATAACCTTAAAGACAGAGAGGGAAGAAAGAAATGATCAATTTGACTAAAGGAAGTTTCAAAGTAAAATTCATTACACTGAGAAATATATTAAATGCATATATTATGAAACATATAATGTAAGTCTTTGTATCTCAAGATTACATGTGGTCACACAGAAATCTACACAACTCACCGTGAGATCCTGTTTTGTCAATGAAGTTGCTGAGGTTGAACAAGGAAGTCCTTGAGGCCAAATACTGGATAAATCTCTGTAGAGATGTAAATAGGACAAATCTTGATGCTTGTTTTTATACATCTGTACAGGTTTTTGTTCATATTATGGCCATTTATTTTAAAAGCAAAAATCTGTGTACTGTACAGAAAGCAATAAAGTTGAATACGAAGGCTCACCTCATTGCCGTAGATGCAGATGTGATGGGTCGTGGTGAGGGCTTTAAACACGACAATCCAGCTGGCATTGGTAGATCTCTCAAACAGCGTGTCAGCCATCTGAGGGATGTTGACATTAGTCTCATTGGTGGCTGAGATCAGATCTGAACACAACAGAAACACACACATTTAAGAATTTTACTAAAACAAAGTTGGCAGGAGTGGATCTGGAAGAAACAGTACTGCTGGGTGATCCCAAAACAAAACAGAAGGTCAGTGCAATAGTTTTGTTTGATTCACACAACTAGAGATTGTGTTTAATACAACACTGTTCAAAGTGCCAATATATTATCAATGGCCGCTAGAAAGCAGCCTGCAGCAGAGTTAAAAAGCCAAGAATAGCACAGATATTACAGCGATACAGTGCGTGTTGCTAGAAATAGTACACAATATGTTGCTACGAAACAACACAAAACAGTAAAGCATATCACACAACAGCTTATTTTCTGAGTATGCTATAAACATGTATATGCAATGAATATGTGAGCAGGTGCAACTCTTTGGGATTATGAAACTGCTCAGGGCAACATGCTTCAAGAGACCAGATTACAGAAACATTGCAAACATTTGCAAAAAATTGTAAAATATTTTTAATTAAGCCTAAACACAATAATAAAAATGTACCTAAAATAAAAGGATTGTAGGTAAATTTAAAATAAACATTAAAATCATCAAGCACCACTTTATAATCCTTTAATAATAATCTAAATCTTGAGTGTGCATACATTGGAAGTATTCATCAAAGCAAACACTGTCCATCTGGCTAATGAAGACCCCCCTCATGCCCACTGATACCACATCATCATGATGTCACTCCCCCCCTCCCCCGTCCCCAATAATCTACTTCAGTTTCCATGACAACCTCACCGCCACCCCACAAATGACTGGAGTAAAAGGACAAATGTCTTCATCAAACTTGGAAAAGCAATCACATTTTTTTTGTCATGAAACACATGATAGTACAACGAATGGACAAATTAGCAGGCTGGCATGCTCAACTGATCTATCAATCTAAACATTTTAGAAGAACCTACGCTGGGCTGGCTTTGATATCAGGAAAATACCACTACAGCGCAAAACACATCATCACACATCCGCCTCCGTGTGTGACTCTGAATGCTGATATTAAGACGCACACGTCTTGCGATTCCTTCAGTGTTTGCATACCAGCGTCCTCACCTTTGGCTTTGTAAATAATACATGCATGCTTTGGCTGATCGATTTATAATTCAGAAGGCCTTCCCCTGCAGGACACACAGCTCAACAGGCAAAGCAGAAGAAGATGCCTTTTAACCTGTCTTCACTGTCTGTTTTAAGGCAGGTACTTTTATCATTCCTTCTTTCATTTTTTTCACACTACACCACCCACGTAAAGGCATTTCCACTGTCCTGTGCTGTGCTGTCAATTTTTCTCTTGACAATATCTTCAATCGTGCAAACACACACACTGCTAAGAACATAACATCTTTATATTAAATACATTATTTCTGTATTATTGTTTCCAATAGGCTACCACATTACTGTGACAGCTGTCTTATGGGCTGCAGTCCTTGCAAAATGAAGATCACTCGGCTCATTTTAGGGTAAAACAGACGCACAACCCTGATAAGTACAATAATAATTCAAATGCTTTCCGTTACAAATACCATTACGAAGCTGTTCACTATTAAAATCATACAGCCGTTATGAAGTGTGTTTAGGCCTCATTCCTGTACGATTTTAATGGTGCCCTACTGGTTTCCCATTCGCCAGATAACATCTCACCAACAGAACCTAACATATTACCAGTAAAGACCCACAAATATCTCACAAATAGCTTTTAATTGAAACCAATAGTCCTACATGTGCGCAAATCGCGTTGGTTTGATGCTGAACCGAACAGCTCCAGCAGTGACACTGTACTGGTCGAGCGGAAACAAGGATGTGTCAAAAACGTCTTTACTTACAATCCAAGTGCTTCTTCTTGGGCGCCATCACCTCGTGCGTGGTGGCTTTGCAAACGGCACGAGCCACATCGGACCCGGTGAGCTGGTACTGCGCCGCAGCGATGCGATCCGTCAGAGTCTGTCCCGACATTTTCTCCCACTGGCGTCTATACAACCACCTCAAGAATCAACTTCACCGGGGAAAAGGGAAGGACAGCCGTAATGCATTGGCTTTTAGCCGACAAAAAAGGGGCGGAATACAAACTGGCCCTTTAAAACTGCCAATAGATTTCTCCTCTTATTATCCAACCAAAACGAACTGATGTAAACACAAAATATTTGTTGTATTATTGATTAAATTCTAATAATATGTTTTTATGTATCCTCCGTTTTATTCTACAGATTTGGTGCATGTAGGCTTCTGTGCGCGGGTTGTTTCAGCACCCTGGATAGCGCCACCATTACGTAACGCCCTACGCCGAGTAACAGCGCGTGTTTTCCAGCTCTATTGGAAATAAGTAAATAAAAGAGAGAATTGTCGTTTTAAATTATTGATAAAAGCAGATGGAATTAAAGCGACTGCAGTCTGCGTTCAACTGTGCGTTTTCGTAATAAAACTCGCAAACACGAGCGGGAGAAAAAGACGATTTAGAAACACGTTTAAAAAGAAAACTCAACGTTTCCTTCCATTAATCTCCTACGATAAACCCGTCTGCTATCCCAGAGTGTCGGTCAAAGCCAGTGTCCTTCTCGTCCGGTGAAATATTTATGCTGATGTCTTACGTGCCTTTCAAATGGTGTGATTAAATATGTACATTTCCAGGTTAAAATGTTGTATTGCGTAGGAATGGGTTATTTAATTGTTTTGTTTGTGAAAGCACAGGTTACGGTCCTGGCTTGTCGGAAGTCTGTGGACCTAGTCAGGTGACGCATAACGGGCTCTTAAAGGGAAGCAGCGTCACGCTGTCAAGCACCTTTAAGGGATCTGTGCGCGTTCACGCGTTCTGTCTGCATTATGCTCATTGAGCAGAGAGACAGACCTTTCTGTCAGTGATATTAGTTTAAAGGTGATCAGTCATATTCATTATAATTTGATTATTTAATCATGTCATGTTAATTTATCATTGCAGCTATTTGTAATAAACGTATGTTTTTTATGATTTAATTCGAAAATAGCAAGTTCGACCACTAGATGGAGTCACTTAGTCAAATCATCTTAACTAACTAGCCATTGAGCTGAGGGTTCTTACTTACATATGATAAGATAAGGATAATGTTGACGTGAATCTGACATACATTTGTTATAACGTTCAGAATAAAAAATAAGCTTGGTAAGAGGGTACTTTTAATTTGTTCTTAAGTCCCGGAAATACAGATTGAGATGTGAATTAGACTGACACCTACTGTTTGTTGGTCAATGTTTACACGTGTCAAGCAGAAAAGGTAAAGTTCCAGTATACGTGGTTTATATGTAAAGTTGCTCTCTGGTCATCTTTGATTTAAAACAAAGTAAATATTCATTATTTAATGTGTCGGAGACGCACAACAGAGGAAAGGGCAGGTTGGTAAAAGTCACCAAGTTTTGTTTCCAGACTGATGTTAAATGTATTACTGTAAACTTATCGTTGAGTTTTAGTTCAGCTTTAAAATCATTAGTTTCAACATCAATACAACTATAAGCTTCTTCTTACCATATACGGTAGTACTGATCAGATGAACCGCAGACAGATCGGCTTTTGACATCAAAGTACCGCGAGAGCGATTCAAAAGCACATTGAGCAGCCCGCTCTCGCGGTACTTGATGTCATCGGCTGATCGGTCTGCCCTGAGACAAACTGTACTACCATGTTTTCACTTTATGTTTTAGGTCATTTGCCAAATCCACCTCCTTGGTAAGGCACAGCTTTGATACAAACAGGTAAAAAACTTACTTAATTCACAGCACTATGTTGACATAAATATATCAAAGTTTAGTGATGTCATTTTACATCACATTTACATCTACTGTATGCATGAGCTCACAGTGGTCATTTATTCATTGGAATGTTTTATTTTGCATTCTTTTATATCTTAGAGAAAAAGGAATTCAGCTCAAAAGCTGTCGACGTACAGTTTGGTAAACAAAATCCCAGGTATCCTGTGATAAACCCTGATCTTTATTTTTGACAGTATGTTATTTGCACTGACAGCTCCAGTCCCTATCCATCTAAACCTCTTTTTTCACTTTCAGCTGACCCAGTTGCTTCAAAAGGTTGACTGAAGAGAAGTGGTTCTTTACTCCTATCCTTTGGCTCCTGAAATATCTGTTTAAAGTGTTTGAGGTTTTGCTTCAGCTCCTTCAAGTCTTTTTGAACTTCTTCCAGGATGTCGAGTTTGGCCAGCTTCTTGTCAATCGAGGCCAGATATTCCAGACCGCTCTCTGTGATGCCTGAAATTTCACAGTTGATTGGTGATGTGTTGGATTCTCCTGTTTTAGCCTCTTGCATAGCCTCCTGCCACACCATCTCAAAATAAGAATCTATGAATGCCTCTAGTTCTTCAATGTTACTGTCACCCCATTGATCAATTAAGTCCTGCAAACTTCTTGATTGGACAAAATCCAGAAAGGCTCTTTCTTTTGCAGTTTGACCCGTGTGAGGTGCGCTTCTCTGATACAGAAGACGGGGCCATTCAGAAAGCCTTCCCTCCTGTGATTCGGTCCTTACTGTTTGTAATTCATGTCTTATTTCAGGCCTTTCTGTTCTATCTAAACTGATAAAGGATTCATGTTGCCAACGCCATTCAGAGGTGTTGAGCACCACTATAATTTTTTGTCTGTTTTTGCAGGGTAGGTTTCTATTACATAATCGAATACCTGTACAGGCCAACGTTTGGGTTTGGAGAAGGCTGGAGTCAGTTGTTAGATCAGTCTCTCCTGAAATGTGAGTATCACCAAAAAAATGAACATCTTTATATCAATATCAGAGTTAGTCAAGGATATAAATGAAGTAGATCTAAAACTTACCAAGAGCTGGTTTATTTTTTGTAGAAGAGCTGCTTGTGCTGCTTTGCGTTTCTCCCATCTGAACACTTCTCTCAAACTGTAATTTCTCATCTACCAAAGGACGTTCAATGCTTCCTTTATTCACTTCACTGTTAAGCATCTGTTCTAACAGCATCTCTTCTATCTTCCCCATCAGCTCTGTGACCTGAGCACCATCATTTTTGATCTTGCTGTTAAAAACATGATATCTGTTTCCACATTTCTCCACCAGCATTTGAAGCGCATCTCCCTCGCTTTCGATGTACTGCTCCACGCTAACGTCTCCCAGCCAGTCTCCATTTGTAAACAACACGATTGTTCTGCTCCATACTTTCCTACCCAGAGCTCGCAAATGGCCCTCGGCTGCTCTTAGGTTTCTGAATGTAAATGAGGAGCTGGCATTGACCACCAGTAGCAGGACACAGGTCTCACTGTCTTTGAGAAGCTCCCTGCTGAACTCTGAATTAGGATACTCAGTCGTCCAGCCTGGCATGTCCACGACTTCGACTTTTGTAGCTGAACCCCTCAATGGTTTTTGATCGTCGGTTAACTGTCCAACATTACCCAAAATGCATCTGGCAGCAGAGGTCTTGCCAGAGTGTTTTGCACCCAAGAGAATGAGAATGATGGTGGGAAGGGGTACATGTTCTGTTAGGAGAAAGAAATTTTAGGGTTAAAGAAGTGTTTGAAAGTACAATACAAATTGATGTTGCCAAAATCCTTCCCAATATCTTCTTTTGTGTTCGGCACAAGAAAGTGAATCATACATACATTTCAAACATAAGACATAAGTTGAAAAAATCTGAATTTACTGAATTTAAAAATGCTGCACACACTCTTCTCACCTTTAAAAGCATTCAACCTTTGTCTTTTTCTCAGCACATTCTCACACCTCTGTTTTACCCTGTTTGCCACTTTTTGCTTTTTCCTCTCAATCTCCTCAACTTCTATTTCAAAGTGGCTCATGCCAGTTTCTGCTATCATGTCTTCTATCTTCTCCAGCAGCTCTGTGATCTGGAACCCATTACCGGGACTCTTGTTGTTCAGAACATGATATCGATCTCCACATCTCTCCACAAGCCACTGGAGCGCTTTTCCTTCACTCTCTATGTGCTGTTCGATGGTCGTGTCCCCGAGCCAGTCACCAAAGGTAAACAGCAGTATAGTGTGTGTCCAGATCTCCTTACTAACAAGTTCTAAATGCTCTTCAATGGCTCTCCTGTAGATATCCGTGAATGACCTGTCCACCCGCACCACCAAAACGAAAGCATGGGGACCGGGTGGACACAAGTACACACTGTTGACTATTTCCTGTTTGTCAAAAGCTGTAGAGTCCTGGGTAAAGTAGTTCATCCACCAACCAGGTGTGTCAACCACTGTCACCTGTCTACCTGCCACTGTGCATGTTACCATTGTGCATTGTGCGGTCCGTCTCTTTGCAGTAAAGCTTGGATCACCTCCTGCTGCAAGAATGCTGTTTCCGGTCGAGCTCTTCCCTGACCCCTTTGCTCCGAGCAGGACAAGTCTGAAGTTTTGGAGATGACATGAGTGTGCTGAGAGTGAGAACAGAAAGAAGAAATATGCAATATATTAAGTTAAAAGATTTATGTACGAAATAAATTATGGAATCGCGTAAGATTTTCAGATTTCTGTTGAATCCTGAACTCACCCTTTAGGGTAGCCCTCTGATTTTGTATTCTGATCAATCTCTGGTGAGCCTTGACCTCCACATCCCTCTTTCTGTCCTCAATCTCCTGTAAAGTCCCTGCGTCTATTTCAAAATGGTGTCTTTCATTTCCTTCCACCATTTGATAAATTTTCCTCATGAGTTCCATTACCTGGGTGGCATTGTGTGTTCTGTGAATATCAAGAACGTGAAACCTTCCACTGCACTTCTCCAAAAGCCACTGAAGCGCTTTCCCCGACGCCTTAACATGATCCTCCAATGATTTATCTCCTGAGTTTTTGCCTTTCGTTAATAGAACCAGTGTGTGACTCCACACCGTCTCTCCGAGGAGTTTCAAATGCTCTTCCACAGCTCTCCTTCGCTTCTCTATGAACACTGAATCTGTTTTGATAACCAGGAGAAAGACATGAGGTCCTGGGAGACTGAGGGAGACGCTGCGTCTGACTTCTCTCCTGACCAGCTCAGGTGTGTCTCTTGCTGAAAAGTCACACCACCAGCCAGGTGTGTCCACCACAATCACATTTCTCCCTCGTACCTGAGCGGATCTTTTAAGACAAGTGGTACGCTCCTGGAGGATGAACTCTTCTAGGTTTAGGATTGTGTTTCCTACAAAGCTCTTTCCAGAATTTCGACCTCCAAGAAGGACGATCCTCAACTCGAACAGGGGCTGCACATCCTCTTGAATAATGGACAAGTATACAGAAATACATTTACCCTCAATCAATAATGGATTAATTATTCATTCAAGCACCAAATCGTTAAACTATGATATGACCTAAAATCGCAGATCTGAATGTGCAGAGTAATATAAATGGTTTTGATAAATGGTGAATAACATAACAAAGACCACAGTAATACTGTCACATGTTGTGTGTGATACTTTAAGATGGGAAACATGTGACTTGTAAACCACATAAGTGCTCACTGTAAAGAGTCACTTATTAAACTTGGGCTTTGTTAAATGAAAGTATTCCCTTTTTCCCACCAACAAGTCAATTTATTTCAAGTCAAAATAAACATGAAACAAAGAAATCACTTACTTTGATTATGAGAACATCTTTTTAAGGCCATGAGTGATGAGTCATACCAGTGTTTTATTCCAATTATCAAAATGCAAATGCATTAAATTAATAGTAGCTCACAAATGAAATAAAAAATATTTATATTGTAGAAATGGCCAGTACTGAGCGTCAAGAAGACGTGTTGTTAGGTGTGTTTTGGAATGTGTTATGTGACCTGTTTCATGGGTCTAAAGTTTGCACTGTAATAAACCAATCCCTAAAGTGAATGAATGCCACACAAGCACTGCCTGGAAATACAGCAAACAGAGCTCTATCTTTAGTTTCTGATTAACTGACCAACAGTTTTTAAAGAATGCCATTTAATATTTAAAAGTGGAAAGACATGATGATACAGTTCAACAAGTTAAACAGCAGTGTCTGCCCTTTCATGCCAAATCATTCCTCTTTGATAATCTATATTTATTTACCATCTGAGAATAGAAAACATTGAACTAAGCTGGAGTAATTTCAATCGATAATAGAATAATAATTTGTTTATAGGGCCTAGTATACACAGTATTCTGTTTTACTGTACATTTTAATTTTTTACAGATAGATTTAAGTCTGGAGCAAAAACAAAGAAAGAGAAGAGTGTGAGAAAAAGAGAAACTCATAGAATGAAGCAATACCTCTGCAGAAGTGAAATATAGACGCACAGAATAGCAAAGTGCTATTCTGGTGCTGACCTATGTGAAAATAAAGAATAAACCTGATAAAGTAAAAAGGAAAGAGAGCTAGGAATGTACAGAAATGATTAAACAGAGGAAAACATTAAAACATTGACTAACTGTCTGTGATTCCTGGTTTAAATATTCAGAGAGGGGAAAAAATCAATATTGTTACAGTAGCCTATTAAAAATCTGAGGCTTTGCTCATCCAATTGTACTTTTAATTGTGGTCACTGTTACATTTTTGCATTGTTATGTTTCAGATGGGAGCTGTATCTGGCCAAAAAGGTCAAGGTTCAAAAGCCAGTAGAGGAACACTTGAGGCTTAAACAGACCAAACTACCACAAACAATCATCAAATCTGAGTTTCCACCTCAAATAAATGACGAAATACAACCTAACAAACAGGAAAACACAGATAAGGAGCTTCATCAGAACCTCTATGACATCAAACAATCAACAGCAATGAAGACACTTGAAGAGATTCATGTAAGAGGCCACGAAGCAACGTGAAATAATGTCTTGAACAGAAACTCAAATATGATATAGGTGAGACACGCCAGAGAAGTCTATGAATAGAGAGTTCCTGTTATTCTTGATGATGTGGACATAATGCAGAGAGAAGGTGAGACAGGGTTTAAAGTCCTTTAAGAGGGTAGCTCCTATACCTTATGTGCTTTCAAATTAAAACATATCTTTATTCTGCCTTTTAAAATTTTGAGATGTTATGTGTTTTGTACTACAGTAGTCTTTTTATTAACTGCACTTAACTGTCTCATAATATAAAAAAAAAAAATTCTACCTCTATTTTTCCTTTTCTAATGTTCTCTATATACTTGCTTATACTATCTTGACGTTGTATTTGAAACCTTGTATTACTAGCACTTCTCGTGAATATTGCTTACTTAGACGAATCGCTTGCTGTTTTCCTCAATTGTAAGTCGCTTTGGATAAAAGCGTCTGCCAAATGAATAAATGTAAATGTAAATGTATTCAAGATTCAATACTTGAGAATTTTATTTGTTATACAGTTATACACATTGAAGCAAAATATGAATCTTACAAACAATACAATACCGATTTATTGTATAGACTTACAGTTTTTATTATTAAAGAAGTGGATTTTTGCAACATAAGCACATTAACGTCGGCTTGTTGTCGATTATAAAGTATTACGTAATAATTTCAAATTTGGTCACGTGTCTTTCCCGCTCTTCTTCGCGCCGGAAGTTGTTGCCGCGCTGTTTCCCCCTGGCGACTGTCACTTCCGTATGGTCGTATTAAGCAACACGCCGCTGCTCGACACACATACGTATACACACTAAGTCCAAACTGCTCATAAAACCCGGGATTTTCACAGCGAAATGCATATCAAAACAGGTAAGCTGACTTTTAAGAGTTTATTTCAGGCACTTGACGTTCGCGTTTTGCTTTTGTCGTTTAATGTAAGCGTGTTAAGGTGTGTGCCGCATCGGGTTCAAACAGGATCCAGTCTTACGAAACTTTTGCTTGTAAATATCTCTCTGTCTTTTTGTTGGAAGTCAAAGTCCACATAGGGCAATAGTATATTTTAAATGGTCGTAAAGTTAGGATGTGTTACATTTATTTCGACTGTTTGTTTTTAGTTTCCTGTGCCGTTTAAAGGCGGTTGTTATGGGCGCTAAACATCCAAACACAAGCGGCCTGGTTTTAGCGTTAGCCATCTAAAACTTAACTGTTACGGATGGTTGAATCACAATTTTGCCATTATTTTCTCACGTTTGTAATATTCATCGGTAAATTCGAGTACATTGGCAAACACGCTTTAACGTTACTCCGGTTTGATCGATTACTACTTAAGACGGTTCTTGCATAATGCATGCGAGTCTTTAGTGAACTGCGTTGGGTGGTGTTTCGTAAAGTACGCGCTTCCAGAACGTTGGAAATCGCTACTGGATAATGAGAAATTAAAATGTTGCTTAAAACGAGGTAACATTGGTTATGTCTGTGTTCGTTTGGGCCGCTGTTAGCCTGCAGATGTGAATGAGGCGCCGAGTCCGACTAGAAATTTCCAGTTGTCAGCCATGACTGTTTGACTCGAGAGTCGAGACACGTTGGTTTGCTTGAGGCATTTTAGTGGATCCTTAAAAATATTTAGGACACCTTGTTTATGTTCTGTTCTTTGTGTTGTTGCAAGTATAAGCTCTTGTTGCGTTATATTGAGAGAGTTTAAAAAACATCTGTATGCTGAATCTGGTGTCCTGTTTGTTTATTTGAATTAAATTAAAACAACATTAGAAAGCCATTAAAGTTTCAAAGTTACTTAACTGATTATTTTGTTTTTATTAGGTACTTGGGAGTCAAGCAATGCAGTGTGCGAGTCTGACCCCTTGTGTGATCCGGCTGTCCTAGTGTCACCTAAACCAGAACCACACATCCGAAACCGGCGCCTCTCCCCCGGCTCTGGCAGCTGCGGTGGGGGAGGAGGAGGCTGTTCCTCTAGGATGGAGAAACCATCTCGTCAGGCCTCGCCGAGCAGTCCGGAAGGTTCTGTCAACGGGACGGGTCACACCCAGACCTTCGCCTCCACCCGGGACAGAGAGCGGCGCGCCCCAAATAAAGGAAGAAGCTTTCGGCGAGACGGCCCGAGACAGGGGCCTCGTCCAGACGAGAGACCCTTCAAAACTGGTCAGCACCAGATGCAAAAGGAAAGATGGGTTGAAAACAGTTTGTCTTTACTTAAACCCCCACCTGCTTTTCCGGTGAAGGACAGCCCCGCCAAGCTGCAGCCGGCTGTAAGCTACGCCTCTAAAGTGAAGGCGGGGGGAGGCTCTCTCGGGGCAGCAGAGGAACCCCCGGGTATCGGGGTTTTACTGCAGAACCAATGGGGACTAAGCTTTATCAGTGACGGCCCGGCGGCAGATGAGCCACAGGCCGAACCACAGGCTATTCCACCCAAGAATCCAGTTGTGCACCCGGTTGCCGGAGAGGTTATTGTAAAACCAGCCCAGTCTTCTTCAGATCCTCTACCCAGTCAGGTCCCAAGAGGCTCAGAGAGTTCAGAGGAGCTACTGCTTAGCTGTCGCCACCTGGAGGAAGCATTGGAGTATCACACGCAAGGTAAAATGATACGGTTGTTATGGTTATTCAAGGCATTGTGCAATTGGTCGTTTGTTTTGTCTGTGTGATATTCGATTATGTACTCTCTGCTGGATTACCTCATTGTGGTTATTTTTGTTCTGCAGAATGGAATGCAATATTACGGAGACAAAAACAAGGTATGTTTCCACATTTCACAAAATTGATCTTGCAATAAGAGAAATGAATATCAACAGCATGTTAGACCATTACTAATACCTTTTATTTGACCGTTTTCAGATCTTGCCAAAGTTGTTTGGTACAAGGAGACCCTGGAATCACCAGCCTAGCACACACTAACACATTTGAAGAATAAAACACACTCATACCCAGACACACATACACGCACTGCACTCAGGTTATCTTCCCCACAACATTAATACCGAGACACTTTGGACTTTTCCCGCTTTGAAGATGGATGTCTTGGACTTCTCGGTTGCCTTACAACATTCTGCCTCAGGCGCAGAGTCCCTCTGCACACCTCTGTCATTTTAATGGTGGAGAATTGTCTCTTTTAAAGAAAAATTGTTACCAAGCTGCAATTTTATTTCAATGAACTGCAGTTTTCCAGTTAGTCGTCTTTTATTTCTCCCTGTTCCTACTTGTATGCGAGTGGTTAAATTCAGCACTTTTTGACATGTAGTTGAACGCGTCGTCCCTTTCTCTTAAAGGCTGAGCTCATTTTAGAATGAAATCCAGAATGTTTTCTCATCAGTCTTCCCTTTCTTAATCTCTTCCCACACAAATTGTTGTTCTCATGAAGTTTACAGAGGTGTGGCTGGCACATGATGGTAGCACCTTCAAATGTCTATTGGTCTTAATGCTGTTTTTAATATATATATATTTCACCCAGATTGAATGTCGGTCATAAGTCCTAATAGGAATCCGTTGCTGTGTATGACCTAACGTTTTTTTTTAGAAACACAAATAATTTACACTGGAAGATGTTCAGAGATTTAATCGAACAGTGTTGCATAGTAAAAATGAATAAACTTTATAAAACATGAAGAAAACTGGTCTCTTGGTTTTAATGTAATTCTGCTACAGCTCTTCCAATTATTTTCAGAATTTCTGTGTCATTCTCGGGTATAAATGTAGTTGAACTAAAAGGCTTTTATTAAACATTCTCATAAAATGCTTATTTTACTGTACAAAAGTTCTCAACAAATTTCTTAACATTTTTGTTTATCTTTATTTATTAAGCCTTCTGAAAGGGGTTGTATAACCTCATTACAAAGAACAGTCTTATTTCCATATTTTTAGCACTTTATTTAGTAATATTCAAATCCACAGGTAGAGTTACTGCTACACATCAGTTTCGCCATGTTACTTCCACTTCATCTGTTCTGTACCTGCAATATTGTAAAAGCAGTAATAATATTGATTTTACTGGTTTATATTGATGAATTAGATGTGTTTTTGTACATCTGTTTACCTTTGTGTAATCCAGGAATCTGGCAGCTCTGTGACCTGACCTGAGCGGAACATTTCCCATCCGGCCTGTGCAATCATTGCTCCGTTATCTATACAAAACCTGCAGATTATGCAATATATATCATGTTGATCTAGCAGTGATGTATGTTGGATGTGATCAATTGTTCTTTCTTTGACCTTGCAGTAGGTCAATGATTGATACTAGAAGCACTGGCTCTGTCTCACCTTTCATCTGTGGCAAATAGTCGAGCCCCTCTTTCTTTACACATAACCCCCATCATCTCCTGCAGACGCAGGTTACCTATAAAAAAAACCCTGCAATGAGTCTGAAGAGAGCTTTAGAGCAAACTAAATCAGCTCATACAACTAAGTTGGTGTGTAATTGACTTACAGCCAACTCCTCCAACAATGAGAACCTCCTGAGAGCCACAGTGAGCCATGGCTCTTTCTGTGATCTCCACCAGCATAGCGAACAGAGTTTCCTGTTAATCATAGTTGTATTTAAAATTATTTTTCATTTTTCATAATGTGTTTCTTCATAGAAACATGGTAAGCATACTTCATCGACGTACTTGTAGGGAGAAACAGAGATCCTCAGGCGTACACTGACCTGCCCTTAACATTTTGTGAGCAGCTTCCTGCATTTGAATGCAAAAGATACAGTACAACCTCCATTGTGTGTAAAATATAAATAATTAAAAGAAATATAACTGAAGAATAGTAAACTTTTATCTCACCTCTATATAGGACAAAACTCCAGAAAATGACACATCCATGCCCTTCACTGTATAAGGCAGCTCTATGTATTTGGTGCCTCTAAAGAATACATATAACAAATAAAAACAGTTGATTTATCATTTTAAAATAATTCAGAACAATCAACTGCAATGCTACAACAACTGTTCATTCATGTGATATATTTTAGTACTGTATACTTACATCTTTGCCATCTGTTCAATGTTGTAACCAGGACTTGGATCATTTGATATCTATAAACACAAGTAAGAAATCTTATGTAAGCATTATGTAAAATGTTCTTTAGGTTTCTTATTACCTTGATGACTCTGGCAAACCGGTCCAGACAGTTTCCTACAGCTATGTCTATTGTTTCTCCAAATATCCTGTAACGCCGTTCAGAATATGCAATAACCTGTTAAAACAGAAAATTCATAATACACTAATATTAATTTCTGTTCAAGTACAGAGATGAATGATATATTTTGCACAGAAAACCAATGTAATTTCATGAGGCTGTGAAGTGAATCAGTTGTATGACACTGACATGTCTGTTTCTTTAAAACTGAGAAAGAAAATGACTAAATTTAAAATAAACTGTATAAGTCTTACCTGTGTGTTTCCTCCACTCACATACAGCACAGTAGGGTTTTGGGCACTGGTGATCAAACGACCCATTTCTATATGTCCTATACAGTGGTTCACGCCCAGCAGAGGTTTGCCCCATAATTGGGCAACCGTCCTGGCCACAACTGCTACCGTCACCAGAGGGGCACCCATTCCAGGCCCTGTACGACAGGAAGTTTTGATAAGAGTGAAAAAAACGTACAATGCACTGAGATACACAATATGTCTATTTTTAACATGTTTACCTTTGGTGTATGCTACACAGTCAATATCTGCCGGTTTCAGCCCTGCTTCATCTAATGCCTCCCGGACAACAGTAAGAATAACACGACGATGGTGTTTGGCTGTCTCACCAGGTAAAAACCCTATAATAATCATAATTGAGTCATTTAACAAAATACAGACAGTGGTTCCAAAAATAAGTTGACTGTGATTATCAGTGTCAGATCTGATCAGCTCACCTTGACCAGGTGGTGTGATGTAAGTGCGCCTGGGGTTTGACAGGACTTCCCCATCTCTGATTATACCCACACCAATCTTATTAGCACTCCCCTCAAATCCAATCACTACAGTCATGATGTCCTGCTGAAAGAACTGAAAACATTGAGTAAATATATCAGATTTTATTCTATATCAGACACGTTCTAAATATCTGATTGTTGAATGAAGTGAACTGACGTGTTCTGTAACACATCCTGCTGCTGTATAAAACAGCGCGACCCCCGTTATTAATTAATATGTAACCATCCTTTATATTAATAATGATTATGCATATACTGGTAATATTTGCTTTGTCTTGTTCATTCGATTTTATTTCAGAGGTTCTTCACACTTACCACTCTTGAACACTTTTTGGTCGCAGGACCATAATAACAGTTAACTTACAAAATGCCTGGATAAAATTGATGATATGATACTGGTAATAAAATATTTAGAATTTATAGAAATGTACATATTTAAAGACTACAAATTATTACAGGTTCAAAAAATACAAATTTGATCATACCGCATTTATATAAAATAATATGAACAAGTATTTTAGTCAGGCGATTACACGGACACTCCTCTATAGATGAACCACGCACTGCCCGTTCTTGCAGAGCAGCTCGTGGTTCTGCACAGATCGAGCTTTGATTGTTTTCTAAACTAAAGGGCAACCTGCTCGGTAAGAGATTTTTTGCATCCTATATATGTACATTTTACATATAAAATGAACGATTTCAAAGCAATCGGTGTAAGCAAATTTATTGTTAAAGCTGTGCGTGGAAGCTTTTGTTTATTGTCTTATTCATTCAGGCCGCAGGAAGTTCGCAGGCTGGATAGTGAAAGAACAAATTTTCTAGCATACTACAAACACATGCATTTTTGGTTTATGTAGTTCGCGCATTGCATTGAAGTAGATTAATTACCTGTGTGAACTAAATTAGTCATTATGGCCTTTGTTGTGATACGGTTGCAGCGCTTGTGTTGCACAGCTACACATTCCATTGCGCATGTCCTTTCTTGTAGGTGTAACGTTACGTGTGTGTGCTGTCAGTCTGCGACGTGTGTGTGGTCTCAGAACAACTGTAAACATGCCTAAAAGAGCCAAGAAGAACGAGGAATCTGTGGAAGGGCAGGCTGACAATGGAACTGGTACATGGTTTTAATATCTGTATAAGAATTGTATTTACATATGTCAGCAGATCTAAACACCACACTGGTAAATGGTCTTTTACAGCACCTGCAAAGAAAGAGAAAAAGGGGAAAGAACCCGAAGCCCCAATTCTGTATGAAGATCCCCCAGATGAGACGACCAGTAAGGATGGCCGTTCAGCCAACATGAAGATCACCTCCTGGAATGTGGATGGGCTGCGTGCATGGGTGAAAAAGAAGGGTCTTGATGTAAGAAATCAGCTGGCACATGCAACATTGGTATTGCATTCTGCAAAAGCCTGCAAAATATTACAATGTCTGCTGCTTCATCATTCTTCATGCAGTGGGTACGTAAGGAGGACCCGGATGTGCTGTGTCTCCAAGAAACGAAGTGTGCTGAGAAATCCCTTCCATCTGATATCACTGACATGCCCGAGTATCCACACAAGTACTGGGCTGGATCAGAGGACAAGGAGGGTTACAGTGGAGTGGCGATGCTATGCAAGACTGAGCCCCTTAATGTCACTTATGGGATTGGTAAGTTTAGTTCAATTTGTCTGTATGCTTATTTCTATTGTTGCAAAATTATATCTGTTTTGATTTCAATATAGGTAAGGAGGAGCATGATAAAGAGGGACGGGTTATCACTGCCGAGTTTCCATCATTTTTCCTGGTCACGGCATATGTGCCCAATGCCAGTCGTGGTCTAGTGAGGCTCGACTACCGCAAGACCTGGGATGTAGATTTTCGGGAATATCTGAGCGGCTTGGATGAGCGTAAGCCCCTGGTGTTATGTGGTGATCTGAATGTGGCCCACCAAGAGATTGATCTTAAAAACCCCAAGGGTAACCGCAAGAATGCCGGCTTCACCCCGGAGGAGCGTGAGGGCTTCACCCAGCTGCTGGAGGCCGGTTTTACCGACAGTTTCCGGGAGCTGTATCCAGACCAGGCTTATGCCTACACCTTCTGGACATACATGATGAACTCACGGTCCAAGAATGTGGGCTGGCGTTTGGACTACTTTGTGCTGTCATCTGCCTTGCTTCCTGGCCTGTGTGACAGTAAGATTCGTAACACTGCCATGGGAAGTGACCACTGTCCAATCACCCTGCTGTTGGCCATATAGATTTGGTGTCCCCCTGTAATATCAGCGGGCTCAACCATTTAGTGTCAATCACTTTTTTTTTTTTTTAGTTTAGAAGGGTCTAGCCCTGTTAGTCCTAGATTAGCATTTAATTTCTGAAACCAAATAAAGCTAGAATAAAAACTATTCCTTCTGTTATTATTGCTATAAAATTAAGCTGATAATTGTGACACTAAATCTCACAGAAAGGTTTGACCATAGGCCGAATATTACAGGCTTTTGTTCCAATATTTTTTTTTTATCTAAATAAAAAACACTGTAAAAAACTACTGTGATAAACAGCGTTTTCAAAGCTACATTGTCCTGCAAAATATGAGTGACAAGGATCTCACGAATTTGTGTGAAGTTATGAAGCTCTTTGGGTTTTGCTTCTGGTGCTATTTTAACCTCTTCTCAGATGGCAAAACCATTTAGTTTAATGTTGATGGTTACATCTGGTCAAATTCAAACAAAGTTTTAAAACATTATACATTAAATGACTTGTGGAGATGTTTTGTTTTTGTTCTGTTTGTTACCATTTGTTCAGGTTTTTGAAATAAAGTGTAGTTTATTAAAAAAAATCGAGTCCATCACTCTGCCTTATTTTTTATTCGGTTACACCACAGTAATGGATTATTAAACAATATTAACATTAATATTTTGTAATGGATTATATAATATGTTCATGTATGTATGTACATGACTTGTTGGCTTACACATTTTAATTTAAAATTCAAAAGTAAAAATGTAACATTTATAAAGGTGATGCATTCCGTTACATTCAAACTAATATAATTTCCAATCCCGTCATGAAAATAGTATTTAGTTATGTTTAACATTATTAAATTGAATTTTCCAGGACAAAAACGTACGCACATTATTAAAAAATAATGAAATAAACTCATGAACGTTTCGTAACACAAGATTCGATAATAATTCCACATGATTGGAATCTGATTGGAAGCTCCCGGTAATAATTAGATTATGACGTCAGTAATATTCATGCATTACCTTTCATAATAAAAGTCCTCAGCTATGACCACATTTTTAAACCAGGGCATAAATCTTCCATAATGCCTCTGAGCCTCCTGTCCCGGTCTAGTCTGCATTCATCTATAATAAAAGTAAAACACAAGAAAAAAAGAAAAATATGAAATAATGGTTTGTGCGTTTGGTTTGTGTGGTGCTTTCGTAAAACCAGAATTGGGTGGTTTTGCGCCACCAGAGGGAGAACTTACACTGTAGACTAGACCAAAGCGGATTAGACCGGAATCCGTGTCGTTTAGTCCAGTGTTGTTAAAAGAACGACATGGTCAGGTGGAAAACACCGCGAAATCTTTCAATGGCTTGATTTATAGCCCATTATACTGAATTATGCCTGGAGAAAATATTAATTTCAAGAATCTTTGAACTTGGTTGAAGTTAATAAAAATGGAAGCGCCGTGGACGAAGAAAACCGAAGGTGTGTATGTGCATTTCCCTGTTGTTTGTCCATCTTTTTTAAAAATCCAATGCTGGAAGACAACACGATAAATTGACCGAAAACAAGCCGACGGAAACGTGTGAACTCAGTCTGGTCTGGTTTTCATGCACTTGTGAGGAAGTGAAATAGGAGTGTCATATTTTAATAAATCATAGTGCATAAAATTTTGTAAGCTTTGTCTGTAAAAAAAAAAAGCTATAAAAATGTATACAATGTTGCAATACAATTTTATATCCAGACCAAAAGGTTCTAATGCAAACAAACTGAAATTCATCTGCTATTCATTTCATTAAATGCCCTAATGTTGTCATTTTTTAGACCTCCTGTCATTGATGAGGTTTACAGTCCCTCCTCTACGGTTACTCTCTGCTGCCATGTGGCAGGTGACAGAACAGAGACAGGTGAAGCATTATGGGATGCTGGTGGAATTTGTAACTATGGTGACAGAGACTGTGCCGGAGCTCCTGAATTTCCGTCAAAGAGCCCAACTGATACTTGGATTAAGAGCAAGGGTAAGAAATGTCATGATGCAAGACCAGATCACATTTTTGGACTTGTATGGTAAAAAATGAAGGGTGTAATGCTTTTTATAGTTTATTTTGGAGTTGTGTCGTGGCGAGCATCAGGTCGACCTGGAAGATCTTCAGTCTCACCTGGATCGAATTCGGGTTCCTCGTGTGAACAACACGCTCAGTGAGGTATGAGAAGTGTGGAGGTGGGGTTGAAAACTGCATGGACATGGTTTTCACGTAGGGTTTCTGTGCTACAGGTTGTTGATGAAGACATGGAGGAATCTGAGGCCAGTTTCTGTGACCTCGTCCAGACCCTTATCAGCAACCCTGTAGAAAGAGAGCACTTCTTCCAGGTTACACACACACTCACACTTACACATGCTCACAATACACTTTCCATGTTTTTAACTGTAACTTTAAATCTTCATTTTCAATAGAACATCTTTCCAGTGGAGTACGGTCCCAAGTTTGACAAAGCACTACACAGACTTATGAAAGACTTTCTCCTACAGCTTGATCGCATGATGTCAGTGCCAGATCTATCACAGGTATTTCAATAAACATATAAGGTTTTATTTACAAATGTGATGATATTTACAAAATACAATGTTAGATATAGTGCACTGATGGTAAAGATGTATTTATATTTCGATTTAATTTCATTGCTCAGATGGTGTCTTGGCTCAGGGCCCGTCCCATTCTTCTGGAGGAATGCATCCAGTCAATTTCGATCCCGAAGCAAATGAAAAACCTCCTGGAACGCCACAGATCTAATGGACATATTTTGGAAAATGGTAACATCTAATGTGTTTTGTTACATTAATTGGTGAAAGCATGTTTGTGTAAATATATGATGCATTCGAATGAGTTGCATTTGTGTTTGTAAAGGTGTAACCCAAAAGTCCCATAAAATTCAGCATTACAAAGAACCGGTTTCATCACTGAAACCTGAATTACAAAAGGACAGGTTCATCAAGAAAAAAACATGTGTGCTCTCATTTGGGAAGTATTGTAGCTGTCACATTTGTCTATGAGTGGGCAATACGATGTTACTTTGCTTTAACTTGTTTATTGCTACATAGTAGAGAATGTAAAAACATTGGCAAACCATTCATGTCTTTATTTTCTCTTTCTGTTGCAGAAACACTTCGTTCCGCTCACGACAACTCAATTTTTTCCTCTCTCTCTCTCCCTCTGCTGGTTCGAGTCATCATTCCCAGCGACCATGCAGAATCTGGTGACCCTTCTGAATCTGGGATGGATAGTCAAAGTTCCAAACCCCCATCTGCTTCCAGTATGTCTGACTGGAAAGCTGAAAAGAGAAAATTCAAGACCGAGACAAATGAACAGATGGATGTTGATAATGATCAAAACTGGTCAGTAAAGAGTGAAAGGGCAACACGTGCCCATTGTAAGGGTGAGAGGAAGATAAACGAAGACTCTTGTGGTGAAGAGGTGAATCAGACATGCATAAAAACGTCCTCAATGAGATCCTGTAAAAGAAAAAGAGATGATAATGTAGAAGCGTCCGGAGCGTTCACATTTATAAATCACTTAGGGGCATACACAGGTGCGTTCATTATAACTATTTTAAAGAAATAGAAACAGTATACATCTAGTTGTTGTTATATAGTGTTTATCCGCTTCCAAATGCAGAAGAGACTTCCTACCACACTTCGGACGCTTCTAAGGTCCCCTGGTCAGACGAAGAAACGCACGGCCTCATTGACATATGGGGGAAAGACAGCGTCCAGAGGAGCCTTAAAGATTGTGCCCGCAACAGACACATATTCAACCTGATCTCTAAGAAGATGTACGACAGAGGGTTTGCCAGAACAGCAGAGCAGTGTCATACCAGGATAAAACGCTTGAAAATGACCTTTCGACAGTGCCATGAAAAGTGAAGTCAACTTTTTGAAAAAACTTCAAAACTAAATTATAATCAGACTGTCTGTCCTTATGCTGTAACCAGACTGAATTGTGTATTTGTTTGGCAGTGTGAAAGAAGGAGAGAAGCCAGAGTGGAAGTTTTACACTCAGTTGGAGAACATTTTGTGTGGCAAAGACTCATCCACAGACCAGGACGACAGCATCAATCCTACTGAGAAGATTCCAGAAGAGTCCTCTGGACAGCAGGAGGATGAGGACACATGTGACTGGGAGATTCTGGGTCATGCTGGACTGGAGGGTATGCAGATTTGACAGTCTTTATTTAATTTAAAAACCTCAAAAAGACATTCTGTTTTGTTAAAATAATCTTTCATTGCCTTTTAAGGAACCAGGAATGTCTTGTGGACCGATTTGGAGACGCAAACTCTGATCAAGATCTGGGGAGAGGACCGAACCCAGCGAGAGCTGAGAGGGGTTCTTCAGAACGGACACATCTTTGCCATGATCTCAAAGAAGATGGCCGCTCACGGTTACATCCGGACGGCGGAGCAGTGTCAGAGCCGAATAAAACGACTGAAGCTGTGTTTCAAACAGTGTTATGAGACTAACCTGTAAGTCATTTCACATTTTCATCTTAGAAATGTAAAGGTACCAATTTATTAAAAATACCTCAGAATTACATTTGATTTCTTTAGCATATGAGAGAAAAACACGGGAATGTGTTCTCTGTTATGGTGTCATATTTTAAAGGAACAGTTTACCAAAATATGAACAATTTCTCATAACTTACTCATGAGGCCATTCAAGATGTGTATGATAATTGAAAGTGTTTTTCATGAATTCGTCTTTGTCCCAAAACTGCAGCACTGATGGCAAAGAGCCAGTTGAATTTAAATTCTATAAACAAATGGAGAGAATTTTAGCTAATGAAGAGTCCAGCCACACGCCGTTGCCTGAGATGTCATGCTTGACAGAGATCAAAGAGGAGGAGACAACCGACATCGAGTACCAAGTCTACAAGTATCAGGAAATAGGTATACACAAAAAATTATGGTTTATCTTCTAGCCTTAGCTTCCATAAATGAATATATGTATGAGACTCGCTTTTCATCCCTGTCGTGTTCTCTTATCACCCAACAGAAACAGCAATGAACTGTATGGACGACAGAAAGAAGGTTGCCTGGTCTGATGCCGAGACCTTGATTCTCCTTCAGTTATGGGGGGATGAGCAGGTCCAGATGAACCTGCAGCGCTTCCCTCACAACGGCCACATCTACGCTGAGATTTCAGAGAAGATAAATGCCCACGGTTACTCGCGCTCAGCCGAGCAGTGCCAAACCAGAATCAAACGCCTGAAAATCAGCTACAGGCAATGCAGGGACAGCATCGGGTCAGTCACAGACCACCAGCAGAAAAACTACTCAGTAAATGTCATCTTTTGAAGTTGTTAATGTGTCCTGTGCATGATTTCAATTTGTTTTCCTTGCAGTGTATCTACAGCTGAGCGAGTTGAATTTAAGTTCTATGATTTGATGAAAGACATTTTTAGGAAGAAAATTTCCTCCAAAGCTTTAGGAACGCCAGATCAAGAACCCAACAACAGCATCAAATCAGGTATTAAACTCAAGACCGTTTAAATGTAAATGCCTAATAAGACCTGCTTAGTTCAACATTGACAGCAAGGAACATTGAATTTATTTTGATTTTAAAGGGATCACGCATAACATAACAGTATCATGTGTTGGGGTGGACGCTTATACAGTTATCTTTATAGATCGTTCTTTGCATGAACGTGCCTTAAAGCTGCTCTTTGCATATCCGTTTACATTTGTCATGATAAACCTTAATTTTTGACATTTATTTTAGTTCTTCATAACTGATTTTTTTAAGTGACACGTTTCCTTTCAGAATTGTCAGAGCCCTGCAATAGCGTGGATCAGACAGCGGCAGAGCCCTGGTCAGACTCTGAAACGGATGCTTTAATAGAGGTTTGGGCAGAAGATGAGGTTCAGGAAGCTCTAAGAGACTCCGGCCACAACGGCCACGTGTTTGCTGACATAGCAGAGAAGCTGAACAGTCAGGGCTTCCTCAAAACACCAGAGCAATGCAGATGGAAGATCAAGACCCTGAGGAAGCATTTCAGAGAGTGTTATGAAAGAAAACAGTGAGTTTATTATCTTTTCATGTCAATTACAAAACATTTTTTTTATTTGAGGTTCAATAATGTTCTTACACAGATGTGGCGAAGAGCAGGAAGATGATGAGTTCTGTGATAAACTGGAGCGGCTTCTGGGTGATGAGGCCTTTTCTTTGGAAATTTTTGATGATCAAGAAGATCAGGATGCAGGTGTGTGGGAAATTATATTTTGAAATGATAAAAACAACCTTTTGTGCCCGTGCATTATGAGATTATTCTTTCTCAGAATCCCAGTGGCCGTCTGTGGCAGTGGTTGAATCTGGCAGGAAGATGCCCTGGTCAGACCGGGAGACCCAGGCCTTGCTGGAGATCTGGGGCGAGGGCCGTGTGCAGCACAGTCTCAAGAGCTGTATGAAAAACAGGCACATATACAGATATATTTCCAGGAGAATGTTGGCACAGGGCTTTACCAGAACGGGCGAGCAGTGCCACTCACGTGTGAAAAGACTCAAGGCTCAGTTTTACTATGATGGGTGAGTCAGAAACGTTGTATTTTCTCTATTATATCAATTTTCTAAATGCTTTTTACACACATGTAAACTTTTTAGTATTTCCTTATTTTTTCAGCAAGGAGGAGTGTAAATTCTACGATCATATGGAAAAGATTATTTTAAAGGACCGAACAGCCGATGAACAGACCATCAGCGAGCTGGAATCCCTAACTGATTCTGATTCAGGTATACGGTACATATTTTCACGTGAGATCATTAGATGATGTTCTTCATGACATGAGCATTTTTTGTAATAGTCTGAAGATTCATTTTTGTACCCCTTTGCATGTCCAGAATCCCTGGCGCTCTCTAAACCCCTCCTCGGAGACGGGCCGAAGCTGGCGTGGGGTGAAAGCGAGACTCGGGCTCTCATATCCATTTGGGGAAATGACCAAATCCAGGAGAGGCTGAGATGCTGCATCAAACGCAAACCTGTTTTCCAGCAGATTGCCAAAGCAATGGCAGAGAAGGGCTACAGCCGGACCGACGAACAGTGTCGGACCAGGATCAAAAGACTGAAGGCCAGTTACCGTCAGTGCCTTGACAGTCCAAGGTACACACAACAACTATTTGGTTGTAATACTATTTTTAAATATATATTGTATATAAATATTGTACTATTTTTACAATAACTGTATGTTGCCCTACACAACATTTTTTTTCTTCAAGAAACAAAGGGGAACAGTGGAAATTCTTTACCCAGTTAAAGAAACTGTTTGACAAGCATTATCCGAATTCAGATGAAACCGAAAGCAACGCCACTCAAGATCCAGAGACTGTTGGAAGAAAACCTGGAAGAAGACCTAGCAGGTCTACAAAAGCACAAAGCTCAGGTACATTTAAACTTTCTGCATTTATTAAGCAAATATATCCGTTTATGACACAGGAAGAAACGTTATACTCATTGGTGATTTTCCACTACTTTACTTTTTCCAGTGTGACTACACTAATGCTGTGCCAAAGCAAAGCCTTAGTTCTTTAGGATTTCTGCGCTTACGGTGCCCAAAGCTGACCTGACAATAAGGTATTTTCAGTCATGTGACCTGCAGATGGATTATGGAGCGGGCACACACACAAACCTCTTATCGAATGAATGTGGAATCAAATGGACATTCTGACACTTCCACATCAGAATACTTTCATAAAACAAAGCAGTGGCATTTCTGCTCACCTTAAAAGACATTTGACTAATGGTGCTGTTGTCATGTGATCGTACACGTTCACTAAACAGACTGAAGCTGCTTGTCTCCTACCATTAAGTGTTTAACTTGAAAGGCAGTATTGGATTTGCATCAATCCTTACCTCTGTGCCATTTTTGTTGTATTTTTATATTTAGAATCTAAATTAATTGTAAAGCGGATTTTGCCATCTATTGCTTTTTTTTACAAAACCACTCAAAAAGGTCACAAGAACAATAGCTCCTGTGAATAGGCTTGGACATTGTAACCATTGAAAAACAAATAAAAATGTGATAATGGCATGAATGGAGTTTCACTTAAAGATGTGTATTGTATTAAACATTAGGAACTGACAAACAACATTTTGAGGAAAGGTCATTTCTGAGGGAAAAAAAATCACTTGATCTTAGGTTTATCCTAGATTTAACAACAAAATATATATTATAAATTATCATCAATACATATCTCTTTGTTTTAGTTTGAGCCAAATTTAGTGTTAACTTCAGATCCAGACAAAACAGACTGAAGCAAATATTTTACACTGTCATTCTGTGTTTATTGACACTTGCATTGCTCAGTGATTGTGGAACAGATACGATAGCTCTTTCAGGCAACTGTGGCAAAGTTTTTAACAGCGATTAGCAACTTTGGTTAAGACATAAAAAGACTTAACATTATCTCGAGAAAATCAGGACTGAAGTATATCCAATATAATTCCAAATATTCAACATGAGCAACACAAAATCTCTTTAGAAATACAACATTTTGTTAAATATGAAGTGCAAAATAATTTTTAAACAGCTTTCTATTGGTAGGGCAAACAGATATGGTTATTATGGAACTGAGAACATTTTAAACAAAAACATTACACACTTCACCTTAAATTTCACTGTAAATAATTCAAACAAATATACTCTGTTTATGACAGTTAAATCCCATAATGCCTTTGTGTTGAGTCGATAAATAGATTATTTATTTGATTGTTTGTTGATGTGGCTCATTTAGCATGACTGAGACACCATGATATCAAATAATGACAACATATTTCAACAGGCTTACTGGAATGAAAGAACATAAATGTTACCAAAATATATCCAGAAATGCCACCAACTATGCTGAAAAACACAATTGTAAGTATTTCATGCAAGTTATCTTTTACATTTCACATATGGGTTGCAGCATAAACTAGTTAGCACAAACTAGCCTGTTTTGAAACAAATGATTTAACCCAATAGATAATTTTTCTATAAACTAAAGTCATATTCATGGGCTTTTAGGTTCGTGTTTCTTGCGGCCACGGGTTTGGTCATAGCTCCTTCTGCGTTCTGCACGTTCGCCCATATGAATTCTCTCATGCTTCTTCAGAGGCCCGGCAAACTTAAAGCTCTTCCCACAATGCGAGCACTGCCACGGCCGCTCGCCGGTGTGGCTAAGCATGTGGTTCTTCAGGTGAGACGAGTGCTTGTAAGTCTTTCCGCATCTCTCGCAGGTGAACGGACGTTCGCCCGTGTGCACGCGCTCGTGTCTCTTCATGTTACCGATCTGAGAGAAGGCCTTCCCGCACATCTTGCAGCGGAACGGACGCTCTCCGGTATGTATGCGCAGGTGGCACCTCAGCATCTCCGGCCCTGCAAAAGTCTTGTGACAAATGGTGCACGGGATCTTCATCCGGGGTCTGTCGTGGTTCCGTTGATGCTTTTTCAAGTCGAACATGTAGACGAAAGACTTGCCGCAGATGGAACACAGATACTGTCGCTCACCTGCGTGATAGCCTTTGTGTCTTCTGAGGAGGCTGGCGTATATGAAACTTTTCCCACACAGGTTACACTGGTAGGATCTTTCCATGGAATGGTAGCGGACATGGATGGATAGCTTAAATGCTGTTGGGAAGCTCTTGTCACAATGTGGACACCGGTGGAGGTTTTCAGAGGTGTGGCATTCACGGTGAATCTTTAAGTAAGAGCCCTGTGAAAAGCTCTTGCTGCAGATGGTGCACTTGTACGGTTTTTCGCCCGTGTGCACACGGATGTGCTTGATGAGGTCCGCTTTTTTGCGGAAAGTCTTGATGCAATGCGTGCATTTGAAAGGCCTGGCGAGCGAGTGTGTTTTGATGTGATTGGTCAGGAAGCTCAGGCACCTGAAGCTCTTGCCGCAGTCCGAACACTGATACGGACGCTCGCCTGTGTGAGTGCGCATGTGATTTCTCAGAAGACACTCGAATCGAAACTCCTTGTGGCACTCGGAACACGCGTGTTTTTTCTCCTCCTGTTCCGTTTCGCATTCAGAAGGTACAGCCGCTTGCCTTTTGGAGGCTGCGACTCGAGGTGGACTGCTCTTTCTGTGGATGATGGACCTCACGGATGGAGGTCTTTCTACGATAGGAACATAGATCATCTCCTCCCTTAGGATCTCAACCGGATTTGGAGGCAAGACCGGAAGAGAGATGCCCTTTCCAGTTAACTCTGAGATCCACTGCTCTAAACTGACCTGCCTCACTCCAGCAGTCTCTGTCATATCTGGTTGTTCCAGAAACTGCAGTTGGGTCTCCTCGCCCTCGTTCTCAAATTCTGATACAACCACGGCGGAGCCGTCTGCAGTGAGGTAGATCTGCTGGACTTCACAGATCTCTGCCTCTTTCTCCTCACAGAGGGCTTCTTCTTGTAAACCATTCTCTGCTTCTTCGGTGGTGGCTACTGTTGTAAACTCCTCGCTGTCAGCTAAAGCTTCAGCCTCCTCAGTATAATCCTGCGAAGGACTCATTACTGTAAGGGCTGCGTGTTCGGCCTCTGTTTGGTTGTCTGTGCCTTCTGCTTCAATGATAATTGTCTCTTGAGCGATGGATGTGGGAGGCAAACTTGCCTCATGTTCAATAGTAAATTCAGGGGAAATTGTCTCCTGTTCGACCGGGTGAGATAAACAAACTACTTCAGATGTGGTAGGAATGGACACTGGAAGACAAGGAAAAAAAAAACATTTGGATTTATTCTGATATCTTGACAACACCATTAAAACTAATACAACATTATGCATGTGACTCCAATTCAATTCATGCAAACACAAAAGTAAAACTCACTTTCACTAATAATTCTCTGAGGCTGCTCATTATTTCTGTTGTAGAGTCTTCTGTATTGGAAATGTTGGAGCACATCCTTGATCTCAATTGGATCAGAGAGTGGCTGTACAATCTCTTCCATCATAGATAGACCACCGCATAACCGTGAGGCTGTCTGAGGAAATACAGAGCGTCCACAGTACACAGTAAGATTTAATCCACTTTACTACGAGGAATGGACAGAAGGTTACCCATTCCGTCTCTGTTGTAAACTAACCATTTGCTGCATGCTACAGACTCATTACCTCTTTAAGGTTTGGCACAGGTAGCAGATCTTCTACTTGAGACAGGAACTCCCATGCAAGGCTCTGCAATACTGCATCATATCCAGCTCCATATTCTACAGGGAAGACATGCTGAGGACAGAGAACCAGGTGAATAAAGAAAAAGACTCTTAAACAAAAGACAATAAAGTGAAAGTAAAGAATATAAATAGGAGTGTTACCTGGATAAAACTATCTTTCTTTTCTGCATCCTCCAAGATGCTGTGCACCATTCTAATAAATTTGTTATTGATGATCTCACTTTCTACATCTTTACACTGCAACAAAAAGTGAGACATTGAAATTGGCCTAAAACTGCTCAGATGGAATAGCTCTATATGGACGGGCTACAAAAACAAAGGCAATATTTACTTTATGTGTGAGACTTCGAAGAGAATCCAAATGTGCCTGAATGATCCACAAGTCTGGCGTTTTATCTTTCAGACAAAGCTCCAGAATCACCTACAAAAACATATTAATTTCATATGGAGCCTATGAAGTAAATATGCCATACTTCAAAAATTCAATGAAAAAGGAATTTACCTTTTTCCGCAGGTAAAAGATGAGTTTATTAACCAGACTTCGATTCATGATGTCTGGAATAGTCTCTGTCACCAGCACCACAAACTGCTCCAACTTTCCATAATGTGTCACATTTCGACGCTGAATCACCTGCCATAAAAATGCTGACATCAGCCGGAGTGGTGGTACTACCAGACGCAGTGCAGAGAGAGGGAGTGGAGGGACTGCAAGAAAAAAAAGAAAATATGTGAATTATCATAATCTATCTATCTATCTATCTATCTATCCATACTATAATCCAACTAAAGGAGAAGTGGTTCAAAAACTTCTGGCTGTGTATTACAGGCATAATACAAATAATTGTCATAACTACATTTTTTTGTCTTTAGTTTTAATTTCTTTATAATATAATAATATTATATAATATAATCATTTTATTATATGGGCAGCATTATATAATATAATGTATATAAATCATAAAATACAATACATCAAAACTTTAGTTTTTATAACAACCAAAATGTATTTTAACAACTGTCATTATTCTAAATAGACACTTTAGGAAATTACTTTTTTGTGGGGGGGAATTTGAGATCAATATAATAAAATAAACAACAACTTTAAAAGTCCCTTTTAAAACAAGCCGCACAGCATAAATATGTGTACATTTTGTGGCGTACAGTACATGTGTGCAAGTTACTTTAACAGGATTGGTTTTGCTAGCTTCACTCTCTTAGCATTTAGCTCACATGCTAAACAACTTACCTGTCTCGCGACTCTGTGCGTTAAGGATTTCCATTATTGACGGGTGAAGTAAATCTGTATGTGTGTTTTAGTAAAACTCTAAACGCATCACATCTCTGGATTAAACTGTAATAACAGATTAGTATCTGATGGTCGTAAAGTTGACCGAAGCAACGAACAACAACGTTCAACCGGAACCCGCGGCGGAAGTACGTCAGTGTTCCGCGCATTTTGAGATTGTGCAGCTGTCTTTGCTACCGCGACAGGTTTGGCGGCGTTGTTTCCTCGCGTAAAATAAATACAGCTAAATTATTTGCTGTTGTATATTTTGCCACAAAAACATTGCTGAAGAAAACGTCCAATTTACAGAAGCCAAATTCAAAGCAAAGACCAACCCAGTTCAAGTGTGAGTAACATTAAACAATATGTAAATGAATGTGTGGTGACATTAATAAAGCGAATGTTATTATATCCTACATTATCTTTTAATGTTAGTTTAACATAACGTAACCCACTAGGCTAGGCAGATATTACCTAAGCTGTGCCAAAGTTGTTTTTAAACAAAGTGATATTACTGTCAAATTATTACTGACATTATTTGTTTTTCTCTAGCAACGAAAACAAATAAACAAATCACATTATAATACCAGGAACAATAGTCAAAATAAAATGTTAATAGTTTTTATATAAGAAGTCATGAAATATCAACTAAAGCAGTGGTTTGTTTCAATGTCCACAGCACTGCACTTTAGATGTCTCATTATTTCCTACAGTTTATGAATAAAAGTAGCACATTTCAATTCCGTTGGCAACCCTGAACATACAATATATGGATTGTGTATGGAGTGGAATTAAACCACTAAGAAACTATTAAGTTACTTTTCCCTGATTCAGAATAATGTGAATGTTATAAAGGACTAATGTGTTTTACTGCTGCTTTTCACTAAACTGAATTATCAAAGTAATTGCCATTGTTAATGTATTTTAGATTATGGCCAGTCATTTTTATGTATATGTACAGGTTGTGGGATCGGGACATAACCCGGGTTGTACTCAAACCCGAGTCCCCCAGAGGCAAACAGCTCATAGTATGCGTCTAGACTAGAGGGCTAACCACCGGGCTACAGCTCTGACGATGTGATTCTTGACATTTCACTTTATTCATTTTGGTGGCTTATAAAGAGGAAGTGCTTGTGAAAGCCCCTCACAAATTTCGTCCCTGTCTAAATGATGGATGTCTTTTTCACAAAATCCACATCTATTCATAAACATTTAATTGGTCGGAAGAGCCAAAAAGGGTTTATGGTCTAAGGAGTAAATGACGTGTGAGAGAGGAGAGGTGAATGTGTTCACTGGAGCTATTTCAGACATTGTCAAAGGAGATACAGCTCTGTTTATATTTATAGTTATTATGGATTATTACAATAAAGGTGAGAAATTCAGAGTTTTTTTTGTGTGTGTGCGCACTAAAGGCCAGAGTCTTGAGGATTATTAACATGAATGTGGCAAAGTGTATATTTAGTGTATTAATCTGAATTGAGCAAATTCAGATTTTTATTGAAATTTTTCTTCAGGTATTTTATAAATAGAAATGACCTAACCTCCTTCGGACAAATCATATATTATAAAACAATAAAATTTTTTAAATGTTTAGAGAAGAGATTATAGGGATAGTAAAGGTATGACTTTCTAATACTAAAGTCTTTTTTGTATTTTTTGCAGAACTAAACAGAACTGAACATGGACCACAACGTGAGAAAAAAAATGGAGGTATGTCAAATGTTTCTTTAGTCTTGTAATGCAAACCACAAACTTATTTACATATATGGTTGTTGTTCATGCACAAACATGTAAGTATAATGATGAACATAAAACTTAATCTAAAATGTAATCAGCGTCTGTGTTGTAGAGCCATTTCGTTTATTACACTCCTATTATGAACACATATCGATCAGATCAGAGATTTGTGGCTCCTGCACCAGTAGAAGGAGATCTGGATGGTGCGGGTTAACAGCATCACGGCCCCATAACCACCAAATCTCCCCACACGTCATCACAGATGCAGTATAGTCAGGGAGCCACTGCAGAAGCACAGAGCATTTGCGATCGAGAGAGCGGAATAAATGTTCGAAATAAACATCGGAATAGGGGGCGGGAATCTGCACGCAAAGATAACCGTGTCACGCATTCCTGCGCTCAAAACGATTTATGGCCGAATGAGGGTGTGAAGAGGCAGCGGTGAGTTGATGACCGGTCATAAAACGCTGGCAGGAGAGATGAGGAAGGACGTAAACAAGAGGGAAGAAACAAAAGGAGTAGGGGAAAGGGAGGAGTAAAAGAGAGAGAGTGAAGGTAGATAAAGAGCGAGAGGGGGCCATGAGCTCTGCGCCGCCCTACGACTCGCTGCCAGCTCGGCCAAGTCCACGCCGTGCGAACGAGTGGGAAAGAGAGCTGCTCGGTGCAAAAAGACGATCGTCCCCAGTACAGCCGGCTCTCCCAACCCTACCTTCTGCCTCCCGCCGGCCCTCTGCACTTCCCGGATATTTGCTGTCACCCTCGCAAGAGTACGTCGAACAACAGCAACGTCTTTCATTATCGCTGTGTTCGGAGGCCTCGCTGGCGCCCCCTGTGCCTGCAGTGGGTGTTGCCCCACCGTGCTGCCGGGCAGTGGGAGTCATGCCCTTGCTGCGCCTTGCACTCCTGATTTTCAGCTTTCTTTTTTGGGCGGCAGGGCTTGCGATCTTCACCCTGGGGGTGTGGGCGCAAGCTTCGTTATCCAACTACATGCTGCTGTCAGCTAACCGATACCCCAATGCCCCCACGATCTTGTTAGGCACAGGGGCTGCTGTGACGGCCTGGGGCTTTTTAGGATGTTTGGGAGTGGCCGCCAACCTCCCTTACCTACTGCGGGCATATGGCGTCTTTCAGCTGGCTACGCTTATAGGTGGGTTAGCTGCAGGACTTTCAGGTCTTTTCTACAGGGAAGATATCGCTGAAGGGTTTCGCAGTGGCCTACAGAAAGCCGTACTGGATTACGGAGAAGACGAGGGTCGTGCAGATGCCCTGGATAGCCTACAGAGGGCGTTAAAATGCTGTGGTGCTGAGGGTTGGCGTGATTGGCTCTCGTCTGACTGGGCCACCCAAGATGGTATTTACTTGTCGGGACTTCTAGGAAATAGCTCTCTGGCTGTTTCGCTACCAGACAGTTGCTGTGTACGGCGCAGAGGGTGTCGAAACAGACCGTTGCCAGAGAGCGGGAACGACGATCCAGAGGGGATTCACATCCACGGTTGTTTTCGCAAAGTCTTCAGTTTGGTAAATGACAACGTCTTTCACATTGCTGCAACAGTTTTGGGCCTTGCTTTCACTCAGGTGGCAGGTATTGCCCTTGCATGCCTTCTTGCCAATCGTCTTACACCCAGACAGCGACGACAAGCACATTAATATTCAGGACTGTGTCGGACCGATGAGCTTGGAACTGTGCATGAAACCCTTTAGATGGTAGATTTGAGCTGTAGTTGTCACTAGTAACGCTCACTATAATCTTGCTGCAGACCGCATGAATAAAACTGTGAAACATGTTCTGACAGCAAACATGGCAAATGTTTTTTTACAGATAATGTCAAAAACATTTTTTTGAATTATCTTGAGATTGGTTGCATGATTTCAGAATTGTCTAATAGATTTAAAATAAAAGTAAAACATTACTGATTATATACGCCAAATATATGTTTACGCTATCAAGGCATGATATACTTCTAGTTCTGTAATGCCGAGATCAGCAGGTGGTATTCTTTGTAGTATTTGTAGACATCTGTGTTATAACTGTGTTTTCATATGCATTCTGTAAACTGTGTTTAGAAACATGACCAATAGTGAATGTAGTGTGTCTAGACTTTTTCCTCTTCTTGAATGCATTGTACATTGATTATGACAATTAAAAGAAAAAATTTAAAATTGTTGTGTTCTTAAAATTAACTGCTTAAAAAGGGTCATGTAGAAAAATGTTGCTGCCAAAGATATTTGGTTCACAGTAAAGTTTTCCTACTATATGAAAATACTGTTGTGAACAACAGCATGCGTACAAAACCAAAAACACAACACACTTAAAACCTTCTTGACTATTTGTGATTTAGTCTGCATCTTCAAACATTTTTTGTATGAACAGGTGTTTCCTTGTCGTGATCTATTTAATTCTAATAATTGAGAGAAGTGGCATCATCGGTGGTATCTCTTGACTTTAATGATACGACAGTGTGAATTGATAGCTATCTAAAAAAACGAATTTCATCCTACGAACAAGGATGATTACCTTTAGATGAGCTTTGTTGTGTATTTCATCTACACTGCTGTTTATTCAATATACACTGTTGTCTACTTCATCTGCACTGTTGATTTATTTTTATCTGCACTGCTACTTATTTCACTTGTTTGCAGATTTATCTCAGTTACATATCCCTTGCTTGTAAGTTGTATTGTGTATATTTATAGATTTTGTATTTATCTGTAATTTGATATATTTTTTGATATATGTTTATTCTATGTTATCTGTATGCACCTGGGGTCTGAGAGTAACGCAATTTCAATCCTCCATTTGTATGTACTGTACATGTGGCAGAATTGACAATAAAGCTGACTTTGACTTGACTTTGCTTCAAAATGATTTACACTATTCATGAAGTTATGTGTTTTTTATTTTAAATGAACCAGAATTGCTTTGGTGAAACCTTGAAGACAGACTGTCAAGTTTTTTGTCTCGCATTTATTACCGTAACTTTAATGAGTCCTTGCATGGCACTGCCAGATATTTTCTTTTTATTGAGCAAAAATCACCATTAACATGCCAAGCAGAGCAGTCTAGCCTCACCCTCTCATTCATTTGAACATCTGCTCCTGCACATTTGAATCTGTTTGGTCTCTCATCCTGTTCTCAGTTTCACTCTCTGCAATTTTCTGATAAAACGACTGCTCAGATGTTCAGCTTTGCAGTTTGAAGTGATAATTGAATTTTTATATTTAATACACACACGCGCGCACTTTTTTAATTATCACTGTTAATGTCCTTAAATGTGCAAGTGACAAATGTTTGTCGTTTAAAATTACAAACAAAGCTCTATTTCAAAATAAGACGTGTCTGGGACACGAAAAACACAAAAGGATTATAAATTTTATATATTTTGCATGCTATATTTTCAGTTTACTGAAGTCATCAAACCTTTAAACAGGCCAAAATCTGTTATTTTTCTCAGATTATCTTATTAATACGACAATAAGAGTTCTAAGGACATAATGTTAACTTTTTTATGTGAACTGTTCCTTTAAGTATTTGTAAGGGATTTAAAAACTGATTCATAAAGGCATTAGATGTAACCCCAGATCGAAATTAGAATTTATTATTATAATTGTTTGGGGCTTTTTGCTTTATTAATCTTTATCAGTATATGACAGTGGAGTGCAGACAGGAGAATAAAGGATGAGGAGAGGGGGAATGGGACTGGGACATGACCAAATGTTTTGTACTTTAAGGGCTATAAAAGGATATGCACTATTGGTTTATAGAGTTAACATTTAATTCATTAAAATATATTTGTTGCATAAGGCTTCAGTGAACCTGAAGTCAGATTCATTTGTCATACTCAAGGCAAAAGATTTGCATTATTTGGTCTGCAGACTGAATCCTCCACAATGTGTTTTGAATAAAATTCAAAGCAGCCAATTAGTGTGACCCATAGATTCCACATTAGTTAAGCTTCACTGATATTTGAGGAAAATACAAAGGAAATAGAATATACATAAAGATAACTGTCGAAGCTTTGTGATCCTAACCACCTCCCAAGACCTGTGGTTTTCATTCCCTCTTGCTGTTTATGCAATGTATTGTACTTTTGTATTGTAAGTTTTATAGAGAGCTTTCGAGAACTGTCCAACTTGGGATTTTTTTTTTTAAATGTTGCTGGACTCCAGATGAAAGTGGCAGAGACAAATACGTCGACATATTTGCTGTCCATCGAGAAGAATGTGTGTCACATAGTTACACAAGCGTCCTTGTGAGATCACCCCTGAGGAGACTCATTTGCATGTATATCACAACAATAAAAATAAAATTGTATTTTTTCAGTGGTCATTAGTGAAAATTTGGTTACCAAATCTGACCTTAACATGCCTCAGCAGGCTATGGCAACAGAAATTGAAAACAACTGGAAACCTTTCATATGTTTCCATATGAGTATATGATGTATAACTAAAAAGGCTGCAGAGTGTTTTCTAAATGTGAATTCTTTTTTTTTTGTGAGGAAACATCACAGGTCCTACATGTAACCTTTACAGGTTCATCTTAACATATGTAACATTTTATAAGTGTGGAATTGATTTAAACTCATTGTTATTGGAATCGTTGGATATCATCTTAGTGTTTACTGTAAGTCACGTACACGCATTATATGGAGATGGGATGTAGATCTTGGGAGGAGCCATGTGTTGACAAACACTTCAATGCGCAAACACAACTGTTAGAGAATTATCCCGGCGGTACAGTGGCTTCTGAACAGGTATGAACATCTAAAAGATACATCTATTACTTAATATGTCATTACTGGATTTTAAGTATTTTAATAATATATGGAAACGATTTTAGGTTGAATAGTTGCAGTGTGCGGGTAAGTGTCAATTTATATTTTTATATATATATTAACAGTTTTTTTTTGTTGTTTGTTTTTTGTTTTGAGTAATTTTTTCTTTATGTATGTCTTATTTGGTGCATGTTGTTATTATAATGATAAACAAATATATACTTCCCAAACTAGTCCACATATTAATTTTCCCAGTTTTGTTTTATAGGAATATGCTGTACTCCATGTGGCTCATTTTACTTTTGGGTAAGATTTGACACAAACAAAGATTGCGACATGTGAAAGGTGTGTGAATTTCACAGATTTTCCTTATCGCTGTAACACACAGGTTTGATTCATGCCCCCTTAAATAAAGCAGCTTCAGTCCGACTGGTGAATGGAATCCACTCTTGTTCTGGACGTGTTGAGGTTTTCTACAGTGGTCAGTGGGGAACGGTGTGTGACGAGGATTGGGATGGTCCAGATGCTGTGGTGGTTTGTAGAGAGTTGGCCTGTCAACCACCCGAAGATCCCAGAAAAGGAGCATATTTTGGAGAGGGCTCATTACCAATATTGATGACTAAGTTCAAATGTGTTAACACTGAATCCAGACTGATTGACTGCCCAGCGGTGACAGATATAAATTGCGATCACACCAGAGATGCTGGAGTCATTTGTATGCGTAAGTACAAACATTTTACAAATGAACAGCGTGTTTCGTATTTATATCCTGATGGGTTTTTCTGCTCATACTGTGTCTAGCCAATGTGAGACTGATGGATGGCTTGGACTCTTGTTCTGGACGAGTTGAGGTTTTTAAAGATGGTCAGTGGGGAACAGTGTGTGAAGATGACTGGGATCTGTTGGATGCTGCAGTGGTGTGTAGAGAAGTGGGCTGTGGAGATGCTATAGAAGCGAAGAGAGGCGGTTATTTCGGGCACGGCTCAGGAGGACCAATAAAGATGCACGGTGTAAACTGTGTTGGAGACGAGTTCACATTGAGCGCTTGTGTATCTGATAATGGGGCTGTGGATCCGAGTGTCTGTGATTTTTCCAAGACTGCTGGAGTCATCTGTCAGTGTAAGTCACTAACCACTCACACGTGTTTCTCTGTAGATCTGTCAAATTAAAGATAGTGAGGATAACATGGAATATTTAGCCTACATTTTTTGACATCTACTCTTCTCTGTTTGTGTCTATTAAGCCCTTACAAGGTTGGTGAACAGTGATAACCCTTGTTCTGGGAGAGTGGAGGTTTACCATGCTGGAGAATGGGGAACAGTGTGTGATGGTGGCTGGGATGACAAGGATGGGAAAGTTTTGTGTAGAGAAGTGGGTTGTGGAGGTTATGTAGAGGTAATAAAAGATGCCAAATGTGGCCAGGGCTCAGGACCGGTGTGGACAAAAGATATGGATTGTTTAAATTCAGAAAGTATGCTGAGATACTGTAATTCAAAGGAATGGGTAGGAAACGTTTGTGATCATAAGGATGATGCTGGAATTAACTGTGAATGTAAGTAAAGCGCTTTTAATTTATTGCATTAAAATGATCATCATACATTAGGGTTTTAAGGAGCACTGCGTGAGATATAATCTTTGTGTTTTACTCTTAAAGGTAAAAATGTTATAAATGTTTGTTTGTTTATTGGTATGATTATTAGACCCAGTCAGGCTGACAGGAAGTAGCACTTGTTCTGGTGCGGTGGAGGTTTATCGTGGTGGTGTGTGGGGACCGGTGTGTGATGATGGCTGGGATCTAAAAGATGCAGCAGTGGTGTGTAGAGAACTGGGCTGTGGAGATGTTATAGAGATAAACAATGCTTCAATACAAGGAACAGCAGTGATGAATAATGTCAACTGTGATGGGAGTGAATCTACACTGATGCGCTGTGGCTGGTCTGCACAAACCTGTTCTTCTGACCTGCAAGCTACAGTCACATGCAGATGTGAGTATTAAGCTGTCGTGTCTGGTCAACATAAGAGTGTTTTAAGTGTGTATTTTCAACTTCAGTACATGCAGTTTTTTTTGTCCAAATGTAGACTTGTATTGCTAACAGAGTTTTCTCTTTGGTACACCTCTTGGAGATGTATGATATACCTTTAAAGAAGGAGACGTACCTTTATTTCAAAAACCTAAATATCAAAACCCACTAAAACAATCTGACACTATTTAAAACATCATGTAATGTGATAAACAAACAGAAAGTTAACATGAACCATACAGAATGTAATATCTATTGTGTCAGAATTGTTTAGGTAAATGTACACGCAGTCCCACAATAATTGTGCCAGTTCCACCACAATTAAAGGGATAGTTCACCCAAAAGTGACAATTCTGCCATGCATTACTCACTCTAGTTTTTCCAAACCTGTATAAGTTTCTTTGTTTGGTTGAACACAGAGAAAGATATTTGGACGAATGCTTGTAACCAAACAGTTCTTGGACCCCATTGACTACAATAGTAGGAAAAATTGCAATGGTAGTCAAAAGTACCCCAAAACATTTTGCTGTCTTACATTCTTCAAAATATCTCATTTTGTGTTCAACAGAACAAAAAAATTGTATAAAGTAATTTTCCCTACTACGGTAGTCAATGGGGTCCAAGAACTGTTTGGGTTCATCAAGAAAAAAGACATGTATACATACTCAAAGGTGAGTAAATGTTGACAGATTTTTTATTTTTGGGTGGACTATCCCTTTAACTAAATTGCTTTTATTTTTCGCAACAGTTGTTTAAAAATTGCTCATCTCATACTGCAGTAGCTGTAAAATCAATCTTAGCAATACAAATGTTATAATAAAAAAAATTATTTTCACAAAATGTTATTTTTCAAAAATGACGATGTAAAAGTTTGAAGTGAATTGGCAGATATTAACTGTTTTACTGCAATGTTTCAGTAATAAAGGTAGTGAATGGGTCCAGCAAATGTTCTGGAACAGTGCAGATGTTTTATGGGGGAAATTGGGCAACAGTATGTGATTGGGATGTAGAAGACATGGAAGTGGCTTGCAAAGAGCTGGGATGCTGGGATGGGAGTGGACATGTGGTGGCAAAGCCGAATTTTGGGCCGATAGCGAAACAGATGACAGATGTTGATTGTGTCGGAAATGAAAACACACTCTCAGAATGCAGCTCTACATTACGAAGCTACTGTGATCCGGCGGAAGTCATGTGTGCAGGTAAAGTTTGATTCTTTGAGGTGAATTGACAACAGGTACACATTTTGGTATTTATGAACTATTTGATGTGTTATTGAAATATAATATTGAAATATATATTCTATTTCAAGAAACATATTACACATTTATTCTATGTCATTCCTGCAATTGCTGAATGGTTTATTGTACATTTGTATATAGAATGATTTAAAATTTCTTTTGCAGAAGTGATTTATAAATACAATTTGAGGATTGAGGTGACAGGTGACCCTGTTGTTGACCCGAATGACTCTGCCATCAGAGACCTTATTCTGAGAAAGGTAACCTCTCTCTCTCTCTCTCTCTCTCTCTCTCTCTCTCTCTCTCTCTCTCTCTCTCTCTCTCTCTCTCTCTCTCTCTCTCTCTCTCTCTCTCTCTCTCTCTCTCTCTCTCTCTCTCTCTCTCTCTCTCTCTCTCTCTCTCTCTCTCTCTCTCTCTCTCTCTCTCTCTCTCTCTCTCGTGTTTATTGCCATGTAATGCCACTGTCTGTTCTCTTGAATCTCACAGATACAAGAGAAGCTACCAGTAGATAAGAAGTTTACACTAAGCTGGAAAACTCAATCCAATGGAAACATCTTCCAGTCAAAAAAAAGACTTTTGATCCATGAACAAATATGACAAATATGTTCCTTATGCAGGTCATCATTATTTTCAACTTTCATTATGCCAAATAATAATAATACTAATAATACAGAACATATGTTAACATATGCTCTTATGTCATACATGTAAACATGTTTTAGACTAGTGCACAGAAGATCATTTCATGATTTAGCTGCTTTACAACAACAAGTTATTATTATTTCTGCTTTAAATTTGCTTCAATTATTTACACCACCAGTTTAGCTTGCTTCATTTTTCTTTTAATCATTTACTGCTTTTTATTATCTAAGGACATTTGCTGAGTAAACCTTATTAAGTTAAGTTATAAGTGTACTTTATTGCATACACAAAATGTACGGTAATTTTACTTGAAACAATTTACACTTGGTAAAATGTAAAGCTGTCAAATCAATTAAATATACTGTTTAAATTGTCTAAATGTAAGTAAATAAAAAATTAAGTAAATGTATAAATATTTATATTAGAATTCACCAAAAATATTATGTATATTAACATTATAATTTGTTATTGAAATACTTATTTTTTTAGCCACATTAATTATTTTAGGGCTGGTGGCATGAGATCAAATGATGAACTAATAATATTGAGAAGGCTGAAGGGAAATTGACTTGCTTAGTAAATCAAATTAACTGAGAAGGTCAATGAGTAGTTTGAATATTACTCAAAGCAGTAAGTACATAAGAAAGACTTGGATAACAAATTTATAAGGGCAAAATTCTAAGATGTAACTTTTCTCTGTAGTTTGCTGCCATCTATTGGCTGTTCATGATGCAAAAAATAAATGTGCTAAAATTCACTGATGCTCAAGAATGCAAAACTACATGTACAGACTTGTTCTACATTGTTAAATGTTTTTATTTGTTTTTTTAATATACTTTGTTAATATACATCTGGCTCTGATCAGGTTTGATCAAAATAACTTTTAAGGACAATGAACTGAAAAGATGAGTACATATTTATTTCGGAAATCAACCTATCCCCATGCAAAATAACGATGACATTATGAGAGTTGAGAGTTAAATTGAAAATAAAAGTTGGAAATGTTTGTGACAAGTTTACATAACTAAAATCTTGTCATGCATGTTGTAGTAAAAGTGCATCATTTATTTTATAGAATAGTTTTTTGATCTTACACAAAGCTATTGTGTGTGTTCAAAGGTTTAGAAATAATGAAGACAGAATATTTTGAAATACAGTAGTGTTTATTTTCTTTTAACTTTTGAATGGCTTGATTATGAGTAGGGAGTAAATAATTTTTACATAAACTGTTCCTTTAAAGCGGTAAGAAATTAGTATCAGTGATACGGAAAGTATGGCTGTATGTTGAGCAGAGATTTAACACCAGTGCTGATTATTAACGCCAGCAGATTATTTGAACTAAGTTGAGGACAAAGTCATGTCCTTAAAAAAACCCAGGATTATTCACAAAAGGTAAATTCAGAAGCTTCATATTTTGCATTAAGTAAATAAAGCCTCTCATTGTGATTGGGTGAAATGAGTCATTATACAAACAACCAAACAAAATACAACCAAATGCAGTTGTTTGAGTTTTAATGTTTGCGAAAGCAAAAGGTTGAACAGGATTTCATACACTAAAAACACTTAAAATTATGGCCTGCTTGTGTGGGTTTTTCAAACTAATAATATAGTATATGTAATATGTAACACAAAGGTCTTTTCTTACTTCATTTTTTTGTTTTGTTTTCTAGTTCCAATATCTCAACATTTTTAAAACAAGGTACAATGAACTAAGAAGCAGATCTAAAAATGTGTAGATATTTGTACTGCCAAACAAGACAGAAATACTGTGTTAGAAAGAATTTTTACACCATAGGAATGTATACCCCACCAGTTTATCCCAGACTTAAAATATAAAAACTCTTAAAGTATAAAAATCCATAAAAAACATTGATTACTAATAACCAAGAAACCA
Source organism: Oreonectes daqikongensis (assembly GCA_026939265.1). Classification (NCBI taxonomy): domain Eukaryota; kingdom Metazoa; phylum Chordata; class Actinopteri; order Cypriniformes; family Nemacheilidae; genus Oreonectes; species Oreonectes daqikongensis. The sequence continues at coordinate 362,683 of JAOTQM010000449.1, read as the reverse complement.
GTATCTGTTGTGTGAAATAGGTTTTCAAACATTTACACAAAATCCAGCCTTCACACAGAAATAAAATTAAAGGCTGATTTTACGAGAGGCCAAATAATGAAATAATGGCTAAATATTTATTAGGCTGAATGCAAAGTCACTTATTTATAGTAAATCAAATAAACAGTCACTGTTACTCTGAATAGAACTCAAAGCAGTACGCACATAAGACTACATTTCATTTCATCTTGCCTCTTTACACACATTCATCTGTACAAGTAATAGTATGATGACACTTTATAATAACTTTAATATATATTTATCGAACGGTATGCATATTACGCGTTCATGTAATATCACAGCAGAATCACTATAGAAATAAATTTGTCCTTGATGGGTTGGAGTTATTTGCATGAATTTTACTGCGTCTTAATAAAGAATTAAGGTTCAGTGGGGTCGGCCAGCTAAATCAGATTTTTTTTGTGGCAAGCTCATATAGATTTATTTTAGGCATCTCATTTATATTGTCTATTGTCTGTTTAGCAATACCAGGTAAGTAAGTATATACACAAACCTGAAACAAGTGAGAATGACTTCATCCAAACTTTATCTCATTCATTTAGATGTTGATGATTGAAGTGAAGATTGGCCCTGAAGTCCATCCAAATGATGCTGGAACCAGAAATAATATGAGAGGTGGGAGAGTAAAAGTCAAAATGACCAGAATAATGTAATAGCAATACGAGAATAACGTATTGTTTTTACAGAATTATGCTTTTTTTATTTTAACATGGCCCTAATCCTCTTTCTTAGGATGGCATGGAAAGGCAACCTTATTATTTTCTTCTGTTTCTGTCTTTTCTCAGAAACTAGGCTTTCTTTACTTTGGGTATTTGAAAGTAAAAATACTCTTGGTAAATAAAAAATAAATATGGTCTTATTAAACATTAGACCTTATCCTTTAAGGATGCTTACCTTCAGATGAGCTTTGCTTCGAAATTATTTGCACTATAATGTTATTTGTATTTAATATATGAACTGTAATTGCTTTTGAAGACATATTGTCTAGTTTATTGTCTCGCATTTATTACCGTAAGTCCTGGCTTGGCACTGCCAGATATTTTCGTTTTATTGAGCGAAAATGACCATTAACATGACTAGCAGAGCAGTCAAGCTTCACATCTGCTCCTGCACATTTGAATCTGTTTGGTTTGTTCTACAGGACCTGAAAAGTGAGGCCAAAGTATTTCCTTCGATCGCACATTTTGGCTTCAATTGACAAAGCTCTGTGACCGCAGCAATCCTCAACACCCTCTTGTCCTGTTTCATCCCCTCTTACTGTTTATGCATTATATTATACTGTCAGCAAAGGCTCTAGCATGACTATTACACTCACTTAGTGTCCAAACGTACATATGTAACTATTATGATTTATACTTAGTATTGTTTTTGGAAATTGTTGTTAGATGATCAATTTTTTTAAGCATTCACTATATAAGTTATGTGCACCCATTATATTTGTATGCAATGTATTCATTTAGCAAACTTTTATTGAAAGCAACTTTAAAATGAGAGAGCATTAATATTTTGTGGAGGGGTTGGAGGTATATGGAGGTGGGATGTAGGTTTTGGGAGGAGCTATGACTTGAGTTGACAAAAACTTCAATACACAAACACAACTAACACAACTGGACTGTGGGATCCAAACAGGGTATGAACATCTAAATGCATTATAATGACTTAATATGTAATATATATAAAATATGATTATATAGATTTCAGGGAGAATAGCAGTGTGTAAGTGTCAATTTACTATATCTTTTGTCCTTTATGTTGTGTAGATGTTTATACAGTGCATATTGTAATTATGATGAACAAAATGATTGTACTAACTTTGTTAGTTTATGAGTTTGTGTCCCAAAAGTAATCAAGTGTTATTTTCCAAGTCGTGTTTGAAGGAAAATGCTGTACTCCATGTGGCTCGTTGTACTTTTGGGTAAGATTTGACATAAGCACAGATTTTTGTACAAAATGTGACAGGTGATTTTTCACAGATTTTCATTATCGCCGTAACACACAGGTTTGAGTCATATAACCCCAAATAAAGCAGCTTCAGTCCGACTGGTGAATGGAAGTGACTCTTGTTCTGGACGTGTTGAGGTTTTCTACAGTGGTCAGTGGGGAACGGTGTGTGACGAGGATTGGGATAGTTTGGATGCTGTGGTGGTTTGTAGAGAGATGGGCTGTGGACTGTATAAAGAGGTTGAAAGACATGCATATTTTGGGCAGGGGTCATTACCAGTATTGATGAATAATGTCCAGTGTGTTAACACCGAATCAAGTCTAATAAACTGTCAAGCAATAACAGGGCAAATACAGTGCGATCACACCAGAGATGCTGGAGTCATTTGTACTCGTAAGTACAAACACTTTACACACAAACCGCGTGTTTCGTATTTATATCCTGATGGGTTTTTCTGCTCATACTGTGTCTAGCCAATGTGAGACTGATGGATGGCTTGGACTCTTGTTCTGGACGAGTTGAGGTTTTTAAAGATGGTCAGTGGGGAACAGTGTGTGAAGATGACTGGGATCTGTTGGATGCTGCAGTGGTGTGTAGAGAAGTGGGCTGTGGAGATGCTATAGAAGCGAAGAGAGGCGGTTATTTCGGGCACGGCTCAGGAGGACCAATAAAGATGCACGGTGTAAACTGTGTTGGAGACGAGTTCACATTGAGCGCTTGTGTATCTGATAATGGGGCTGTGGATCCGAGTGTCTGTGATTTTTCCAAGACTGCTGGAGTCATCTGTGAATGTAAGTTGCACATGTGTTTCTGTGTATATCTGTCAAGATTAAGTGATAGTGAGAATATTTAGCCTACATCTGTCTATCTCTCTTTGTGTCTGTTAAGCTCTTGTGAGGTTGGTGAATGGTGAGAACTCTTGCTCTGGGAGAATGGAAGTTTATTTTGATGGACGATGGGGAACAGTGTGTGATAGTTACTGGGGCAGCGGTGATGCACAAGTTGCGTGTAGAGAAGTGGGCTGTGGAGATATTATAAATGTTAAGGAAAATGCCTATTTTGGCCAGGGCTCAGGGCCGGTTTGGTTAAGTAATGTGGGCTGTTCAGATTCAGAAACTACAATAAGAGACTGTGATTCCAAGCCATGGGGAGAAAACAGCTGTGGACATTACAGGGATGCTGGAGTTATCTGTGAATGTAAGTAAAGCAATTTTTGCATTTGGAGTTAAGGGGCATTGGGTGAAATAATCAGTGTGTGTTAAACTAAAAGGTAAACATGTTATTAGTGTTTGTTTGTTTATTGGTATCATTATTAGACCCAGTCAGGCTGACAGGAGGCAACACTTGTTCCGGTGTGGTGGAGGTTTATCGTGGTGGTGTGTGGGGACCGGTGTGTTACGATGGCTGGGATTATTTAGATGCAGCAGTGGTGTGTAGAGAACTGGGCTGTGAAGATGTTATAGAGATAAACAGTTCATTGATACAAGGACCGGCAGTGATGAATAATGTCAGCTGTGATGGGAGTGAATCTACACTGATGCGCTGTGCTGCTGACTGGTCTGCACAAAACTGTTCTTTGAACCTGCGTGTTACAGTCACATGCAGATGTGAGTATTAAAGAAAGCACATTTCATACACAACGGTCATTAAAAGTGTCAGCAAAAAAAAATGTAATTGTTTTACTGTGATGTTTTTTCAGCAATAACGGTAGTGAAACGGGTCCAACCAATGTTCTGGAACAGTGCAGATTCTTCATGATGGAGAGTGGGGGGCGGTGTGTGATGCTGGTTGGGATGTAACGGACGCACAGGTGGCTTGCAGAGAGCTGGGATGTGCACGTGGGGAGGCGAAGCTGAGTGCTTATTTTGGGCTGCTTGCACAACAGACGTGGATGATGTCATATATCAGTTGTAAAGGAAACGAACGCACACTCGCAGAATGTTCATCTAAAGTTGGAAACCTTTGTAGTCCTACAAATTACGCAGGGGTTATATGTGAAGGTAAAGCTCTATATATTTGTTGTGGTGAGCCACTTTTGATATGTTTTGACATCAAGTGCAATGACATCACATCCTATCTTTTGCAGAACTGACTTATAAGTACAGTTTGAGGATTGAGATGACAGGTGACCCGAAAGACCCTGCCATCAGAGACATCATTCTGAGAAAGGTAACAGTGAGCTGTACAGCATCACATCTTCAATCTCTCTCTCTCTCTGTCATTAAATGTCACTGTCTGTGCTCTTAAATCTTACAGATACAGGGGATGCTCCAAAGAAATGGGAATTTCACCATGAAAACTCATTCTGATGGAACAATCTTCCAACCCAAAAATATTTTTGATCCCTGATAAGTTTATGAACGTGTAATTCCACTTGTAAAATTCATGTGTTTATTCGTGTCACAGAGACCCAAACAATCGCTAGTACCACGATAAAAGTTTACGCTACTAAGGAAACATATAAATCAATCATTAAGGATTATCAATACGGTTCTTCTCCATTGCATCTATACTGCAAAGCGACAGGGTGACACTTTTATTTTCGAAAACTTAGATTTGCACCCTAAATAGTGCAGACTATACAAACGTGCATGCAAAAGATCACTTGTGAATGGTTAGTTTACTCAAATTTAGTTAAAAACAGGAGAACATGGGTGGAAAAAAGTCCCATGTATTCTTCCGTGCTTAACGTTAACATAGGTGATATATTTCATGATTTAGAACTACAGCTATTGTGATTATTGCTTTAAATCTGCTTTTTTTATTGCTTTTAACCATTTATTGCTTTATTTGCTGAGTAAATCTTATAAATACGGATGTCAAATAAATTCTGTTGTCGTTCAGTTCAGTTCTTTTTTATTCATTTCCTGAAGGCAATTTCGATTGCATTACAATCTTATTCATAAGTTTGAAATCTAGTATTGTGTGTTTAAGTAAGAAGTGCACTCCATCACACAGATGCATGAGTGTAAATACATGAATACAATTTAGGACTGGTGTCATGAGAGGTCAAATAATGGTTAAATATTGAGAAGGGTGAATGGAAAATGATTTACTTAGTAAATCAAATTTACAGAACAGGGCAGCGAGTTTGTGCTTTGAATACTCAAAGCAGTAAGCACATAAGACAGACTCTATTTCAACAAAGGATTTTGACAAATACTAATTTGTCATCTATCTATGTGTAAAACTGCACTGATGCTCAAGAATGCTGCATTAAGGTCTATATGAACAGGGGGATTGTTATTATTCTGAGGCTGCATAAAATATGTATATGTAAAATATAAAACATTAAACAAAACCATTTGACACAGATCATGTTATTAACATACACCTGGCTTTGATCATGTTTGTTCACAAAATTGTGTGTATAGTGAGGGTTTCTGCATAGGATGTGACTTGCTGCCATTTGAGCTTCAGATCCAAAACAAGTTCTTTAAGAATACTTAAAAGATTTGTGACTTATTTGCAACAGGTTAATGAACTGTAGAGATGGGTACATATTTAGTAGTGTAAGCAACCTATCTCCATGCAAAAATAAGGATGGCATGATGAGAGAAGCAGAGTTCTTATTTGACCTTTCAGAAAGATAAAGCTGGAGAAAAATAGTGGCAGTAAATGTGTAAGTAACTGGAAAATGAATTTAATGTTTTATAAAATAAAATAAAAATCATTCAATTAATGACTGCCAAAGCTTGCGCAAAAAAACATAAACACATTAGATATGGCCATGTGTTTTTATAGATTACATTGAATATTCCTTTAACTTTTGAATGGTTTGGGTGTGAGTAAATAATGACACAAGTTTCATTTTTACATAAGCTGTTTCTTTAAAGCAGTACTGTATCTTAAGGAATTGGTCCAAGTATCAGTGATGATACAAAAGGTTTGGCTGTATTTTGAGCAGAGATTTAACACCAGCAGATTATTTGAACTAAACATTGAGTCGAGTTGTGTCCTTAAAACCCCAGGATTATTCACAAAAGGTAAATTCAGAATCTTCATATTTAAATAAATGTAAATAAAGCCTCTCATCGTGATTGGGTGAAATGAGTCATTATACAACCAACCAAACAAAAAAAAAGTTTTGTCCAGCCTGTACACATTAATTCATTCAAAAACACATTTTAGGTTTTTAGACTAACAGGTCTTCTTGTATTTTATCTCACAGTATAAATCATTTATAAGTCACTTGTTTAAGGCTTTGAGTTTCCTTTGTATTAAGGTACATTATGTAGGTAAATCTGACCACTTTTGGCAAGTAAATATTTAAAAATATATTGTATACAAAATGTACAGAACATCATTAATGTGATATAAGCATATGACATTGGTACATAAATGACACCACATCCTTTCTTTTGCAGAAGTGTCTTATAAATACATTTCGAGGATTGAGCCGTTGACTTGAAAGACCACATCATTCTGAGAAAGGTAACAGTGAGCTGTACAGCATCAGAACGCTTCAATTTTTTGTGTAACTATGCTTCAGTCTGGAGAGAAAATAAAACCTTTTGTATTTTTGTATTTGCATACATTTGACTGCGTCTTAAAAAGATTGAAGGTGAAGTGTGGTCAACCAGCAGAATGTGAATTTTCTGTGGCAAGCTCATTTGTAGATTTATTTCATTAGTATGAAATTGTTCGTATTTTCACAGACAACAGTGTCTTGTGGTGTCCATGTTTAGTGTTTGTTCAGCAAGGGCAGGATCCTTGTGGCCATGAGAAAGATGTGAAAAATGAATCCCATTCATTTAGATGTTTCTCTGCTTTTTACCTCCATCTATTGACTCTTCATGATATTATATGTTTAATTTAAGATGTCACATGACTGAGATCCAGGTGAAGCCTTTTTGAACCTATTATGGGTTGAAAATAACCCAGCATTGTATGTCAGAGATTGTTACAGTGAAAAAAAGGTCTAGACTCCAGAGGATAAAGTGATGCTGGCACTTTTGGTGTCCATCCTGGATAAACTTGTAGCTAAACAAGCATTCTTGTGATATCACCTCTAAAATGATTCAAATTTACTAGCAGTCATTAGTGAAATTACAATTTGGTTACCATTAACATGTCTAGTGGCAATTTGAAAACATCCTGACCTTCAGTATGTTTCCATTTGAGTATATAATGCATATACTATATAATATATGACTATATACTGAACATTCTGTCATCATTTACTCATCCTCTTGTCATTTCAATCCTGTATGACTTTCTCTATTCTGCAGAACACAAAAGAAAAAATGTGAAGAATGTAACCAAATGCAAGCCAATGGGGACCAACAGTTTTCTGTTACCAACGCTCGTGTAATCATAATGATGCTTCTCAATCTTGTTTGAAGGAATATGCTGTACGCCATGTGGCTTGTTTTACTTTCGGGTAAGATTTGACACAGGCACAGATTTTTGTACAAAATGTGATTTTCCACAGATTTTCATTATCGCTGTAACACACAGGTTTGAGTCATATAACCCCAAATAAAGCAGCTTTAGTAAGACTGGTGAATGAAATCCACTCCACATTTGACTGCATATTAAGAAAAAAAAATGAAAGTGCTCGACCAGCAAAATCTGAATTCTTATTGTGGCAAGCCCATTTGTAGATTTATTTTTTAGTCTCTCATTTGTATGACATTATTTGTATTTTTATATTATTTGTATTTTCACAGATGACCGTGTCAGTTCAGCAACGTCAGGTTACAGGTTTCTGAGTAAGTACAAACACAAACTCAGAACAAGTGAAAGATCATGTCATTCAGACTTCTTTCATTCATTTAGATGATGACTGAAGTGAAGTTTGGTCCTGGAGTTCTCCCGAATGATGCGTATACACACACACACACACACACACACACACACACACACACACACACTAGTATATCATGCTTGTACCTGTGCAACTCTATCATTTACATTGGACTGCAATACTGTATCTAAGGAAACATTACAAGTACCATTTAAAGGAAAACATAAAAAAAGGTTTTTTAAAGATTTGTAAACCATTTGCAACAGGTTAATGAACTGAAAAGACCTGTACATGTATTGAGTATAGGGAAAGCAACCTATCCCCATGCAAAATGAGGACTGCACAAAACAACCACGGTTCTTATATGACCTTTTACAAAGAACAAGCCAGAGAAAAATATTGATAAATAAAAGAAAATAAATAAAATTGGACAAATTCAGGCACATATGCATTTCAGTGACCTGGTTTGTTGACTCACCTCGAAGCCCCTTTTGAATTAAGGGCCGTACTTTGTTTAAAGACCTCATGGCTGGTCAAACTTTCCTGTGTTCAGTTCCTACACACGGCAGATGTGAGACATATTGATCCTTAAAAAAAATAACCAACAGCCTTTAGTTCATATTCTTATCTTTTAAACTAAACTAGACTTTACTTACTTTATAGTTCAAATAAGGCAAACGTTACCGAAGTAAACATCACATACAGCATCACAACACACACATTTGATAGCATATTGTCGTGAGCTAACCCATGACCTGAATTAATACTCGTGTTTTAAATTTCAGGAATATTTACAAGGGTTGGGTTAGGTTAGGTTAGGTTTCACGAGCTTTTCATTTTGCATTTTTTTAATGAGGCCCGTCAAAGAGATTTGGGGACGACAACCAAACGAAATGCAAACAACGAACAGCCCTCTGTTTGTGCCACACAATTATTTTATGTTCACATGAGCAAAGCCCTGAAATGAGACCTGTTCTTGTGGGATTTTATTCTGCTTCCCAGGTGGAGTGAACCAGTAAACCAGTATTCTGAACTGGTCCAAACAATTTATAAGCATACCTGTATCTGTTCATTGGGATTATACTTGATACTTTGTAATGAACTGGTATCACTGCCACCTGCAATGTCAAAAATCTTCAACCGCACATCTGGACCAGTATGTGTTGTGATTTATGTAATATGTAAAACAGTCAATGTTTTGTCTGAAAAGGTGTGATCACTGGCAGGGGTGAGCTGAGGGGACGGGTGGGCTGGACATTGTAAAATAAACAATACATTTATCACAACCCGTCTCTCGTTCTCAGATCGACACGGCAAACATGAGGGACTTCAACAGGTTGCTTTTCTTATTTTAAACTTTAACTATTTTAACTATTATAAACTATTTTTTTTATTTATTTCATGTCAAAGCACATCAAATGTTTTGTTTTAATATATATTATAATATTATATATGTACAAAACAGAATTTGAAAATTGTTTATTTATTTGTCTGTTAAATACCATTGTTGCTTGTTTGTGTATATTGGTAAAACCCAGTGAATTTATATTTAGCCGTACACTGTTGTTGTATTCCAGAATAATGTCTATTGAAATCAACTTTGTCCGATCTTTTTTTTTAGATTCTGCGCTGCAGTAACGCTGTGTTCTGCACTCATTTTATTTCAAAGTAAGAGAAAACCGCTCACACACACTTCTGTCATAATCGCATTTAGATTCTCGCTGTGGTTTCTGTGTTTTCACAGAAAACACATGGAGTAATGCAGCATCGGTCAGATTGGTTGACGGCGCCAACACCTGTTCTGGCAGACTGGAGGTTCTTCATGGGGAAATATGGAAGCCGGTATGTCACGCTTTCTGGGATTCACTGGATGCTTGGGTGGTGTGTAACGAACTGGGATGTGGAAGCGTTCGAGAGACCAACATGGAAAATCTTCAGACGAAACAATCAGCTTGGCTGTCTGTGATCGGTTGTACTGGATTTGAATCTACGCTGATGGATTGTGAAAGAGATCTGTGGGGCTCATATTCGTGCGAGCGATACGCTGGAGTTGTCTGTCACTGTGAGTGCTCTTTTTCTATGAATAAAACAGGTCAGTGCTCTCACTTGCTCATTTTTGTGTCCCATCAGCCAAAATTAGGTTGGTGAACGGCATCGATTCTTGTTCTGGACGAGTGGAGGTTCTTCAAGATGACACATGGGGAACGGTGTGTGATGATGACTGGGATCTGTCGGATGCTGCAGTGGTGTGTAGAGAAGTGGGCTGTGGAGATGCGATAGAAGCGAAGAGTGGTGCTTATTTCGGTCAAGGTTCAGGACAAATATGGATGAATAATGTCAAATGTGCTGGAGCTGAAACAACACTGAGCACCTGTAATGTGTCCAGTTTGTCTTCCTGCGACCATACAATGGATGTAGGAGTTGTCTGTCAATGTAAGTTAGTGTGTTTCAATACAAGAGGTCGCAAATATGTTTCTAACTACTGAACCTTCATTCATTTGTCTGTGTCCAATAGCCGTCCTCAGGTTGGCAAATGGCGCCAACTTTTGTTCTGGACGAGTTGAGGTTCTTCATAAGGAGACATGGGGAACGGTGTGTGATGACACTTGGGGATTTCTAGACGGTCAAGTGGTGTGTCGAGAGCTCGGCTGTGGGGATCTTCAACAAATACCGGCCAGTGATTATTTTGGAGAGACTTCGAAACAAATGTGGATGGATAATGTAGATTGTTTAGGATTAGAGCCGTTGCTGAGCACCTGTCATTTTGATGGATGGGGTGAAGTATTCTGCCTTTTATCCGTGACCGCTGGAGTCATCTGTGGCTGTGAGTCTAGTATCTATAATCTTACCACACATGCTATGATATGTTCTTAAAATGCTTTGTTTTTAATGTGTGTGGTATTAGACCCTGTGAGGTTGGTGAACGGCTTGGACTCTTGTTCTGGACGAGTGGAGGTTTATCATGATGGTCAATGGGGAACGGTGTGTGATGATAGCTGGGATATGTTGGACGCTGCAGTGGTGTGTAAAGAACTGGGATGTGGCCCTTACGTGGAGCCAATAGGCAGGGCGTATTATGGGCTGGGAACAGGTGCGATATGGATGAGTGGTGTTAACTGTGTTGGGTCCGAGTCTACACTGATGAAATGTAACTCGGCTGGTTGGCGTCCAAATCAATGTGGGCATTTGCATGATGCTGGAGTCATTTGCAGAGGTGAGATTCCACATCAGATTTAAAATCAAATCGAAAAATGTCATGCAAGTCTTAAAATGATCAAACACTGAGCAAATATAGATTTAAGCTTTGAGACATGAAAGACAGTTCTACAGCTAATATATTCATGATATACTTTGCAGCTTGTTTTACAACATTTTACATCAGTTACTTTCTTATAGAAAACAAATATAACATTTGTTGTAACGTTGATATTTGAGGAAGCTTAGTAAAGTTAGTGGTATGGTCTTTTCGAAGAATGATAAGTTATTAGTAAGTAGGTTTAGAATTGTCAATGTTATTCTACGATTTGGTGCTACATCTCTTCATTGCCCTCCTATGCTATGAAGACACATTTGTACAGAAAGATACTAAAGTCCTGGTGAAGATTGAGGTGAAGGCCGGACCTGAAGTCAACCCAAACTATGCTTCAATCAAGAATGCACTTTTGGAGGAGGTGAGAGCAGAAGCCAACGTCCCGCTGTACCTACATTTATTTGCTTTCTGTTCATGAAACTGTATTTTTATCCGCTTAATTTTTAAAGATGCTGGAGAAGATGAAAATAAGTGACACTTTCTCCATGAGGTGGAAAACTCAGTCCGACGGAAGCGTCTTTCAGAAGGTCCTAGAGGAATTAAAAGATGCACCAACATGCAACTGATGTGCTTTAAAATGAAATTTCAATTCAAATGTAGTTCAATTGTATTTTGAATTTAAGTTTCTAGACAATAACAATGATAACATACAGCTTTACAAACTTAGAAATCAAAAGGTGTGTTCTAGTGTAACTTCATAATCTTGATTCATTTATTCAGAGTACTTTTGTACTGTATGGTTTATAGCTCTGTACTGGTTTATATATAACCCACTGCTCTTCCTGTCTAACCTAAATATTCATTACGGTCTTTCAGCAGAGACAATCACTCTAGAGGCTCAATGTATTTTGAATAATATTCAAAGCATCATTTGAAACACCGTCGTACCATCTTTGGCTAACGTTCAGTAACGTTATCTCACGTGTGTGGAACTGAGAAACCATTTTTCTGAATCTGAACTTTTAACTTTGATGCTTAGGGATGTATTGTAATGCCAAAGAGATCAAATAAAAAACATAACAAAACTAAAATGTCATTTTTTACACTGAAGGACTAATATAATGAGATGTAAAGGTGTCTGTATGTGTAAATATGTCTGGACTGCAGATGTGCAGGATTTACCTAGGCTATATAACCAAACTTATAAAGATAAATAAATACTTCAAGAAATCAATAGCATTTTTTCGGCACTAATGCTACATTTTGAAACTAGACTTCTTTTTCCTTCATCTTTGAAGTTCAGGATTCAACAATGTTAAATGTTGGGGTCTGAGAGTAACGCAATTTCAATCCTCCATTTGTATGTACTAAACTTGTGGCAGAAAGCTGACTTTGACTTGACTTAAATGTCATGTCCTTCAATCTCCACCAGATGTCAGCAGAATCCTCTTCTATGTCCACGAGCATCTCTTACAAATAATTGCGCTTTATTTAAGTGTTTGCATTGCATTTATTGCTGCAGTTTAAATGGTTTGCATGGTTACTTTGGATCTAAACGAAATCCCTAAAATCCTTATTAAAAAATTAAACAAACTGGAGTATAGTGTGTGTGAGGTCATATGTTTATTTTGGACGTTTGTCGTTTACATAACCACTAACACATGCAAACATACTCTTTACACACAAGCAAGGCTGCAACATTTCATTCTTAAATTTGTTACTTATTTATTGTGTTTTTAAATCTAAATCACATCTAATTGAATGTGTTTTACCAAAAGAAATTCAATTGTAAAGCATGTGATGTTCTGTTGGTTTTAGTTTTGATCTTGTTTTCAAACAGGTGTGTGTTTGTTTATAGTGTCTACTCGAGGTCGTGTCCCCTCGTCTTCATGTTGTGTGTCTGTTGGTATTACATCATCATGTGCTCTCAGTCTTGACCCCGCCCCCTTTGTTCACCCATTATGAATTCATTTGCTCCACCTGTCATCCTCGGTTTTTCTACAAGTTCATTGAACTCCACTTGGTTCTGTTTTGTTTTGTTCTGGTGGGTAGTTTATCTAATGGTTTGTTGTGCTTTGTGTAGTTTTATTTTTGTTGTTTTTCTCTCAAATGTTGTTGTTGTTGTGCTGTTCTGTCAGTGCTATCTACATTGTTGGTTTTGTTGTCTTTTATATTTAATAAACAATGTAATTCTGTTTGAAAACCTGACATCATAGCATGGATAATCTTGTCCCAGCTTGATCTAAGAATGTTGTAAAGAAGATTTTGTGTTTTAATAAAAGCAAACAAAAGGTCAGTCTTACAAATAGTTTTCATGTGATCAAAGATCTAACAATAGCTGAGAATCTGAAATGTGTTTAGCTCGATTTTCTTTGTTAACTCTGTGGTTCTCAAAGTGATTTTAATTGTGTCCAAGTGTCTGTGATTTGATGTTTTTACAATATTTGGACAGCCACATGTCTGGATCAGATACACAAACTTGATTTTTTAATTCCTTGTTCATGATGTTGGACAAAATAAACTTTTAACGTTTGCCAAAGTTAATGAAAACGTGTGGAATTATTTGACATAATGTTTTTGCAAATCTTGAATCTTTATTTCCAGGCTTAAATTAAACATTTGTGAACAATAAAAAAGTGTCTAAATGTATGATTTTCCCAAACGTGGACATATGGAATTTAATTTTATGCAGTGAAATGGTTTGGCAAATGTAAAATTGCAAACTAAATCTTTAACCTTTTAACACCATAGTGGTATTCCCAAACACAATAAGTTACCCTGCTAGATCAGCTATGAAAATCGTATTTGCTATTCTGAGATGTTACCATTTTTACAACGACAACAAATAAAGTGCAATGCTTCCAACAATTTGTTTTCTTTCTGGGATGTATTGTTCAACACCCATAGGTCAGCAGATGAAAATAAGCCCTTTTGCTTAGGTCTGACATGTAAACCTTTATATAATACAAACATCTCATCTCATTGTAATTGACCAAATAAGTCAAGTGCATTTTCTAGTTGAGAAGACCACAAAACATAAGTTCATGGTTTTTTAAGAACAACAGAGAGGTTGTATAAGAAGTATAAGAGTAAAAACTCTTATACTTCATGCTTGAAAGCCCAGGACCAAATCCCATACTGTAGCGTTTAAGTTTATTCAATCATATAAAAAACCCAGTAGCTCAGAGCAAAGGTTGATGTCTTTAGTAGATGAATGTCTTTGCACTACTTTTTTAAATATTAAAAACTACTCAAACTTTAAACACTTGCCTTTCACACATAAATGTCTTGGATCAAATCCCACATCTTTTACATTTACTTGATCACATAATACACACAACTTCAAAAAAAAAAGATCATATAAAATAAATATGCTCAGAAAAACAAAGGCACAACATTTAATGCTTTCATGTGTGAATGTCTTAGTTTGAACACCACAGCTGTTACATGTCTTTAATCACATCAAACAAACAACCTAATTAAATAAGACAACACAGTGTTGAACTTTTGTCTTTCTTACCGGAAACTCCCGGTTCTAATCCACCTGTTTTCAAAAATCTTTCCTTAAATAAAACAAAGAATCACACCGAAACAAAACACCACAGCACAAAATGACTTCTGTGGCGCAGTGGTTGAATTTTCGTCTTTCTTACCGGAAACTCCCAGTTCTAATCCACCTGTTTTCAAAAGTCTTTCCTTAAATAATACAAAGAATCACACCGAAACAAAACACCACAGCACAAAATGACTTCTGTGGCGCAGTGGTTGAATTTTCGTCTTTCTTACCGGAAACTCCCAGTTCTAATCCACCTGTTTTCAAAAATCTTTCCTTAAATAATACAAAGAATCACACCGAAACAAAACGCTATGACACAAAACAACTTCTGTGGCACAGCGGTTGAAGTTTTGGCTTTCGTACACGAAAGTCAAGGTTCAAATCCCACTATTGCTTATAACAAACAGTTGTCATGCTGTTAAAGCAGTAATAAACGGCTCAGCGTTTGTCGAAAGACACGTTGGAGCGTTGGTAACGTGCACACCATGTGAGCGAAAGACAGCAGTTGAGATGTGGGTTCCAATCCCACCTCGACACCAAACTGGGGTGGTAAAGTGGCGGTGAGCAAAGACAAACAACTGGGGCGGTAAGATGAGAAATCCACAAAGATGGATGACAGGGCCGGTACAGTGAGATGGCGTGAAGGCAACGGAAAGACCAACTGGGGGGATGAGATGGCAAACTGGGGTGGCACGACAACGGAACAAAGTGGGTGGTGACAGTGGTGGAGACAGAGAGAGAGACAGAGAGAGACAGAGAGAGTAAGAGGAAAGTGAAGAAACAACAAAAATATTATTATTTTTTTAATAAAAAACAATCTTTTTTTGCTCCACCCCCTTCCTCTTCTTTCACCCACCTCTTCACTCTTCTCTCACCTCTCACCTCTCACCAACCTCTGCCTCTTCACTCTTCTCTCACCAACCTCTTCCTCCTCACTCTGCACTCTTCACACCTCACACCTCATTCTCCAGGATCTTTGCAGCCACCTCATACTCACCAGGGGACAGATTCGAACCTGCGTCACAAACGCCACAAGCTCCGCAGCCATGAGCTCTAACCACCAGACCATCTCCAGCTCACAAATAAACCTCTTCGTTTCTACATGTTGAGAGATACCATGCTGCACTCATCTTAAAAAAAAAAAGGCAAAAAATTAAACAACTTCATACATTACAATAAAATAATAAATGTTAAACAGACATTGCTTGATATGCATATTGGAGAAAGACAGTCCTGTAATATCAAATACTGATGCACCAGTCGGGCTGTCACAATTATTCAATAATCGTCTCATCGCAATTCATTCCAGATAACCGCAATTATTGTGAATCCTTGGAAAACATGAGTGATCTGCAGTATCTGCTGCATTTGACATCCACTGTCCTTACGGTTACATATAAATGACATTTCTCCATCATTAGAGTTGTATTAGCTTTGTATTTTTTTATTTCCAGACTTGCTTCATCTACACAGCAAGACCCTCATATCTAGTTTTAGTGCTCAAGACTCAAGTCTTCTCTGTTAAGGTCAATCTACAGTAAATAATATTAGTTATTTGCAACATTTTCCCATTTCTAAGGCATACATTTTATTTATTGAATAAAATAATCGTCATTAATAATAGTTATATTGTTAAAGCCTTAAAACAGACAATTCATTGCCATAATCGCAATTATTTAATAGACAATGAATTGTCATCGTGACATCCCTACACACCAGATTACAAAGCTATGTCAACACAAATCTGTTATTATTCACATCAATGCAAGTATGTATTCCCCAAAAGTCATGAATAAAGCATCATCTTTATGTGAAGACTATCGTAAACAAATCCTGGAGTGTTGTGGTTGAACCTCCTTTTAAGATTTAACAGACAACACATCATGCACATTTAACTTTTTATCGCATTTAACTGCTCTGTGCTCAACTCACCTTCTATCAAATGTGAATTTACCATTAGTCACTAGAGAAGATCAAAAACATTTCACAAAGTAATCGAGGAAAAGGGCTATAGGCCTACATCTTTGAGCAAACAACAATCAAAACAAATAGCGAGAGTGACAACATCTCACGTCATGTTTACAAGAGCAAATCTTCATTATTAACACGGCAAACGCATTAAATTAAACATAATATACATCAGATGAGGTTAACAATGACACAGAGTCCGTGCGCAATGCATTTTTAAAGCTAAACATGAAAATACTCACTTGATCGCGTCTGTCTGTTGTGTTGATGTCGAGTCAAACATGTGCTGTCGGTCTCTCACTGAACTGAACTCTTTCTTTGCCTGATATTTACACTCCTGTCAACTGGATCCAACGGTCTCAGGATGAAAATAAATTAGGTGAGAAGATTTAATTCATACGATCCGTATATAAAAGATGTTTTTAGGCTAAACGAAACGTGGGCAAACAGTCAGTCACGCCAGGTAAACAGCGCAGCTCCCTCTTGTGGTCAAAAGGCGATTCGACATGAATACGTACAAGGATTCAGGTGAGATCCTACTAAAAACATCACAGCAATTGTAATGGATTTAAATGGGAATTATATATTAAAACTATAATGTGGGTCTCTACTGGTAATGTGTTGGTTTCTGTTGGTGGGATGTTATCTGGGGGAAGCGTTGTCATCATCCTTGTAAAATAGATGCCCATTATTTAAAGAATAAAAATCGCGTTCCTTATTAAACCGACGTGTCATGTATTTTACATAACCACATATTTTAAGAAACCCATGAAGACAATGCTGTGTAAAGAATAACAAATAAAAAACAATCGAGAACAAACACAGGAGAAGCTCACAGCCAGCGATCAAAAAAGTCAGCGATGCGCGTGAGGGCTCCGCAATGTTTCTCCATCACGCGCATTGACTTGCGCGTGTAGTCACGTACGACGCAGCAGGCTCTCACTGCTGTGAATAACCGCATACATTTTACCATTAAACCCTCCCCACAAAAAATACATATAGTGTACTATATATTATATAGTGTTTGGGACCTTTTTCCAGTATGGGATTTGTGTTCCATTAGTTCGAATCTCACCAACCCAACATATTACCCACAGTGTAAAAAAAGAATACAAAAAAATAAGTAACCTGGCCGCCTTTGAGTTCATTCAACTTAAGGAGTTTGCATGAAATTTATTAGTTTTTTTATGTTAACTAATATTTTTTAAGTTGAATGAACTCAACATTTTAAGGCAGCTACTTATTTTTTTAAGTTAACTCCCAATTTTATTTAACTTTGATTATTATAGCGTTCAATAAAGCCAAAGCAATGTAAAAAAATACATTAAATCTATTATATTTACTTTTAATGATTGTTTTCATCACTGAAAGTTCAATATGTAGCCTTGGTAAACTAATGGAAGTATATTGTAATCATGCCTGAGCCTGACAGATTTGTTTTCCGATTTGCCTAAATAAATAAAGTACTTATGTGTATATTAAAATGAAGTTCTGAGTGTTTGGGGAGGACCTTGTTCTTCTACAAAACACGTTGTCAGAAAATGTGACCCCGCATGCCTGTGAAAACCCAGATTAAGTCATTTTTCTAAATAAAATCATCTAACATAATGTCAAGATGGTTCTGTGAAAATATAATCTTGATATGTTTCATATTGACCGAGTAAGGCCGTGTCAAAGATGGTTGAAATCAAACTTTGATGCTTCTTATCTTACACTTAGGCCTATATTCTGAGACTTTAGCCTGATGCTTTTCAGACAGGGGCACAAATGCAACTTTCTTTCATTTATTTAAATTATTTTGTAATTCAGTGATTGTTTTAAAATAATTGGCATAACGGTTCTTCTCTCGGAGGTTTTTCATCCTAAACATTTCAAATAAATAACTAAACAAAAAAACCTTAAAGAGAGGAATAAATTAAACGGTGCTCTTCTGTGTGCATTTGTGTAAATTTGACGGCTTCAAAGTTATACAACTTGAGACGGTCAAACCAATAAAACTTTGCATTAATGTAAAACAGCGTCTCCCAAACCTGTTTCTGGACCAGGAGGCACCAAAACACTCTTACAAAACACATTGTCATACAAATGTCAGTATGTTTTTCACATCCAAAGAGTGCAGCATTGGTGAGCCTTCAGGATCAGGACACACATGCAAGGTCATGAGAATCATGAGTTCATTTGTAAACCTGAATGTTTATGGTTTTAGTTGTTACAAGCAGTGTCATGTGCCATTTGTCCAGTGCTGTATACACTGCAAGACAGGTAAAGCCAGGATGAGGTGTCAAGGGATGATTTGCATTGGTGTACTTTTACAACCAAGGAAATATTAAATTAAAAACATGGTGGATTGTTAACCTGAAACTATAAAACAGCAGAAAGTACATACACATGATATGTTTTGCTTTAAGCTGCCCTAGAAGTATATTGTTAGTAAAAGTAGATTACTTTTATTAGTTGGTGCATAGGAGAAGTCACGAAAACATGACAAGACATTTAACATTTTACACGTTGTTGGGAATTTTTTGTAAATAAGTTCAGTTCAATTTTTTCCAGAGCTTTGTCAGGATGCTCATTTGCATATTCCTTCAACAGCAAAAAGCACATTTGCAACAGCCTAAATTTGAGCCATTTGAATAGTTAAATAGAGATTTGATTACCAAATGCGTGCGTCTTGGCCATGACAAAGTCTCAAGAAATCGAAGAAAGAAGTGATAGAAAACAGCGCCTTTTCATTTTGCATTTCTTAATTCCTTTGTTTTGTTTTGCCAGTTCTTTCATGCTGAAATAACGGTAACGGTACAGCACCTGTCACTTGTAAAATGGGTCGTGAAATCAAACTTTATGTGTTATATTTTTACATTTATACATGCAAATGTCCAATTGAAGGTAATACTCTAAAAAGTGAACATTTTAGTGTGTAGCTGATATGACACAAAACATATTGACTGACCCAGTAAAGATTCATTATGTTCATAAATGTTCAGACTCCATATTTTCTGTCAATGTTATTTTTGTGTATTTGTTACCAAACAGCGCAGGGGTCAGAGGGAGGGGCAATGAGGTTTACTGCTGACTTCTGTTAACAAAGACCTTCAGTCTCTTCAACTGCACAACAGACATCCAGAGGAATGGCATCAAAAGGTTTGACTTCTTTTTGGGGTTTTTCAGATATTTAGCCATTAATTGCATCTAGTTCTTAATTATTACAAATGATATGAATACAAAACAATATTTTAATACCATTTAAAATAAAGGGACAGTTTGTGAAAAATGAAATGAAATTGTTTTTGTGGTATGGTGTAAATAGTTTTTAGGGAAGATCGCCACAATAATTTCACAATAAACTTTAGTTAAAGGGATTAGGATGAGTTTTTATGTTATTTTTATGGTATGGTTAATTTGTTAAAGTTAAAAACTTTACAGTTGTGCCACTGACTTTTCAAAATTTGAGTTGTTTTCTATTCACGCTGATCATCTTGCTTCTTCTAAGTTTACTATATTTTGATCTCATTGTCTTTTTTCAGTCATGAAAATGCTGTTTCTCCTAAGTTTCATTCTGCAACTAGGTAAGAGACCTAAATAAAACCTTAACTCTGAACCTGTTAACTTCAGTTAAATTGAAGAAAAGATGTGAGATGTAATACACCGAGAAATGAGTTGTGTTTTACATTCACAGATCATGTTGTAAACGCAGCGGTGGCGAAACCCACTCTTGGTTCGATTCAGTTGGAGGATGGCACCAACAGCTGTTCGGGAAGAGTTGAGGTTTACACGGACGACTGGGGCACCATTTGTGATATGGATACGACTGAAGGGAATATGATCTGTATGGAAGTGGGTTGTGGTCCTATTTCAGCCGTAAAGAAAAATGCTTTCTTTGGTAGAGGATCCGGACTGTTACTGACGGATGACCTGAACTGTTTCGGGAATGAGAGCTTGGTGATAGACTGTGAATGGGATAACCACACCGATGCATGTGATCACTCGAGCGATGTTGGAGTCGTCTGTGACCGTAAGTTCATTTGAAGGACACTTGTAAAATATAACAATTATTTATTCGGCAAAAGTATGTATTTCTAAATCTCAAATTCTTCCTGATGAAAGTTAAAAAATATGATCCCCATTAGGACTAAGACAACACTTATGGTTATATAATGCCCATTCATGCTATATATATATATATATATATATCATGAAAATGCACTAAAAATGGAAGTAGCCTATTTTTGTGTTATCTAAAATATATACACATCTAGACATCATGACATGAAAATCATGACTAGAAGAAAAATGTAAACTCTGTTATATATATATATATATATATATAATATATACATATGTCTTCAGGGAAGCCACCCTTTGCCTAGAAATGTAAATATGTAAATGCACTCTTTGCATTTTCATGCAGCTTCTCCTGAAGTCTCACCACGAGATGCCAAGATTCTGGGCTCTTACTTGATTTTATCTTCATTATTCAGTCTCAAGTCATCCATTTCTTGAAATTAAAATGTTGGTTTTGTAACAAAAGACATAATATGTCCGTTGTGATATATTGACCCCAAACGAACCTTTATTTCCATAGCCATCGTCAGGTTGCAGGGCAGCGGTAATATGTGTAAAGGAAGAGTGGAGATCTTCCACAATGGAGTTTGGGGCACAGTCTGCGACAACGGCTGGGACATGGTGGACGCGGCGGTGGTCTGTGAAGATAGAGGCTGTGGAAAGCCAACAACGCTGTACTCCAACGCGGCCAATTATGGAGCGGGCACTGGACAGATATGGATGGACGGTCTGTCGTGCACTGGACGTGAGGCTTCGCTGGAAGATTGTGCGTTTGGCGGCTGGGGAGTGGTCACTTGTACCCACGAACATGATGCTGGAGTCGACTGTGCAGGTAAGAGCGATGATGAGCGATGACGTGCAGGTTCTGATCTGATCACCCGGTGACTGTCTGTCTCGTGTTTAGAGGTCGCGCTGGTGGATGGAGACGACGCCTGCTCTGGGAGGATTGAGATCCTTTATCCCAACTGGGGATGGGGTACGCTTTGCGACACGAACTGGAATCTCTTGGGCGGAGATGTGATCTGCAGAGAGCTTGGTTGTGGGAGCGCTTTATCCATCACAACTGGATCTACGTTTAAAAAGGGCACAGGGCAAATATGGACTTTCAACCAAAACTGCCAGGGGACGGAAAGCTATTTGAAAGGATGCATAGCAATAGGAACGGCAAACTCCTGTAATCACAATAATGAAGCAGGTGTTGTTTGCAGAAGTAAGTTTGACTGATCTGTGACATTTGTTTTTTACAGTTTAATTCTAACAACTAGCAAAACGTGTACTAAATGGTTTCTTTTCCGTTTCAGAGGCCAGACTGGTAAATGGGCCGAATAAATGCATCGGCACCGTAGCGGTGCGTTACAATGGAGACTGGGGTTCAGTTTGTTACAATAACTGGGATACTATGGAGGGCATCGTGGTGTGCCGAGAGCTTGGCTGTGGTCCTCTTAAGCAGATCTATACTGGACGTACGTATGGAAGCGCACCAGGTCTGGTATCACTGGATGGTTTAGTGTGTACCGGAAGCGAGTCTTCGCTTAGGGAATGTCCCTTCCCTGGAATAAACAGCTTGTGTACACATTCCAACGATGTAGGAGTTTACTGCGGAGGTCAGTAAAAACTATCTATTGGATGGGAATGATTTTAGAGACATTTTTATATACATGCAAAAAATATGTGCTTGCTTTTGTCGGATTTAAAATGTACATGCATTAGAGAAATCTCCAAACAAACATTGCTTACGTTGTATTCGTTATATAGTTCATTATCGACTATGATCGGCACTTGTTGTGATATTTAATATTGCAAAGACATTTTTAAGTGAGACAATGGAAATGGATTTTGTCATTTTGTCATTACAATGGAAATGTTGGTATGTTACTTATTTGCAGGTGTGAGATTGGTAGATGGAAACAGCGTTTGCTCCGGAAGAGTGGAGGTTCTTTATAACAATCAATGGGGAACTGTCTGTGAAGACAACTGGGATATGGCTGATGCCGAAGTCGTCTGTAAAGAGATGGGATGCGGAAGTGCGGTAGAGGTGAAGAAAGGGGCTTTTTTCGGAAGCGGCGTAGGAAAAATATGGATGGATGAGACCAAATGTACAGGCAACGAGGGGTCATTGTTTAACTGCCCAGCAAATCCCTTTGGAACGCACAACTGTGCGCATAATAAAGACGCAGGTGTGGTCTGTAGAGGTAAGCCGATGATCTGTGGTGTCATTTAAACAAAATACATAGGTTTTAAAAGCACAATACCCTATACGATTGTCCTTCCAATTTAAATTAGACTACATTGTTCGGCGGAGCAATACTATTTTCATTATCATTACATGACACGTCATGCCTAACAACGCTTCTTATGGTTATAAAATCACCGCAAAACCATGGCTTCTTGGGGATTATTGCTTTTTTCTTTGACAATAAATATAATGATAAATAATAATAATAATAATATATGTTTGGCTTCCAGAGGTGAGACTGGTGAGTCCGAAGAACAGCTCCTGTCAGGGCACAGTGCAGGTCTATCATGACGGTCAGTGGGGATCAGTGTGTCACAACGACTGGGATGACGCTGACGGTGTGGTGCTCTGTAGAGATCTGGGATGCGGCGGTAACGTGCAGCCTTTGCAAAATGCCTATTTCAGACAAACTGCTGGGAAAGTATGGATGGATTACGTCAGCTGCACAAGCGAAGAGTCAAACCTGAGAGACTGCAAATTTAGTGGCTGGGGGATAAGCACGTGCACTCATGCATATGATGCAGGAATAGTGTGCAAAAGTAAGTGCACGTGCATCACTGTGCACATTTGAAAAATGTCATTTGCATTATTTATCAGACAATTTCTGTGTTTTACAGTCATCAGAAATGTGCTCAGGTTTGAAGTGACAGTTTCCGATGTTGACCCTAACAGCCCAACAGTCAAGAGACAAATTTTGGATAAAGTAACGTATACGCCATCACCGATATCAGCGTTATGTTGCTGCCATTTTGTGTCTGTAATGTTGTTCGTCTCAATGTTACAGCTAAAGCAAGAAATCCAGAAGATTGGAAATTATACAGTCAACTGGAGAGTTCAGTCTAATCACCTCGTGTTTCAGGAAAAGTCACTATTTGATCCCTAACAGGTTTGTTCATTCCAGTTGTTTATGTTGGTGTTTAAATCGTTTAATAGACAATGTCAGATCTTCATTCCACATTTGTTGCAGGTTTTCGCTTCATTTTCACACGCTTGAAGAAACGGCTTTGAGGGAGAGACTCAATAGACAAACGGTTCTTACACAGCATCAGCACGGCGACTGACACACTTCCATGACTGTTATGTACTAGCTCACAATAATAATGCACACACGTAAAGAACATTTGGGTTTAGTTTGCAACTTAAAACACAACATGTTTTTGCTGAAACTTTTTTGGAGGTGGAGTTCATTTTATGTTATTCTTTTCTAAATAAACACCATTTATTAAAATGGCCATTACAGTAGAACATTGCAGATGATCCCAAATAAGGACAACACATATGTATATAATAAGAATCTCTGGTTTTAATATAGGGTTTAGATTGAGTAAGAAAATGACAAAAAAGAAATTAACAGAAGCCACAATAAGTTAACAACACATGCCGTTTTTAAAGAAAACCAACCAATGCATTATATACATGTTTAAGCACAAGAATACTCCCGTGCTTATATTGTATTTTGATATGGATTTGATGGGCTTAACATTCTGTGTCATGCTTTACTTACAATGTACATACTGTATATGTTGAGAAATTCAGTTGAATTATGATCATTAATAATCAAAAGCAGTACAGACAGTGACGCAAAATAAGCATTGTACACGTTATATTAACATGATTTATATTGTTACGTTATTATAAAAACGTGAAAGTATTGTGCAGTTTCTGTCTTGATTTAGAAAGGAAAAGCTTACAGGCATAATACAAAACCAATGAAATACATATCATATCCATTACTGTAATTATTAATATTATTCTTTCCTTCTCTTTATATATTCATAAATAGCTCTCACAAACCTGTTTTTTTGGTATATTTGGGGAATCTTTTATGAATATCTGTCCGTCAGGCTGTGTTTTCCAGTTCACGTAATAATCGCCTTTGCTTTGAACTGTCTTCTTTATCTGTGAAAGCCAATGAAACGGCAGTCAGTAAATGACACAAAGAAAGGAGGAGAGAGAGAGAGAGAGAGAGAGAGAGAGAGAGAGAGAGAGAGGGGGGGGGGGGGGCTTTTAAAAGAAGGCAATGCACTGCGCATGGTCATTTTATGTTTTGTCTTTTAATATTCTTCAAAGGAAAGGAAAGGAATTTATACTGTAAGTCTAAAGAAGATGTATTTGAGATGATACTGCTTTAATGATTCAAACACAATACAGAATTAAACATTAAACTGATTGTAGGAATAGTGAAATATTAGCTACATGAAATTATTTTATTAAACTACTCTTACCCTGAATTTGTAAGGGTAGGGATGTAACTTTGAAAATCGATTATTATATGTGACGATTCAAGTCGGTTGAGAAAATGAATCGCGGTACATGTTTTGAACAGCAGGGGTCACTGTGTGCATTGCAAACTTGATAAACGTGAATATGCTGATATTTCTTACATTTGGGATTTCGAATTTGTTTAAAATTAGCAGTTTATTTATAATGTTATTTGACATCAAATATATTTTTATTTTACAAAGAAATGTACAGCATTTAAGAAATAATAAAAGGGCACTTGATCATTTCTAATTTGTCTCAATTCATTTTGTAAAAAAAAAATTGCGAACAGATCACATCGTGAGGTCAGTATCGTGAATCATTACATCAAATTACTCATAATTAAATAATTCAGAAAATACTTCACTGTTTTTAGATTCAAATAAAAATTAATATATAAAAATATTAATAATATAAAAATTAACATTACATTTTTTTCAATAGTAAAATTATTTTTTTACCATTTCACCAAACAAATGAAAAAACTTTAGTATACCGTATGTCATACAATAAATTATTTTTTACAAATTAGCTATTAAATATTTTACATTTACATTTCGGATCCAGCTTTTTACTCGTGTGGCAATATTAACTGTGTATTTAAATATTTCAAACTTTGATTTCTCTATACTGTCGACTCTAGTGTATTTAAATAATGCGTCAATGTAGTCAAGTGGACAGCAGGCGGCAGTAAAGCATTTCGTTTTAACCACTAGGCTGCTGACATCACGTAAAAAAATCCTTGATTTATTTTCTATTCATTGTGGCTAACGTTTCCACAGAAGTCTTTCTTTATCTCACCTTCTCCAATAGGTCCTTCTTAAAATATGGGTCGGTGACATCAATCTCAGTTTGAGCTGTAATCTTAATCCTCACCAAACCTTTTCTCACAAATTCTGTGAAATGAAACAGAATGGGCTTATGCAACCAAATGGTTGACTGTAACATTTATTTATTTTACAAGACTGTATAAATGATCTTACTGATGCAGATCACTCCAGCGTGAAGTCCGTTCGAACAACTGCTCACACCCCATCCGGTAAACGGACAGTCCCGCAAATTTAACTCACTTCCTGTACATGCAACATCATCCATCCATACTGGCCCAACAGATGAACCCACATAGGACATTGGCACCGGGGCTTCACCGCAGTCCAGCTCTCGACACAAAACTGTAGCATCTTCCAGACCCCAACCGGTGTTACACACGGCCCCCCAGTGCCCATTATAGAGAACCTGAAGTCTGCCGTCACATGCATTGGGTCCATCAACCAGCCTCGTAACTGCAAATGTTGGTATCACAAGCTCTTTCAGATTGAATTGTATTTTTATGAGAGTTGTTATGAACAATAATTTAACCTACTTCGACAGGAGACTCCAGCATCTTGTACGTGGCTGCATGTACTTGTTCCTAATTCCTTAGATAGACAATGTTTTACTGTTGGCTCATCCCCGAAACAACTCACATCATCCAGCCACACGGGTCCTGAACCCTGTCCGAAGAAAGCACCGGCCCTTGCTGTTACAGGTGTCCCACAATCCATGTGTTTACACACGACTGTAGCATCTATTACATCCCATCCGGCATCACAGACGGTACCCCACTGATCATTATAAAAGACCTCTACTCTTCCAGAACACTCATTGGCTCCATTCACAAGTCTAATATCTAAAGCAGAGTGCATTAAAAACTATCAGAAAAGTTGGAACAAGCACAGATGTAAAAATAATGGTAAGACTTTATAAGTCCTACCTCGACAGATGACTCCAGCATCATTTCCAACGTTGCATACATCTGCTCCCCATGTATTTAAACTACAGTTTTTCAGCGATGATTCAGTCCCTGTGCAGTCAGCGCTTTGTAACCATATTAATCCCACACCCGCTCCGAAATAAGACCATTTCTTTGCTACGGCGTTGCTCGGACATCCCATCTCTCTGCATACAACGGCGGCGTCTGTGGAATCCCAGGAATCTGAACACACGCTTCCCCACTGACCATTATGATAAACCTCCACTCGTCCAGAACATTCACCACCACCAGTTAACTGGACCACTAATTCACCAAGATAAAAAAGAAAAAGAAGAGAGAAAACATCACACATAAATCCACCATATATATAATGCAACAGTTCTGAAGTTCTGAAACACTTGATCTTAAAAATATTTGATTCTAAACGTTAAAACAATTACTATACAATTAAATGCAACTGTACCAACATGCTAATAAAATAAAATGCATTAATAATAAAAAAAACTACTGTAATCGTTTTCTTTAACAGATACAGAAGAAAACGCAGCCTTAAAATACAGTCAAAAAAAGTTTTTAAAAAGTTTCTCAGGGTGAGACCTCAAGAAGTTAAAAAGAGCAGAATTTGTAACTATTGAATTCGTTTGAAGAAAAAGTACGTATGATTAGTAAAAAAGTGATACTGAAGCCAACTTTGTAAAAGCAAGCGTACCGAATACACGATTTGCATAAATTACCACATTGTAAATAGTTGCCATGACATTGTGTAAGAAATAAATATATAGACGATTCCAAAGCAACAACATAAACAAACGTTACTGCGCATGCACGGCTTTTCTGACCCAAACTTAACTTCCGGTACACATCTGCAAAGAATAAAGACCCTTAAAAAACAATTAAATGACATTAGCTCGCTAGTTAGAAGTCTAGTCAGTATTATTTTGGGTTACCAGAAGAAGAACCATTACTTGGCTAAACTTAAATGCGTCAAAGTACACGACCAATGCAACAAATTGTTTATTTAATCAAATGAATATACAATAAATTTTAAATTAAATATAAAAAGTTATATTCTTAGCCACTAGCCAGACCGATCAACAAACACAGACCGGAAAGCTAACTTCGGGCCAGGCGCGTGTGTCCGATGAAACCGTCAATATAAAGGATGAGTACGTGTTTCCCTTTGACCATTTTGACTCACCTCTACAAACAATCCCAACATCTCTGTCATGACCGCAGGTCTGGGACTGCCATGCCATCGATGGACAGCTCCTCAAACTGGTCTCGTCTCCAGTGCACTGCGCATTTCTGACCCATACGTGTCCTGAGCCCTGACCGAAAACTGAGCTGTTTGTTATAGCTGTAGCGTTCCAATAGCCCAGCTCTCTGCACACCGCTGAAGCGTCTAACAGATCCCAGCCATCATCACACACCGTTCCCCATTCTCCATTATGAAGAACCTCCAGCCTGCCACTGAACGGGCCATTCACCAGCCTAACAATATCTAACATGACAGAGGAGGGAAAAAAGCATTGGAAATATTGCGATCCGCTCACAGTCAGAGGGTAGATGATGTATTTAAATGTGTATCTCACACTGGCAGATGACTCCAGCATCTTCCACATGCACACAGTTGTGAAGTCCCCATCCATTGAATGCACATTTAGTCAGTTTAGAGTGACTCGCAGAACAATGCACATCATCCATCCATACTTGTCCTGTACCTGCTCCAAAAAATGCATCGGTCTTTGCCATTATCACATTGCCACAGCCCACTTCTCGGCACACCATCCCAGCATCTATTAAATTCCAGTAGTCGTCACACACTGTTCCCCATATCCCATTATGAAGAACCTCCACTCGTCCAGAACAAGAGTTCATGCCGTTCACCAACCTGACAGGAGCTGAAAATGAAAGGCAAAACAAATGCTTCAAGAAGAGTTGAGCCTTTTAAAACACTATGCAATGTGTCTTTTTTGCTCACATGTGCAGACGACTCCAGCATCTTTCGAATGGTTACAGCTCGCTATTCCCCATCTTGTCAATGCACAGCTCTCCAATGAAGCCTCACTTCCTGTACACTGTGCAGCATCCATCCATATTTGTCCCGACCCTTCACCGAAATGAGCACCAATCTTCGCCTCTACAACATCACCACAACCCAGTTCTCTACACACCACTGCAGCATCCGACAGATCCCATCCATCATCACACACCGTTCCCCACTGACCATCATGAAGAACCTCCACTCGTCCAGAACACATGTTGAAGCCGTTCACCAGCCTTAGAGAAGCTAAAAAACAGGTGAATTATTATAAATGCTTAACATGTTCGGTTTCACATTTCGAGGTCATTGACGCTTACGTCCGGCTTGACACATGACTCCCGCGTCGTTCTGATGCGTACAGGCCTGTTGAAGCCACCCGCAGCTCATCACGTAGGACTCGGAGCCCAAACAATTCACGTTACTCCGCCATATATCTCCCGAACCTTCTCCAAAAAAAGCACCAATAGTTGCTTCTATAGCAGGCCCACAGCCGGCCTCGAAACACACCACCTCAGCGTCTGTTAGATCCCATCCGCTGTCACACACCGTCCCCCAAAGTCCATTATACTGAACCTCAACCCGTCCAGAACAAGAGTCCATGCCGTCCACCAACCTCACAAGAGCTTCCACTTCAGGTCCATTTCTTAAACCTGTGTGTATTTCCAGGACTTCAACAAGACAGAGATACTCCAACAAAACACTTTAAACGCATATTTAGATGAGCAATTTAGTAAATAAAGAAATAAAGGTGTGTGCGCCTTTTTTTCTTCTTACCCAACAGGAGAACAAGCCATAAGTAATACAACATGATGCCTGAAAAAGGATCGTTCATTAGTCTGACTGATAAATGATCATAACTACACACAATAAACAATATGACTGATGTTATTTTTACATTTTTATTGTAGGTTGTTGAAGTTTTGTGTTGGATAATATCAAATTGTTCCATTTCAATTAAATTCCAATTGTGTGTGTTTTTTTTAAACAAAATAAAAGGGTAAACAAAACCAACCACATGTTGTAAGCACAGTATAAACAAATCAGCAAAAAAGCAAGCGATTCATTATAAGATTTATTTACCTGCTGAAATGACACTCCAACGTCGTCGTCTCCAAGATAGCGTGGGATTATTTTAAGGAAGTGTAATGGAGATTTTATTGATTCAGGATCTCTTGGCTCCGCCTCTTTCTCCCTGATGGACAACCATTTACATTGAGGCGTGTGTTTGTATCAGTAAGATCGGTTTTTGTGTTCCTGGTCATCTGCAATACATTGATTAAATATTCCTTTTGAATTTGTGGGAGACAAGCAAAATCAAACCAGAATCCAGAAATATACAGTTTACATCAAATGACATTTAAACACATTTAAAATGCCTGTTTTTTTTCCACTGTATGATAAAATAAAGTTCAGTCTATCGAAATTCTGTTTATTTGACGTGTACAAAATGTTGAAAGGATCATGCTTCAAGAACGAGTACTCCTCGTCTCGTGTACCTGCAAACAAACTAGGAACGCATCATTCAAACATGGCGTAGACTTTTCGAATTGCATATTTCTTGACTTGAAATAAATGATTGTGTGTGCTATGGCAGAATCGGATAGAGTTTTGTTAACGTGCATGTCTTGGAGAGTATGTAGGCTACACTTGATCACATACGAGACTTGGAAAAGTGTGTTGACTGTCAGACGCACAAAACAAGAATCACCCTATTGCATTATACAAGGGTAGCAATAAGGAATTTCAAAATATTAAAATACACACCTATGTGTAAAGGAGTAAAACCGTGTTTGGATTGAATCTGTATAGCAGCTCTAGGTGCGGTTACTGTTAAATATCCACTCGAAATGAAGATGGAGAAACACACAAACAGGGTTGAACAAGCTTGAATTTCATGAGACTTGATTTAAATTCACAAAACTTTCCATTGGCTATTGTCTTACATTTAAATTTTTCATTTCCCCAGGGGAAAATGCAAACCACAAGCAAGGTTTCATTATTTACTTTATTCATTTGCTTTTTGAAAACTGCTAAGGAGAAAACGCAAAAAAGGGTCGAATCCAGCTCGGCTAGTTCACCCCAAAATGATTTTTTCCCCATCATTTACTCAGCCTCTTGTCATTTCAAACCTGTATGACTTTCTCGACAAAAGAAGATATTTAGAAGAATGTTGGCAACAGAAATTGTTGTAAAAGTGTCCATACAATAAAAGTCAATGGGGATCAACGTTTTTGTTTACCAACATTCTTCAAAATATAGAAGAAAGAAAGTCATACAGGTTTAAAATGACAAGAGGGTGAGAAATGATGACAGAATTTTCATTTTGGGGTGAACTATCCCTTTAACCCAACAATAGGACATTTACAACCCAATCCCTTTTGACTCAACGCCGGATTAAAAGATAACACACAACATCTCCGGCTTACGTCACAAACGCATTCAAATAGAAGCTTCTGCAACTGCACACGAGAAGTCTTAGTTATACAAATTTTGCTTCTCATGTTATATTTGACTGCACAGCACAGAATATGTAAATACTGCCAGAAGACTACAGGACTTTAACACACAAACATATACTTCTGCTCACTGTATATATATATATATAAAATAAAGAAAGCAGTTAGATCAAACAGCAGCTCTGTTGTCTTTATAAGTGGAAATATCCACAAGTTCAGCTAAAGATTGTTTGCGAGATCAACAACAATGCAAAAAATTTGAATTGGATTCTCACCTTAAATCTGAGCTCTTACACAAACTGCAGTCGGATTCCAAATTGGAGGCAAATTCTAAACAAAGACCCTCCTACTAAAATCAAAGCAAAATAAAAATCCAGTCTCAAGGATTAATCTAAATCTGACCTGAAACCTAATCTTACAATCTGATCAGTTGTTAAAAAAGGTTGTTGATGTTGATCCAAGAACATGTCCTATATAAATGTACGTATTTTCTTGTATCTACAGGGACAATAAAGACTTGACTTAACTATTTGCCTTACTAAGCTCATCCTGTGTCGCTGTAAACAAATGAGGCTCTTTCATTCAGAAGTACAGACCTTTCCAGATAATCATAGTTTGCATATTTCTTAGACTTAAGATATCGTCACCTTGAAATTATAAAGTTTTATCTGCATTCTGAGCAGTTGTGAGATATTGAGCTCAGTGTGATATTTTGCAGTTCATTTTACTTTGTAGATAAAACCTTTTTGTAAAAAATGTCCCAAAATAAAAAATAAAAATACTAAACGATAAAGGGTCAGGGTTACAGCCCTTTTATTTAGACTATTTAACACCCTGTAAAAAACAAAGCAACACTCAGTGGATATTCAGGTCTTGGGTTTTGAGTAAATATTAAAACAATATATGCTTAGATATAATGCATGCATATGTAAATTACCATTTTCATGAAAAGAAACAGAATAATTTTATACAACTGAAATATCCATTTTTTACAGGAATTCCTGTTCCTGTTATGTTCAACGTTCTCAGCATAATTTTAATAAATAAATTCTCAGAGGATTTTACAAAAGTGGTCATGGAAAAAACAAGCAAACCGTGTTTTACTAATCAAATGACTTGGTGAATTAAACAAGCAGCGTTCTTTTATCAGACACATGCGTGTTTGCTTTTGTAAGAGCTTTTGCATGTCTAGATTCAAATAAAAAAGACAGACTAAAGTGAAGAAAGATGAGTACGAAATTATTACATTTAGTACGTTTAATGAAAAGTTAAATTGCAGCGGTATATAATTGTTTAGAAATATTCTTTGGTGGGAAAACAGCTATAATATTTACTATTTAAAAAGAGATGCAAACATACAACAACTACCATTGTAATATTAAAAACAATCGTGTTTATATTGTTTAATTTGCAAATTGTTTTATGTCTTACATTCAAAAAGGACCAGAGTTTACAAACATCAATGCATCATTATAATTACATAATCATTTATGTCCAGTGTCTTTCTTGTATCGAAAAATATCTCACCTTGTCCATGAAACTCTTCTTAATATGGGTCACCAGTCTGAGCTGTAACCACAATCCTCACCATACCTCTTCTCACAAAATCTGTGAAATAAAACACAACTAAATACAGTAAGTGTGATTGTGTCAAAGTCATTTTCATTGAAATCAAATCCATGTTTTCAGAATCACCTGCTCTCTCAAATGACTCAGCACATAATGTTAAGCTTTACATTTACATTAAGTAGACAGTTTTATCCAAAGCGACTTACAGCGCATTTAAACTACAAGTTTTCTTTCAGTATGTGCACTATGCTTACAGTAACACTAAAACAAACATCAACCCAGGGTGTAGGGTGCAGTATCTGTGTGGACTGTTAATTCATAGTATATTGCTCTAAGCTACTTTCTCAAAAACAACAAATATTGCTTAGAATGCAGTTTGCAATGCAAATATATTACTGTTGAAATGTAAAGCAATATGACAACTGTAAAAACAATGATATATTTGAGTTATCTTTTTGCTTTGAAACAACTTATTTCAAGTACCCTGGACTTACAAACCAGCTAACAAAAGTCACCATCACAGTGATCAGTGTTTTCTTGAGTTGGGCTCTTGACCCTTGACTTTATAAGTAACATTGTTTGGCATGCTGTGTGCTTTTAAAGTACGTTTGTTATGGTCATGTGAATGAAAATCGAATCAAGTGGTGCTTCTTCACTGTAATAAATAATTTTATATTATTACTTGTATATTTATATTACAGAATTAAGGAAAAACACACAAAAACATACATGAGTTCAGTAAAACACTGTAAAAAATCATTTTTTGGGTTAACTTAAAACAAGTATACCTGGCTGCATTAAAATTTTGAGTTAATATTAGTTAACATAACGAGTTTGCATGAAATTTGTTAGCTTACTAATATTTTTTAAGTTGAATGAATTCAAAATGTTAAGGCAGCCAGGTATACTTGTTTTTTTCATGTATGAAAAAACTCATGTATGTTTTTGTGTGTTTTTCCTTAATTCTGTAATACAAATATACCTAAAACCTAAAACAGCCGCATACAAGGAAGATATAGGTAACGGAGAGTCATACAAACAGGGTTGAACGGTTGAGTTGTACACTGCGTGACTATTTTGAAAAATAAAAAAACCAAGATTTTAATTTGTTTAAATTTTTTTTAGAATTACATAGGCCACAGGGTTGAAATGTTGAGCTCGCATGCAGCAAAAACGTGAGATTTGTGATTTACATACTTTAAATACATAGGGCACACTAAAATTGTACAATACTGTATTTGTGGCATGCCGATTTTTTGGTTATGCTAATTCTGGTTGATATTACCTTTCATGTAAATAAAACATTGAAAAGGTTTGGATACTCCAGGGCTCTGTAGACATATTATATTACAATAGATATTGTGTGTGTGGTTTCAGTAAACCACAGACTATCTAAAGCATTACATATTTCAAGACAAAATGACAGAAAAACCTCAGTATTGGACCAACTTAAAGCCCACCATTCTTTTCTTTCCGTGCCAAAATGTGCAACATCTCAGTTTTACATCATTTGCACATTCAATGTCAAATCCCAGCTTGCGACCATTTCCTGGCTCCTCTAACCTCTTTTTCATCCCATCATTTCCTATCTCTCTTCACTGTAGAGGCCAAGCATATAAGCCCAAAAATATAAAATATTTTAAAAATATCATTAAGATATCCCAGAACTCTGTGGTATATATGGATAATTGAATAATGTTATATAAACAACCATCTTCTAGGTTCTATTACAATACATATAATTCAATCACAGTTTGCATACATATGCTTATTTTACAATTCCCATTTATTTCTGATCCTGAGGACAAACACATGTGCAGAGGATTCTTGCAATATTTGCATACAAGGCAAAACAATATATGAGCAAGAGTTTGATGCCCGAAGAAATTTAAGAGACATTCTCAACATAACTTATGAGGATCTTCCCACAAACTCAAAAAACAACACCAAAAAAACCAACAAAAAGTGAAACGAAGCTTGTTTTCCTATTCAAATCTCACGCATAAAATGAGCTGCAGTGTTATTTTTTCAGTTTGGAAACTTTCTGCAGATGCTTTTGTATTTGCATGTCTGGATTTAAATAATCTGAAACATTATCATAGTTATACAAGCTTAAAACATGTTATAATAATCCTCTGGTATAATCAGGTGGAAACAAAGCTCCTAGCGTATACATAAATACAGTATATACAATACATTTACAGTATATTTTATATTTAGTATTACAAAAGATCTGTATGGAGTACAAACAACAAAGCAGAAGCAATCCCCATTATTTTACTATGAAAAGTTGTGTGTTTTGTGTCTTGTAGTCACATGGGACCTGTGAAAACAACATGCTTTAAAATGTAATGTTGCTCCAATGTAATACAACTCCAACATAAGAGAAATACTAAGTCCCTTTTCTTTTAAATGCATAATGTTTATAAAAAATATACAAACCTGTTATGTTATTATTTTGTGGAATATCTTCCCATTATTCTGTGTTCTCCAGTTTGCTAAATAATTCCCTTTACTTTTAACCACTTTGCTTATCTGTAAAATGTAAAACCTCTTAGATTCATTAAAAAGCATGAAACATAAAAATAATTTTCCCCATTTTGTCTCCCAAAATGTTTTTATTACGTTCGCAATGTTATCTCACCTTGTCCATGAGGCTCTTTTTAATATTTGGGTCATTGACATTAATGCCAATCTGAGCTCTAACCACAATCCTCACCACATCTCTCCTCACAAACCCTGCAAAAGAAAACTGACTTTAAGGTTTATCTAAATACAATAAAGCATTAAAAAGCTAGATATTCCAATGAGAAGCATATATTTCGCATGATCTTACTGATGCAAATGACTCCTGCGTGAAGTTCCCCACAACTGCTCACCCCCCATCCGGTAAACGGACAGTCACGAACCGTCCATTCTTTTCCTGTACATGTGACATCATCCATCCATATCGGCCCAGCAGATGAACCCGCATATGATACTGGCTGCACAACTTCACCACATCCCAGTTCACTACACAAAACCGTAGCATCATCCACATCCCAGTCAGTGTCACACACTGAACCCCACTGACCATTATAAAGCACTTGAGCTTTACCATCACACGGACCGGTACCGTTGACCACCTTTATATCTGCAGGAGACATCAGTTTCACATACAATATAAACTCAGGTATTACGTTGTATCATTAAGGATGTTTTTATTTCTTACCTCGACAGAGGACTCCAGCATCTTGTCCATGGCTGCACGTACTTGTTCCCAATGCTTTTGATGGACATTGTATCACCGATTGCTCTTTCCCGGTACATCTCACATCATCCAGCCACACGTGTCCTGCACCCTCTCCAAAGAACGCTCCGGTCTTTGCTTCTATAGGAGTCCCGCAACCCATGTGTTTACACACAACTGCAGCGTCTGTCAAATCCCAACCGGCATCACAGATTGTTCCCCATTGACCATTCAGTAAGACCTCCACTCTTCCAGAACACTGGTTACCTCCATTAACCAGTTTAACACCTAAAAAACAAAACCATGAGCAGATGAGATATACAGGAGATATTATGCATTGGCTGTGACTAATGTTTTGGAAATGATCCTACTGTTGCAAACGGCTCCTGCGTAAAGTCCGTCTCCACAACTGCTCACGCCCCATCCTGTAAACGGGCAGTCACGCAAATACGACTCACTTCCTGTACATGCAACATCATCAATCCATTTTGGGCCAACGTGTGGACCCGCGTAAGAGGTCGCATTTACAACTTCACCACAGCCCAGCACTTTACACACAACTGTAGCGTCTTTCAGACCCCAACCAGTGTGACACACCGAACCCCAGTGCTGATTATAAAAAATCTGAAGTCTGCCATCGCACGGACCGGAACCACCAACCAGCTTTATTTCTGCAGGAAATACGTTTCCACACTGTAAACATGTATTTGTTGTTTCAACTTAAAAATAAAAGACACCCAGCTGCTCTAGTTACTGACTTTAGAGCAAGAAGGTTTATCAAAAACAACAAATCATTTCTACAGTGCATATACGGCATACGCTCTTTCATGCATTGTATTATTATAATTTGTCATAATTTATCATTTCAACCCACCTCGACAGATGACTCCAGCGTCTTGTCCGTGGCTGCACGTACTTGTTTCCTTTGATGGACAGTTTTTCAAGGATGACTCAGTCCCAGAGCACCTCACATCTTCCATCCACACAGATCCCGAACCCTGTCCAAAATAAGCACCGGTCTTTGCTGCTACAGGAATCCCACAACCCATC
The DNA here is from genome assembly GCA_026939265.1 of Oreonectes daqikongensis. Taxonomy (NCBI): domain Eukaryota; kingdom Metazoa; phylum Chordata; class Actinopteri; order Cypriniformes; family Nemacheilidae; genus Oreonectes; species Oreonectes daqikongensis. The sequence continues at coordinate 325,497 of JAOTQM010000449.1, read as the reverse complement.
CGTTTACACACGACTGTAGCGTCTGTCAAATCCCAGCCGGCATCACAGACGGTTCCCCACTGACCATCATAAAGAACCTCCACTCGTCCAGAACACTGGCTACTTCCATTTACCAGTCGAATATCTAGAAGAAAGGACACAATATTTGTATTTATATCACGTATTTCTGATAGATTTTATGCACAGACAACAGAGAGAATGCCGTGCAATTATTAATAGCTTCCCAGACACCTCGACAGATGACTCCAGCATCATACGTATGATCACAGTCGTGTATTCCCCATCCATAAAATGGACACTCCTTGACTGTCGACTCGGTTCCTTTACACCGGACATCATCCATCCATATTGGTCCCGAACCAAGTCCAAAGTAAGTAAACCTTTTTGCCTCAACACCGATCGGACATCCGACCTCTTTACACACCACTGCAGCGTCAGGAGTATCCCAGTAATCTGAACACACAGTTCCCCATCTTCCTCCATGAAGAACCTCCACTCGACCGGAACAAGAGTCGGGACCGTTCACCAGCCTAACCGCAGCTAAACATAAAGAGGCATGTTATTAAAATGCTCAAATGTTCTTGTACATTCTGATTATGCACTTTTTTTTGTGGAAACCAAAATCTTACGTGTACAGACGACTCCAGCATCTTTCGCATGGCTACAGCTCTGTATGTCCCATCTTGTCGATGAACAGTCCACCAATGTGGTCTCACTTCCAGTACATTGTGCCGCATCTATCCATACTTTTCCAGAACCTTGACCGAAATAAGCACCAAGCTTCGCCTCTATAGCACTCGGACAGTCCAGTTCCCTACACACCACCGCCGCGTCCGATAGATCCCAACTGTTATCACACACCGTCCCCCACTGACTATTATAATACATCTCCACTCGTCCAGAACAAGAGCTACTGCTGTTCTCCAGCCTAACATTGGCTAATGTTTCAAAACAAACAGAGATTAGAAAGGTGTAGTATTTTCATCTCATGGTTTCTACTCGGTGTACAGTTTGTATTTGGCTTTCATTTACCTTGACAGATGACTCCAGCATCTTCACCATGTGAACAGTCGTGTACTCCCCACGCTTCTCTTGGACAGTATATTATTGACGTCTCAGTCCCAACACAACTCACTTCATCCATCCAAATCTGTCCTGAACCTTGTCCAAAATAAGCACTACTCTTTGCCTGCACAACATGACCGCAGCCCAGTTGTCTACACACCACTGCGGCGTCTGATGCATCCCAGTCATCATCACACACGGTTCCCCAGGTTCCGTTGAAGAAAACCTCCACTCGTCCAGAACAAGAGTCCAAGCCGTTCCGCACCCTCACAGCAGCTTCCACTTGAGGTCCATTTATAACATCTGTGTGCATTTACAGCATATAGAAAGATATCCACAATAATACACTTGTGTGACTTTATTGTTGTTCTGATAGACCGAGGTTTAACACTCTTTTATACAAGAATGTCATTGCAATGTATAATAAAGACACATTAAATTGTCTTACCAAGCAAGATCATGAGGAACAAGGACAACAACATGATGCCTGGAAAGAAATGAAAAATAATTAATTTGATTAATTTGCCTAATAAATCAAAATAAATATGTCAGGGTCCTTTTTTAAAGGTAATTCCTGTAATGCAAAACAAATCTTTTTTATCACCACACATTTTACAATACATATACAGTATATTTAATGCAGACAAAAAGAAAAGAAAATGCAATGAAAAGGTAAATAAAAAACAATAGTCATAAATAACTACACATATTGTCAGAATAATAATATAATGTTTTAACCTGGTTAAATGAGTCCTTTTCTGCAGTTTCTTGGTGTTCAGCTTAAGATGAAGTCAAGGAGGCACCCAGATGGTTTTATTTGTCTTTTCTGCTCCTCCTCTCAAATGACTCACCAGACAACAGTAAACAACAACACTTATATATTTACATTCTTTACATTAGCAGACGATTTTACCAAAAACAACAAATAAAATAATTTGTCATTTAAATAGTGTTAACGTGTTGTAAATTGCTTCGAATAAAATATAACATAAAAAAATTCTAAATGATTAAATTGATTTAGATAAAATTGTGCAACATGCATGCTTTTTTCGAAGATTTAGTTAGTGTCCTTATCTGTAAGACAACATTTATATTTGCTGTCGGTTGTTAGAATGACATTAACACAATATCCACTTCAATAGACATTGAGGCTATCAGAGCTAAACATATTTCCAAAAATATTTGTTGGCACTCCATTGAAAACATTCTCAATGAGTGAGAAAATTTACAATTCAAAGCAAATGGAAATAAAATGTCAAATGGTATGGTAGAACTTGGCATTTGTTTATATTTACATGAACACACTGAAAACATCATGCCAGCATGCAAGCTCCTGCAAGTGCTATATTTATTCAGCTTTTAAAAGAAAAACTATAGGATTTTGACAACAAAGCATGCTAAAGCTCAGACAGTCGTACATAAAGACCTGAACAGTGCTGTCATTAAAACTATACCAAACCCAAACTCCTCACCAAACAATTCAACTTAACCATCCAGAGCCTCTGCATCATATATGTTTATATCAGAGGGCCTTTACACCTGCAGATAAAAATCTACAAAACATAAATAAAAACAATGAAATTATAGTTGTCATTACTGTGATTTTACACAGTATTTCGTAAGCATCATAGAGGTGACTTTTTGGAGGCCATAAAAACACACAGACACACAATAATGTCTGAACTGAATTCTCTTTAATGATACATGTCAAGGACATAAGCTTATACTGCCACCTGGTGGCAATACACTACATATAATTCACATTTTCAGTTTATTAATTACATCAAGCATTTACCTACCATATAAATATATATATAAAGAGTTAAAATTTTGAATAATAGTTAGGTGGAGACAGTGAAGCAAAAGTGATTATAAAAAAGATTTGCATTATATTATTAAAAGTAGTTTTATGCTTTCTGTCTGGCGGTCAAAGGGGACCTGTGAAAACAACATGTATTTATTATTGATTTCATATTATAATGTAAAACATGTATACTGTATATCTATCACTGTATTCTCTACACTAAAGCCTTTAAATATATTAATTAACTATTTAAAATTTTAAGTCTAAATACATAATGTTCAAAGAAGAAAGAGAAACACCTGTCATGTTTTTATTCTATGGAATACCTCCCCATCCTGCTGTTTTCTCCAGATTGCAAAATAATTCCCTCTGCTTGTAACCACTTTGTTTATCTATCAGAAGAGAAAACCACACAGTTTCGTTGAAAATGAAATCTCATTAAAACAGAAGTACAGTGAAATCGGCATAATTTCTCTCTGTCTGATAAATGTTTTCAACCATAATTAAAAAAAACTAAAGGTATATATAGTTACTTCCCTAAATTGATCAATTTTATTATTATTATAGATATTTTTATTATGATTTGAATTATTAATAATAATAATAATGATAATGATTATGATGATTATTATTATTATTATAACAATGCATATATTATAATAAGTTTAATTATTATAATAGGCCCAGTGTCTTATGTATTTATTTCTGTCTTGCAAGGAAATCCATTCAGGCTTCTGTTTACAGCGTGGTGTGAGTTATATTATTTTATGCTGATTTATCACCACTTGTTTGACACAGTTGCTAAGATGGCAACACTGGTTTTACTGGGAGGATAACTGATGTTCTCTCACCATGTCTAAAATGCTCTTCTTGATAACTGGGTCATTGACAACAACATCATACTCGGCAGTAACAGTGATCTTCACCACATTCCTTCTCACAAACCCTGTGGAATAAGAGGGATCGGTCTATCAAAATAAAATCCATGTATTAAAAAGCGAGTAAGTTTCAGAAATGATCTTACTGATGCAAACAACTCCTGCGTGAAGTCCGTTCGCACAACTGCTCACGCCGTATCCTGTAAACGGACAGTCACGTAGCAGCCATTCTTTTCCTTTACATGCAATATTATCCATCCATATCGGCCCAACAAGCGGACCCACATATGACACTGGCACTGCAACTTCACCACATCCCAGTTCACTACACAAAACCGTAGCATCATCCACATCCCAGCCATTGTAACACACTGTACCCCACTGCTGATCATAAAGAACCTGAAGTCTGCCATCACATGGACTTGTACCATTGACCACCTTTATATCTGCAGAAAACATATTGTTTCACATACGGTACATGCTTCAAAGCATCGTGTATAAACTCATTCAGGCATTTAATTGTATTATTAGTATTAGTCATTAAGGATGGTTTGATCTTACCTCGACAGTTGACTCCAGCATCTTGTTTATGGCTGCACGTACTGGTTCCCAATGCTTTAGACGGACATTGTTTTACGGATAGCTCTTTCCCGGTACATTTTAAATCATCCAGCCACACGCATCCTGAACCCTGTCCAAAATAAGCCCCGGTCCTCACGTCTAAAGGTGTCCCGCAACCCATGTGTTTACACACGACTGAAGCGTCGGTCAAATCCCAGCCGTCATCACAGACTGTTCCCCACTTAAAATTATGTAAGACCTCCACTCTTCCAGCACACATATTTTCTCCTTCAGCCAGTTTAAGATCTACAGGAGAGTGAACAAAACCATTACTAGATGTTCAAACACAGGCCATGAATGATGACGTTTCAGAAATGATCTCACTGTTGCAACTGACTCCAGCATAAAGTCCGTCTCCACAGCCGCTCACGCCCCATCCTGTAAACGAACAGCTCCGCAGCGTCAGCTCCTTCCCGCTACACACCACATTATCCATCCATCTTGGCCCATCATATGGACCCGCATACGAGGTTAGCGCTAAAACTTCACCGCAGCCCAGCTCTCGACACAAAACTGTAGCTTCTTCCACACCCCAACCTGTGTTACACACCGACCCCCAGTGCCCGGTATAAAGCACCTGAAGTCTTCCATCACACGGACCGGTACCATTCACCAGCTTTACCTCTGTATGAAATATAGTTTCACATACACATACAGCACTGAATTGCATCATTATCATCAGTCATAAAGAATGATTTCATCTTACCTCGACAGACGACTCCAGCGTCGTCCTTGTGGGTGCACGCACTTGTTCCTAATCCATTCGATGGACACTGAGTCACTGATAACTCGTTCCCAGAACACGTGACATTTTCTAGCAACACGGATCCCGAACCCTGTCCAAAGAAAGCACCGATCGTTGCTTCTACGGGAGTCCCGCAACCCATGTTTTTACACACCACTCCGGCGTCTGTCAAATCCCAGCCGGCGTCACAGATGGTTCCCCATTCATCATTGTCTAAGACCTCCACTCTTCCAGAACACTGACTAGTTGTATCTGCCAGTTTAATATCTGAAAGAGAGTGAACGAAACTGTAAGTATCTTTCTGTGAGGATAGTTGAGAAGTAATTGACAAAGCGTGAAGTCCCACCTCGACAGATAACTCCAGCATCAAGTGTATGATCACAGTTGTGTATTCCCCATCCAGAAAAGGGACAGTCATTTAGTTTCGACTCGGTCCCTAAACACTGAACATCATCCATCCATATTGGTCCCGTACCAAGACCGAAGTAGAAAAATCTTTTGGCTTCAGCATTAGAAGGACATCCCAGTTCTCTACACACCACTGCGGCATCAAGAGCATCCCAGACATCTGTGCACACGGTTCCCCATATGCCGTTAAGAAGAACCTCCACTCGGCCGGAACAAGAGTCCGGACCGTTGACCAGCCTGATCGGAGCTAAACGAAATGAAGGGACATGTGAAAAAAATTTTTTTTAGGTAAACTACATTCAATATTTCTTCAAAGACTTTTCTCTCACGGTTACAGATGACTCCAGCATCCTTCGCATGGCTGCATGTTCCAACCGCTTTTGTTGGACAAATTCTCACTGATGACTCATTCCCAGTACATCCCACATTTTCCATCCACACGGGTCCTGTACCCAGTCCAAAGAAAGCCCCAGTCTTTACTGCTTTAGGAGTCGAACACCCCATGTGTTTACACACGACCGAAGCGTCTGTTAAATCCCATCCATTATCACAGATTGTTCCCCACACACCATCATTTAAGACCTCCACTCTTCCAGAACACTGACTAGTTCCATTCACCAGTTTAACACCTAAAGGAGAGACAGAACCATGAGTAGGTGTTCAAACCTCGATGTACATTTTGTCTCATAAAGCTGCCAGTAAATGAGATCACATCCGACGGGTCAGTTTTACAAAATGTGCAATTCAAAAAACACAGACATTTTCTTTGTTTCTACACTTAAGGCATCAACGTGTTTCCCTTCTGCATTAGAGAAGAAATTCATGATAATCTTACGCTTGCAAAAGGCTCCTGCGTAAAATCCGTCCCCACAACTGCTTACACCGTATCCGGTTAATGGACAGTTCCGCACGGACATTTCCTTTCCTGTACATCCGACATAATCCATCCACTTTGGTCCACTATATGAACCTGAATATGAGGTCGCCTCTGTAGATTCACCGCAGCCCAGCTCTCGACACACAACCGTGGCATCTTCAAAAGCCCAGTTAGTGTGACACACTGAACCCCATTGATTATTATAAAGCAGCTGAACTCTTCCATCACATGGACTGGTACCATCCACCAGCTTTATTTCTGCAGGAAATATTAGTTTCACATACACCATGAGCTCATTCGGGCATTGAATTGTATTATTATGAAATCTTTAGTTTTAAGTGATAAATTCAACCTACGACGACAGATGACTCCGACGTCTTGTTCATGGCTGCAGCTGCTTGTTCCTAAAGCCTTTGATACACAATTTTTCACCGACGACTCCGTCCCAGAGCACTTCAAATCCTCCATCCACACGGGTCCTGCACCCTGTCCAAAGTAAGCGTTGAGCTTTACTGCTATAGGAAGTCCACAACCCATGTGTTTACACACCACTGTAGCGTCTTTAATATCATAGCCGGCATCGCACACTGTACCCCACAGACCATTGTGTAAGACCTCCACTCTTCCAGAACACTGGTTACCTCCATTTACCAGTTTAATATCTGAAGGGGAGTGAACAAAACCATGAGTAGATGTTCAAAATCAGGAAACTCAGCAATGTACAATTTGCATCATTAAACTGTCAGTCTCAAATAATGTAAATGAGATCATATAAGAGTGAAAAAAAATGTTAATGTGTTTAAAAAATGAATTGTTTCAACACTTGAGGCAGCGTTGTACAGGACATCATGTTTTCCTTCAGTATTCATGTCGCTGTATGTCGTACGCTTGAATGATGCCACTTCTAACATTATTTGCTAAACAAAATCAGGATCAGTGTACTTAAAATAATATTAAAAACCATCTTTAATTGTATCATTTTCATGAAGCAAATACTTGACTGGAGACCAAATTTAAAAAGTCCCACTATTTTCCATACCAAATACATGTACATATATATTCAGTGTAAAAAGTAAAAGATTCTTGTCACTGGAAACACATCTTCAGTAGGGCCTCAATGTTCCATTAATCTACTCAAAAACGGAGAAATGTGCTTTAAGTCATTCTGTCTAAAGCACCTATATGTTTAAGATTGTAGCTAGAGCAATTTGCAGTAAACATTTAGCATGTCCGAGGACAAAATTGCTTGTGAGACCTTTATATTTTAAACTTTAAAACATATTCTGCATTAGCAAAGACGTTTCAGAAATGATCTTACTGTTGCAAACAACTCCTGCGTAAAGTCCGTCCCCGCAGCTGCTCACGCCCCATCCGGTAAACGGACAGCTCCGCACGGACGACTCAGTTCCTGTACATCCAAATGAATCCATCCATTTTGGCCCAGCATATGGACCAACATATGAGGTCGCCGCTATAGCTTCACCGCAGCCCAGCTCTCGACACAAAACTGTTGCTTCTTCCAGACCCCAACCTGTGTGACACACTGAACCCCACTGACCGGTATAAAGCACCTGAACTCTTCCATCACATGGACCGGTACCATCCACCAGCTTTATTTCTGCAGAACACATCATTTCAACATACAGTATAAACTCTTTCAGGCATTGTATTTTAGTATAATAAGCTCTGTCGTCATAAATGAGACTTTACCACGACAGGTGACTCCAGCGTCTTGTGTATGGCTGCAGTTGGCTGCTCCTAATCCATTTGATGGGCATTGTGTCACTGATGTCTCATTCCCAAAACAGCTCACATCTTCCATCCACACGGATCCTGAACCCTGGCCGTAATAAGCGCCAATATTTGCTGCTAAAGCAGTCCCGCAACCCATGTGTTTACACACGACTGCAGTGTCTGTTAAATCCCAGCCATCATCACAGACGGTTCCCCACTGACCATCCTGAAGAACCTCCACTCGTCCAGAACACTTACTGCCTGAGTTTGCCAGTCTAACATCTAAAAGATGATGGACAATACAGTAATAGATGTCAATACATCATTTGTGCAATTTCTTTTCTACAAATCTAAACATCTATATCTCTCTCACCTCGACAGAAGACTCCAGCATCAACTGTATGATCACAGTTGTGTGTTGCCCATCCAGAAAATCTGCAGTCTGTTAGTGACGACTCAGTCCCTGTACACTGGACATCATCCATCCATATTGTTCCCGAACCCGATCCAAAGTAGGAATATACAGTTGCTTCAACACTTGCTGGACATCCGAGTTCTTTACACACCACTGTAGCGTCAAGAGAATCCCAAACATCTGAACACACGGTTCCCCATACGCCGTTATGATAAACCTCGACTCGTCCAGAACAAGAGTCGAGACCGTTGACCAGCCTGACCGCAGCTAAACATAAAAACGGGAAATAAAGCTAAAATGTTTTATAAAATGAGTTATGAAATGTAAAACACAAAAAGAAACTTGATAAATGACAAATCAATGCAGCATTTTGAAAGTATTAGATACGACTTTCTGTGATTGACAGCCGACAATTAAATCATACATCACTGTCAATGGAAAACAGCTGCATGACGATTCTTCAAAAATGCCTCATTTTGCATTAGCAAACAGGTTTGGAGTGATAAAGATAAGAGCAAATACTTCTACATGTAATATCAAGTCAAGGATTTTTAGCTCACATTGACAGATGACTCCAGCAACATTTTTATGGCTGCATTTGCTGGTTCCTAATGCCATTGATGGACAGTTTTTCACGGATGACTCACTCCCAGTACATCTCACATTATCCAGCCACACGGGTCCTGCACCCTCTCCAAAGAAAGCTCCCGTCGTTGCTTTCACAGGAGGCCCACATCCCACGGTTTTACACACGACTGCAGCGTCTGTTAAATCCCAGCCGGCATCACAGATTGTTCCCCATTGACCATTATACAAGACCTCCACTCTTCCAGAACACTGACTAGTTCCATTCACCAGTTTAACACCTAAAGGAGAGACAGAACCATGAGTAGGTGTTAAAGAGCAGGAAACTCTGTACATTTTGTTGCATATTAAATTATGTCATGGATCGGTTTCACAAACGTCTTCAAAGAGCAAGAAAATTTGCAATTCAAAGAACATGGAAAAGTGTTTTAAAAATGTCTGCTTTTTGTTTTTACATATGAGGCGGCATTGTACAGGTCAATGTTTTGTCTTATTCTCCATCATGTTTCCCTCCAATATTCAGGTTGAAGAGATTTCAGCCCGTTTATTGAACTAAGCCACATTGTGATCTTAACCCGGACCTCTGTGGTTACTGTATAGATTCCTAGTTAAAACATTGTATTATAATAGACTTTAAAATAAATAATATTAATAAAAAAATATTTTTTTATTAAACATATTCTCAGTTAGGTGTAACTTAGCGGGAAACTTTCAGAAATGATCTTACTATTGCAAACGGCTCCTGCGTAAAGTCCGTCCCCGCAGCTGCTCACGCCCCATCCTGTAAACGGACAGCTCCGCACGGACGACTCAGTTCCTGTACATTCAAGGTAATCCATCCATTTTGGCCCATAAAATGAAACCGAATATGAGGTCGCCTGTATAAGTTTACCACAGCCCAGCTGTTGACACAAAACTGTGGCTTCTTCCAGACCCCAACTAGTGTGACACACAGCACCCCACTGACTGCTATGAAGCACCTGAACTTTTCCATCACATGGACCGGTACCATCTACTAGCTTTTCCTCTGCAGAAAATATACAGTACAAGATCCTTCAGGCATTGCATTGTATTATTATGAGATCTTTAGGTACAAATGATGACTTCAACCTACTTCGACAGGTGACTCCAGCGTCTTGTGTATGGCTGCAGTTGGCTGCTCCTAATCCGTTTGATGGGCATTGTGTCACTGATGTCTCGTTCCCAAAACAGCTCACATCTTCCATCCACACGGATCCTGAACCCTGGCCGTAATAAGCGCCAATATTTGCTGCTAAAGCAGTCCCGCAACCCATGTGTTTACACACGACTGCAGCGTCTGTTAAATCCCAGCCATCATCACAGACGGTTCCCCACTGACCATCCTGAAGAACCTCCACTCGTCCAGAACACAGATTGGGTCCGTTTGCCAGTTTAACATCTAAAAATGGACAAAACCATAAGCAGATGTGAATGTATCAATAGGCAATTTCTGTAACTGTGACTGGCATAGCACATAACCCTTAATGCATTATATATTTATAATGTTATTATCTCCACCTATTTCTTAGGGGTTGTCTGTTCACTGTACTATTATTTATAAAAACAATGTATATATTGAACCTCGACAGATGACTCCAGCATCAAGGGTGTGATCACAGCTGTGTGTTCCCCATCCGGCAAATGCGCAGCTCTTAAGTGTCGACTCGCTCCCTGTACACTGGACATCATCCATCCATATTGTTCCCGGACCAGATCCAAAGTAGGAAAATTTGGCTGCTTCAGCACCGGTTGGACATCCCAGTTCTCTACACACCACTGTAGTGTCAAGAGAATCCCAGACATCTGAACACACGGTTCCCCATACGCCGTTATGATAAACCTCGACTCGTCCAGAACAAGAGTCGAGACCGTTGACCAGCCTGACCGCAGCTAAACATAAAAACGAGACATGTTATAAAGAATCCTCAAATGATACTCATCTGTGTGTTTTATTTATGGATTTTAATCTTACGTGTACAGACGACTCCAGCATCTTTCGCATGGCTACAGCTCTGTATGTCCCATCTTGTCGATGAACAGCTCACCAATGTGGTCTCACTTCCAGTACATTGTGCCGCATCTATCCATACTTTTCCAGAACCTTGACCGAAATAAGCACCAAGCTTCGCCTCTATAGCACTCGGACAGTCCAGTTCCCTACACACCACCGCCGCGTCCGATAGATCCCAGCTGTTATCACACACCGTCCCCCACTGACTATTATAATACATCTCCACTCGTCCAGAACAAGAGCTACTGCCGTTCTCCAGCCTAACAATGCCTTACATTACAAACAAAAAGACTCAGAGATTAGAAATGCTTATCATTTTTGTGTTCATCTCTTTCAAGTGTGCAGTTTGTATTAAGTTCACATTTACCTTCACAGGTGACTCCAGCGTCTTCACCGTGTCCACAGTTGTGTACTCCCCACCCCAGGTGTCCACAGTTTAGCAGTGTGGACTCGCCGCCAGCACAACTCACATCATCCATCCATATTTGCCCTGAACCTTGTCCAAAATGAGCAACCCCATTCGCCTCCGCAGCATTTCCACAGCCCAGTTGTCTACACACCACTGTCGCTTCCGCCATATCCCAGAAATCATCGCACACCGTTCCCCAAATCCCAGAGTAATAAACCTCCACTCGTCCAGAACAAGAGTTGAAGCCGTTCACCAACCTCACAGAAGCTTCGACTTGAGGTCCTTTTCCAAAATCTGTGTGTATTTAAAGGACATGTCATACGTGGTCGAACACACACTTGAAATGTGAATTCAAAGCAGCTGTACAGTAAATACATATTAATACAAAGAGTCACAAAACAAAAAAAATTAGGAAATTAATGTTATGCATTTCAGGTCAATTTTTTTTTATCCGTGTGCATTTACTTTCATGAACTAATACCATTTAATACAAGAATGGTATTGCAAACGTATACATTTGAGAAAAGTTTAAGTTGTGTATGTTTCTTCTTACCAAGCAAAAGAATGATGCACAAGGACAATAACATGATGCCTGCAAAGAAATGAAAAATATTTTATTTGAATAAACCAGAATAAAGCAGATGTCAGGGTTTATATTATTATTATTATTATTATTGAGGTTAAAAAGTATATTTTCTGGAGCCAATGAAATATTGCAAAGTACTACATAAAACTATTTTGCATATTTCGTACGTTGGTATAACAACTTAAGTAGTTTTTAAATTATACAATATATGTATTTATTACAAAACAGAAAGACAGAAATGAAATGAAGTGGAGTAGAAATGCATTTAAGGCAAACAAAATGACAGAATTACACTACACAAAATCAATAAGCAATAATAAAACACAGCATTTAGTTTTTTTTACCTGGTTAAATGTCAGTCCTGTTCTGCACCTTCTTTGTCCTCAGCGTGAGTCTAGGAGACGTCCATATGTTTTATTTGGACTAAGAAACACCTGCTCTCTCTGCTCCTCCTCTAAAATGACTCAGCAAACAATGTTAAACAATGTTGTTATCTAAAGCGAATTACAGTACATTATAAATACATATTTTTGCAGCATGTGCACTACACAGTCCATAACTAGAAAAAAATAACTTTCATTAAAATGTTAAGAAAGTGATTTATTTGGGGTGAGCCAAGATGTTTTTGTTTCACATGTTTATGTCTAGATGTTTCACAGATGTGCATTTACATGTGTGTTTTCTGGACAAGGATTCATCATTCTGTGCTCAAATCCAAATATATTTCTCACAATAAATTGATGGCCCTCTATTGATAACATAGTGTGTTAAGGTTCAAAAGCTCATTCATAAAGCTGTGGGCAAAACTACAATCTGTCTGTATTTATTTATTTATATATGGTGTGTCAAAACCCACCCCAACGAGTGAGAAAATTTGCAATTCAAAGTCCATGGAAAAAATGTCAAATTTTAAGAATGCTAGACTTAACATTTGTGTATATTTACATGAACACACTAAGAAAACCTCATGACGGCAGCGTTAGTTTAACAAAAGTTTGCATTACTTTAAAAGTGCTATAAATGTACCCTGACGAAATTACAAACACAAATTCTACACATAATGCCCTAAGATTGCAACTAAAAACTAAAAGCTTTTTGACAAAACTTTGTTTAAAAAAACTAAGCAAGTCAAAAGCCTAAAAGCTGAAGCTCTAAGTGACAGAAGCATGCTAAAGCTCAGACAATTGTTTTTAAGGACTGAAACAAACAAACAAACAAACAAACAAACACAAAAAACCTGCTAGTTCAACAAGAAAACTCAAAAAATGTTGCATCATGACACTGAACCTTTAAAAGCCAAGGCAAAACTACAAAACTAAAAAGTGTGACATTCACACCTTAATAAAATCATCCTGTTTGTCACATTGTGAACACAGTTCTGGGGATGTTTATTTAATTTCTTTTTAGTTCAACTGAGAGAGAGAGAGAGAGAGAGAGAGAGAGAGAGAGAGAGAGGGGTGCAATGTTTTTTGTGCTAGTGGCCCTTTGGAATCCATAATAAACACACTTACACATAAGCCTGTACTCAATTCTCTTTAATTTAATGCCATTTACTGCCATAGGCTTCAATGGCATTACAGCTAGCCAGTGATATTACATTACATATAATTTAATCACATGAATTAGTATTATGCTTCATTATTCTGACAGGTTTACTTAAATCATAATTGCAAACTAAATATAAGAGTGTTGTAATACATGTGCAGGCATCACACCTACATGATTTACCTACCATGATGATTATTGATTATGATTATTATTAGTACATTTGAAAAACAATAACAAATCTGAGTCACAAAAAAAATTGTTGTGTGTTTTCTTGCGTTCAAAAACCACCTGTGAAAACAACATGTTTTGAATTGTAATATTAAATCAATAATAAATACATATCTATCTAATATCTATTATCTGAATATTAAATCATTTTAAAAGTGTCACAAATATTCTATTAATATACTGAGACTAAAGACATAAATGTTTACTCTTTCTAAATATAGTGAAAAACCCAAATTTATTCAGACACCTTTAACAGTTGTCACATTATCACAGTTTATGACCGCTATAGTTTAGAAAATGTTAATAAAATATGACAAAAGTTGAGTAAAAATGTGTCAGAACAAATTCATCTTGATAATGTCAGATAACTTTGATAGAAAGTAATGAATTAGGTTGAATAGCTGTCATCTATTAAATTTTAGCAATTTAGGGCAACAAATTACCAAGAAATGCTTCAGTTTGTTCAGTCTGTGGTGTAAAAAGGTCCCATTAGCAATTAAAGAAAAGAACACTTTAGCAAAACATGGTCAGGTCAAAATGTCTTAATAATTTGGTCCCAAATGTTTACTAGAATGAAGAATTTATAGGTATAAATGTATGTAAATCCTCATACATAAATGAACTACAGTGTTCTGCACCCACTAGTAAAGTCTGGTGTCTGAATAATCTTTGGTTTGACTTTATGTTTAATGAAGAAAAAGAGAAAGCAACAGCTCTCAATTTACACACCTGTGGTTCTCTTTAGGTGGAATATCCTCCCATCACGCTGTGTTTTCCAGTTTACAAAATAATTCCCTTTACTTTCAACCACTTGGATTATCTGTAAAGTATAAAATGAATATTTTATGTATGTATATATATGTAAAGTATGTCAACACACACAGGCCACATACTGTAGAATAAATTGTAAAAATATTATTTCTGGTGCATTAAACCAAAACATTTCAACTTCAGGATGAGGAAGCCTCAAGTGCTGAAGTTCACAGGTCAGATGTCCAGCTACTCATTTCTAGACAATGACAGCTTTTATCACTTCAACAGTTAGACTTGGAAAATAAATCATTGCCAAAAAGAAACTGCAAAATCCCTGTGCCTGTTATTCACAGACCGCCACTAGATGGCAGCATATAGAAATAGGCAAGCGAAGAAGCAAAAAAGTAAGCACCTGTAACAGGCATTTTGAGAATCATATGAGTCATTAAGCAAAACACCTAAGGTAATAAAATAAATATAAAATGAAATTTTGTTCATTATGAAAATAGCTTTTCTTGTGATGCAGGTCAGAGCACAGCTCATTCACACAAATAAAACTACAAGACACTGGCTTTCAAACAAAATCCTTTATGGATCCAGAAAACCTATTGTGAAAATGAACTATGGTTTTACTATAGTAACTGATGGTATCTCACCTTGTTCATCAGTTTCTTCTTAATATTTGGATCATTGAAATCAACACCAGCCTGAGCTGTAATCACAATCCGTACAACGGCTCTTCTCACTAGATCTGTGACAACCAACATAAAAACATTAGAAAACCAGAAAATTACATAATTCATTTACAATACATATTCTGCATTATTATATTGTTTTTCATAAGAAGTCTAAATGTCAAATCCAAACTGAACCTTACTGCTGCAAACAGCTCCAGCGTAAAGTCCATCCCCACAGGCGCTCACACCCCATCCTGTAAACGGACAGTTGCGCACCGTCCATTCATTTCCAGTACATGCGAGATTATCCATCCAAATTGAGCCAGCAAATGGACCCACGTATGACACTGTCTGTTCAACTTCACCACAGTTCAGCTCTTGACACAAAACTGTAGCTTCTTCCAGACCCCAACCTGTGTTACACACCGACCCCCAGTGCCCATTATAGAGAACCTGAAGTCTGCCGTCACATGGACTCGAACCATCCACCAGCTTTATATCTGATATTGGAATCACAAACAGTATAAGAATGTCTCTGGCATTGAATTATATTATTATGAGATTATCAATAGTCATAAGCAATGATTTCAACTTACCTCGACAGATGATTCCCGCATCTTGTCCGTGGTCACAGATGCTCGTTCCTATTTCATTTGATGGACACTGTGCCACCGATGTCTCATTCCCAGAGCAGCTTACATCTTCCAGCCACACGGGTCCTGCACCCTGTCCAAAATAAGCCTCGGTCTTTGCTGCCACAGGAGTCCCGCAGCTCAAGTATTTACACAGCACTTTGGCATCTTTTAAATCCCATCCAGCATCACATACGGTTCCCCATTCATCATTATATAAAACCTCCACTCTTCCAGAACACATATTAGCTCCATTTAGCAGTCGAATATCTAAAGGAAAGTGAACAAAACCATGAAGCTCTGCAATGTACGTTTGGTCTCATAAAGCTGTCGGTATTACATTTCTGTATGTCAGTGGGGCCACATCTTATGAGTCAGTTTTACAAACTTACGTAAGAAAATTTGCAATTGAAAGAACATGGAAAAATGTCTGGGGGGATTTTTCTACACTTGAGGCAGTATTGTACAGGACAAAGCTTTGTCTAACTTTACACCCTTTTTCCCTCCAGTATCCGAGTTAGAGAGATTTCAGCCGTCTATCCTATGCTTGAATTATGCAACTTTTAACTTGCAACCTAAACAAATTAAGGTGAGAGGACATTCAGGTCTTAGCTCAGATGTCTGTGGTTGCATATGGATTCTTAGCTTTATTTAATACATATTATCCATAAAGAGGAAGTTTCAAAATCTTACTTTTGCAAACAATTCCAGCGTAAAGTTCGTCTCCACAACCGCTCACACCCCATCCTGTAAATGGACAGCTCTGCACTTTCACCTCGGTTCCTGTGCATGCAACATTATCCATCCATTTTGGCCCATCAAATGGATCCACATATGAGGTCGCCGCTATAACTTCACCGCAGCCCAGCTCTCGACACAAAATCGTAGCATCTTCCAGACCCCAACCTGTGTGACACACAGCACCCCACTGACCGCTATAAAGCACCTGAACTTTTCCATCACATGGACCGGTACCATCCACTAGCTTTACCTCTGTATAAAACATTGGTTTAACATATAGTTAACACACACAGTAGAACCTATTTACCTTACAGTAAACCATCATTTCAGTTTCACCTTGACAGATGACCCCAGCGTCTTGTCTGTGGGTGCACGTGCTTGTTCCGAATTCATTTGATGAACAGTCTTTCACTGTTGACTCATTCCCGTAACACTCCACCTCTTCCAGCCACACGAGTCCTGAACCCTGTCCAAAGAAAGCACCGGTTTTTGCTGCTACAGGAGTCCCACATCCCACATTATCACACACCACTCCAGCATCTGCTAAATCCCAGCCGGCATCACAGACGGTTCCCCACTGACCATCATATAACACCTCCACTCTTCCTGAACACTGGTTAGCTCCATTTACCAATCGAATATCTAAAGGAAAACAGACAAACCATGTAGTAAAGTAATGAGAGTGAAAAAAGAAAGAAGAAATGAGAGATCACTACATCCCATCCTACCTCGGCAGATGACTCCAGCATCATTTTCATGGGCACAGTTGTTTATTCCCCATCCACTTGACCTGCACTGCTTTAGTGTCGACTCAGTGCCCGTACACTGAACATCGTCCATCCATATAGCTTCCAAACCAGGTCCAAAATAAGCCAATGTTTTGGCTTCAGCATTGGATGGACATCCCAGCTCTTTACACACCACTGTAGCATCAATGGAGTCCCAGTAATCTGAACACACGGTTCCCCATATGCCATTATTATAAACCTCCACTCGTCCAGAACAAGAATTGGGTCCATTCACCAGCCTGACCGCAGCTAAACATGAAAAGAAATGTTATAAAAATGCCTCAAACGTCCATGCATCCGTCATTTCATTTTATTTTAATAGGTGAAACTACATGCATTTATCCAAAAAGGTTTAGCTCACATGTGCAGACGACTCCAGCATCTTTAGAATGGTCACAGTTCTGTACGGCCCATTTTGTTGACGAACAGCTCATCAGCGAAGCCTCACTCCCATTACACTGTGCAGCATCCATCCATATTTGTCCCAAACCTTGACCGAAATAAGCACCACCTTTTGCCTCCACAACATCACCACAGTTCAGTTCTCTACACACCACTGCAGCATCCGACAGATCCCATCCATTATCACACACCGTTCCCCACTGACCATAATGAAGAACCTCCACTCGTCCAGAACAAAAGTTGAAGCCGTTCACCAGCCTAATAGAGGCTAAAAAAATCAGCGTAAGCATTTGGTGTTTATCTCCTTGGTTTAATTCAATTTGTATTTAGATTACATTTACCTTCACAAATGACTCCAGCGTCTTCAACATGTAAACAGTCGTGCATTCCCCACCCCACCATTCTACAGTTTGCCAGTGAGGACTCACCGCCAAAACAGTTCACATTATCCATCCATATTTGTCCTGAACCTTGTCCAAAAAAAGCAACACTCTTCGCTTCTCTAGCATTTCCACAGCCCAGTTCTCTACACACCACCGTTGCGTCTGTCAGATCCCAGTAATCATCACACACCGTTCCCCAAATTCCACCATACAACACCTCAACTCGTCCGGAGCAGTCGACACCATTCACCAACCTCACAAGAGACTGGCCTCGAGTTCGGCTTCTGAAATCTGTATGCATTTACAGCACGTCATAGAGCATCACCGATCCATTTACATACATTTTAAGAAACCAATTCAGATGTGCACTGAGTATTCAATACAAACAGTGACTAGGTGCTTAACACCATTTTAAAGCTACTTTTGTAATAAAATTCTGGTAAAAATAAAAATAGCTGGTTCGTCTTACCCAACAGAAGAATGATCCACAAGAAACATAACATGGTGCCTGAAAAATAGCTACAAAACAGTTAATGTTTATAAGTGAAAAAAATCAAAATAAAGAAGGTTTAATGGAGCTTTATGTCTATTATGTTTATGGAAAAATTTAGAAAATTTTAATCTCACAATCACATTTACTTGTTTATTTTGCAACCAAAAATTATCTTCATATTGAAATACATTGCTATTGTACACCTGATATATACAAACACACATTTTTCTTTTCTAGTAAAAATGACAAAACAGAAAAGTCTTTTTTAATAACAAACCAAATTAACCACACTAGAAAATAAACTACACGTAAAATAAAAATAAGGGCATTATTAGATTTCTTTAACCTTGTAAGATGCCACTCCCGTTTCCTGTAGTTTCCTTGTCTTCAGCATGAGATCAAGTTAAGGAGACGTCCAGGTGGTTTACTTGGGTTTGGAATCACCCGTTCTCTCTGTGCCTCCCCCCAAATGACTCAGCAACAATGTTAATCTTTACATTTACATTTAGGCACTTGGCGGATGTTTACAGTGACCACTTACAAGATATTCATGCTATACATTCAATTGAAATCTGCAATCCCTGGGAAAGGATTTAAAGTTCAACCCCCACCTATTCATAAACAAATAAAATGATTTAGAAAGTGATTCAGCCTGAATTTGATGGCACTCCGTTCACCAAATGTAAAGCTTGTCAGGGTTCAAGAGCAAGCTGGATTTTCTCTGCTATGTTCATCTACCCAAACTCAAAAAATCTGTGAGCAAAAGCCACGAGCTATATTTATTAAATGGTCAATGTGATTATATTTAGTAGGCCGGTTTTCACTTCCTTAATGAGTGAGCAATTTGCAATTCAAAACGCATGGAAACAGGTCTGATTTTAATAATGCTGGACTTGACATTTGTTTATATTTACATAAATACCCTAAATAAACCATCACGCCAGTGACGTTCACATGTGTATTGAAAGCGCTAAAAATGTACGCTGACATGAAAAACACAATCCACATTAGAATCCTATCACCCATTCCCTCTCAAGTAAACCACGTTCCCCAGGTTTCCATAAATTAAAGCAACGTGACTTTTTGGATGTACGTGACTGATTCTGTGTCCCTGTAAACAAATTTGTGACATATCATATGAACCCTGACAATGACGGTTTGCATGTTTTGTGCGCTGATATAGTCGCACGATTCCATGCGCTGCGGCCTCCAGCAACATCCTTTACTTATAAGATAACGTTTTGTTTGGAATAAATCAAATCTCAAAATAAATATGGCCTATTATGTATACATGTACAGTATAGCATGAATGCAGCTGCACATCAATTTGGGCAGATTTCTAATTTGACTGAACATTCAGGATTAACGTAAAACACCTATTATGGCTTTTGCACAATTAATGACATCAGGGTTGATGTTAACACACATAAGTCAGGACAAAGATGAGAGAGATGATTCTGAGATCAAAGCAAGCAATTTGGATGCTCAAAGAAGAAAGGAGCTTGAGCTATAGCGCAAATACAAGGCATGAGACATATTCTAACAAATAACTCCTGATGGGATAATTCACTAAAAAATAAAAATTCATATCTTCAAAATATTTAGATAATGGACTATCTGATTCTGCATATTTCCGTTGTTTGGACAGTGGAACAGTTTATGGAAAGAAATTTGAATACCCACATGAAGTTTTGCTTACGCAGTTTTTATATATTCAAAATATCACACATGCCGCTCACCATAAAGTTCTCCTCAATCATTTATTCATTAATATAATACTGCTACTACTTTAGCTCTTGTAATACATTTCTCACATACATTCAAAAACACAAAATGCTATAAAACAACAAAAAACTTACAAGCTGTGAAGCCCCATATATTTATCATCTCCTCCTTGTTTTCCATTGTGCAGTTTCTTTTCTGTGTTCAAATACAAAACTCTTTTTGCATAATTTAGAAAAAAAGTCAATTATATCCACCAAACTTTGATCTATAATATAGAAGGATTATTATGCTGTGTTTCTTTAATGTTACTTTTAATTTCACATATTTTCTCCCCCCTGGATTCCTATGTATTATTTCCTATGGAAATACAATATGGCAAACAACAAAAAATAAGTACATGTATAGTCAAAATAGTATAAAAAAAAGTAACCTTGTCTCTCATGCATAAAGATAAATGTTTTCCTCTTAGTGAGCTTAACCTTGTGCCCTGTAAACAAATTTGGCACATTCCAATGTAAACAGTTTGCATATTTCCTTTCATATTAGCAATAGCAACACAAAAACAAGTTTTGCATAATTACGTTTTGTTTACCATGAACCTCTCTACTTTTAATAACTGTCACACAACACTTACTGTACATCAGGTTTTTACATTTCTCTTTATATTGATGTTTTGGGAAATAATCTTTCATTCACCATATACAAAATGTGTATGCACACCAAAGTGTGATTTCACTTTTGTGACCCTGGTCCACAAAAACAGTCACAAGTAGCACTAGATATTTGTAAACGTCCTACCGTAAATATATCAAAACTTTATTTTTGTAAGTGGATGCTGCAAAATCATGCCCGGAAACACGTCTACAAACTTCACTCGCTGCTGCCGCTCTTTAGGAATCAAGTTTGGTATGTAAAGCTTAGAATTTCAGCTTTTGGGTTCATCTATTCTCCACAACATCATTACAGCGGTAAGTCGATAGAAAGTGTTAGAACAAACCCGTTTCTTCTTCCTCTGATGAACAACTTTAAAGGCGATTTTCTCAATATTTCGATTTTTTTGCACCCTCAGATTCCAGAGTTTCAAATAGTTGCATCTTGACAAATATTGCCTAGCCTAACAACCATACATAAAGGGAAAGCTTATATATTCAGCTTTCAGACGATGTGTAAATCTCAATTTCAAAAATATGGACCCTTGTGACTGGTTTTGTGGTCCAGGGTCACAATTAATTTTAACTTTTTAAATAGGATTATGGCTGGCGTTCAGGTTGTATAGTGATTATGGGTGTGGTCACATCATATTATAAAACTAACACATGTACACAACACTTTCCAAACAGACTGACTCCATCAGATAAAGAACGAGTTCACAGAGATCATCTACACAGGTATTACCATAGATAATGAATATAATTGTGTCTGTATATTTGTGTTTGTCTGTATATTTAATTATTATATAATTTGTTTGTATATTTTATAAAAGGATAATTGTTAAAATCATTAAAGTGAACTATAATTTGTGTTTTTAATGACAATATGACTGTTAAATGCATTTTAATGCAAGTATAATAAAACAAAAGATCAAGGTCAACAGTTTCATATTATATCTCATATATTTCCAGCCATTATGCTATGGTCCCTGATTCTCTTTCTGCTTCTTGGTAAGAACATGTACACACATGTGCACATTTGCTTCATTTCTCCAATTATTCATATTAGAGCTTAGGAAAAAGTTATTCTGTATCTGTGACTCTTTAATATCTACAGGCAGAACAACTTACACTAGTGAAGGTGAAATCAGGCTGGTGAACGGCTTGGACTCTTGTTCTGGACGAGTGGAGGTTCTTTACAACGGGACATGGGGAACGGTGTGTGATGATTACTGGGATCTATCAGATGCTGCAGTGGTGTGTAGAGAAGTGGGCTGTGGTGATGCTATCCAGGCGAACAGTTTTGCCTTTTTTGGAGAAGGTTTAGGGCAAATATGGATGGACAATGTACACTGTCTTGGAAGTGAATCTACACTAAAAAACTGTTCAGCAAATCAATGGGGAGTGCATGACTGTTTGCATTATGAAGATGCTGGAGTCGTCTGCCAATGTGAGTCAAAACATTTGTGCAGTAATAAACGCTTAATTAAATAGATTGCAATTTATTTAAACAGTAAACATTTTTAATTAATAGCTGTCAGGTTGGTGAATGGCAGTAACTCTTGTTCTGGACGAGTGGAGGTTCTTCATAATGGAAGATGGGGAACAGTGTGTGATGATGACTGGGATCTAACAGATGCTGCAGTGGTGTGTAGAGAACTGGGATGTGGTGATGTCATAGAGACAAAAAGTGATGCTTATTTTGGACAAGGTTCAGGACAAATATGGATGGATAATGTAAATTGCGATGGAACTGAGTCTACTGTAATGAGATGTAGATTAAATGGATGGGGAGTACATGACTGTGGACATCATAAAGATGCTGGAGTCATCTGCCAATGTGAGTCAAAGATCATACGACATTGTATCATATCTTCATACAGTTTCATTTATCTCTTTATATTTGGGTGTATAATAGCTGTCAGGCTGGTAAATGGTGACAACTCTTGTTCTGGACGAGTGGAGGTCTTTCACAATGGAAGATGGGGAACAGTGTGTGAAGATGACTGGGATCTATCAGATGCTGCAGTGGTGTGTAGAGAAGTGGGCTGTGGAGATGCTATAGAGGCAACAAGATTTACCTACTTTGCATACAGTTCAAGAACAATATGGATGGATAATGTTATCTGTGATGGAACTGAGTCTACTCTAGAAAGCTGTAGATCAAATGGATGGGGAGTACATGACTGTGGACATCATAAAGATGCTGGAGTCATCTGCCAACGTGAGTCTAATAAGTAAAATTTTCCAGCGAGGTTCTATTTGTTTACATATATCATCTATAGTAAGTCAAATATAGTGAATGCATGTCTGACCTTCATATTTCTCTTTAATTGGTGGATATCAGCCCGTGTAAGATTGGTGAATGGCAGTAACTCCTGCTCTGGACGAGTGGAGGTTCTTCATGATCGAAGATGGGGAACAGTGTGTGATGATTTCTGGGATCTATCAGATGCTGCAGTGGTGTGTAGACAACTGGGCTGTGGAAATGTGATAGAGGTAAAAGGTGGTGCTCATTTCGGTCAAGGTTCAGGACAAATATGGATGGATAATGTTATCTGTGATGGAACTGAATCTACTCTAGAAAGCTGTAGATCAAATGGATGGGGAGTACATGACTGTGGACATCATAAAGATGCTGGAGTCATCTGCCAATGTAAGTCAAAACAAATCATACGTTTAAATATTTAATTTGAATGTGTATTCTGCAACATTGAAATTACTTTACACAGTTCATTTTGTCACTATATGTTATTAAAATGTTGGGTATAAATAGCTGTCAAGTTGGTAAATGGTGACAACTCTTGTTCTGGACGAGTGGAGGTTCTTCATGATGGAAGATGGGGAACAGTGTGTGATGATTTCTGGGATCTATCGGATGCTGCAGTGGTGTGTAGAGAAGTGGGCTGTGGTGATGCTATCGAGTCAAAGAGATTTGCATATTTTGGACAAGGTTCAGGACAAATATGGATGGATGATGTAAATTGTACAGGAAGTGAATCTACACTGAAAAACTGTTCAGCAAAACAATGGGGAGTACACAACTGTCGACATTATGACGATGCTGGAGTCATCTGCCAACGTGAGTTAAAAAACATGAATAAAGTTAATTTTTCTGTTCATGAATGCTATCAGAACACAATAGATAAGAGATAATGGATAAACCCTGACATCAGGACTTAATGATGCCTAAGATACTCAACTTTTCACACAGTTTTTCAATAATAAATACAAGGACTTAGAATATTGATTTGAATAGAAATTGTTCATTTAGATATAATTTTATGCAAGAAATAATCCACCGCGAGCTAACTGGAATTTTCTGTGCATTAAACGGTTTTAAAATACACCTTCCAGCCAATCAGAATCAAGTATACTGACAGCCCATGGGATAAATTATTTTATCGGAATTAGCAATGGACTATTGAATATCTATAATTAAATGAACATTAATCTAGACCAGAAAATGTCATATATTGTTGGTTCATTTGAATTTACTGATCGACTCTCATAAACTTTTATCACTTAGATATCATCTGTAGTAAATTAAACATAGTTTGTCTAATCTTCATATATTTCTCTTTGTCTTATACTCTGTGTAAATCAGCCTATATAAGATTGGTAAATGGTGACAACTCTTGTTCTGGACGAGTGGAAATTCTTCATAATGAAAGATGGGGAACAGTGTGTGATGATGACTGGGATCTATCAGATGCTGCAGTGGTGTGTAGACAACTGAACTGTGGTGATGCTACCGAGGTAAAAGGTGGTGCTTATTTTGGACAAGGTTCAGGACAAATATGGATGGATGATGTCAATTGTGATGGAATGGAGTCTACTATAAAGAGCTGTAGATCAGACAGATGGGGAATACATGACTGTGGACATCATAAAGATGCTGGAGTCATCTGCCAACGTAAGTCAAAAAATCATAAATTTCCAAATATAATTTTAAGGTTTAATTAGATACATTATAATGCACTTTTTTGCCTGTAAATAGCTGTCAAGTTGGTAAATGGTGACAACCCTTGTTCTGGACGAGTGGAGGTCTTTCACAATGGAAGATGGGGAACAGTGTGTGATGATTTCTGGGATCTATCAGATGCTGCAGTGGTGTGTAGAGAAGTGGGCTGTGGTGATGTTATAGAGGCGAAGAGTTTTGCTTATTTTGGACAAGGTTCAGGACAAATATGGATGGATAATGTGATCTGTGATGGAACTGAGTCTACTCTAGAAAGCTGTAGATTAAATGGATGGGGAGTACACAACTGTGGACATTATGAAGATGCTGGAGTCATCTGCCAATGTGAGTCAAAAAAACAATAAAATTCCACGTATTATTTAAAGACTTCTTCTGATACATCACAATTTTTTAAATAAATGAATACACAATTTTGGTTGCAAATAGCTATCAAGTTGGTGAATGGCAGTAACTCTTGTTCTGGACGAGTGGAGGTTCTTCATAATGGAACATGGGGAACGGTGTGTGATGATGACTGGGATCTAACAGATGCTGCAGTGGTGTGTAGACAACTGGGATGTGAAGATGGTATAGAAGTCAAAGGTCTTGCTTATTTTGGACAAGGTTCAGGACAAATATGGATGGATAATGTGATCTGTGATGGAACTGAGTCTACTCTAGAAAGCTGTAGATCAAATGGATGGGGAGTACATGACTGTGGACATCATAAAGATGCTGGAGTCATCTGCCAATGTGAGTCAAAAACATTCATCCAATTTACAGTGATTGTGTTCATTACCATTAGTTGGTAAAATAATATGAATTTAGAGTGAGCAATAATTCCATTATTTATAGACAATGCTAATGTTATAATCTAAACATTTCATACACAATACGTATAATGTAATAAACACTAATTAACAGTAGACAATTGAATACTCTAGACAAAAACATAGTGAATAACGTAAATGTATTAACTGAATCTTAATTTAAAGTGTTACCACATAAGTAAAAATCCTTTTTAATCACTCACATTTGTGTGTCTGACCTTTATATATATTTTTCTTTGTCTCATAATGGGTGGAAATCAGACTATTTAAGATTAGTAAATGGGACTCAATCTTGTTCTGGACGAGTGGAGGTTCTTCATGATGGAAGATGGGGAACAGTGTGTGATGATGACTGGGATCTATCAGATGCTGCCGTGGTGTGTAGAGAACTGGGCTGTGGTGATGTTATAGAGACAAAGCGTGGTGCTTATTTTGGACAAGGTTCAGGACAAATATGGATGGATAATGTTATCTGTGACAGAACTGAGGCGACACTGAAAAACTGCTCAGCAAATGGATGGGGAGTACATGACTGTGGACATCATAAGGATGCTGGAGTCATCTGCCAACGTGAGTCAAAAAAACAATCCAAAAAAATAATTAAATAAAGACTTATCCAGATACATTCTTAGTGCTTTTTTGTTGTTGATTTTTCTATGCATAATTATATATTTTTGGGTGTATATAATAGCTGTCAGGTTGGTGAATGGCAGTAACCCTTGTTCTGGACGAGTAGAGGTTCTTCATGATGGAAGATGGGGAACAGTGTGTGATGATGACTGGGATCTAACAGATGCTGCAGTGGTGTGTAGAGAAGTGGGCTGTGGAGAAGTCAAAGAGGTGAAAAGTGGTGCTTATTTTGGACAAGGTTCGGGACAAATATGGATGGATAATGTTAACTGTAGTGGAACTGAGTCTACTCTAGAAAGCTGTAGATCAAATGGATGGGGAGTACATGACTGTGGACATCATAAAGATGCTGGAGTCCTCTGCCAATGTAAGTCAAAAAATACAAATAAAATAAAGATATAATACAGATACCCATTCTGATACAATATTTATTTTCTATATACTGTAATTTATGGGTGTATAATAGCTGTCAGGTTGGTGAATGGCAGTAACTCTTGTTCTGGACGAGTGGAGGTTCTTCATGATGGAAGATGGGGAACAGTGTGTGATGATGACTGGGATCTATCAGATGCTGCAGTGGTGTGTAGAGAAGTGGGCTGTGGTGATGTTATAGAGACAAAGAGTGGTGCCTATTTTGGAGAAGGTTCAGGACAAATATGGATGGATAATGTGATCTGTGATGGAACTGAGTCTACTCTAAGGAGATGTAGATCAAATGGTTTTGGAATACACAACTGTGCTGGACATCATAAAGATGCTGGAGTCATCTGCCAACGTGAGTCAAAAAACATTCATAAAGTTCAAATGTTTTTGTGACCAATTTTCTCAGGAATGCTAGTGTTTAAGTCCTACACAGAACTTCTTAAAATATATCAGTGGCATTGTTTTGTGCTGAGAGGCTTTATTCTGATGGTGATCTAGGCATTTCCAGTACATGTTAACTTCTCCTAGCCTTAACTTACCAGTCTACTAATACTCTAACAAGAGTTAGTTGATATGTAGATTCAACGATTCTTAAACTGCAGTCAACTGACTGTTCATCAAAATAAAGTGTAACCTATTGTATGTTAACATTTGTGTCTGATCTTTATGTTTTTGTCCTATAATTGGTGAATACCAGACTACATCAAGTTGGTAAATGGTGACAACTCTTGTTCTGGACGAGTGGAGGTTCTTCACAATGGAAGATGGGGAACAGTGTGTGATGATTTCTGGGATCTATCAGATGCTGCAGTGGTGTGTAGAGAAGTGGGCTGTGGTGATGCTATACAGGCGAAGAGTTTTGCTTATTTTGGTCAAGGTTCAGGACCAATATGGATGGATAATGTTATCTGTGATGGAACTGAGTCTACTCTAGAAAGCTGTAGATCAAATGGATGGGGAGTACATGACTGTGTTCATTATGAAGATGCTGGAGTCATCTGCCAATGTGAGTCAAAAAACATTACACACATAAATACACATGCAGGGCTTATAATGATACACTGTGATTTCTTTGTATTTGTCAAATTTTTTAATCTTATATATTTTAATACATATATTTTGGGTGTAAAATAGCTGTCAGGTTGGTGAATGGCAGTAACCCTTGTTCTGGACGAGTGGAGGTTCTTCATAATGGAACATGGGGAACCGTGTGTGATGATGACTGGGATCTAACAGATGCTGCAGTGGTGTGTAGAGAACTGGGCTGTGTAGATGCTTTAGAGATGAAAGGTTATGCTTATTTTGGAGAAGGTTCAGGACAAATATGGATGGACAATATTAACTGCAATGGAACTGAGTCTACTCTAGAAAGCTGTAGCTCAAATAAATGGGGAGTGCATGACTGTGGACATCATAAAGATGCTGGAGTCATCTGTCAATGTGAGTCAAAAATAGTAAAATTCAACAAAAGGATTTTTCTGATCAATTACAATGTCTTTATTTTATACTTATTATATATTTTGTGTGCAACATAGCAATCAGATTTGTAAATGGTGACAACTCTTGTTCTGGACGAGTGGAGGTTCTTCACAATGGAAGATGGGGAACAGTGTGTGATGATTTCTGGGATCTATCAGATGCTGCAGTGGTGTGTAGAGAAGTGGGCTGTGGTAATGTTGTAGAGGCGAAGAGTTTTGCTTATTTTGGTCAAGGTTCAGGACAAATATGGATGGATAATGTTATCTGTGATGGAACTGAGTCTACTCTAGAAAGCTGTAGATCAAATGGATGGGGAGTACATGACTGTGTTCATTATGAAGATGCTGGAGTCGTCTGCCAATGTGAGTCAAAAAACATTTATAAAAGACATAATCAACATACAGTTTTTAAGGCTTACTCTGATACATCACAATTTTTTTATAAATATTTTTTTCTTTATATAATTTTGGGTGTATAATAGCTATCAGGTTGGTGAATGGCAGTAACTCTTGTTCTGGACGAGTGGAGGTTCTTCATAATGGAAGATGGGGAACAGTGTGTGATGATGACTGGGATCTAACAGATGCTGCAGTGGTGTGTAGACAACTGGGCTGTGAAGATGGTGTAGAGATAAAGAGTTTTGGTCAAGGTTCAGGACAAATATGGATGGATAATGTTATCTGTGATGGAACTGAGTCTACTCTAGAAAGCTGTAGATCAAATGGATGGGGAATACATGACTGTGGACATCATAAAGATGCTGGAGTCATCTGCCAATGTGAGTCTAAAGCATTCATAAAGAATAAAAATACACAATGCACACAAAGCAATGGACAATCTTATATTTATCAACTAACAATAATCTAGACAAAACATGTATACAAATGTTGTTCATTGTTGGATTATGATACCTCATGCATTAACCGATATTAACAAATTAAACCTTGCTGTTTCTATAGTAAATCAAACATAGTATATGTGTATCTGACCTTTATATATTTCTCTCTTTCTCATGTAATGCATGTATATCAGACTATGTAAGATTGGTGAATGGCAGTGACTCTTGTTCTGGACGAGTGGAGGTTCTTCATGATGGAAGATGGGGAACAGTGTGTGATGATGACTGGGATCTAACAGATGCTGCAGTGGTGTGTAGAGAACTGGGCTGTGGAGATGCGATAGAGGCGAATGGTGGTGCTTATTTTGGACGAGGTTCAGGACAAATTTTGATGGATGATGTAAAATGTACTGGAAGTGAATCCACACTGAAAAACTGTTCAGCAAATGGATGGGGAGTACACAACTGTGGACATCATAAAGATGCTGGAGTCCTCTGCCAATGTGAGTCAAAAACATTTATAAAACTAATCATTTTATATAAAGGGTTCTTTAGATAATTTTATAATTTGGGGTTTAAATAGCTGTCAGGCTAGTGAATGGTGACAACTCTTGTTCTGGACGAGTGGAGGTTCTTCATGATGGAAGATGGGGAACAGTGTGTGATAATGGATGGGATCTATCAGATGCTGCAGTGGTGTGTAGGCAACTGGACTGTGGAGAAGTCAAAGAGGTGAAAGTGGTGCTTATTTTGGACAAGGTTCGGGACAAATATGGATGGATAATGTTATCTGTGATGGAACTGAGTCTACTCTAGAAAGCTGTAGCTCAAATGGATGGAGAGTACATGACTGTGGACATTATGAAGATGCTGGAGTCATCTGCCAATGTGAGTCAAAAAAAAAAAAGAATACATTAATCTAATAAATTACCATTTTTATAAATGATTTTTTTCTTTATATATTTATATAATTTGGGTGTATAATAGCTGTCAGGTTGGTGAATGGCAGTAACTCTTGTTCTGGACGAGTGGAGGTTCTTCATGATGGTCAATGGGGAACAGTGTGTGATGATGACTGGGATCTATCAGATGCTGCAGTGGTGTGTAGAGAACTGGGCTGTGGTGATGTTATAGAGACAAAGAGTGGTGCTTATTTTGGAGAAGGTTCGGGTCAAATATGGATGGATAATGTGATCTGTGATGGAACTGAGTCTACTCTAAGGAGATGTAGATCAAATGGTTTTGGAGTACACAACTGTGCTGGACATCATAAAGATGCTGGAGTCATCTGCCAACGTGAGTCAAAAATTCATTAACAGAATTGAAATATTTTTGTGATGTGTTTAAGTGCTACACAGAAAACAGAAGGTAATATAGTAAAAGGTAAGATAATAGACTTTCAGCAGATGATTATTTTTAAATAAACCCTCGACAGGGAAATCAGGACCCTGATGATGCCAAAGATGTCACAATTTTAATGAAGCTACCTAACAAATTATACATACATGGGCATGAGATGTTGACTTTAATGGTATCAAAATAATGAAATTATTTCTATTAATTAAACTTCACTCAAAAGTTCACCCTCAAAAAAAAATGTCTGTTCAACACAAAAGAAGATCATTTGAAGAATGTGGAAAACAGAACAGTTTCGGGATACCATTGCCTTTTGGGTGAACTATCCATTTAACATGTGCGTCTAATCTTCATATATTTCTCTTTGTCTTATAATGGGTGCATATCAGTATATGTCAGGTTGGTGAATGGTGACAACCCTTGTTCTGGACGAGTGGAGGTTCTTCATCAGAGAACATGGGGAACGGTGTGTGATGATTTCTGGGATCTATCAGATGCTGCAGTGGTGTGTAGAGAACTGAACTGTGGTGATGCTGCCGAGGTAAAAGGTGGTGCTTATTTTGGACAAGGTTTAGGGCAAATATGGATGGATGATGTCAACTGTGATGGAACTGAGTCTACTCTAGAAAGCTGTAGATTAAATGGATGGGGAGTACACAACTGTGGACATTATGAAGATGCTGGAGTCATCTGCCAATGTGAGTCAAAAAACATCAAATAGAAATAGAAAATAAAGACTTATTTTACAACTATTTCTTTACATTAATCACATTTTTCTTCATAAAATTTGGGTATGAATAGCTGTCAAGTTGGTGAATGGCGACAATTCTTGTTCTGGACGAGTGGAGGTCTTTCATAATGGTCAATGGGGAACGGTGTGTGATGACGACTGGGATCTATCAGATGCTGAAGTGGTGTGTAGAGAACTGGGCTGCGGAAATGTTGTAGAGGCGAAGAGTTTTGCCTATTTTGGACAAGGTTCAGGGAAAATATGGATAAACAATGTGAATTGTACTGGAAATGAATCTACACTGAAAAGCTGTTCAGCAAATGGATGGGGAGTACATGACTGTGGACATCATAAAGATGCTGGAGTCATCTGTCAATGTGAGTCAAAAACATTCATACACTTACATATTAACATATTTAATCGTATTAGCCTCTTATTGGAGTCTGTGGTATATGAAGGTCAGAAACGCAAATATTATGTTTACATTATGATATATTTTCTCTTTGTCTGGTTGGTGGAAATCAGATTATATAAGGTTGGAAAATGGTGACAACTCTTGCTCTGGACAAGTGGAAATTCTTTATAATGGTCAGTGGGGAACCATATGTAACTATGACTGGGATCTATCAGATGCGGCAGTGGTGTGTAGAGAACTGGGCTGTGGTAATGTTATAGAGGCAACGAGTTATGCTTTTACTGGAGAAGGTATAGGGTGGATATGGATGGCCGGTGTTAGCTGCAATGGAATTGAGTCAACTGTAAAAAGCTGTAGATCATATCAATGGGGAATATACAACTGGTGGTATTATGACAATGCTGGAGTCATCTGCCAATGTGAGTTATAAACTATTTTAAATGAAAACATTAAATTCAAAGCCTTATACATTACAATTTCCTTATATAATTATAAAATTTCGGGTGTATAATAGCTGTCAAGCTGGTGAACGGCATGAACTCTTGCTCTGGACGAGTGGCGGTGCTTCATAATGGAACATGGGGAACGGTGTGTGATAATGGCTGGGATCTATCAGATGCTGCAGTGGTGTGTAGAGAACTGGGCTGTGTAGATGCTTTAGAGGTGAAAAGTGGTGCTTATTTTGGACAAGGTTCAGGACCAATATGGATGGATAATGTTATCTGTGATGGAACTGAGTCTACTCTAGAAAGCTGTAGATCAAATGGATGGGGAGTACATGACTGTGGACATCATAAAGATGCTGGAGTCATCTGCCAATGTGAGTCAAAAAACATTATTTCAAAGTTTTGTTTTAATTCTGCATATGATCTCATTACAAATGTTTCAGTTTCATTAGCACTCACAATTTCACAGATGTGTGGCAAATAAATCTATTTTTCCCAGTAAATATAAATAAAATATGAATATTCAATATTGATGAATAATATCAATATACATGTTTATTTACTCGTTTCATGTAATCGTATCAGATAACTTTATCTACATCAACGAATCAAAAAGCTGGATTGATGCACTGCAGTACTGCAGAACTCACTATCAGACTCTGGTGCACATTTTAAATGACACCGCACAGACGTACATCACACGGGTGATGCAACGTAAACATGTCACCAATGGCGTATGGATAGGACTTGAAAGAAATATGCTATTCCATTCATCCCCTTGGCTGTGGACCGGTGGGCCTTACGTGGACTATGCCAAGTGGCATCCAGATTTTCCAGTCGATCCAATGACCAACTATTGTGGAAAAGTCCTTACATTAAATAACACATTTGGATGGACGGACGCTTGTTGCTCGGAGCGCCTCCCTTTCATCTGTCAGGTCAGTGTTTATTTTGCACCAGATATTTGAATTTGTGTTTCAAAGCTTGAAAAACGAGGCTTTGTCTTTCGTCATGTTTTAACAGGGATGAAACACTTGGTGAAGTTACTTCCCACAATGGAGTCTGTGACTGACTGAAAGAAATTCACGTTGACAGAAATAAGGCTGCCATTGCGAAACTTTTTCTTTTTTCACCCAAATGAGTTAAATCAGTAGATTAGTAAATAAGATACAGTAATATGCTCTGGGTGGTGGAATATAACTAACTGCATTAATAGGAATAATTATTAAAGCTTCTATGTATTTTGAAATCTTTGCATTTAATAGTCTTTGTACGTTTTTTAAAAGAACTAAATGGCTAATAAATCATAACAAATGTGCTTTATTTGATGGAAAATTTGTACAACATTATTAATACTGTAATGTTTAGCATAATATAGGCCTATAATAATAATAATAATAATTTGTTTTAATAACATTGACTTCATTGCCTGCCTCATCCTTACTTTATAATAATATACTATAATAATTTAATAATGTATAATAGACAATAATAATTACTATAAAATATATAATTATATAATAAAATATTTGTGTTGGTTTTAATAACTATAAAGTGATTTCACTGCCTGCCCCCACCCCCATGTCTCTCACAAGCACACGAGTCATAGACGGTTCCTCCCATTTCTGGCAAATAGAAGAAGAGGGACCAAAGCCGGCTGACTCTACACACAGGACTATCCCTTCGGCGTATGCGTTAACATTTCTGTCATTTTTCCTATTAAAGAACGTCTTTTAAGGCAAGATATGTCGACAAGACCGGGATTCTACCGGCAAGAGCTGAACAAGACAGTCTGGGAGGTGCCCGAACGATACCAGAATCTCACACCGGTTGGATCGGGAGCTTACGGCTCCGTATGGTGAGTCCAGCAGGCGAAATTACGCATGCTACTATGACGAAGGCTTGGCTCGTGCATATTAATTACGTAACGAGACGTATGGTCCGTAATCTGTTCTTACTGGCGGAAAGGACGACGCAGGGTAAGTGAGCGTCAGAGCGCTGCCGAATCATGCGCGTCGTGGGCGTGGCGTATGAATACTAATTAGATGACGTTGCAGGGGGTTTCAGGAAGGTAACTAGGCAACGCGTGCATGAACAAATTAATATTCATGAGATGAATCTTCGTCGTAGTATGGTTTGTAATTTAAAGTCTAAGACTAGAAGAGGGTGAGGCGAGAATATTCCATAACAAAACAACATCCGGCATGCATTTTAGAGAAAAAGGCTGAAGAAAAAACATCTTTACCAACATTGATAATAAATATATGGCAGGAAGCAATATTACAACAGCAGTAGGCCTACTATACAATTCATGGATAACATGTTTAATATATTGAAAATAATATTGTTGGCACATTCTATGAGTTTTTACAAGTCTTGCAATTAAGAGCACTCCTTTTTTGATTAGTGACAATGATGTGTCAATCATTTCTGTAATAATGATGTCTATTTAAACGTAGCCTGGCTGTAAATAAGGATAAAAATCACTCTTTGCTGTGCTCACGTTGTTATAATTTATACTGAACTGAAAGCTGATTTATGTCTGTCTAAAAGACAAAGGCAGTCTTTCACAACATTATAAAAACTGCATATTGAACATGTTGCAATCGGACGTTGTTTTTCTATACACAATGACTACTGAGGCCTCACATTGCGCAAGTTTCTTTGTTATGCTGTATAAACATAACAGACCAACGAGCACATCAAGCAGGGCAATCCTGTATCAGCCATCATGCGAGACCTATTCAGTTCCAGTCTTAAAGTAAGACTGTTTCCAGTTTTAGTAATGCCACACCCCCATCAGCAATCTGATCTGATCCATCTGTACGGGAACAGGTCCAGCTTTATCATCCTGCCACGGTTTTACATGTCACGCCGAAACAGAGATTTACATCGCACTGCACACTATAGCATCTCGGCATTAGAGCCATCCAGCCTCCCTCACGCTGTGAGTGAAATGGTTGCCATGGTAACACAGCTTCTCTCTTGGCCTGAGCATCTTCAAATTGTAAATATGTCAATATATTTGTTTTTTATAAGTTAGTTGTTTCATCATTGTTTGACATAAAATAATCGACTACTGAGTGTAGCTGCATAAACATCCGGGTTCTTTAATCAGTTTCTCTTCCCCTTCCTCAAACTTTTACAAAGTTTCACAATTTTTGTGGAAGCAATAACAGATTCACCAACCAAGTTGCTTAAAAGTCTGCCTCATATGATCCCTCTGAAGAAATGATCTGACAGGAAATTGCGGCATTAGCATGTCAGGATGCTTTTATGGGTAATGGGCCTGTTGGACCTTTTGATTTTTTTTTTTATATATATTGAAAAAGGATAAAATATTGGTCACCCAATATAATAAAATATAGTATTTGTGATCTATTTTGGTAAAAATGTTAAATGGACATTAACTATCAAATATCCCAAAGGCATGTCAAAATTGTGATCATTGCTTGAGGGCTTGTTTTTATATTTGAAAGATATTACCAGCTTTGTTTTACGTCTGCTTACTTTGGCAGATTGCCAGCTCTGAAAAATGATGTGATACAGCTCATTTCACTGTCAGGGACACAGATGCCCCACATCACACTGAGACCACCTGAGACCTAATTACTCCATTAGCCGCATTAAAGATGCACAACATTGACAATAGAATTTCACGAAAGCTTTAATTGTTGCTGATTTGATCCCATGTTGACTTCAATGGGTTTAGTTCATTTTGACAACCCGGAGATGTGTTTTTGTTATGTATTTGAATACATGCCATCTAAACTGTCTACTGTTTTTAAAATTACACATCAATGTTATTCACTAAAATCCAGCTTTTGTAAAACCTTTTGTAAAAATCTAAAACCTCAATCTTATGTCATATATGAGGCTTATAGCATGAAGATTTTTGTGATCCTAATCTTCATCTGAATTGAGACATTCAGAATTAAACCTAACACAACTAGAAAGGTGTGCGATTCTTATTTAAATACCTTTAATGTCTTTAATGTTATTTTATTCTTAGTCACCCCTGCCCGAGAATTTCTCACACACCCACACACACTTTATTACTCAAATGAGCTGTGAATTTGCATTGTTCATGTTAAGCCCCTTTCTATTGTGTGATTATTTGACTTCTTTACGGCCGAGCCGGTCTGCTTTAAAGGAAGGGGGCTGGGAAGACCCGGGGTGTGGGGGGCTGATTCGGGGAAAGAGAGGGTCCCAAATGGGGGATGGGAGATCTGCTCGGAGACCTTTCAGTGTAGCCATATTAAAATGAACTAATATCATATCATATAATAATTTATACATGGTACATAAGATACGACAGAGCTTCAGTACAATGAAAGGTCAAACTTAACATTTCGACCAATAAATCCAATAAAACGCTTTCTCTTTCTCTAGCTCGGCATATGACGTGCGCCTCCGCCAGAAGGTGGCTGTTAAGAAGCTCTCTCGACCGTTCCAGTCCCTCATCCACAGCAGAAGAACGTACAGAGAGCTAAGACTTCTCAAACACATGAAGCACGAGAACGTGAGTCCCACATACACAAGAACACAACTGAGAGATCACACAACTGCTACCTTCCCTAACATCCATCCATGTGTTGTGTTATTTTCATCCAGGTTATTGGACTCCTGGACGTTTTCACGCCAGCAGCTTCTCTCGAAGTCTTTCATGAGGTGTGAGTGTCTGACCTGTATCAACATTTGAGAGACCCTTTTAACAATTTTGCAATTTTGGACCAATCAGATGCTGACCGACCATAAACCCTTATCCAGGCTTTTGCAAATTGATAAAAGATAGACAGACATGAACCCTTGTGTACTTTCCTAAGCCAAAACTGCTTCTGTCTCCAGCTACCTTGTCACCAATCTGATGGGAGCAGATCTCAACAACATAGTCAAGTTTCAAAGACTTTCAGACGAACATGTACAGTTCCTCATCTATCAGCTTCTCCGGGGCCTTAAGGCGAGTATATTACATGTTGCTATTTCATACGGAGATAAAATCCGATCTCCAAAAGTGCGCCACCAAAGTGTCTTGATCTAACAGCTTAGTTTCTTCTCTCACAAACAGTACATTCATTCAGCTGGACTGATCCACAGAGTAAGTGCTACATCTTTTCTTTCTTTCTGTTGGAGATTCAGCCGTCTTTACACACAGTAATGACATCAAATGGTTTCTGATGGCTAAAGTGTTATCATCCTAATTGTTCATTGCCATTTTCGATCAATAGTTTAACTTGTTTGTGTGTTTCAGGACTTAAAGCCAAGCAATGTAGCGGTGAATGAAGATTGTGAACTCAGGGTAGGAAAAAAGACGTTTGCTTTACTGTCAGATCACACAAAACTTCTATAAGAACCAAAGTCTATAGATATTTTTAACAGAACGTTCTCTGTTGTCAGATTCTGGATTTTGGATTAGCCAGGCAGACGGATGATGAGATGACCGGGTATGTGGCCACTCGCTGGTACAGAGCACCCGAAATAATGCTTAACTGGATGCACTACAACCAGACAGGTAAACTTAAGCAAATTCAATATTCATATAAAAAATGATATAGTCTACGGGCTATAAATAAATATTATGCTCTTTGCAAGTGAATCATTAAATAAGAGCGTATGTGTGTTTTACAGTGGACATCTGGTCGGTTGGATGCATCATGGGTGAACTTTTAAAGGGCAAAGTTTTGTTTCCGGGCAACGACTGTATCCTTGATTCAAATGCACTTAAACCTCTTCTTAGTGCCGTTTTATGTGTGGTTTTTGAGTGACTTCCTGTGAGGCAGGTAAAGAAAGCACAGCCTAAGTGGTCCAAATGTAATTACAGAGGATGAATGCAAACAGAGGCACGAATAGATGAGCTGGGTATCTCACGAACATTTAGCTGCAACAGTATGGGCACGTACATAAAATGCATTTCAATCTGTGTTGTTGATCTTTAACACTGTTAATGCAGATATAGATCAGCTGAAGAGAATTATGGAGGTGGTAGGCACTCCCACCCCTGAAGTCCTGATGAAAATATCCTCTGAACATGTGAGATGACACCAGCCAAATGATCTAATATTAGTTTCGTGTATAATTCTTAACAAATGGATTCGTGTTTGGAATGGACTGAGAGATTAGTAAATGTTATGAATACTAATAACTTCATAAATAGAATTATATTGTTTTAATCATATAGCCTAAATGTCAGCTTAACTTTCTATGTCCAGGCTCAGAAGTACATCCAGTCCCTTCCGTACATGCCCCAGCAGGATCTGGAGAAGATATTCCGGGGGGCAAATCCATTAGGTGAGAATAACACAGTATTTTAAGATGGACTTACTTTAAATTGATGACTTTCCCTGTTAAACACATGCCCTCTTTTACCCTAGCGGTCGACTTATTGAAGAAAATGTTAGTATTGGATTGTGATGGGAGAATCTCTGCCAGTGAAGCTCTGTGCCATTCGTACTTTTCTCAATACCATGATCCCGATGATGAACCAGAAGCCCCTCCGTATGACCAGACCCCTGAGAGCAAGGACCGAACGCTGGAGGAATGGAAGGGTGAGAGACACTTTTGCTATAAGCTGCTATATGCTATAACAGTCTCACAATATTATAAAACCGATACAACACTGATACTATTTGTTCATACAGAAAATCAATGCAAACATGATCTGTATTTATATCACTTGATTCCAACAGTCACACCCGCTACCTTCCAAAAGCGCTCGAGATAACGGATTCTGCTCATAATCTACAATATCCTGCCAGTGATGTTTAGTTTGAACAGAAATTTCTCTCTTTCTTTACAGAGCTAGTTTATGAGGAAGTAAACAATTTCAAAGACCCTTCCAATAAACCGGAAACACTTCAGGTTGAACAGTAAGATGTAAGCGTGTATACAATCCAGGAATAATGTCACCGGCCCGTTATTATCAAACGCTAAGGACTCGGATTGGCGGACACCCATATGAACAGACTGCTGTCCATCCAGAGACAATACAAAAGTATTTCCAAGGCATGATGCCCTTCCTGTGTGTGTGTGTGGGTTCATACACACATTTAATTATGAGCAAATCACGACTGGTATTGTTGTGACACAATGTATTAATATTACACGGTGCATGTTGTGTGCGTGTGTGTGTGTATGCGTGTAAATGCGTGTGTGTGTTTTGAATCGTTTTTTTATAATGGATGAGAGGTAGGTGTCGGGTAAAGCAGGGTATGGCGTCCTTTATAAGACCAAAACAAACAAGGCATGTGGAAGAGAAGATGGCCATGAGGGAGAAAATATGTTTACATTGCTGAAAGGAGTGATTTAAAAAGGGCATATACATTCATGAACTATTGTGTCTGAATAAAATGTAGACAATTACACATTCTGTATTGACCCATTTTACATCTACAAGGCTACATCTGTATTTTGCATACCTCAAATATGTTTTTGATTGTATTGGTTAAAGAAAACATGTTCTTCCGCTGATTGTAAAATGCTCCAAAGCGCACAGCAAAATCAAGTACTAACCCCTCCCTCACCATAAAACCATCTTATGATGTAATACTGAAACTGAGACTGCTTGTAAAAACGGGGAGAAATACTTTACAGAATAAACCATGTTAAAAACACGAAAAACAAACTATTCAGATGCATTGTGTTATGGAAAATCTGGAGGGGAAAATGTGCTGAATAATTATAAAGCAAATGTCACGATGCAAAAAAGTCCAACAACAGGCCTAATGTACTGATGTCAATCTTCTGTATGTTTTACACAGTACTTGAAAAGCATTTGGAGAATAATAGATGTTTACAAAATGAATGTGTTTTAGTGATAAACCTGCGATTCAGGAGGTGAAGTTAGGTTTCTTTCACAATATCTGTGTCTAAATAACGGTACGTGTTGAAACATCCTATATGACTGTAATGCAACTTTGAAGTCACGAAACTGTACTTATCTGAAGTGATACTGAAAAAAAGGTGTGGTTTTTACCTTCTACCTTTTACACTCTATGTAAACGACAGAAACTGACTGGCCTGCCTTCATTACAATACATTCCTATAGTATAAGATCCAGAAAATAACGTTTCTACACCAGTAAAAAAGACTTCAGATACTAACAAACCAAGCAAGCAAACATATTTTTAAATGTCATGTACAAATGTGGTGAAAGTTCTGCATATGTGGCCTTAAGCACTTTGCCCTCAGTGTATCCTGCATGCCTTTCTACAAAAACTCCTTCAGCAGTTTCGATGGACTGGACAGATCTTTCTCCCTTTGTCTGTGACTTATCTGTCCCACCAGCATGAAGCCACATCCCCTCACCCTCTAACTCTCTTAATAAAATGTAAACAACTTTCCTCCAACCCGTGTCTGTGTTATTTTAAACCAGAGTGAGTGAATGTAACATACACAAATGTTTACAAGTAACGACTGCATGTGGTGCGGGTATATTATATTAAGTTCGAAATTGAAGATTAATTTGATTTTAGGTACTGAATGATACTGGATTGGACTCCAAATTTTTGAGGCACACGTTGCGGTGCGTCTTGTTACTGCTGCGCGTCTCCCGTGCGTACTGTGGAAACTGCGAACCGCCCCCAAACGCGCCCGCCGCTCTCCAAGTTGCGCTCCGCTTTGCGCTCCTTCTCTGAGAGTTTCTTTACCAAAATACCATCAAATCATGAGCACGTGAAACCTTATTTTAACACTTTAAATATATTATTTCAAAAACGTTTAAAATGTCACTCCGACTCAGGGCTGGATTTTATCGCCAGGAGATAAGCAGGACCGTTTGGGACGTACCGGAAAGATACAGAGACCTCATCCAAATAGGAACCGGAGCATACGGGACGGTTTGGTAAATAATTTTTGAAAACAGTTCTATTGAAAGAAAACGTGTTTATTTAGGTCTAAACAGCTAAAACGACGTCATTTGATGTATTTGGTTAAAGAGACCGCAATAATAACGCTTTATTAAGAAAAGAGAATATTTCTAATGGATGTTGCGCAAAATGTGATTTTCGCAACAAGCGCCACAGTCTGACCTTATTTTTCAGTCCTTCGGCCACGTTTGCTACATTTTCTTCTTAAATTAAGTCCCTATGGCATATCCATTTCAACAACTGTGAAATCTCTGGCGAACTCTTTTCCCCTTGCAAGACAAGGGCTCACATAACAAAGCCTCTGCTGGAGTCATTGTCTGTGCTTAACAAGCACAAGGTGACGAAATAAAGACATTCAACTGGTCTTTAGTCTGTGCTTTTAAAGACTGCTCAGATGTCTACCAAGTTTCTTAAGTTTCACGGTGAAGAACTGTCTTTTCTTATGTGTGTTTGTGTTTAGAGGTGTTTATTGTACATATTAAAAGTGACCATGTGTTGCTTTGGACAGTGTCTGTTCTGTACTTTAAACTGCAGTGGTTTTGTATAAGATGGTGTGTGTTGTATCTTATAATGACATCTCACTCCTCTCACTTTATCCAAAGTTCATCTATCGACCGTAAGACAGGAGTGCGTGTGGCCATCAAGAAGCTCCACCGGCCGTTTCAGTCCAGACTGTTTGCCAAACGTGCTTACAGAGAGCTGCGACTTCTCAAACATATGAAACATGAGAATGTATGTGAACAACATCTATTTTTTACTTCTATAATGTTTACTCAAGATCTAAGATGTCACTTTTCCCTATAGCTTATACATTAACACTAACATCCAAGTCATTTTTAAACTTTCTATTACACAGGTTATTGGGCTACTGGATGTTTTTACATCAGAAATCTTGTTGGACAGATTTCAGGACTTGTAAGTAGATTTTTCCACTATTTTTAAAGCATATTAAGTTCATTTTTGTCAAATGTTTGGAAACTGATGAAACGGACTAAATGAAATGGAGTCTGTCTCAGTTACCTGGTGATGCCGTATATGGGCACAGATCTGGGGAAACTGATGAAGATGGAGAGACTGTCAGAGGACAGGATTCAGTTTTTGGTCTATCAAATATTGAGGGGACTGAAGGTTAGACACAGATACACAGATTTGTGAAGCTCAATGCCCTTGTTTATAGCTTTGTGGTGTCTATAAATCTCTCTTTCGTTCTCTCTCCCTATCTGCCTTTCCACAGTACATTCATTCAGCCGGGATCATTCACAGGGTATGTGACCTCTGAGATTTTAATAAGATGCACAGAGGGGGTTGGGTGACCACTTCATTCAAGCCCGACATTCAATCATCCTCTGTCCATCTCTTGTGTGTCTCTGTTCTTTCAACATGTCTGAGAATTTATGGTGACATGTTTCTCTTAAAACTTTGCAAAAGTCTTTCAGTATAAGAAGATCAATTGTTTGTCTTTGAGTATATGTGAAACAAAAAGATCAACAGTTTGTTTTTTATCACACTATATAAATGTTTGAAGAACTGTTTGTGCAATTTTTTACTTTGGGTTGTCCTTCATCAGGATCTCAAACCAGGAAATCTGGCAGTAAACCAGGATTGTGAGCTGAAGGTATTAAACAAATTTAAACCATAACGTTCCTAAAAATGGTCTACTTTTTGCTTTACATACTGAAACTTCACGTATTGTATATATTTTAACAAATATAATGATTTTGAGCTTATATAATACAACAAAATCTTGTTTTTCCAGAAATCATGTCACATGTTTAATTATTCTATGTTTTTAATGCAGATCCTTGACTTTGGACTTGCACGGCAGGCAGATTCAGAAATGACGGGTTACGTTGTGACTCGCTGGTACAGAGCACCTGAGGTTATCCTGAATTGGATGCACTACTCACAAACAGGTGGGAAACACCTTTATGTAAAAAGTCAGACACATTCCTACACAAATACAAATGTTGCTTGTTACAAATGTTATTTGGAGGCTTAACCACTAGATGTCACTGGTGATACATCACAATAAAATCAATAGTTTAGCAGTACAGCAGTAGATATATAAGTGATAGATCTGATTAATCTTGAGTTTTTTTCTCTTTTTTTAGTTGACATCTGGTCGGTCGGCTGCATCATGGCAGAGATGTTACTTGGGAGGCCACTTTTTAAAGGAAATGACCGTATCCTTTTCTCATTATGTAACGGCAACATTGTTTCTGCTGTAGACCAATATGTTTAAATAAGTCTTATGAAAAAAGCACAAGATTACTTTTCACTACCATTTCTATGTTCCTTGGTAAATACCTGACGCCGTATTTACTATTATGCATTTGCCAAAACTTTTATCCAACATAGTGCACTATTCATTTTAACAATACGTACATTCCCTAGGAAATGAACCCATGATCTTGCCATTGTAAGCACCAATAGAAAGTTATTAGAAAGGCCTTGTGCTGTTTCCACTCTCTTCCACTAAATCCTTGACCAAGACTAAGATTTGGACCAGTTGAGAGAAATCATGAAAATCACAGGAACGCCAGCACAGGATTTCGTCATGAAGCTACAAAGCCAAGACGTGAGTGTATAACAGACACTGAGAGACACTAGAAAGACCAATCGATTACATGCG
Organism: Oreonectes daqikongensis; assembly: GCA_026939265.1. Lineage (NCBI taxonomy): Eukaryota > Metazoa > Chordata > Actinopteri > Cypriniformes > Nemacheilidae > Oreonectes > Oreonectes daqikongensis. The sequence continues at coordinate 281,714 of JAOTQM010000449.1, read as the reverse complement.
ATTAATGCATGTGCTTTCTCTTCATCTGTTAACCCAGGCCAAAAACTACATCAGAGGTTTACCTAAAGTACCAAAGAAAGACTTGAACACAATTTTCTTCAAAGCCAGCTCAGAAGGTAAGCCATTTTATGCTTTGCTATATGAATAGCGTTGCATACTCGAGCAGGTTTTTAAAGAATATCCTGTGTCTTTGTCAGCCGTCGGCGCTCTAGAACGAATGCTGGTTCTAGATCCGGAAAAACGCGCAAGTGCCGCGGAAGCTCTTGAGCTCCCCCTGTTCACAGAGTTCAGAGAACCCGAGGAGGAGACGGAGGCGTTGCCATACGACCACTCTATGGATAACATGGAACTGCCCCTGGACCAATGGAAACGTACGAAAGGGGTCAGGGGAGGGGTTAATTAATGCAATGCATTTAATGCTTTTCTACAAGTCTAGTGATCTTCCACAAAGGAGCGCTTGATGCCTTAAAAGGCAAATCTAAAGCAACCGATTGTAAAGGTACGTCATTGATTCTTCATCCTGGCAGTTTTAATATACTGTGATCTCGATTTCTCCTGTGCAGGTCACACGTTTACAGAGATCCTGTCGTTTCAACCACCCATCACAGAGATCAGAGATTCCAAAGAAACATGTCTCTGAATGGACACACACACAAGATTGAGAGCTGTATAATCAAGGATCATGCAGACATGTGTGTGAGAAAGAAAAAGAACAGAAATGGAAGAAATAAGACTTTTTGAAACAGTGTTGCTCAATACCAAACTCTATTTCTTAAGAGATTTAAATATGCAAATGTGTTAAAACACAAAAGCCACTATACTGAGTACACAAAGCTATGTGATGCTTTAGGTGTGCCGGTATTATTATTATTTAATTTACTGAGCTCATTAATGCAACAGATTGTAAATAATGGCTGGCACATTTTTTTTAATAAAAACAAAAAGAATCTTGGTTTGGTTTTTCTTTAATTGTTTTTTCTATTTACCTATATGGCCACTTTATTCAATAATGCTAACAAACTTTTCTTACAAACATCACCAGCAGTACCAACATAAGACCAAGTACAAATTCCCTTTACTGTCAGGTGAAAAATTAAAGAATCATGGCCATCCACCAGGCATGTCACCCAGGCTAAACTCTGAACAATGTCAATAAATGACAAACTGATAAGTTGATGGTAATACTTTACAATAAAGGTATTATTCAACACACTAATATTAAACAATGTTTTTGCAGTATTTATTTGCAGTATAGTAGTTATTGTTTCAGCGGCAACAATATAAACAAACATTAAGTGACCAAAACATTTTCTGGTAGACCTCTGCAAAGAATCAATAACTTGAGTAGATTTAATTTAATACAATCAATATACAATAAAATATTAATACATTAATAATATTTATTTTATATGTATCATTATAAATTCAAAATAATATAAAATAAATGGTTGGCTATTACAATCAAACACATACCAGAAGTTAACATCGGACATCCAACGATTTATTAATACACTTTTAAAATCAAATTCCAAAATGATCTATTGCACTATGAAGTTATGTGAGCAATCAATGAACAACCGATTAATTTAAATGAGCAAGATTATTCATGCTGTAAAATCAATTGTTCCTTGTTAGTTCGTGTTGTACATTAACACATTAACAAATACATCATTACAAGTGTTACCTTTATTAAAGCTAATGTTAGTACTTGCAATGTTTTGCTGGAAAAATACTGGAAATATATTAACTTTATAGTTTTATGTAATGTATTTCTTTAATTTTAATGATGTGTTACGCCACTGGAGATATTTAACTGTTCAATATCTGGATTAAGATCATGTTTATTTGAATAATCTGAGTGCCGAAAATGAAATTCAGGAATACATCATCTTGATTTATTTCTATGAAATCTAGACAAAATGTTTGGAAAACAGGAAGTGGGGAAATAAGCTGAGTGGAGTGGATTCTACATAAGCTTTGATGGGAAGGATCTAGAACAACTAAATAAATGTTTTTTTTCTGACCCAGTGCATCACCTTGAAATAATCAGCCCACCTGTTCAAACAGAATCAGAACCCACTTATGTAGCAACTTGTGACATATGTGACCTCGGGGATCTTTATATAATGCTACACATTTTTCATGTCAAATGCTTTGTGAGACACAACATCATGAGAAGAGCTGCTCTATTTCTGCTGTTGGCTGGTCTGTTGGTCAATGGACAAGGTGAGCACATTAATAACATGCAGAAAATGTATTGATGTGATGTAACTTGATTCACGTCCTGTTTTCTACATTAAACCACACAGAGCCACACTGGGAAAATGGCTATGATGAGGATCTAAGTTTTGCCTGCTCACCAGGACAGTCAATATCCTACATAAAAAGGTGATAAAAGGGTCATTCATGAAACTGTAAGGCTTGTAGTGTGGTAATGTGGTCAAATGTGAGCAAAAAAACATCTTTATATTTGCCTGTTTCAATGTTCCCATGCCCAATAAAACCAAAGCCAACATCACAACCATCATGAGGACAGAATGTGGGAATTTGGCTGTAAGGACACCTTCGATGCCGGCACAGAATGTTTCTGGACACCTTACGTGAACGACTTCGACCAGAAATTCAACTACGAGTGCCCATCAAACCACGTCATTTCGGGAATAAGTAGCTACCATAGCAACAAACACGAGGACAGGCGGTGAGCTCTCATATTTGATCTCAAATCAAACTTCACACCTCAAAATCACTTGAGCTGATGCCAAAACAACGTTTTCGCAGGTGGCAGTTTTACTGCTGTAGAAGTAGCGGTTACTGTAATACAGACTGTCAGTGGACAACATATGTGAACTGGTTCGACGAGGCTTTTCATTGGACTGTACCTAACCATAACTACCTGGTGGGCGCTGAAAGCTACCATGAAAATAAACATGAGTGAGTATCGCAATAATTCAGCATCTAATTCTATATAATGATGATTATTTTCATGAAAGCATCCTTTTGATAGGCAGTTTAATATTAACTCATGTGATTCCTATTCTGTTTTCAGAGACCGACGCTGGATGTATAAGTTCTGTTCCCAAGTGCAATGCTGAGATCCTCACACATTACTAAGTGAAATAAACATGAAACGTGATTAATGCTAAAGTGTGAGACTGCATTTATGCCTGTAAGTGTCTACTGTTCGTCTGTGGGTAAATAATTAACAAGTACTGAAGCTATTAGGAGACCAAGTCTGCCAGTTAACCACAGCTGTTCTGCTTTAGACAAAACATGTGATTATAGAAAATGATTTAAATATAATATCATAACCTTTTAATTTCTTTTAAATGTACAATAAACAGAATTACAGACTATAACGTAACCAATGTCATTATTCAACATTAATAGCAATGCATTTAGATCATGCAAGTGCCATTAGAAAACACATGAAAAACACTGTTTCTGCACAAATCACCTGATGACTGAAATGTAAGTTATATATGTCATTGATGTTGTCATTATAGGGCAAATATAGGGCCAAAACAGCAAAATAAAAAGTGAAAAGAGGTTGACTATGAAGTTTACATAAAGAGTCAGAGTTAAAAACATTGCTTATCACTCAAGTGGGAGTGTTTTAAGTGACTAACTTACCATTCAAACACTCCCACTCTCAAGACAACATACGTCTGTGCAATATATTACGAATGCAAAAATAATTTTGCCAGACTCCGTATGTGACACGGGGAAAGTGAAACAGCAATAAAGGTATTTTTTATTTTATTAACTCATAACATTATCTTAAATGTCTATTCCTTTGGTTACTTTACAGTTAAGTGAATGACCTGTTAAAAGACTTTATATGACTTTATCAACGTAGTCTTTTGAACATCATGAAAGGTGCTGCCCTGTTTCTGCTGCTGATCGCAGCCTTGATGAAAAAACAAGGTGGGCAAACTGAAAAAAACGATTCTTCAATATTGACTTCAATTGAGTAATGCCATGTTAAAATCATAGTAGTATCTATTGAATATATATTTTGTTGAATTTGAAATTTTACATGAAACACATTAAACATATTTGAATGTTTTTTCAGAATCATCCTGGATAAATGGTTATGATAAACCATTTGGTTTCACTTGCCCCAACACTCATGTCAATATCTTACATAAAAAGGTAAGCATAAAGTGAGTAGAAATCTACTTGTCTAATCTAAGAATCAAATCTAAAATGAATTTTCACTCCTACTGTTACTGTGCCTGATGAAACCAAAAAGCAAACATCATAATCATTATGAAGACAGACTGTGGGACATTGGATGTAAAGACATCTTCTTCGCTAGCTTTATGTAAACTATACTTAGATGAAGAATTCACCTTTTCATGTCCAACAAACTATAGTCTTATACAGGAATGGCGAGTTACCACAGCAACATACATGAAGACAGACCGTAAGTAGATTTTACAATAACTATCTGGTGGGTGCCGCAAGCTACCATCACAATGGTCATGAGTAAGTACAGCTGTCTACAAGATGAGAAACTTACCTTATAGGCCTATCAGTGAACTTTTGTATAATAATTGACAGGCACTAAATCCATACCAGATAACTCCTAGCATCCTAGAGTCCTCTAGAAAGTGAAATAGCAACATTAAATTGAAAAGTTTACTTTTTATTAAGAAGTTTGCATTGATACTCATTAATTTCATGCCTGTTACTTTTTTAGAGATCGAAGTTGGAAATACATGTACCGTGCAAAACAAATCTGCTGAAACAGCTCTCAAATATTTTAATGTAAGTTTTAAAACATTAAAAAAAAAATTTAACAGTAACAGTAGCTTTCCTGTAGCTCAGTGGTTGGAGCATGGCACTAGCAACACAAGGTCATGGGTTCGAACCCAGGAATTGCACATACCTAAATACAAATAATGCAATGTAAGTCGCTTTGGATAAAAGCGTCTGCCAAATGCGTAAATGTAATTGTTGTTGTAGGTAAATGACAAACATGCCCCTTATAGCTAAAGTTGTTGGCCCTGTTGTTCATACCAAATAGTTTTGTTTGGTATGAAAAAAAAACAAAAAATCTGTTTTGTGCTCAAGGGTCCCAAAATGTTTCATTTTGTCCATGCATTAATAAAATACAAAGTAATCAATGCAAATCTGATGGAAAACTTGTTATTGTGTTACTTGGGATTCATCCGTCTTAGCGTATGCAAACTGTCACGTGACCCTTTTCCGGTGTTTACTGTAAGGTCTTACTTGCCTATATGAGATCTCCTCCGGTTCATCCAGATAATTCAGCACTTACCCCAGTGAAGAGATGATTGAAAATGGCATATATTGCTAAAAAAAGACAAAACAAAAATTAAAAATAAATATTGAAAGCCTTGAAGCTGCTATAGGTGCATTATACGGGTGCACTTCTGACCCTATACATTCATATTTTCGAGGTACATGTTTGCTAAGGAAATACCTTTTTTATTTAAATGACTTTAAACGTAAGTGTAATGATTAATACGTGTGCTTCACAAACGGGAAAAAGGAACAACTACCACAAAACAGTGCTCAGTTGTAACGTTGTAGGACATGTGATAACTTATATACGTAACAATTCGCGTTTAATGTCCGACTTTGTGTAATATATGCTGTACAACACTGTGTTTAAACGTTTTCGGGTGATGTTACAGTAACATTAGTTTGCTCAAAACGATCTTTTGAGGAAATTCCCCTGGCGCAATCCCATTATACATACAAGGTGACGTCATGACATAACGGCTCAACCTTTCCTCTCCACAGGATGGACAGAATTACTACAATTGTTACATTCAGAATCGTTTAAATGTGCAGTTTAAATGTGTATTAAAAGTGATTTTATTAATAAACACGAATATGTTGCCTAACCTTCTACCCAGCTTTGGTTTGGAAACACCGCGTGTTTGAGGAGCGACGCCATGGAGAGCCAACAGGTGTGTCATGTGGTAACTAAACACGTCATGAAATGTATAGTTTTGCCCCAAAGTTTAATGAAACTTAAAAGTGTTCAGGTGTATTCGGCTTCATGTAGCGCTGCGCAGAACAAACGTCGTATGACAACAATGTACCGCGAGAGCACATGCGACGTACTCGCGATGCTTGATGTCATACACTGATCGGTTTGCGCAGCGCTGCATGAAGTTCCTTTTCAGGCCTGTCCTGGAGGAGTTTGTAAACTAAAGTACAATAAAACTGCATTTGTTTGTTATAATAATAAAAACGAACCACTAATGCTATAAGTAAGCACCTTCAATGAGGTTATCATATCAGCTGATGTTAGGCTACTATACACTACATATTCAGGTAAAACTCTGGCAATAATTCAACTATACATATATTTTATTAGTTAATAAAGGAATTATTTAGATGTATTCTGTTCTATTTTTCACAGCTGATTTCAAACACTGACCACAAGGTGGCAGTGCATATCTAGTTTGGATCGGTTAGGCACAATGACATGTTTAAAACCAGTGCCTAAACTACTAAGACAGTCCCCTGAATTATTCATTCTTTTCAGCTGCATTGTTTTACTTCGCATGCCCTCTTTGCCCTGTCCCTGGATTTACATTCTCATCCATTCACTCTTTCTCTTTATCTCTATCTCTATGCTCTGTTTTTCCTCTGCTCTGGGTCTTTTAAACTGACCTTGACTGGAACTTAAAATTTAGCTTGTAAGTCACATGTGTCGAGAAACAAACTAGCGAAGTGACACAGTGTGTTATTGTGTATTATGAAGGAAGCAGGTTGCAGAATGCTGCAGATGGTCGCGCTGATGTATGTCTAGCAGGTGGAATGTGGGTTCATGGCAAGTGTGTATCCGGCTGGTATCCACACACACACACACACACATACACACAAAACGTCTATCAGTGTGACCGGGCCATTATAAACAGGAGCATCAGCAGAGAGCGACACATATGAAAAATCAGCCCAGATAACTGTCCTATATGTATAGTTCTTTTTGGGCCCAAAGTAGATTTCTCTCATTGCAGGTACGTCTGCGTGTGCGCTTGGAAACTGGTTCCCATGCCTCTCATTGGCGTTTCACACGTCTCGGATATCGCGCTTAAAGTGAAACATCTCTCATTGTCAAGGTCTCATGGGAGTTTAGGGGGGCGGGGTGCGACACTGAATGAGGAGAGAAACTGAAAAAATAATGGGGAGAATAAAGGAACTGATGCCAGGAGTGAGGGAGGAAGGAGAGAAAGCGATAGACGGAATAGTAAAGAGAGAGAGAGTGTGTGTCCCTGCCAGGACTCACGTAGACCCACAGCTGCAGAGCCTTTCTGATCTCAGTACCTCCCTCTACCCCTCCGTCACACTCCCCATTCTGAAAATGTGTGTGCGCTTGGGAAAGAGAAAGCGGCCTTCTATTTGTAGGTCACGCTGTTTAAATAACCTGATTGTCTGGGTGGCACCACACACACGAGTGTGTGTGTGTGTGTGTGTGTGTGTGTGTGTGTGCGACATGTGCATCTCACACCACAGTATATACGTACACACACACACACACACGCACGAGTCTTATATGACATCAGCCCTTTGCTCCGGCGGGGCTTCTGCATGCCGAGTTGCTTATTTTATCAACACCTCATTCTGATTGGTTGCTGCTTTAGAGACATACCGAAGTGCTCGGCTTTGTTCAATGCGTTGAGGTAATTTCCATTAAAACAGGAAGTTAAAGTGGCTCCTTCCATTTTAAAATGCCTTACAGCCCGGAATGAGCAGATGTTCCTATAGGCCGTCATCCGCCATATTGGAACAAATTGGTCAATTGGTCAAAGCTGGTCTGTGAACGCTTGAGAGCAAGTTGACCGCGTCTGCAACCGTATTTGAGTTGAGTATTGAATGTTACATGCTATATAATAATATTATATAATAATGTAATGTTCAATAAAAACAAGCTCAGCTGTGAAAGGTTATACTATTTATTTAAGAAATTAAATCTTGGCCACGCAATGTTGTTGCATAGCGGAATTTTTTACTATGAGATGTTGACCGTTCCAAGATGGCGTCTTCGGATCTATGCAGAATGATGTTATAAAAATCGTTTATTAACTTTATGAGGAGTGGATTGCTCTGATAGCTTTATAAGTAGATTTATAAGTATGGTATCATTACAATGAAACTTAAGCATTCTCTGTCACTGTAATACAATTCGAGCGCATTATTTGTTAGCATTACACAACACTGCTCTCCATCTCGGATAATCATGTCCGGTGTGATAGTTTTGAGATGAAACAGAACCCGTGTGCTGAGAGGTTGGAGGTTCTTTTAAAACCAGACCCATTTGCACACTCAGATGATTCTGTCACCAAACACAGAGACAGAAAACAGGGTAAAGCGGGATTTTGGAACATTACTAGGTGGCTGAGACAGTTCAGACCCTTCAAATGCATTATACACATTTTTTCTGCTTTGGTTGAAAGCGTGTGTTAAGTTAATAAATGTAGATGTAAACAAAAGACACTTTGGCTTTGGTTTCAACTTATGATATTTGAAAGCATGTACTGACTCAGTAGGGAGACCAGTTCTAGCCCGGGTCATAATTTCAAGGTTTCCCAAGAGGAGATGAACTGAATTTGGCTTCTGTCTGTGATTCTGACACGAGTCTTGCAACAGAGACGAATAAGGGCTGCGTTTCCCTAAAGCATCGTAACCTTAAGTTGATCTTAGAACCATTGTCACCAATAGAGCTACGATCAGATGTCTCGATAGTAAAGGAAGGTATTCTTACACTTATTTATTTAGATTGTGATCTGACAGTAACTAAAAATCATTTAACACCTACATGGTCTCTATAAAAACACAGCTTGTGTATACGAATATGCCTGTAATATATATTACATAAGCAGAATTGTTAAAATACAAAAAGAGTATGGAGGTGTAAAATGATTGTAGAGGTGAAATAATGTGGGTTTGGGTAAATTTGCTGAGAAATGTTTGAGGTCAAATTGAGATCTTTAATAATATTGACTTGGCTCAATTTGAGACATTGTTGAGATCTCTTCTGAAACTCCAATGGAGACATCTGCAAGATTTTTAAGACGGTCTTGAGATGCAGGAGTCGTAGTCAAAAGTTTCTGTTTGCTCACGGTTGAATCTTTTTGAGAAGTAATAAAAATGTTAGCGACCTCATCTGTTATTTTTCTTTCTTATGGGTTACTTTCAAGTTAATAATTCATCATTTCGATTTTCTTTTGCTCATTTAATGCTTCCCGGAATCCCTGTTCTCCCTGTCCCATCTAAGTTTCATCATACAGCATTACTGTGTGTATTACAGTATGAGAACCTGGAGGGAAAAAAGTCAAGGCTCAGTTTACAGTAAGCCTCACAGCGTCTGTATACTGTATTATCAGATTTTTCTTGGAAGGTTCCTGAATGAATTTGTGGGAGGCAACGTTGACCCGGCTTTGCCGTGTTTCTCTGCAGCTGGTTCCCGTGGCGACAGGAGGACATGGCAAGCTGCACGTTGCCACGGCCCTCGGCTCAGTCAGCCGGCGAGGCGGAGTGCCAGACAGTCAGCTGACGAGAGAGAGAGAGAGAGAGAGAGAGAGAGAGAGAGAGAGAGAGAGAGGCCTATGAAAGAACAGTTCTAAAGTCTAAAGGGAGGAGTGTGAATAAAGAGTGAACGCAGGACTTTGTAAGGACGTGTTGTGTAGTTTGAGGCCAAACAGCAAAAATGGGGTTGATTTGAAAGAAAGAAAGAAAAAGAAAGAAAAAGAAAGAGAGAGAGAGACTTTGAAAGGGAGTGAAAAGAAGTTTAACATTATCCTGTAATGAGAGGATTTCTTTCCAACATTTAGTGAACAAGTCTGATTTCATATCCCAATCTTTATGATTATCTATACGGCTTCTTTTAAAACAATGTAGAAACAACAAGCCTAAAAGATGAACATCTCCCTTTATTATTGGATGTAGAAAAGCGGCGTGCAGAGAAACACGCACTACACACGTACGTATACAGTATAAGCGTATCTGCGTATGACTCACGCAGTTGTCTTTTGATTTATGGTCCCTGTTAGATTATCCCAAAGCGCTGTATTAAGGCGAACAATGTACATCTGCCGCTCTCTCTTTATATATGTTTAGAGGTTAAGAAGTTTCAGAAATCGGAAACACAAACGTCTTTGTCTTTCACTCATATGTCAACGCCCACGCCGGGCTCACACTTTGGCTTGTTTGCTGTATAATACAAATGTTTATGTTGGAATATTAAGGGAATCTGCTCGCCATCTGCAAGCGCCAGGAAAATCTGCAGGAGAAGGGAGTGGCGGAGGCATTTATCTTCTATAAATGTTGACGCTGAACTCGTTCAGGCCCGTCTTGCAAAAACCCCTACTGTAAATATGAATTATTCGCCCTTTTTGTCGGCCATCGTAGCTACGAGCATTTGTTTTGATACAAAGCCAGAACAGTCTGGGAGATGACAAGAGGATCCGAGTTTTTAATGCCATGGCAGTCTGCGCTCATTCTTATCCCGTACAATGTGTGTGTGGTGTAAAGGTGAAAGGATGTTTATAAAGGCCATGATCTGCTGACTGAAGTGTCCGCTCTTTAAATAGTGCTCGACATGGACACAATTATGTCTCTCTCACCGTCCCTGTGACCTCAACAGATGACATGCACCTGTCAGACTCAAGTTCACATGATCCGTCAGCGGGGGCTTTATCTGAGAGATCCTGCGCTCGAACCGCTCACGGACACGCGGGTCAAGGTTATCGTTGTTGCCGCGAGGCCGAGCAGAACGGAATGAGGAGCTGCGCAATTTCCGACATAATGGAGTATGCGCATGCTTTGAAAGTCAAATTTTCATATCGGCTGAAAAAGTTTGCCCTCTGGTGCAGGTTTCCAATCTCTTTCATATATAATTTCACACGCGAATATGCTCCATCCAGACATGTTGTGCCACGTTTGACATCAATAACACCAAACAGCATTTCGGTAAATTGATATCCCCGCACTGTAATAAATCTCAAAAATCTCTTTCCTGTTTGCCAGCGCTTCTCCTTGACCCACTTTTTACCACGCTGCTCGGATAAGAACGATGACTTTGAGCCAAACGGAGAGGGCGGGAGATCAAACAGCATCAACCTTCAGCCTATGAGGGACAACAGCAGTGGCATAACACACTAAATATTAACCAGAAGGAGAAAGAGTCGTTACATAAGAGATTAGACGACTGAGGTTAATGCAATACCTGCTTTTCCTCACATCCCACCACACCTCTGTTGAACGGCACGTCTGGTTTTCGTCTCTGTGCGTGAGAGAGAGACATGGTCAGACATCTCATTCAACTTAAAAACACGAATGTATTTTTGGAACGTTAAATCATTTGCAGGTGGTGGTGGTAGTTGCATGTTCTTGTCAGACTTTAGAGTAAAGCGTATGATTCTGCTGATGGGTTGGGTCCCCTGAGTCACATCCAGCATCCTTCCTGCTTTGTAGAGGACATCTGCACAGGGAACGGTTTGGCTGCATGACTGGCTCGGCTCGGTTGGTGCACCTGCGACCAGACAGCACAAGGAATGAAAAATAGCACAGCACAAAGCAGTTTTTGAACTCGGATGCGACAAAGAAAGTTGAGTTTGAGTGGAAAAAAGTGCACTTTACTAATGTTGGACCCGTATAAAAAAAAAGTGTTATTAGTATACTTCCTTTAGACTTTTTACACTACTGTAATTTAAAAGATATTTTAAATTATAATTTAATATACTAAAAAGTGTGCCAATTTATAGTTTAGTAAAACTATTAAAAAAATCATTTGTATTAAAAATCTAATAAAATATCTAAATATTACATATGTTATAAATATTATTTCAACTAAGCAAAAATCAGAAACTTTGTCTCTGCAATAAACTGAAGTAGGTGTAAGTTGGATCAATAGTAATATTATTAACTGAAAATAAATAAATTCAACATAAAAAGATTAAAACTACAATAAAACTAAAACTACAATAAAAACTACAAAACTATAACTCTGGTGCTACTTAGTTTTGAAATAGTATACTGGTACGTGCTACATAAAGTATACATACTTAAAAGCGTACATTTTCAAAACGTACTTAAGAATACAAATAATGTAAAGAAAGTATATGGGTAACTCCAATATCTTCTATCATTTGGCATTTATCTCAAGAGTAGTTGCTTAACATAAACATCAGGTACAATATTTTAATCAAATATTTGCAATTGAAATATTCCTTTCAAAAGGGCATTTCATCACACAGCTACTTTTGAATGTCAGTCAATAAAAAAAAGACTTTTGGGCCCAGATCTAGTCGTGCCAGAAGAATCTAAAAAAGCATGTTAAACCCCGACTGAAGTACAAAGTTACGTTTTTTCAAGTAGAAGGGGATTCGTGTGGGCTTTTGGCATGTTGCCACTGGAGGGCGATCTTACTTTATCAGTCTTACTTTTTGCATGAAGACAGTGGCACGTCCCATTGCCTTCTGAAATGTGCATTTCTTAGTTATTGTGTCAGAGGATTGGCATGAGATCAACCGAGTGCAAGCACATGAGACAGATTTACAGATTAGACCTCAACAGTATAAGCCACAGCGGTTTCAACGGTTTAACTGCATCTAACCCATCTCAGCTCTGTGGGGAAGTCGGGCTGCAAAGCCAAGTTGCATTGATATTTGAGTTGAATTTTCAGTCTGTGGTGCGTTGGGGCACGATCGCATTACAGTATTGATTTTTAGATAGTAACAGACGTTTCCTAGAAGCTTCAGATGAGCTTCTGTCCTTGCTATGTTTAGACTACTGTAGGTCATCATGCGTAGGGGGAAGGTTTGGTGAAATGGCTTGTTCGTATACGTGAAAATCTCTTTGGGCGTGCATTATTATTAAAAAATAAAGTGAAGTCAGTTAGACTCTGCAGAAGACAAAGATATTTTGAAGAATGTTGGTAACCAAACAACATTGACATCAATTGCATGGACACAAAACCACAAAGACATTTCTCAAAATATCTTTTTTGTGTTCCACAGAAAAAGGAGTCACATACAGATTTTGAATCACATGAGGGCGAATAAATGATGACAAAATGTTTATTTCTCCACACATATCAAAGGAGCAAAAAAGATACATATCAAAGGAGCAGACTATCACAAGCACTTTAATGTTGGCTCCAAAGATATTTTGTTTGCTTTTGTTATTTTAATATTATTTAAAAAACATATTTGTTTGTTTTGTTTTCGGAATCGGGAAATGACCTTGGATTCACCACCACCTCCTTCTCCTAGATCACGTGTGCTTACTCCAGGCTCCGCCTCCTGTTTATTTACATCCAACAGCTTTGACACCGATGCGCCGTATAGGACCACACGTGTAACAGCAGTGGGGGGATTTGCGTTTTTGCACTGTAGCATATGTTAGCGTAAAAAACCCAAATACCAGATAAGAGTTCAGCTTTTGGTTGTGTAATGTTTGTTCAGTTGTGCAATAATGGCCATTTAAACTCAACGTCGGGTCCATTATCAAATATCACTGCATCCTCATGTAAGCACTCTTGTCGAGGGGATGTTAATCGCTCCAGGTTTAGATATGACCTTAAGATTGAGGAGGAAAGTGTTTGGCTTTTCTTGGGTTCCTTAATTCTGGAGTGTCTGACTTGGAGTAACTACAGGTAAACAGGTGCGCGTGACGCGCTGCTCTTGAGTTATCGTGACGTATGGAAAAAGCGAGTGCCATAAAACCAATCACATGATTTTCTTCATCCATGGCCAAATATTTGCAGTGCTCTAATGGCCCTGTGCTGTTTTAACAGATGCGGGCAATGCTGGGTTTGAGATCCATTATAAGAGCGGCGTGCTCGGATCACACAGCCTCGGCATGTGCTCGTCCATCTGTATCTTTACATGACCACACGCCTCAAATTCTGTGTTTTCAGCTTCATATACACACAAAGTCAATGCCAGTATTGGTATTGAGATCTCTTCTGAAACAGACATCTGTGACATTTCTGGCTTTTTCCCTCTTAGCCAAAGTATCCATATGCACTCCAATTAATCTCAATGATGTCTAGGAGAAAAACTGAGATATTAAGGAGCTCTCGTGTGATTTTCTGTCGTATGGCACAGTTCAGCATCTCAGTCATAAACCTCATGTTGACCGACGGATGTCCTGACACACATACGGTTTCCTCTTATAGTTTCCTAACCTGTCATTGTGTTGCAATTTTCCTCAAACACACTTTGGGTCATTCGAGAGTCACACAGGTTTTTCTGCATAAACTGAACCTATAATGAACAATCATCTCTGATTCGGTTTAATCATTATTTGATTCATGATAATAGTAAGAACTGGATCAGAAAACAAACTCATTTATCTTTCAGTCATTTGACCCCCAAACCCCAGACGTTCTGGAAGCGTTCTCGCTCACCACACATTTATGTAGCCAAAGAAAGACAAAATGTAAAATGGCTTTTTCAAAGCTAAATGGCTTATCTGGAGTCATGCTCTCATTTATCAAAACAATCAAACACATCAACATTTCTGCGATTAGTAATAGTTGAAACATTCACGAAAAACAAAAACTGCAAAATATTTGGAGTGGCACGTATTACTGTAAGTCACATGTTCGCTCCAAAAACCTCGATGTCAGTAAAAAAATCTTGAATGAAAGCAAAATCTGACAATGAAAGGGTCAAGGCAGTATTACTGATGTAGAGTACCTCATCCATCTTCTGTTTAAAAGCATGCATGTGAAACGTTGAAACACTTGATATTGAGAAATCTCTCTTTCAGGAGAATTTTTGACAGTTTCAAGTAAAGCGGAGGATATCTGTGTACACAGAGACGCTTTTCCACAGGAAGAGAAACGCACACACCTTACATTCAAAGGGCAACAAATTCAAACCACACTGACTTTTTTCATTTTTTCTTTCATTTGCTCTTTTCCTTTCTGTCCTGTCAGTGTCCAAAGTACTGATGTTGGTCAACTTCGACCCAAACACACACAACCCTTATTACATAACAATGCCAAATATGAAAACCAAAGATGGTGCAAGAGAAACATTTTATCAGAGGGAAGTTCACAGGTTTTTTTTTCAATTTAACTCTGTAAATGAAATTTTATTTTGAGTCAATTTTGGATGGAAATGTTGGCCTGAGAGAAATTGTAGTTTAGTCTCAACCTGCCATGTAATTTGAGGTATTAGGACAAGTTGCGTATCAAAGCACTGAACATATGATTACAGGACGATTAAAATCCATAAATGTAAGTGTGGGTAACTGTAATAGTAACTAATACTTTAACAGTTCAGAAAGTTAGAAGGGCGCGCGCGTGTGCGAGAGAGAGAGAGAAAGAGAGAGAGAGAGAAAGTGAGTTTTGGCCTGTGGTCGGGAAAAATGTCAGAGCCATTTTTGCCCGAGTGGAACGCTCGCACACCAGTCTGGCACTGCGTGGAGATGCCACAACTATAAATGGAAAATCAAATGTGTACGGCAGAGAAACCATGAGTGAAAAAGAGAGAATAAGAGAAGAGAGAGAGATTGAGTGAAAGAGAATGCACTGATTTGTTTGTTCTGCATAGTAAAATTTGCATTCAGAACTTTTCCTTGTTTTTTATATTGTGTAAAAACTAATATTTGTTTGAGTTTTTTCTCATTAATTCGACTGTATACTGTTTACTGAGCTAAATTGGACTGAAACTGAATTCTGCTATGTGTGAATGTAATCTATAGTTTATACACATAAATCTCTCACATACTCTCTCTCTCTCTCTCTCTCTCTCTCTCTCTCTCTCTCTCTCTCTCTCTCAGTCTCACTCTATTTCTGTCCCTCTCTGTTACTCTTTCACCCTCTTCCTTTTGCTCTCTTGACATATGAGATCAGGCCACTTTTACTCGACACACACACACCGTGATGTTATAACTCACCTCTTTTTGTCGGACCCCAGCCTGTGGTTCCTAAGGGCTCCCAAATCTCCGGCAGTGGTGGTCGAGACCAACGCTGAGGCCTCTCATAGCAGGGATGGTTGGAGCGTCAGCAAGGTCACGTTACAGCCTGAACTTCTCAGCACCCTGCATAGCGCTGTCATGTTTCCATTTCTGAGGCCCACGGTGATGACATCGTCCCTAAGCGCAGCACAAAAAAGGGTCACAGGTCTGTAAGGTGAAAGGAAAGGACAGAAATAAAGGGAATAAAAGAGAAAGTATGAAGTGGGTGCATCTTTTGTTTTTGTGTCAGAGCAACAAAAGGTTAGAGCAACACAAACACATTCACTTGCAGTGTATATACACAGCTTTGTGTATCACAAATGTACAAACCCAGCAAGATCGAAACATTTTCACAACGTTGCATTTATGTTGTGGTGCAATATAGTTTTTTAAAATGTGTTCTATTGAAATGAAACAATGTGCACTTGATAATAACAAAACTTTTTAACATTTTAAGTGTAAAAATGCAGCCCAAAATATGAAAATATCTGCCTGGGACGTTTACACAAAGTCTTAAAACATCGATGCACAACTACAATTTTGTTGGATGAAAACAAATTCACTGCAATGTGAAATAAGAACAAGAAGCACTTATGCACATCCAAAGATCTTTCACAAACTGGCTAGATGAGAGCGTGTACGGTGATCTGACCAAATCAGAAACTTTAACGTCACATCCAATTTTTATTCAATACAATATTAAATTTTGATTTAATTTGATACATCTTATCACCACTTTTACATAAAAAACATTTTTTTCATTGTCAAAACTACTAAGTTGCTTTTGCATACTAAATTTTGCATTCTTGATGGTGTAGTTATGACACTGGCCATGATGCCATGCCGGCCAGCCTGATCCCTTGGCAACGCCCAGGAAATACCACGCGTTAATAAAACATTGCAACGGCGTTGTCTGCAACATTGCGGTAGTACAGATGCTACGTAAATCTCATCTATCGTGTGAAGGAGTGTAAAACATATCTTATATAACTTAAAGAAAAAATTTTTACAACGTAATTGTGCTGGCTGGGAAATATGTGGTAAAGAGAAACAGAGATTAAAGAGTGTTAGTCGTGAGATCATACAGATATATGGGTCACATATTTGTTGATTTATGTCACTGCTGTATCTCTGCTTTATCTGCATATCAAACACAACAACTGTCACTAACAATAAAGTACCTGAAAATACTTTTTTCCCTATAGTGTCTTTTGAGACATGTACCATGGTAATTCCATGGTGTTTTGAAGATGTTCATAAACATGTTATAAAGCAACAAAGCAAAGCTAATGAGATCAGTCTGCGTTCAGTCTGCAACTCCACTTGAAAGAAATCAGATACTTTTCAACCTCAGCACAGCTGATCTCATACCAGCCTGTTTCAAAGCATTTGGATACAACCTGAACCCTGGCCGCCCCCCAAAATGCCTTATAACCTTTATAAACACACACACACACACACACACACACACACACACGCACGCACGCACGCACGCACACACACACACACACACACACACATACACCGATTAAAGCTTGTCAGTCAAACGAAAAGCCATCAGGTTCATACATCAGATGTTTGCTTTTGCGGTCCAACTCCAGAACCACGGACACAATGCATCACTGACACGCATACAAAGACACACACATTTCATTTGATATTTAAAGCTATCGCTTGGCAAAACTAGACGTTTATAAATATTTGAGAAAAAGTTTATTCATGTTGCTCTGAACACAAATGTTATTTCGTCCACGGAACACAAAAAGAGTCAACAGATTATCTGTGCAATAAAAGTAAATGGAGCTCCATGAGGGAGAAAAAGCACTGTAAAAGCAATAAAAAGAAAGAGAACCTGCGCTCAAACTTTATTGCTTCGCACGTGTATCAGTTTTCCATGGACATAAGGTGAAGTAATAGATGACAGAAGTTTCATTTTTGGGTGAACTGTTCCGATGAGGAATTAAAGTTTAGCTCAAATCTATCCTGAAACTCAATAGTTGATTAAAAATACAGCAAACTTGTAAGCATTATCAGTATTAAAACAAATACAAAAGAATATTTTTGGTATACTAGCAAAACATGCAAAACTTTCAGTTCTTTGTGCTCTTAATATTTTAATAAAATACTGCCTGCAAAAGCCATAAAGTGTGTCTTGTATTGACTTTTGCGTCCATGAGAGGTCAGGAGTGAACATTACATTTTACAACTTTTAGATTAAACACACGTGCATGCACGCGCACACACACAAAAGAAGATATTTTGAAAAATGTCTTTGTTTTGTGTCCATACGTCAATGGGGTTCGATGCTGTTTGGTTACCAACATTCTTCAAAATATCTTCTTTTGTATTTTGCGAAACAAAGTCATACATGTTTGACATGAGAGTGAGTAAATGATGAAAGAATTTCTATTTTTGAGTACACTGTCCCTTTAATAGAGCTATAAACCTGCAAATGGTCAATAAAACAACTCACCTAACCCAACACAGCTGAATGTGATGATGTAGCTCCATGTGACTTCTGGGAAAAATAACAGAGTTGGCTGGGTGGTTTCATCTTGGGTAGATTCTGAAGATGAGTTAAACAGAAAATATTTCCGAATTCAGACACACATCAAAATAAAATCCACTGAGTCTATATATTTTTCACCAGAATATTTTGCATGCTTTCTGGAGATCAAACTTACAATCCTTGTGATGCTAACGCAGTGCTCTATCACGTGGACAACACGCAAACACCTGCATCACATCACTTTCAGAGAAGAAACACTGATCACATGCCAATGATTTGAACGGTCTGGAATGAAGGATTAGACTGAATATGTGAGGAATGCCTTAAACTGGTCTCCTAGCAACCATGCAGATGAATCACTCACACCAGAACAAATACAAACCAGACAACATGTGTTAATGTCACCAAACACACAATATACACGCTGTGTCATTTTATAAGCTCATCCCTAAAATATGCCGTTGCATAGGAGCCTCAAAAGGCAAAACGCAGGGGTTCTCACCCGGGGGTCCGGGGTCCTTAATCAATGGGGTCTCAATAAACTTTGCAAAACGTCATAGACGAATTCAAAATAAACAATGTCAGGTTAAAAGAATCATGCGGGTTAGGAAAACATTTTTGTTGTATGTTTATTTTTGTTGTCAACTTTAATGTCAAAGCGAGCAGATTTGTTTTCATTACAAAAGAAGAGATAAAATCACAGTCATGTGCATATTGATTTTGACAACAGGGGACCTTGACATTACAAAGGTTAAGATTCAGCAATGAGGGGTTTAATGTTTGTTTGATCTAGTAAGTGTTGGCCTGTACCCGTGTTTCGTTCATCTTTTTTGTATCCCTCTTCATGTTTTTCCCTGGTGATATTTAGACCCGCAACAATTCCACACGATGACTCAAACAAGAGACTAAAGAGCGACTCAAATGATCCCCGACAACGTTTATTTCGATTCAAGTGGTTTGTCTTTGACAATTTGTCTCTGTGTGTTTGTGCGTGCTGGTGACTGTGTATATAGTCTCGCACGAGTGTGCGAGGGTTGTTTACGAATTTCCAAAACGTGTGATTGCGTGTTTATCTTTGGTGCAAGAAAGATGGAGAAGCAGAAAGATGGAGAAGCAGAAAGATGTTCGGAGAACGTGGCACAGGCAACACGCACACGGATCGAAAGCCCGGGCCTTCAATCCACAGAAGAACAATTTAAAAGATATATCCCATCCAACATGTTACTTGTGCTTAATGCATAATAATAATAATAATATAATCCTCTTAAACAAAACTGTTAATAACAAAACATTATGGCATTAAAAGAAAATCATACCAATGACCTTAAATGCCAATGTTGATATTAAAAAGCTCATGTATTAAAGTATATCCAGCTCATCAAAACTCTTGTTCATAAAAAGTAAGATTACAGTAAATACATCTCTCTCTCCCTGTCACTCAATCCCTCTGAAGATGTTGTTTCCTTTCTCTTTAAATGATGCCATGGAAGAGCTGGTAAATATAGATTTGGGTTGCGGTGCCGCTGGCGTGTGGAAACACACGGTGTGTAAGCGAGCACGCACCTAATCTCACATTCACATGTACACACACAGGTGTAAGACGTGATCTGATGAGTAATGATGCCGTTGGACGATTGTGGCGTTCCTGACACACAGCACGTCTCTGCTGCAGGGTGTGGACTGACTTTGAAATTTAAAGACGCAGACCTTGGTCACGGCACACTGTTGGAAATAAGGGGTAAACTCCAGTTTATTTTCAGCAACACGACAATTTATTACCACTCACCAAATCATAAAATCAAAATAAAGACATGCACTGTGCTTCTCTGATACATGTTACCAAATCAACCAAAACTGAACGTTGTTTCTATGCTCAGTATAAACACTAATGCCTAAAAAATGTCCAAATGTATTTTTTTCTAAATTATTTCATTAGAAAATGATAAACTTTCAACATTAAACTTTATCAGCAATGTTAATTTATTGCATTGGCCTTGAAAGTTTATATAAAATCAACTACAATGTAATGGTGATGAATGGGGACGAAACATTGTCTGATATTCTTATAAAAAACACACAATGCAATAAAATTGTATGCAAATTTACTTCAATATGGGTTCATTATATCAGTAGTATGTCACGGGTACAATAACGACACCATTTCCGCCACCTTGCGTAACTGTCAAGACCTAAATGGGATTTAACCCTGCAACCTTCCGGTTCATGGTGTTTAACTCTTCCTGTAAAGTCCACCAGATTCAACACTATGATGGTTTAAACAGGAGACGAGGAGCTGCCTCTCCAAAATTTCTCCTCTAATCGCAGCTTAAGTCACTTACAACATTCTTGGTGTATTTAAGCAGCCGAGGGGCCTGTGCTTGTGGAGAAAGGGTGGCAAGAGGATTATTTCATAGGTAGTTAAAACTGCTGCTAAGCGCTTCACATGGTCATGTTATGTTAAATATAGCGGCTAATCTAAAACCAATGGCGTGTCGCTTGGGCTAAAATCAGATGTTTTAAAACAAACACAGCAAAGTTCCACAAACAACTCTTAAACTTAAACCGGCTTTCGCATCACATGGACCTGTCAGCCCGATTTTAGAGATGGGAAACTCTGGAATGGTAATGGCTGGTTGAACATTTGCATGTTTTAACAAACCAAAACATTCACAATGTTGTCCAAGTCTGAAGTTGAAGACAAAGTGAAAATATCTGTATAGGTGCAACCAAACAAACTTACGGCAATACTGCACATCTAAAACAACAAATACAAACCGCAAAAAAACATTGCTTTTAGTCTTAACACTCTTCTCATTTGGCATTCATGTCAGTGGACAGATAAAGTCTTATCAAATTGTCTTAGAAAACATGCAACTCATCCAGCGGGTATAATAAGATTCAGGTATTATTCCAAAAACGCAATTTTGTTTCACTTTGGAATGGATTGAATTTTAATTGGCGTTGGGCATTTCTCAGGCACTCATTAAAAACAGTGGTGATTTTCCTTTGAATATAGCTTGAAGGCAGAAACTTAAGCGAACAATAAAAGCAAACAGTCCAACTCCCAGGACGGGGACTTGCGGAACCCTTGCAGCTCAGTATGAACTCTGAGTCAGTGACTTTGAACAGTGCCATTGAAACGTCCTGACGTTCAGCCCGGAAACATTTATCAGAAGAAGCCCATACAATACTGTACAATAAATGCTGATTCAACCACATTACTCAATAGTGTTGAGTGTTGTTGTCCAATTTATCATATAATACAAAATCCATTATAAATAGCTTACTGATAACTTGAACATTTCCACACAGCGACCTAAACATTATGTTGTGAATAATAAATTATTATGCCTTTGGCATCTACAAAAATATACTGCTTCTTTGCAATACACAAGTCACCTCAAAAGGATAATTCAAACAAGGTTTTATAGAAAAAGGGCAATATAATTTGAAAATAAATATGTTTTACTACATTACACAGACACAAAATATGATGTTAATATTGAACATATTTACAATGAGTAAATAAATAATGTTTAAAATGTAAATCTCCACATCAGACTGCTGGGCATACTGTTAGATCTTATTAAAGGAAAAGATGGCCTGTATTTACATTTGGCTGTTATATTAATATATGATACGTATGTCACACTTGCCCACGCACAAACGTCAACCTCATAAGCACACAAGATCACATTTACACAAAGGTCTAGGCTGGATGGCACACACACACACACACACACACATTTTTGCAGCACGTCGGCAAATTCAAGGCAGTTGGCAGAGGAACTTGCTCATCAGTTTCTAGGAATGTTTCTCTGTTCTTCTACTAATATAAAAATGGGACAAAAAGCATTTATTTCCTCTGGAGAGAGGAAAAAGGGGCGATCCATTTCAACACTGAACATAAATAGATCAAATTAAATACAAAGAGAGAATACTGAGGAAGAAAATCATAAATTACTGGATTGTTTAAGGGAACAAAAAACGTTCTTAAAGCACTCATCTTCTCAGATCCCTAGTAGTGTGGTTGCATGAAGTGGTTTCCAAACGTATCAAATATTGAATATCCCTTTAAATTGTGAATGTGACCAAAATCTTCTTGGGTTTGTCTGTTCAAGGTCAGATGTTGGTGCAAACATTTTCCACAGTTGCATTTTTCCATGGCATCACCGTGTGACATTCCAATGCCAGAGTCAATTCAGTCTCTCTTACACTCTTTGCATCCATCTCTAAAAAACATTGTGCTGGCTGTTCTCACACAAACAGGAATGATTCCACAACGACATTCGCTCATGTACCGTCTCAGTCTTCCGCACAATTATTCGTCCGTTTACGCACAGTAACCCCGAATCCAGTGATGCGTTTTGTCGAGTGATTTCATTTATGGGTTGGTGCACGCCAGCCGCGATCAGAAACGTTTTTGCAGGTCATTTCTAGTCACCTTTTAGCAGCAAATCAAATCCTGTGCTTCGAGTCTCTCGGCTTAACACACACACTAATGGTAAAAATATACAGACAGAACATTTCATCCACCCCCCCGTTCTCACTGCGATGGCTCAAAAAAGGGGATGTTGAAAAAGTGCTGTGAATTATTGGTGAAATATTCCTTCGTGCCAAAGTCCGACCTCCGCTCGGTTCACCTCCTCGGTTTGTCACATCTGAGGAGAGCGAGAGAAAATATTTGTGAGAAGGATGAATTCAGATTTTGAGGCCTGTGAGAATTTCGAAGAACATGGAAGCTGGCTAGTGGCTAATAATTTAACTATTCATATTTTATTTATATTAATATTGTATTGTATATTTTATTGTATATTTATTTTATGAAATAAACAATTTGTTGAATGGTTCGTCTTACTTTGTCGCACATAAGTTTAGCCAAATAACGGTTCTTCTACTGGTAACCCAAAATAATACTTTAACTTGCGAGCTAATGTCATTTAATCTGCATTGACTCTATTCTTCGCCGTGTACGGGATGTTAAAAAAGCGTGCATGGGCAGTAACGTCTGTTCATGTTGTAGCTTTGAAACCATCCATAAAACAAACCAGCTGATGTTTATATAAATACGGGGAAGGCACACAAATCAACACACACCTGCAGGTTTTTTCGTTGAGTTCCAGATTTCGAGACCTGCAGTCGGCTTCTGAGTTTTTACAGGTGCACAGACACGTCTCTGGGTCTTGAACGAACAACCTTCTCTTCCTCTCTGAGCATGTGCTACAGCAGGGCTCGCATTGGGTGCTGAGGAGAGAGAGAGCGAGAGAGGGGGAGGGGATGGGGGAGATTACTGCTAAAACATAAGCATTACAATGACATTAAGCACATCAAACATGTTCACCCAAACACACACAGGCATTTGGTGAGTTTCTGACACCCAGCAAGCGGCATGTTTAATCCATCCCGGCGTGGTCCCGTGAAGGCCCCGTTCTGGGGGTCCGTTTGAAGAAAAGCTGAAGTTAAGCGGGATGCGGCCATGCAGCTGCGAGCTCAGATGATGCGTGAAAACACAACCAAACATTCACGTGCACTATCGCTTTCGCTCATACGCTCACACTCATGAGAAGCAAACTGGAATAAAAGTCAGAGAGAGCCCAGTGCAGGAGAATACAGTGTGTCTGTTTATTGCCTCTTGCAGGGTTGGGTCATCAGTACATACGAATACAAATATTCATGAAAGTTCACAGGAGTTTTAGAAAATGGACGGGATTTTATAACTCAATAATATCTCAGCCTATTCACACCAAACATTTGACACCAAAAATCATTTTTATATATGCAAAATTCACTGCAAAAATGTTTATTTGGCAGCTGCACTGGCAGGTTCGAAAACCCCAAAAATGATTTAGATATCTCTTATTTTAGTAACATAAATTGCAAATAAAAGTCACACATTAAAGAAATAGTTCACCACAAAATAAACATTCAGAATCATAACATTACAAACGTTTCTTTCTGGAACGCAAAAGAACAGCGAGTAGGGACCGACAAACTCCAAAACGAATGACAACAAGGTGAATTGTACCTTTACGATCCTATTTTCGCATTAGCATCTACACTCACAGATTGTAAACTCGTTCCATTGCTCTTTCATTTTCATTGAAACATTTCTCAAGCTGAACCTTAAATTAAAGGAATACATGAAATTGTCTTTATTATGTAGAACAGATTACAAATGTTATAAATGGAGGTTGTTAACTGCATCCCTTAAAAGAAGAAAAAACACATTCTTGGGAGAATCACCAAAGCAAACAGCTTGACAGGATTTTTTATTTTAGGGTGAACCATCCCTTTAAATCATCCAAACCCACTCTGCCCTCAGATATTACATAGTCTACTCATTCCATCGCTTGATTCTCATTGAAACATTTCTCAATTCTTGGGAGATTCACCAAAGCAAACAGGCTGTTTGACTTTCGTAGCGCTGTGAGGCCGAGCTCACGCAGCGGGACATGAACAAACTCACAGTCACGAGAAAACATCTCGCACAATCCTTCTCAGATGACAGAGAGGACGATGCGAGGATATCGGTAAGTCTTAACACACAAACAAAAAACAAAACCATTCAAGAAAAACAAAGCATCACAAACTCGGCAGTGATTCCAACACAAATATGGTGATAGATTAGTACCATTGACTGAAAGCCATGCTGGTAAGTGGGGTGAGCGTGCATATCGGATACCTCTCGTCCAATCACAGAGCTTGATTTATCGAGGCACAAACGATAGAGCGCAACAGGATTCTCTATAGAGAAATGTACACAAATCCCAAATGATGGAGTTTTATGTCATAAATAAAAGACTAAAAAGTGGCACCGTTGCGCTCTATGGGTTTGAAGTAGGTATGAAAATTCCCCTTTAATAATTTGGTTTTAAATGGTTTTAGCATGTTCTTCAGGCATTAGTGACTTCTGAACATTTGGAAATGTGTTTTCGTGGGATGGGCAGGTTGAATTAAATGGGGGAGGAGTTTATGGATTAATGGCAATTAAACACGTGGCACAGGAATGATTAAAGGAGGCACATAATCTCCTCCCAGATTAATTTCACGACCAAGAGTGCCACACACAGGTGCAGGTGAGAGGAGGCGAACGCAGAGGTGACGTACAAATCTTGCTTTATTTCTCGGTTTTTCTTTCCCTTTCGCTTTTGGCCTTTGCCCTTCCGGGGTTTTCTGAAAAGGGAACATGACAAACAAAGAAGAACATCGACAAACAAGAGCTGAATCCGAGTTGTTGCAACAGATCAAGCACACAGTCAGATTGCACTAAAATGATCCAGATGGAAATGCCAAATACACATGTCCTACTAAAATACATCTGTC
The DNA here is from genome assembly GCA_026939265.1 of Oreonectes daqikongensis. Classification (NCBI taxonomy): domain Eukaryota; kingdom Metazoa; phylum Chordata; class Actinopteri; order Cypriniformes; family Nemacheilidae; genus Oreonectes; species Oreonectes daqikongensis. The sequence goes on along the minus strand of JAOTQM010000449.1, from coordinate 255,928 downwards.
TCTTCTTATTGTTGTACAAGCGCCTGACACAACAGCAAACCCAGAGGACGCGAAACACGGACGAGAAACCAAAAGGCTTGGGAAGAACGTGCCGATTTTCCGGAACTTCTCTCACTAGGAGTTTTGGATAAATAAACAAGACGGTAAATCTTCAAAAGCTTTACAAATGTTCTTGGCTTTGTACGTTACCAAAAACAAATAAATGAAACTGATCCAAACTGGCGAGTAAATTAGTGCCGTCTAATGTTCACAATCTCAATGAAATAAAAGTTATAACACTCTGGCACGTCAGGCGACTTAAAAACGGGAATGTGAACTTTCCCTTCGATCAGGCAATCTCACTACTAACTGATAAAGCATGTGCCCGACTTCTCCGGCGCAGGTCGTGCGCATTAGTGATCGAGCAATATGTGGTTTTCATTGACCGATGTCGATACCAATACCAGGACGACAAAATGAACGAAGAAAGAAATTTAACAGATGTGTCATGAAGTTCAAGTTCTTTTAACAGAACGCCAGGACTATAAAGTTGTTATCTCCGATGACATTTCAGAGGTCAGATTCCATCGTGTTATGATCTCGGGTCTGTGAACCGCCTGAACAAGCTTCTGTGTCAAAGGGACACTTGTTTACCAGAAAGCATATGAACTTTTAAAGTTCAAAAAGAACTTTCAGAGATAACCTCTGAACCGCAACACGTCAGACAAAAGATCGCGGCGACGTCAGCCTCATTCGGCCCAGGGTGAAGACGGGGTTGACTGACCGCTGCGGTATCTCTGAGGAGTGGAAACGAGTTCACAAACAAAGGGAGAAAACGCTGTTATCGCCGGACGCTTCAGAGACGACAGATCCTTCCCTCACCTCAATGAACCTCAGATCATAAAAGCAGCTTAGCCGGGATGAATACGGGACGAGGGCATTGAACTAGTGGGAGAATGTTCGCACACCTGCTCTCGCTGGGCTTTTTAAGTGCCTCGGGGCGACTGAATTTACGCCTCGGAAAGCGACGTGCAATGACACGATGAGATCAGACAGAAGCTTTAGGGGTCGGAGTTTATCTCGGCTCATTTTAGAGCCGATTTTTACTATATCAAAAGTGATTAGAAATAGGTTTTTAAAAAGTTGAAGAAAACGAGTTTGAAATTATTCACACAAATGAGATGAAACATTTGTCCAAAGAAATGGCACAATAAAGTTATTTGTTTTTTCAGTTTTGTTTTGCTTTTACATTGCCAGCAAATTCATTGTGTAACTAAACTCGTGAAGATTTTTAAGACATGATTTGTGTTTGATTCAACAGTGAGGAGTCTACTGTTCTCTCTCCATCAGATCTTCTGCCTTTATGTAACATGAAAAGCAGATGAAAGGAGCAGAGAAAACAGGAAGGAATACACCCGGAGATAAGAGTGACTTAGATAAAGACAGAAAGATTAGAAAACAAAAAGGAATGAATGATGATAAAATGACGGAAAAGAAAACAGAGCAAAAGCGAAGGCACACATGCACAAACACAAACACACACACTCACTAAAGTGATGGCACTCACTTTTCTCTTTTCTCCGGAACATCTTTTCTCAGCCTGTAAAAACAAGAAAAACCGAGCGAGACATTACCTCGCTGAGCGTGTTTGTTTGGACGTAAACAACACACAAACACGCCAGGTAAACGCGGGTTTTTGCAGCGTGGATTCTTACCGACACTGGCATTCACTGTGTTCTGCAAAACTCATGAAATAGTCGCCCTGATGGCGGCGTGGCCTGACCCTTTTGATCTGCGGAAAAATGCACAAAATTGAAACAGCACACACGCATACAATAGCTCAAAAATGAAAGCTAGATAATGTGACAGTCAGGGAGTTCAGGGTTCGAGCGCCCTCTGACCTCAAGGGTAATGTTGTATGTGGCGGTGGGGGTGCACTCCATCATCTCATCATTGCAGCACCCAGCGCAACGGGTCAGGACCACGCAGGATGGGATAAAGATATGCTCGATGTCATCGGGATATTCCTGCTGAATTTCCACCAGCACTTCTCGAGGACGGCAGAGCGACTTGTTGTACACCTCCATAAATGGCACCACTGCAAATGAGACAATCCGTAAATTTTCGGATTGGCATCGTTGGGAGATGGATTGTGTTTACTTTGTTAACATTAAAGCCATAAATAATCTAATGTAAATCTTTACGCGACCGTCCGCCAGATGGCGCTATGTTCCGGAACTGCAGGCCCCATGTGTCAAACCTCGGGATAACCCAAACTCACCGTCATACGTGCTTCTGCCTCCCTCCTTGGGTATGTAGGCACTCTGTGGTAAAAGAAACGACATATTATTCAAGGATTCGTGTGTTAATACGTTGTTTGTCATATATGTAGTTCAGTCAAATGAGCCCTGACGGGTTTGACTAGTTATGAACCACGCACCCAGGTTCGAGATGATGCAACAAATTACCTAATTTCATCTCAAAGCCAAGGTTCAACATAAAAGTTGATACAGACGAGGTTAACCATCGCAATTAATCATTCTGTGTTTGCGGTTGAACATTGCGTTTTGCGTAATGCTTTCACTTTTACCCGTTATGTCTAAACCCTCACAGTCCTCATGGTCTTACTGCGTCCAGGGACAACATTTTGAGTATTTGAGGCCAAAAACAGCACGCAACATCTCGGATGCTTTATGTCATGGCTGAGAGCACGTGAATAGGCTCCGTGGAGACGCCATGTGCACTTTCGAAGCCTTTAGCTATTTACTGAAGATTTATCCTTATTTATCGTCAACGTTTTTACGTGTGTGTGAATCTAAAATGGGAATCTATTAATGTCATCGTCATGAACATGTACGACATACGCCGCAAGCTGCATTAGATACCGAACTTATTGATAGATTTTTGCCATTGAGACTTTTGAAACTTCCAGTCTGCTTTGACATCTAAAGCAAGACAGCGCTATGCTACTTTGATTTTGACAATATGTGATCATATATATATGAAATAAATGTCTGATCTACATAGGTGGGATATCCATGGTGCCCGTGTGCGCAAAACTGCAGCTGCGGCTTTAAAGCGCAATAATATCACCAAGGTGGCTATGATGGGGCCTTCACCAAAATCAACAACAAACTTCCAAACACTTGAATGGACTTAAGCTGTTTGTGTGTTTCCACCCCAAATAGCGATGACTCTCTATAGCGTTAAAATTGTCCAATGTGCAGTGATCACATTTGCTTGTTCGGGTCGTTTTGGATAGCCTGGCCAAAATATGGTCAATGACCTCGCAAGGGGAAAGACAAGGACGTCCAATATCGTGGCGCAGGGACATGCCAAATAACCGTATTTAAAAAGCACCCAACATGGCCACTTTTATCTGTCTTTCTCTAAATATAGAGCTATAAAACTTACCTTGACAGCTGAAAAATACAGAAGCGTCACAATAAATAACTGGAGCACGCGGACAGCAAAGTTCATGATTGAATTTATAAGGCGAAAAAATCTTTTTAAAATCCTATCGGACGATAGGCGCACTTTAGCAAACGCATCGGTAAAGGTCTCTGAAAGCAAGTTAGACATGAGTGGAACCTTCTTCAAACGGGGTCCGAGCTATAGGGGCAACAAGAATCCCATGTTGGTCCCACAACACACATGCGGGCGAGACACCCGAGAGAGCAAGCCCAAGCAATCGCGTCTCTCAACTGTTGCCGATTATTTTCAGGATATCCAGAAAAATGAGAATCCAGGACGCAGGTCCTCTCACATTGTTGAGAAGGAAGGCAATTTTCTTCCCCAATGTTGTTACAATCCACATCACAAATGTAATCCCATGCTTGGCTTGCCACCCGTCTCCAAGTGTGTTGGGTTCATTGGGAAAGAGCAGAAAAATCACTCTCTGATGCAACTTTGAGCCGTGCCACTGTACTGTATTGCTGGGACGTACAGTGATACAGATCGCAACACAAAGGCACTGGAGAGAAAGCGCGAGAGAGAATGCGATATCCAGGCGCACTTCTAGTCCGATAAATGAAATGCGCTTTAATTCCGCTTCCTGTTGGATTTGTCGTCTCGGTTCTCAAGATCTTGCTTTTTAACGCACCGCCGTTATGAATGGTCGGGGACGCCGTCGTTCCCCGGTTTTAACGCACGGCTTCGGCTGTCGGTCAGAGCTGCGAGTGAAATCCGTGCGATTGGACGCGTAACCACGGTGGGCGGGGCCACGGTGGTGTCAGCGTGGGCTATCGGACCTCGAGTGTCTCCGTTAAGTTCAATGGGCAAACCTTGACTTGTTGATAACCTCGAGACAAGTTAGCCTAATTTTAAAACGCGAGAGAGGGGTCAATTTCTCCTGTATTGCTTTCAGTGTTCAAACATAAACATTTAGAGAAAAAATGAAAATTGGTAAAAGTTTGTTAAATTTGCCACATTAGCAACACTACGTTATTTGTATGCATATTTTATATATACAGGTATTTCCTTTAAAGTAATTCATAATCATTATTCAATGATATTTATTTGATCATCTCTGTGATCTGATTTTTAATAAATAATGATGCGTTGTACGTGCAGAAACGTAGCGGTCTATACAGTATGTGCGTAATCAGAGGCTGACTATATAACGCGTCACATGACGGAGCGCGGAAAAGCTATAACGCCATCTCGGTCATCCGCAAGGTTGCCTGGAAAGCAGAGAGCGTGCTAGGTAACGAGTGTGATCACATGCGCGAGTGCGTGTGTGTCCATCACCACGTACAGGTGTTCGTGTGTGCGCGCGCGTAGGAGAAGACCGGCTTCTAGCGCGCGCTGCGCATGTGACCGCGCTCGATCCGGCCAGCTGGCGCGAGATATTCATTTTCATAACATATACACTACCGTGTACAGTTTAGATTTACACGCCGACATTACTGTTTCAATAGACACGTATTCAGGAGAGAAAGTGAATTTATTTGTCAAAAAAAGAGGGTAAGGGTTAGATGACATGTTTATTAGATTTTAATTAAATGAAAAATGAATCTATATTTGACACATATATTTTTAATATGTGCATGTTTTTGCGTTGGTGGCAAATAGCGGATTGACGCATCCTGTAGCGCAAATTAAGTGGCAGTTCAACACGTAGGCATCAGTAAATAAAGGAAAGTCTGGAGAGATTTTATGGACGAGTGCATTCTTAAATCGCATTACACTCATTCTTTAGACTTAATGACATGCTGTTAACAACACTAATATGACATATTTATATAAATAATCCTAAGTAGTGTTTCGTGCTTCTTTATAGCTCTTCTTTCGTTAGATTTACTGTAAGTTGTATTAGCGCCATCTGCCTGCCACTGCATGTATAGCAGGTGTAGAGGATCTGGCTCTCGCACAATGAATCACGAAGAGAAGTATGTTTGCACACACAAGGACATTTTTTTTGTAACTGGAGCTTGAGTACACTCATCTAAATATGCAAGCAAGAAACATAATTATAAAACTAAAAAGCAAACTATAAAAAAGAGACTAGTAAAAATAAATAGATTCTGCGAATATACAGCGGTAGCCAAATGTGATGTCTGGGTGGCATATTTGTATAATATTCAATAATATTCAAAAATGAGCTTTGATCAAACCATCAAAATATGAGTATAGTACAAAACTGACAAATTTGGAAATATCAGGAAATATGGGTTTTATTTTAATATGAAAAAAGCTGCGCTCCAGTTTACATTTCTAACACAACTATGCCACTAGCATACAAAAATATTCATTACTATCATTAACAATATATTTTTTAAAAGGTGAAGATGGCAACTTTCCAAAGTTGGACATCACTTTTTGTCATACTGTACAAATGCTACTGTATGTACACCTGTGCAAGGTGTAATGCGTAGGACATGAAATAAATGAGAAATTAATTTGCATAAGATATATTAGGCTATATACACTATATAGCCTATTACATACATAGACCTATTGTTAAATAAGATGTGAAGAGTGCATCTTGATGCATTAAAGGCTCATTTGCATAGTCTCACAGCAGCAATAAGTCAAAGCGACACAAAAATTCTTCACCAATTAGCACACGTCTTGACAAAACACCGCACACCTGCAGAAGGGCACCAGTGCTCTCTCAACACACACTCGGATGAACACACACCTCAGTAAGGACTGAGTGATGGAGGAAACCTTAAGCGCAAGGTGAAGAGGGAGGAGGATTCAGGATATACTCCAATAACACAGAAAGATTTCGTTGATAGACGTTGTATAGAATGAGTTAAAATGTGAGGTGCTGATGTAAGTGGTAATGACGAGACGTTTGTTGTTTGTTACTGTCGTGCGTCAGAGTTTAATTGAAGAACAACAGACAGTTATGAACTGCGCTGCCGCCTCGATAATACAGCAAAGTCAGCAGAAATAAAGACAGGACAAACCTAATGAAGTTTACACTCCTACTGCTGTTCCAGAAAGATCCAGTACACAAATATAGACCCACACACTGATTTATCCATAGTTAAAAATCTTATGAGACCATCTCTGACATGAAGGACAAAATTGAAAACACATAATACAAGAATACAAAATATTTTTTACGTATAAAGTGTATTGGAAAAAAGGGACTTCATATCTTCATATATTTGTAAAAGGTATTTACAAAATGTTAGAGAATGTTAGATCCGCTCCAGATTTCTGTTTCTATGGTAACAGCAACTTCTTATTGGTAGCTGTCTTAAGGACTATGGGTAGAGTAGTTCTTCATTGGGAAATCAAATGTAAAAAGGTCACAAATACATACGACTCTGGAAAGAGGTCATTGTAGGTGTTCATATGTTAATCTATATGAATAGGATTTTCATTCCTGGAGTGCTTATTTTGTGTTCAATGAAACTGTGAAATCCAAGTAAATAGCATCAGTGCCTTAAACTCTTTTCTTCACAAGAGTCTTTTGGATTTCACTATCACACATTCAGGTGGGGTTGAGTCCTGTGTGTATACACCACACACGCACGCACGCACGCACACACACACACACACACACACACACACACACATACACACACGTTTGTTTTAAGAGGGGAATGAAGTGGCTCATAGCCAAGCCCAGATTAGACTCCATCTAAACGCCAGCACCGAGCTTCCAGTAAGAGCACAGCTCAAATATCCAGAGAAAAGAAGGGAAAACTGCCATTTCTGTCTGGAAATTTACCATTACAGTACCTTCGTGGAAGTCGAAAGAGGAAACAATAAAAATATGAAATGAAACCAACATTGTCGGCCATGTATCCAAATGACAGACTCACTAAACGATACAATGATAAATAAGAGTCAAGCATGTGTTGTATGCTTTACACACAGACATTTTGTCTACATGCATTAACTGCGGTTTGTTGTACAAACTTACACGCTACTTAAAATGTTTTTTTCCAGTGATAGATGACGCTATGCCATAGATCAAAAGGGCTTAACTTGTATTGAACTTGGAATACTTTCCAGTAAGGGAGCGTTCATCATGAAACTCGGTCATGTGTTGCATCATTCCACAGGGCGGCATATTAACACGTTTTTAATACGCTGTGATTAGTCAATGACGCTGCATGTGATCTTATTTGGGTGATCCAGGCAGTGAGAGGCCTTGTAAACAATGGGCTGCGTAAAGACATAATGATCGTGACACACACACACAGTAATGTGTATCCGGATAGAGCGGAGGAGATGGCGCTGTCTATCTGTCTAATATATTGATATATTTTGTTTAATAGCGGTATAGAGGTTGTGTGTCATACAGAGTGTTAATATTTGCTTGAACAATCAGCAGATCATTATTTTCAGTTGCATAAGAAAGATTAAGGGTAGAGTTCATCTTACTGGTACATCCAATATAAGAAGAGCTGGACAGAACAAAAATGTGACCCTGGATCACAAAACCAGTTTTTTATGTGTCATTTTTTTTAAATTGAGATTTTATTGAGATTGAGAACTATTTAAAACTCAGGAACCTGAGGGTTTTAAAAAATCGAAATATTGAGAAAATCACCTTTAAAGCTGTCCAAATGAAGTCCTTAGCATAGCATATTACTCACAAAAGTTTTGATATATTTACGGTAGGAAATGTACAAAATATCTTCATGGAACATGATCTTTACTTCATATCCTAATGATTTTTGGCATAAAAGAAAAATGGCAAATTTTGACCCATACGATGTATTTTTGGCTATTACTACAAATGCACTCGTCTGAAATTGTTATGTTAAGTGAAAAGTAAGCTAATATTATTAAGTGAAAACACATTCAGTTTTATATTTTTGCTCAAATAAAAAAATCATGCTGAAAAAGCCCTATAGACTAAATGAAAAAAGTTACATCTAAATGTCTGAAAATGATTTATATAAACTGTATTTAAACAAAAGTTAGTATGTAAAATAAAAAATAATAAAAAAACAACGAAATGTTATGCATTCCACTGTATATGCACAGATGTGTTCACGCATACCAACTGTTTGCTATTGACAGTTGCTGTCACCACCATCTGAGTATTTCAGACCGGCGATGAGGAACCTTGTCACTTCATCTGTCTTTTGAACTTCTGTGTGCTTGTCTGCGCTGACCAGCACGTCCAGAGAAGCCCTGACAGATTTTTGGATGGGACACAAAGCAGACGAATTCAGTCATTAAACTTAAACGGCCAATAAATCACTGCCATTTTGCTGGCGGGGCGGTTGACCTCCGACCCCTCCAGCTGTGAAAAGTGCGCTGCGGCCGTGTACCGCACGTCTACGTGACCCCGCTCAGCCTTTAGAAGCCTCACACCGCATGTACGTCAACGTTTTTTCAGAAATCTGGCAAGCGGTCGCAACACTCCCCTCACGCTGAAGATGTATTACTGTAAGAGGAATGGGCATTCTTCTCATTTCACCACCTCGCTAACAGTAAAACATCTTCAGAAAACACCGGCTACAAAAATGACAGATCGGCCCCTAAGTATTTTTCTGCAGTTCCTGCGGCGCGCAACACCTGAAACACAGAAGACGACGTGCGAAAATGCATGTAAACTGTCTCTGCGTGTATTATCAATCACGTGTAAATACATGACATATATCTTGGCTCTCTGTATGGTCTGGCGTGACCACATCAGACCATATGGTACATGAAAGGATCTTTATGGATATAGATGTTTGGAGAAAACTGGCAGGGGGCGTCAGACGGACCTCGGTGTACTGTAAACCCGTCAAGCTCGGATCGTCTTTTGCGTTACAGATGGCATTACAAGCGTTTTCAATGTGACTTTATTCTAAAACCTTCAAAGGAAATTACCACCAATCATTCATACATCTCCATTCGGTGTCATCCAGATGTCAGAATCCGAAACTTGCTCCAGTTATGGAAGTCTCATGGTGTGGGAATGGCTACGTGTCCACTGGCAGGTCTTCTTTGGCACCGTCATGCATTTAATGGGAACTCCTGTCAGAGAAATTATGTCAGTTTCTTACATCAAATTTCCAGAAAACTCTTATGTGAGTCACCAAAGCTGATTTCCCAGAATGCCAGATCAGTTTTAAGTTGGGCAGTCTGGTGCACGTGAAGCATCTGGCAGCGAATTCTGGGTGTAAATGCATGCGAATTTACCAAAAATAGAAATTTACCAGGTAGGTTAAAGAATAAAGTGAAAAGAAGCCTTGTTCATAAAAAGGCAGCAGCCATTTGTCTAAAATGTCATTAAAAGGTCTGTTTATATGCTCAATGTTTCATTGCAGCAATAAGTAAGGCCGTTTAAAGCAAAAGCTTACCAAAAATGAAAATTCTTTCATCATTTACTCATCATAATGTCATTCCAAACCTGTATGACTTTATGTCTTCCGCAAAACACAAAAGAAGATATTTTGAAGAGCACAACACTGGACCCCATGGACACAAAACCATTGAGACATGTCTCAAAATATCTTCTCTTGTGTTCTGCAGAAGAAATGTAAAAACGTATCTGTGTCTGGTAGGATTTTGCAATAAGATTAGTAAAATCCTTAAGATTTGGAAAGAGAGAGAGGAAATAGTGAGTCATACTAGATGTGGCCAAGACCAGCACACTGTGATCAAGTAATGGTTTGATTTTCTTCCGGGTAGTAAACCTGGTCTGGATCATGACTGTCTGACAGTGTTGGGCCTCATCACCGGTCTTCTGAAAAAGGGACAGGATTCAAGGCTGGGCTGAAATGTCAAATGCCTGACTGACCAGCTAAACATGATGCTTCCCAAAATCTTTACTCCTCTCTGCTCGACTGGAGACGGGTATAGCGCTCCTGACCTTTCACTTCCGCCAAGGTGCTCGAGGTACTTTGAAGCAACAGTACTGTAGATAAACATTAATACAGACATGAGAAGGAAAACATGTGGGTTGTTTTCTAATATTAGATGTTAAATGTTTTTTACACTTTCAAGGTTTCAGGTGGAGAGTCAAATATTCTGGTTTTGACAGATTTGAACCAAAAAAACAAAAACAACTTTAGAGGAATGAATGAAAATGAAAACAGCTTTGAATCACTCTGACCACAATGACATCAATAGCTATTGGGGAAATTTTGTACAATGTCTGGTTCTTCCATCGTGAGTTAATCGCGATCACACTAATATTACCACATTTTTTCCAGGTTTGTGTGTCTCGTCAGATGAGTTTACCTCGTAATTGACGAGTAATGTTGCTCTTTTTAATACAGTGAAAGCATACAGTGTACAAGGAGTCAAACTCCAAACAAACTAATTAAAAGCTAAACAAACAAAATAAACAAACAAACAACTAACAAACGTAAAGGAGCAGTTTGGAGATTATAGCGAATTGCAACCAACGGCTCACTCCCCCCTCCCTTTCAGAGATCTACGGTGGCTGACATAGGCTGACATCTTTGCCGAAGGAGATAATGTATTTACGAAATTTGTCTGTTTAGGGCTACTGTAGAAACAACATGGCAAATTCCATGTAAGTGGACCCGCGGTGTATGTAGATAGAAAGTTATGAATATTATATCGCATTTCTGTCAATAGATCCTCCTTAATCTTACACACAGCACCTTTAAAACATACATAAATAAAGTAAATAAAATTAATCTTGGTGCTTGTATAGACTCATATTAAGGGTTGGAATAATTAATGTCTAAAACATCCTTTTGTTCATAAGTACAAGAGGTCATTCCATCCGATTTTAATGCGAGGTCTTTTTCTGTCTAACAAACGAAGCAAGTTTCTCATTTTTCTTTCTGCCCTGGCACTACAGTAAAGGCACTTTCAAAATGTTAAGACTTGGCGAGAAGCGGATCATTATGATTCTCATAAAAAGCCCATGCTTTTATAAAAACCCTTACAATGACATGGTCAAACTGTAGCAGAAAACATCTGTGTATGCCAAAGTCTTTATAAACTGCTAAAGGAGGTGAATGTGCGACTAGTTTAGCTCCTTTCACAGTAAAATCAGTGTTGTGTTCATTTTTTCTTAGCCTGCAGCCATAAAGATCAACAAAACATCATGGGTTTGATGAGAACGTGGGGCTTTGAAGCATTTCTAGGTTTGATTTTGTGTTTCATTGCGTAGGTGTACGATGCACGGCCTCTACCTCACAGCACAGATCACGTTTCACGGACCAGTTTGCCCCGTGTGTGTGCGTACAGCGCTTCTGTCCCCACCGCACCAGAGCAGCAGTGAAAGCAAAGACCCCCAGAGGCAAATCCTTCACTATAATGACAGATCTCTTTACGAGGTGAAACTTCGTGCTAGGTGGCCCGTCATCGCGCTGATGGCTTTCTCGTCTTTCTCAGCCGAGCGCTTATCTCGAGTCGACTCAGCCCGGAGCGTTTCAAGTTTACTCGTAGACCTTCTGTAAACGACAACCAATGATACAAGTCTTGAGGAAACAAATAAAAGGCTGTGAAGTGCGACTTTCCGGACAAACACTTTTAAACAAACACTTTAATAGAGGCAAATCACAGACAAAGAGCGCTTGGAACGGAAAGGATATGTTGGATGAGGGTTTGGCTATTCGAAATCAAGCAGAGGCTAAGGCTAGCCGCGTGTTAGCGTTCACTGGGATGAAGGCCAAAGAAAGCACCGTTACTTTCTCACCAAACATTTTAACACCAGCAGTTTGTATGAGTTCCAGAATCTACTTGGCTTTGGTACTAAATGAGCCGATTAATGATGGAGAGGCAGATGTGTGTAAGCAATGTGAAAATCTTCATCCTTCTCTCCTCGTCATGTTTGTTAGTTTAATAGAAACACATCTTAGATCAGAGTCTGTGTTCTTGAACCAGCGCCTCATCCAAAACCCTTTCTCTGCACACTTTCTATCTCTCGTTTCATCAGATTTAAAACACTACTTCTTCAAAAGTGCTCACCGCATTTGGAGGGTGTTGAGGTTCAGCCCTGGTTGGTAACATGTAATATTTACCGTACAAGCTGTTTGGTAAGAGTTTGAGTTCATGTTACAGAGCTACGACATCTACAGTGCCCACATGAGGTAATCGGAGCATTCGCTGTATTCATAGTGAAAGTGAAATCCAGACCCTAATTCATTATGAATCTCTAACCTGTTGTAAATAGATGTCTGTTGGACAGTTGATCGTCTCAGTGATAATACGGGACCAACAGAAAGAGCCAAAGAGGTTGAGCAGTGGGAAAGCGCTCGAGTTGGGCACGAACAGCGAAGAGCTCATCCCGCTTTTCACGCTGAAATCAGAGAATACTCTGGAGCTGCTGATCGAGAATCAGATTTCTGCGATCCGCATCTGTCGGAAAAGCAAAGCTGATCACAGGAATGAATTTATTGGAAGCAGAAAAAGGCACAAAGACTTTATGCGTCCAAAACAAGACAATCAAATATGTCAAACACACACAGACTGTGATGGAGAAGTCTCTTAATCTCCGTCCTGTGGGACGCTCTGTGTGTAAGGAGGAGGACAGATGAGACGAGGGGAAAGCTGTCATCGAGAGCTCACAGAGAGAGAGAGAAAGAGAGAGAGTTGGAGAGAGTCCAGGATTTGGAGTCAGATATACTGTACCACAGTTCTGCCTGAATGCGGCTTCAATGCTCTCATTTAACTCAATGACTCTCTTCACTTTCTCATTTTACTGATGTCTTTTTTCTCTCTATCATTGCTCTGTCTCCAGGCTTGCAGACTTGCTTTTTCATTTTCCACTTTCGACTACACTGGGGAAAAAATCCTGTAAAAATCGAAAAATGTCTAGCAGAAATAAACCGTAAAATAGCTTTTTTTTTATTTACAGTTTTCCCTGTAAAATTACATGTTTTCCTTCTGTAACTGTAATTTTACAGTTTTTGATGGTACTTTCAGACATAAACTGTAAAAAAAATCTTGTATAAAAAAATATTTTTCTAGTAAATTTAAACTTTTTTTAAAATTACATAAAAAACATTTAAAACAAAAAAACTGTACAATTCATTAAAATTTCAGTTTTTTATTATACATGGAAAATCTGTAAAAAAAAAACTGAAATTCTGTAAAAGTATGGGTTTTTTTGCAGTTTTTTACAGTGTAGACAAATAAAAAAAAATATTTAAAATATAAACCTACATAGATTAGAAGAAACAAATTATTGTTTTAAAAGAGAAATACAAGCAGGAGTCTCCTAACCTCGTGTTGTTCAAAACCAGTACACAACATGTCTTTCATGCAATGGATGTCAATGGGGTTCAATGTTATTTGGTAACCAATGTTCTTCAAAATATCTTGCTTTGTATTCTTCACAAGAAAGTCAGGTTTGGAATGACAATGATGGTGAGGAAATGAGTAATGTTTCCTTTTTGGGATAGGTTTGGTTTTGTAAGCGAGTGTGATTTTAATAACCCACACAACCAATATACAGATGTTTCTAGATCAGATGGTTTTAGCCACCACTGAGATCACTGTTGTTAGGCGGTTAGCCAGTGAGGTGAACCGTGACCACAAACACGCCACCACACGCACACAAACACACAAAAACAGACTTCCGTCTTAAAATACCCGTGTGAAATACCCCAAGCTTTTTTTTTAAAGTCAAATCATTCATGTCAGAATTTAATAAAGCTAAAGTAAAAATCAAATTAATACTTTCACCCAGACTCCATTTCTCCAAACATCGTGTGGCTATGCTTATTAAAAAAAAGTGTTTATTTGTGAAATGCAATTAAAAAAGAAATGCTACACTTTTCCTGTTGGAAAATATAAGTCAGTCTCTTATTATAATACATATTATTGTGCATACAAATGTGGTCATTGTGACTTGTGTGTTTTAAAAAAAATACCAACAGATAACCACTGTTGACCACATTCACCAACGGGCACAGTTCATAAAGTGCTTTACAATAAAAATAAAAACAATTAAAGTAAATATAAATTAATATTCTCTACAAATACCGTCAGTACAAACAAGAAATTAAACAAGAAATTATATTTGTTTAGAAAGCAAAAGTGACTTGGTTTACGAGAACTGGAAGTGGTTGTGGACACCGAACACATGCCATGCCAGCTGACGTGCCACAGAGTTTCATGCCCTTGACATGACTGTTGTCTTGCAACGAAAAGCATCTCAGGCACGTTGACAATACTGGTTAACCTCCATTGGGCCAAACAAAACAGTTGCAGCAGACTCAAGGGGCAAAGAATAATTTATTTTCTATGTGACTCTTCATGAATAATGCAAGAAAACAGACACGAGTTCAAGTGTATGCAAATGCACACGGACGTGAAATTGTTAAATAGTGGAGGCCATGTGATCTTTCGGCTATCGAATCTCTGTTAATGCCTATTTACAGAATATGTGTGCATGCACGTGAAAGAGAAAGAGCATCTGAACGGGTGACTGTGACCTCCGGCCGGTTTCACTCCCTCTTGCTCTCCACATGTTGTGTTTCTCCTTCCAGAAACATCTTCACTACTCACAATGTCCTGATAAACATGTGGTTTCTTTACACATTAAGTGACTCCTCTCACGTCAAAGCCGCTATGTTACTGAGTTCAGAGAATTGAATCTGAGGGTTGTGTGGAGTGCAGAAAGACTTGAAATGAGCACTTTACACTATCCGGACAACCTCATGAATTACAAATGACCCAAACAGATCCATTTCTAAAACACAAAACCTATAATATATCCATCATATTTTGCTATATTACAAGTTTTGACAACTCCTATTCTCGGAAATATCACTTTATTTTCTGCATACAGACACAGGAAGTGTGAAACAGGCCTTCCCCATTATACACTCCTGCACTACAGAAGTGAAAGGAAGACACAAGAGCTCTTGTGAATGGGCACATCCTCGCACACAGAGGCACTTCTCCAGTTATGAAAGGCACGGAGCGGACGGAGCGACAGTTATAGGCACAATGCCAGAGTTTGGGAAAACCTGGAAAGTGTGGGGGAGAGGAAGTCGATGGCTACTGAAGCCGACTTTCTCACTCTCTCATCCAAACACAGCTGACTGCACTAATCCAGAGGAGAATATAAGAGGGTTCACAGAGTTTAGATAAGATGAAGAGGAAGAGACACGCAGACAGACAAGAAAAAGAGCATTAGGGTCAAGAAGCGCTTTGAATTAGGATTATTACTTTAGGATTTTATTATGAATTAGGGTGCAAATATATAACATTAGCTAGTTAGGTTTTGTGCTATAGTTCTAAAAAAACACAATTTTTGTCTTATTAACTATTTAACTACAGTATTTAATATAGAAGAACAGTTCGACACTTTACCCTAAAAAAGTCTTTTTTAATTATTTGCTCACCTCGTGCCATTCCAAACCTGTATGACTTTCTTTATTCTGTAGAAGACAAAAGAAGATATTTTAAAGAATGCTGGTAACCAAATAACCCCCCCATTGTTCGGAGACTTTTCTCAAAATATCTTCTTGTGTGTTTCACAGAAGAAAGAGTCATATACAGGTTATGAGCGACATATATGAATATATAATCTTTATTTTTGGGTGAACCCTTTAAATTTTGTAATTCATACATATTCATTTATACATATTCACCATATAAACTGTATTAAATATATGAAGAGTTTGGTTCCAAAACGCTATAAATCCATTTTTTTATTTTTCAAAAATCATGTTTTTTGATTGTGCATTCCAATTAATATCAATTAAACTGCAGTTGGTTAGTTTTGATTTAAGCCATAATAACTAAAAAAATACACAATAAAAACATGATAACAATCAAAATTTCTTTTTTTTATGTATTTATAGCGTTTTGGAACCAAACTCTTCACATATAAGCAAGACATAAGAATATGCATGCAAACTGCTGCAAAGCCAACAGAAAAAGTGAAACGTGACCTCACAAGAATGCATAAATGCAAACAAACAGTGAATCTGAACAGAACAGACCTCAGAAGTGTACACAGTGTGTCTCTGCTCATCTACAGGACTGTAGGCCTGCAGAACCTTATCAGCGTCTGCTGTCTGGTTGCCCGGGGCGACAGGCGGGCCCTGGTTCTGGGTCAGGAGCGCATTTGCAAATGAAAGCTGCTGTAAGCAGTGTGGACACACACCGCTGCACTGATTTGTGTGTTTACATTAGGCAAAACATTCATTAATGAAACTGCAAGGGTGGTGACAGCGGCGAGTAAACATGTTAGTGTAATATATAATTTTATATATAAATATTGACATGAAATGCAAATTGACACTTAGCGAGAATAATTCATCTGTGCATGCGATTGAAAATATAAAACTTAACAAAACGTATAAGCTCTTATTTTTGGCCCCAGCCCTCAAATCACCTGCCATATTGAGACCCCATTTCAGAATTAAAATCCTTTTTCTACCCCATTTTATATTTTTTAATCATAAACATTACAGATGAATATACAGCTTCATCGGACGTACATGCCAGGCCCGAAGTTAACTTTCGGTCTGTGTTTGTTTGTAAGGCTGGCTAGTGGTTAATAATCAAACTATTTATACTTTATTGAATATATATTCATATTTTATTGTATAATAACTGTATTAAATAAACAATTTGTTTGGTTGGGGGGTCGTGTAACTTTGTCGCATTTAAGTTTAGCCAAGTAACTGTTCTTTTGTTATTGTCAACCCAAAATACTGACTTGCTAGCCAATGTCATTTACTTGTTGTTTCTTTTGCTTGTTATCAGAAATAATCTGCAGGGACGTCTGTTTACGCTGTTGCTTTGAAACCGTCTATGACTTATAAATCATAAGTTGAACTTTTCAACAATTTATGACAACTAGATCCACACTGACTGAATGTTGTTTACATTTTATCACGGACTGAGGACATGGATTTAAAACATGTTCAACAAAGCTGAAAGTACACGTATTGCCTGCTGAATGTAACATTATACTTCCCAAAATATCTAATATTCACGAAACACGAATAAATCTGGAGGAAATCTCCAGCGTTGTCTGCACAATATGTGGTAGACAACGGCATGAAAAACAGCACGCTTGACCAAACCAGAAGGGAAAAGATAAAGAACTCAAGCCACATGAAATAAAGAGCAACCACATCAAACTTGACTGTAAACTGAACCTGTGAGCGTGCTGGGATAAACAGGACGTGATCGAAGATAAAACTGGAAAAGTGCTGAGATGACTGGAGTGTGTGGTTCAGTATTAGTGCAGGGGTAAATGGAGCTGTGTGTATGTGTTTTGAAGGGTGAGCAGTGCTGACCCCTTTCTAAATCACCGGGTTAAGCAGGCGGAGGGGAAATGAGTCCTTTTAGTCATTTATTGTAATTATAACCACACACACACACACACACACACAACACAAACAAACTAACATACTCAACACACCATATGGGTTTTCCCACTTTATCTCTGTATATCTTATAACTCATTTTAATCATGGCGTACCATTGGTATAAAGTGGTCACGTTTTTATTGAACCTTGAGGTTTGATCGAGTATGTCTATCAGCTAAGTCAACCGTGAGCTGAACTTTAGCACACAGCAATACAGTCTGATAAAGCAAACAGGTTTAATGCCTATATCTATGATAAGATGGCTTACAGTTAACGTGAAACACGTACAGATTCACGTCAGACCTCAATGTCTGCAAACAGAAAATGACATCCCAACAATTTCTCACTCGCGCTCTCTTACAAATACAAAAGAAAACACTGTGTGGGAACTTAAAAGCTGATGCTGACCAAACCCCCGAATTGCTTCTGATTTAGTGGCCATCTTTAACCCATCCCTCTCTGTCTCCCTTTTTTCTCCCTGTTTGTCTTTTCCTCCCCAGCGTTTGACCTTCGGCATCCTCTCCATCCGTTCCGGCCATGACCTTTCTCTCCCCCACAACTCTCTACTGGTCTCCTGACACACACACCCCCCCATCCATGGCGTCAAACTCTGTCGACCTGCAGTTAATGTACGGCACTTAGAAAGTTCATTAACTTTAGACACCCTCATCACTCTTGTTTCCCCTCTCTCACGTTCTCGCTTTCTAGCTTGAGTCTGTTACTATTTCTATAGAGACATTCAAATCTACGTTAGGTTTGGGTTTGCCAGGTCTTCAAAATGCCCATACTTTCACACCAAAATGATCTATTGCGTAAGATTAGATATAACCAACTTTGTGAAAGTCATCATCGCAGCGAAGCAAGTAGTTTTACTTCAAGAAATGAAGCACACTTCCTCCAATTCACATTCACATCGTAATGCTGACAAAAAACTGAAATACAATAGATCACTTAAAATCATATAGCTAACAAATATTATGATCTAAAAATACAATACTGCAATATTATTAAATATACAAAACATTCAATGTAGATTGAAGACTGTTTTACATGTCATGTTTTTGTTTTCTTCTTATGTCTTTTTGGGGTTATAATAACAATTTCCACTGTAATAAAATATTGTATCATAAATTTTATCACAAACAAAATATTGTAGCACAAACATATTTGAATAACTTGAGAAAAGAAAGACAGACAGCAGATGAGTATTTGACTACATGAAGCTTAGTATAAAATTGATTTCTTTTTATTTACAGTCAAATTCATCGTACTGTCAGCAACTTCCTGCTCTCTCTATAAATCCTCTCACCCGATGTCATGTTTTTTTGTCCATACCTCTCTTTCTCTCTTTTTTGTCTTTCCCTCCCTCCATTCCCAGGTTTTTCAAATATAGCTCACTGGTTTCTTTGGCCCGCTGCTTTAGCTTCGCTTGTTTGCACAAGTTTTAAATATAAAGCGTAAACAGCCAAGCAATGACAAAGGTATCAGGATAAACAAACAAAAGACTGGACAAAACCAGTCAGCGCAGAATATTTTTAGGGCTCACAATTAAATAATGACAGAAAGAGTAAAAGCGAAGCAGAACATGATTTCCTGTTCTGAGCAGACGGCAGAAATAACACTTGTTTATAAATCCCTGAAGCGCTGAAGGGGAAATAGTGTCAGGCCGCTCTAAACAAACCAGTTAACACACAGCGGGTACCGGGTGTGAGGGGTGACCGTCATTCTGGAAGTGTTTTGTCCCCTTTCGTTTCCCTTAAAATATGGACAAACCCAACGGTTGGGTTTAAATGAACCAATGGTGGATTGTTTTTACTAGGCATTTTTGTCTTGTTTTCTAGTAAAAATATGTATCTAAAAATGTTTAAACCAAGACATGTTTTCTTGCCAAGGAAAGTGAGTTAAAATATTTTTCATAAAAGTCTTGTTTTATGAAGGAAAAAATTAAAAGTTTATGTTTAGAAAAACAAGCAAAATATTTTGCCAATGGGGTAAGAAAAATAAAGAAAAAGGTCATACTAAATTCAACTTTATTTTCTTTTCTTATTGGCAGATTTTTTTGCTTGTTTTAAACATGCACTTAATTTTTAAATATATGTATTTTGTCATAAAATATTGTAGGTCACTTTCCTTGTCAAGTAAATGTATCTTTTATTTTTAGATATTTCTACGGTAAAAAAGACAAAAGTGCGTAGTAAGAAATTCACTTTCTGCAGCATTTCAACCCATGGTTGGGTCAAATATTTAAACCAGCAGATGGGTTTGTCCAAACCATGTGTTGAAAAAAGTAGATCATATTTGGCATAGGCATATATACATACATTTTTATGTGTTCTTTGCCTCTAAAACTTTTCTCCCATTTCACCTAAAATTCGCAGTTGGCTTGCTTACTGGGGTCAATAAAGTTTGATTTTTGTATAGGAACTTGTAAATTCCCTCTCTTTACTATATTACATCAAAATAAAGTTTCAGTTCAAATGTAGCTTAAACTATGTTGGCTTGTTTACGCTGAACTTTTTGGGTCGTTTTAAGATTAGATTGGCACATTTAGCAGCATTATCAGGATTACCAGGAGAACCTGTTCTCTACATTGAACCATGGAAGACAAACACACACGTATGTGGTATACATACACACGGAAACACACACATCTAACATCCATGCAGCGCTCGCTCTCGGAGCACCAGAGAGTCAGAGGTGATCACCCATCTGGGCTCCACGTCCATCACGACCCGAATATTCATTTCCTCCATAGCAGGGGGCTTATGGGCTACTTTCTCTCTGATCTTGATATTCTGACCTCTCTTAGTTATTTCACAGCCTCTCTGTCCCCTTACACATCACTTTCGAGGACATTCAGCAGCCACTAGCTCAGGAACATTTCGCCCCCAGCGCATATTAAGAGATCTGCATCCCGGCAACCGCGAGGAGCTGTAAATAGCAAGTGGGGGTCACGACCTTTCTTTCCTTTCTTCCCTCTGCAAACATTTACTTTTCCAGTCTATATGTTTGGAAAGAGTCTTTTGTATTTGTACTGTCCCTCGTTTTTCCTTCTTTTTGCTTGCTTTTCGTTGTCCAATCTTGAGCGCAATACCCTGCCTGTGCAACTTATCCCACCCCAACCATCTCTCCTTCTGTTCCTCGCCGTCTGGATTGGACCTTTCACGGGACGTGGGCAGACTTTTGATGAGAGTGGATGTTTGTAAAGGGTGCGCAGTCATGACACTGTTATGCA
The DNA here is from genome assembly GCA_026939265.1 of Oreonectes daqikongensis. Taxonomy (NCBI): domain Eukaryota; kingdom Metazoa; phylum Chordata; class Actinopteri; order Cypriniformes; family Nemacheilidae; genus Oreonectes; species Oreonectes daqikongensis. The sequence continues at coordinate 234,988 of JAOTQM010000449.1, read as the reverse complement.
GGAGGTCCCAGACGTATGATTTCAAGAGTGAAAGACCCTTTCATGATGCCGATCAATGGCGACATCGTGCGAAAGTCATGGAAATACATTCCACTAATTCTGGTATAATACATGTATAGAGAAAAAAAGGATGAAATAAAAATCAAGTAACAATAATACTAACATAACAATTCCACATGCAAAAATGTACACATTTACATCGTGGGTTGAAGTCAAATGAAGACTCACATTACATTACAAAACAATATTTTAAGCTTACCTTCGCGAATAGGGTTCAAATAAGGAGACATATTTAAAAAGATATTTTTGTATGCATCAGCTGAATCACTAACTTTTGTTTATTTTAAACCAGATTGCAGCTTTGAGTTGACAAACATCGATGACAAATGGCTGCAAAAGTCAATTCATCTGAACTATAATCACACTTAGGATGATTAAGGTCATTTCCAACTCAAATTAAAGTTGACTTAATAGATGGCGATCTAATTCGGCACAAGCTGATCTGTATCTGCTTCTGGACCCGATGATGTCAGATCACTGGAGAGAGGCCAAATTAGGTTAAATTGTGGCCATAATGAGTTTATAATAATTACTTTAATCAGTTGTTCTATGTGTGACTGATGGATTTATGCTGTTAAATGCAAACAACATTACAGGCCTCTTTTAACACACACACACACACACACACACACACACAGTTCATCCATTACTGTGAAATGATATTTGCAAGTACCATGACTAACACACCAGGAAGTCCTACTTGTTAGTGAGGAGAAACAACAAGAAACCACATCCAAACAAATCTTAACTAGATATGCGTGACATTTTCATGACATTACACCAAGTATATCAAAAAACAGAAACTCAGAATCCGCATTCGTCACAGACAAGATAACTTTATAACTCTTGCAACATCAGCTCCTCTCCTGAATGAGGAAACACAGTGGCGTCGAAGTTTCAAAGAACGTGCAGCGGGTCATAGAATGAGCAGCATCCTCCTAGTGACCCCACTCCAGGGGAAGACGTGTCATGTCTTGCACGAATGTGTGTGCGTGTACGGACGCTTGTGGTTTCTAAGATGAGGAACTTTTGTTTAATCCAGAAACCCTGTTATCCAAAGCAGTGAGGGTTCAAACTAAAACAATGACTGCATCTGCAATCTAAACGTCAGGAAGACAAAACTAAAACAAGTCACGCTTTTTAACTTGTAAATAATGTGACATGCTGACGGCCAACATACACAATGTAGAATCGTGTGCAGTTACTGTACCTCGGATGATACAAAAGTTTTGCTAAAAAATACTCACATGATCATTGGAAGACATAGATAGAGAACAAAAATAAAGCGGGGATCGTGACAGAAAAAGGAATGAGAAAAGGGAAGGTGGTGGTACTTTCTAGGTTAATTACTATGGTGAAAGATAAATTACCCAGTAAGCTGCTCCCAGCTGTACTCTACCAGACGTGTATTTGGGCAACCGCATATAGAGAATCATATACATCCCAGAAAAACAAATACAATAGAAAAGATCACATAGAAAACTAAAAACACCAAATAGAAAACAACATACTCTTTAAAGAACAGAAATCCAGAGAACCAAATCTACCCTATAAAAGAGTGCATAGAGAACACCATATACAACCCATAAAACAGTATGTACTCTAGAGAACAGTACAATATATACTGTATAGATTAGAAAACAATATACACACTTCAGAAAAGACTATATGGAGAACCATTTACACCCTAGAATACTATATAAAATGTATAGGTCAGTATATAGAGAACCACATACACCCATGCCCTTTATTAAATGCCCCGGAAACCAGTATTCCCTCTAGAGAACAGTATATAGAGATTAGAGAACCATATACAAACTTTAGAGAAGTGTATATTAAGAACCATATAGGCTCTAGAGAACAGTATACTTATAGGACAGTATATAAAGAACCATATACATACACCCTAGATATAGCCGTATACACCACAGAGAACCAGATACACACTAGAAACCACTCTAGAAAACAGCATATAGGGATTAGAGAACCATATACACACTTTACACAAGAGTATAGAGAACCATATGCACCACATGCACCCTAGAAACCAGTATACACTCTAAAGAACAGTATATAGAGATATGAGAAATATATACATACGTTAGAAAAAGTATATAGAGAATGTCAGTATATGTATACACCCCAGAGAACCGTAAAACATATGCACAGTTATACTAAGAACTATACACACCCTAGAACAGTGTACACTGTATAGGTTACTATATATAAAACCATATACACTCTAAAGAACAGTATGGAAAGCAGTAAGCCTCATCTGTTTATAATGCTTGCTAACCAATTTTAAATGTGCCATTTTGTTTATCTGTTACTATTCATTTGTTCATATGTAACATATTTCTAAGTTTAACTTCTTATTTAATGCACCTTTGCCACAAATGTCAAATGTGAACATTCTTTCCTGAGATGGTCATCGCTCAGCTGCTGTCTTGTTTGGGTTTTGGCTGGGTTATAGTTTAGGATGAGGATGAAATATACAAACTGATAAAACCAAACAGCATTGAACACAAGCTCTGATGACTGTTCTTCATACTCACGGCCATCCGGTGTCTCTCTTCTTTGACGTGTGAGGTTATTGTGACAATAAAGACATGATAAACGCATGAAAGGACGTAGCACACAAAGCAGAGGGGGTGAACGAGTGTAAAGCGGTTAAAAACCTTTCATCTCTCTGTGTTTGGATCAAAGCAGAGCGCTGCATTAGGATTCACATCTTTAGGCGGATTAGCGACCAATAATTTGCGTCTGTCCAGCTGCTTATGGCACATTAAGCAAGGTGGTCTGGACAGTACCCGACAGTGCACCCTAAATCACAGATTTGTGTGTGAGAGATTCCAAGCAGAGCCCTATGCTTGTCAGATAAATGAGTAAAAGCATTAAAGATGAAAAGGCCTTTACCTAACCTTTGAATACGGGTGCGTGTCTCGGCCGGCCTGACAAACAAATCGTGCACAAATTGGTTAGCCTGTTTGGCACTGCAGTGCGTGTTTATGTTTGCCAGTTTGTTTAAGCATCTCTAAGGTCACTATTTGCATGTGGATTGGTGGAGAGGTTTGGCACTCCGTCTACTGTTTGGAGGTATAGAGCGAGTGTGCGTGTAAATGCTATTTCTGATGTTTGACAAACACCGGTGGGCTCTGGCTCTGAAATATCATTCTTGGTGCTGCTGAACATTGCAAAACAGCATTGTCTATGTTTGTGTGTCCCTGTGAAAATGACACGAGGAAAGAGAAAAAGGTTTTTGTCTACGTGTGGTATATCGTGTATTACCTACTATATGCTTGTGTGTGCAGGTGGCTCGAGAGGCAGACAGCTGTTTCTATTTCAGACCTCGACCCCTTAGGCCTATTATGGAAATCGGGGGACGAAAGAGAGAGAGATAGCGGTAATAAACAAAGCTGTCTCAACCATATGCACAAACACAGAGATACTTTTTAGTAAAAATGAAATAAAAAATACATTTCAGGCTCATAAACAAATGCAAACATCTTTCACAACCACCTAATGCATCACAGTATAAGTCTTATAAGTTTCACACGTACACCAAAAACAAACACGACCCAAACCACCAGTGATCAATCTTGGTTAGGAAATGACTCAAAGTATGCTGCCGGACAAACATTTTCATCTTTTATTTTAATGAATTTGCTTCCTTAAATCAGCAGCCATCCATTTCTTTTCAAAGAACGTGTTTTGAGCACCCTACCCCAACAGTGACTAGATGTGGTCAGATAATTCACCTGCGTCACCCTCGGCAACAACGAGACGTTAACAGGTAACACTAGTTGCATTCACGTGAGCAAATCACCAAAACAGGAAGTCCATGTTGCGTTTATCACCACAACAGGATGATAATGGGGGTGTCAGGCATCTACAGACAGAAAAACGACCTGATAAGTGAAGTATAAGAGTCTCAGAGGAGCCATTATCCAAGAATAAATGCAAAGATGTGGATGGATGCGTCATATTTCAATGGTGCACCATGTAGAGACTCAAGTTGTCGTTTTGAAAGGCAAGAGGTGAAGGGAAACTGACCGACCCGAAGGAAACACCTCCAGGCATAACCAGACCCAGATGTGAGGGTCGACCAAAAAGGTGAGAAGGAGGGCCGTGACAGCGAGAATGTGTAGAATTCACACATATTCAATTATTTACTGTGAACAACCAACCAAGGTAAAAAAAAAGTACAAGATGTCACATAACTTCCATAGAGATATTGTCTTCGATTGCCTTAACAGATGTGTCTGTTCAGATGTGTCTGATTTTGCCCGGACCGAAACCGAAGCGATGTCAGTTCATCCCAGCTTGATCAGGTTGAGAATAAACCTCATGTCTCTTCTTTCTACACAGAGTAGGTCTGAGAGACATGCAACAATGAAGAGACCGGCTGACCCCGCTTCTTGCTTTGTATGCCTCTCTCAGACACTCCTCACAAAACAACCCGCCTGTCCCTAAGCGACACAAGTCAAAAGCCGAGACAAGTTGAAAAAACACTCTGGTCTCACCCTGGCCAAAGCAGAAATAATGGAGCGCTGTCCTGCTTCCTACTGCTTTTCAAACAAAGCGAACAGCTAACTTTGGTCTTTAGTTACATAACATGCTTTATACAGTATGCACTATAGAGACGGTTTCAAAGCAACAACATAAACAAAAGTTACTGCGCATGCACGCTTTTGTGGCCCAAACTTAACTTCCGGTACACATCCACAAAGAGTCTCTGCAGATTATTACTGATAACAAGCAACTAGCTAGCAAGTTAAAAGTACATCTAGCTAGATTATTTTGGGTTACCAGTAGAAGAACCGTTACTTGGCTAAACTTAAATGCGAGTTACACGACCCATTTAACAAATTGTTCATTTGACCAAATTAACATACAATAACATTAAACAAATTGTTTATTTAAAACACTTAATGAATATTATTATAAATTAAATTAAATATAAATAGTTATATTATTAATCATTAGCCAGACCGATCAACAAACACAGACCGGAAGTTAACTTTGGTGGGGCTTGTGCGTCCAATGAAACCATCTATAGACAAAATCCTAAAACATCATATAGAGAACCATAAACACCAAATAGAAAACAAAATACTCTTTAAAAAAATTAAAAACCCGTTCTAACAGTTCCGTCCGTTTTTTGTTCAAGGTGAAATCAAGAAATTTTCTGTAGGCAAAACCATGACATTACACTTTAATAGACAAACACACACTATTTAAATATTTGCAATTTTTTACATCGAAATATTGGCCTAACATGGTACAGGATTGATATCCATAAAACAGCCTTCCACAGTCTGTCTGCATTGAAGCACGTTGCACACGATTCTGTCCAGAAAAAACGTAAATGTCAGAGAAGATACTCTAAAGGAATTTAGGGAGGCCGTCCAAAATAGGCTGTTTTATTTTACAATGATGAGCTATTACTCACTGACTTCTTTTCACGTGACCACAGGAATATTCTAAAGGAAGGGTAATTGAATTTCCAGTCTAGGTTTTTTAAGCTTCTTAGTAATATCTGGAGCGGTTCCACAGCGTTCCACTGCCAGGATACTAAGATTACAGGCCTTCACAGAGCCTCCAGCCAGACATTCCTAAAGGGGAGACCTGAGAGAACAGAGGCCTCGTTCTCCGGACCCAGCCGTGCACACGAAAGAACAAGTCCACTTCCCAAAGACATTACAAGCACGTTGAAACTCACTGTATGAAATGACCGGACCCGAGGTCATTTCGTAAATGAGACGGCTCGGCTTCTTTCTCCGTAAGAAGTAAGCTAATATGTACATCCCCTTGTGGTTGGACGTACAACATCTAATGATATATATTTGAGACAGGGTCACAACCCCGCAACTTAAGAACCCACAGAAGGAAAATGTGTTCGCTGATAGGATCTTGAGGTTAACGAAAGTGAATATACAGTATGTGATAAAGACATATTGAGTTGACAGTCTGTGATTGGCGCGGCTCGCAGCAACATTGTGGGATTCATCGCATCTGTAACATATCAAATGGATATGAAAACCAATCAGAACTCTTGTAGAAACCGTGGCTCCCACAGGGTTTCTCGAAGTCTTCTCAGATTAATGTTTTAATGACACTCCTCAGTGTTGAATTAAATATACACCAAAGGTTATTCCAGGTTAACCACAGAATATTGCGATACATCCCCGCGGATACAGAGTCGCACAGAAATTACCATTGGAAAATCAGAGCAGTCTAACTTGAAAACATTAGGTTTCGATTTCAATCCAGAAATGCTCTCCGGGAGAAGACAATATAGTCCCACAAACAGGTGGTGGGAATTTGGACTCCCACAAGCAAATTAAGCTAAAGGAAAAAACATCCAACAATACCCAACGCAACAGAAGTCCATATTTGCTCCATGTGTTTAGTGATTATATGAAACAGCATTACATATAAAACATACCTAGGATGTTCATAAAACCTGAATTTTTTGGATGCGCTTTTAAGGTTGCCAAAATGAAGATCAGTATAGTTCAGCCCACATATAAACTTAATAACGAGGACTTAACATACCAAACATCTCAGAAGCCTAAGCTTCGTTTATCTAGGATAACTTGACAGTTTACTTAGGGTTTAAGAAAGTCTGCGTCTGTCCGTTAAAGCTCTCGGAGAAAAGGCAAGCGGTTTAATTCTGGCCATATTAAAAACGTTAAAAAGTTCCAGAAGAACCTTCAAACACAATTTCCCAAGGATATCTCCAGAGACGGGCCATTGAAATGACAGGGGTAAACCCTAAAGCATGCAATGCTTATCCTAGTTCCTGATATTAGCACGTAAAGCCTCCTCTCATTACACGACGGCCTTAGGTAATATACATATTATTACCTCAAGAAGAATATTTAACAATAGTGTAGGTTAAGTCAACTTCATCTTGAGAGCTTTTTGTCCAGCATCATGTAGTCTGAGACAGGTCTATTCCTGATTTGTTGGCATTGCAGTGAGGTCTGTTTTATATTAGCCACCCCTCTGGAGGCTTCTGGTTATTCAGCGTACTTACTCCTAATCAGATCCATACTCGCCCCAGTAGGGGAGCCGGTTAACATAGGAGCCCTATATAGTAATCAGCAGCCTGTCGGGCTTATGGGTGGAAGACTTCACGTCCCTCCTGAACTTGGTTTGGACAGTGCAGTGCAGATGTGAGATCAGATGGTTTGGCATTTATAAGTAGCTGAGAACACTGAATCAAATCGTTTCTCACGTCGAGGCTCACATTGTATTGAAATTAATATACTGTAATACGCTACGGTTAGAAGTCTTACATGGTGAGTTTTACATTTTTCTTGGAGAATTGCAGTTCTTCATATGGTGCCAAAGACGTTGCTTTGCAAATGGTTTCAACTAACACTAAAACTAAAATAAACCTCTTGAAACTTTGTTACGTATGTTATTAGGTAAATGAAACACAAAGCAATTAGTCCATTTCATTACAAAATCTACAAATTTAAATGGCAAAATGACAAATTAGGCTACAAGATTACATTTCAAACAATTTCGAATCTGTGTTTAGCGGGGATGTTCTTATAATTGAAAACTAAATCTATCAAAACGTTTTTAAAGATGAATAAAATAGGATTCAATGATAAAACTAAAATCATTGCAAATGTGCAAACTTAGCCTAATTTGGCCTACAAATCTGTCTAATAGATGAAAGAACATTTATTTTGAAAACCAATTGTGCTATACATCTGCTTTTTATACATTCTCAGAAATATATACTGTAAATCATTTAGTTTTCTAATTGAAACTATATAGCTTATATTTAAATAGAAAATAAAGTAGGCTTGGTACATGATTTTCGGGGGGGAAATCAGAAAATGTTACCTTCCTTTCTGTAGAAAATGTTTTAAAATAAAAGCAGCAATATTCATATTGAGATACTGTATATCGGCTTCCATTGTAAAAAAAAAAGATCAATTAGCGTTATTTGCCAAAATGTACATACTATAAATATAAAATATAATGTAATATAATAACTGATGTTTAAACACTATAACACTGTCTCAGGATCTAGTCCAGATGAATCAGGCATGGGGAGAGTTGTAGAGACTCAGGACTTGTCTAACAGTTCTGAACAACTGTCTCTCTTTACAGTTAAGTACTTCCTGTCAGGCTAATGCTCCATGGCCAGAACACAGATCAGAAACAGATGCAACTGTAATAGCTATCCCTTTTTAGACACAATCTCATCTCAGTGTTGTGTCAAGCATTCATTACTTTATCTGCTTCTGAGTGGCAGACATCAGGGGTCTACTGAATATTTAGCATGTGTCATGAACAGATGCATGACAAGATCAGGGTTTTAATGCAGTCCGCACTTAAACTCGAAACAACTGCATATGAAGGGAAACATGTAAAGTTTATTTTATATTATAAGGAAAGATATGTGGGTTAAATTGAATGTTTTTCACGCCCATAAAAAAATTCCCTATGCACTACACTGGGACCTAAACAGATGTGACGGCAGGAGATCATCGTGTTGAAGGGCGAGGCGAGTGTTTGATGTGTGTTCCCCTAATGCCACCCACCCAAAAACACTGATGTCTGAGGAAAAGGGAGTCAAGAGGGTGTGAATCAGAACTTAAAGAAGTCAACAAACTTTCTTCAACAAAATATTTGCATTATCATTTAATATGCTGAATGGCAAAAATGGCTTCCGAGAGCTGCTCAAGTGCATCAATAAATACTTTCAAGGATCACAATCTCAATCACATTAGCAGACATGAAAGTTTGTTTTATATTGAATCGTTTATGCTGAAAATAATTTCCTAATTCTTTAACATCATCTTACACAGCATACAAGTATTCATAAAAAAATCACTATTGCAAACAGTCTTCTTACCTGATTTATAAGGTGAGCTGTCGGGTACGATTTCGCAGGAAATGCCAGTTTGACGTCAATTGTGACCATAAATTATCCTACACAATGTAAAGAACATTCTGTGAAAATATAACCTTGATATATTTAATACTGACTGAGTAAGCAAAATTAATAGTTGAAATCAAACTTGCATGCTCTCTAAATTAGATTATGAAACTTCAGTTTGGACTTCAAAGACATGTAGGGTCTTCAACCCAGGCAAAGACGAGCAGTACAAAAATAGTCGTCTTGTTTTAAACAGAGATGGCAATACAGAAGCAAACATTATGAATTGCAGCTTTAACATGAACTTAAAACAAAAACACAAAAGGTTTCTAAACATGCTGGGTGCGCTAAACATAGTCAGGCGTCCTCTTATAAGAGTTGGCTACCTCACAATCTGATTAAACCGGTCTGGACCGCCTCATAACACCTGACATCTGCCCTCTTACTAACAACTGGCAGGAGTTGACACATTTATATTTGCAATAGAAAGTCCTCAACTATCATCATCCATCACCCAAGTTCACGAGAAACTCTGGGAGGTTTATTAATCACAATATTGACATATTTCTTCATGCATTTCAATACAGGTCTGCCTTTTCTGCTCAAATGAGATTCTACGTTTTCTTCGATAACATATGTTTGCTATTGATCACTGTCCAAAACAAACAAAATTCAATTATTACTTCCAGCTGACTTGACAATAAAGAATGGCCCATTCCTCCAGGGAGTGATGCAAGAGCGGGAGTGTTAGTTTCCACTTGTCAAGGCGAATAAGAAAACACAATGAAGATTCTTCAAGCAGCGTGATACCAACCAGCTTGGCAGCATCCAGTCCTTTTTGAAAACGTTCTGCTTCAACTGGACTTCGCTCGGACGGAGAGCGATCCTTGGGAGAGAGCACGCAAGAGAGGAAAAACCAAACATTTGTGCCTCTTCCTCAAAAGCAGCCAAACAAACCCCACAGATCGAACGCAGTAGGGTTCATCTCAGTGTCAGCGTTTCCTCAGTGCTTCAAACTAAATATTAGCAAAAACATCAAACACAGAAAAAAAAGGTTAACTCTCAAATCACACAAGATGGTAAGCACCGTCCCACAGAAGCATTGCAAAAGCCAACATAGGGCATAGATAGGTACAAGAACCCATTTCTGAGTCAAAGATAAAACAAAATGAAAGATAAACACTCAACAGCTGGCATACTAAAACTTTGGCCCGAGCTAGACTTCAACCCACTGTTCTGGCAATAAACGAATAGATAAATGAAACAAAGCAATGGTTTCTACTGCTGGAAAATTCTTCTTGGTCTGCTGATGTTAGTCTCAACAATAACTAATGTCATGCAACCTAACATCAGGCTAAGTCAGTCCAGTCAAGTCCAGTCACAGGAACATGAGTTATTAGGCTAAAAATCAGAAATGCACTGATATATCGGCTAATAATCGGTATTGGTCAATAAAAGCAAAATTTCACGCTATCGGCTATCAGCCAAAAGTTTAAAAACAGCTGATGATCAGGGTCAGTTAATCAAAAGAAGACATGAAAACGTAATGAATTTGTGCATCACCAGTTTGATTTCATATTAATAGTCATTATATGAACTAATGACATTCAGAAAGTTATCAAAACTATTGGTATCGGCAGATATCACTCTAAATAATCACTATCAACATTGCTGGGGAAATTTAGTATCTGTATTCAGCATAATGCTCAGCTAAATTAAAATAATTTCTGTGGAAAAGTCACATATTCCAAAGCTGTTGAACCCTGGGATCTTGTTTTTGACTTTTGCATCTTTGTTTTTCTCTGTTTTTGTAACAGCATGTCTTCCAATTAGGCGTATACTTCCGACTAAAGAAGCACTTGACTACCTGCTTTTCCTCTCTTCATTTACACAAGGTTTGAGGAGACAATGTCAAGTTTTTGGCAGTGAATGACCACCAGCTGAGAGGTGAACAGGCACAGGGTTTATTCACAGCATTCCACCTTCAACACACACAATGCGAATGGAGTGTCCTTCAGAGTTACAAACTGTAGACGGTTTCTAGCATTTTTCATTGTGTTGACAGAGACATGAAAAATTGGGGGGTAATAAAGGTCACTCTGATAACAAAAACAATGCAGCATTAATCAAGTTTTACATCATGTTTTAACTTATTAGCCTGTCAGCGGAACTAGTTCTTAAGCACATGGTTTCCAGGCTGGCATCACTAACTCCCCACATGCTGGTTAGTTATATTAAAACTAGATCTGTGAAAGCATTTAAAATACAGGGTATGTTGGCTTTATTCAAAAGTATTAAGGAGGATTCTGTATTGTTTCCATTTTTATTTTCTGCCTAATGTCTTCTGTCTGGCACACACACTGGATACAGATTTGTAGATAGTAGACGTGAGAAAATTATCCCAATGAAATGTTTAGTACGTTATTTATCTTAAACTATTATACTACCCCCTTTTGGACACTTTAGGCACAGCAAAAAAAGACTTGGGATTTACAAAGTATGAAAAGTTGACATACATAAAGTGGCCCTAAAAGTATTTGCCACACGTATAAATGTATTGAATGTCACTGTTGCACATTAAAGTTGCTTACAATACTTCACCCCAAAATTAAAAGTCTTAATTTACTCAACCTGAAGATGTTCCAAACCCGCGTGAATTGTTTTGTTCTGCCGAACACAAAGAAAGATATTTGGAGGAATGTTTATAACCAAATAGTTCTGGGACACTATTGACTACAATAGTAAGAGAGAAACCAATGGTGCCCCAGAACTGTTTGGTTTCTTACATTCTTTAAAATATCTTCTTTTGTGTTCAACAGAACTAAAAAATGTATACAGGTTTGGAACTTAAGGATGAGTAAATGATGACAGAGGTTTCATTGTTGGATAAAATAACCCCTTTAAGGATACTTACATTTAAGATTACCTTGTAAATAAAATGGATTACCAATATTTGTAGCGAATGAATTGACTTTTGTATTTTTTTTGTGTGCCTTAAATGTCCAAATATTATTTGTGGCCAATAAAATGGTATGAACATTTGCTGACAAAACAAGAGTTCAACTCAGGTGAATGACCACCAGCAACTCAACCGACCGACGTGGAAAAGACAACAAAAAGACTGAATGCTCTCTTTCCGACCCTACAAGCTCTCGGGAATCTAGCGCCCATTGTGTTGACTGGGATGCACCTTGCATGACATTAACGCTAATGGGGCCGCTGGATTTCAGCGAAGCGTATGCATACATTTGCCTGAAAGAGAGAAAGGTGTAGAGAGATATAGACCGAGAGGAAGTGAAAGAATGAAAAGGGTACATGAGGCAAGAGGCTAGCGGATGTCTGGGCAGAGAAGGACTGCGAGAGAGAGAGAGAGAGAGAGAGAGAGAGACAGAAAGCTCCATGGAGAGGCCCGAATCTCCTGAGGCTTTTCCAAAAGCGCATTGATTCTTTGAGTGAGTCTCTGCCACTCCGCACGTACGCCCGAAGCCTCTCCAGTCGCCTGGCTTCAGTGTGGGAGCAGAGAAGAAAGAGATTGAGAAAGAGAGAGAGAGAAGTAGAGCAAGGACATGAAGGGAGTGTGAGGAAGGGAGAAAGGATGAAAGAGAGACATTTGTTGCTGCACGGATGGGTGAAATTTCACGTCGCTGGCAGCGCGCTGCATCCCAGACTTCTGATCGGACGGGAGGGGGGGGCGTGAAAACACATTGTGGATATTATGAATGCTATCATTCATGTTATCACTCCATCTGGACTCAGACAAACAGGGAAGTGTCTGAAAAGACTTTTATGATGAATGAGGTCTGTAATAAAACACTGTTCGAGTGTGTGTGTGTGTGTGTGTGTGTGTGTGTGTGTGTGTGTGTGTGTGTGTGTGTGTAGTGATGTAGAACGTAAAACGTATCCGTATACACGTTCATGTCTGATTCTGAGTGCAATACTATATAGTGAGACACCCATAACATCATTTATTCAAAATGTCACCTGCAAACAAAGAACAGGAAAGGGAAGATTTCCGCATGATCCGTGTTTTAATTCCACAGGCGATACTGATGTCTGCATCAGCTGTTATATTGTCTATGACCTCCACATGGCTTTTCCTCTAGTCATGTTCATCGCCCCTCATGTTTCTGTAGTGCTAACCTCCCACGCACACCCATAACTTTTCACTGTGACACTGTGTCAACATGGAGCCATTGTCCTGCACCTCTGTCTATGTCAAGAACACTCTTTTCATCATCTGAAAGTGATCTGATTTACTCTCGGTACACACTGGGCTTGCCTGGCTGTGTAGGGGACTCCATGTTTCATTTGAATATCAAAGCCCACAATAAGACGGCAGGACCGACGGCACTTGCAGGTAATGTGACTGCTGAAGCAGGCTGCTGAGCGAAGAAATAAGTCATGAGAAATAATGCTTGCTGTCAAGCTCAATCTACTCTCACGCATTCACAAAATACTACAAACCCGAAAAGTTCTCCTGCATTTTATATCCCAGAAAAGGCTAACTATTGACTAGAGCATCCAAGTTCTTGGTTAAATCCAAGAGACTTGTATTACAGATGTGGAGATACATAGACACCATTATTTCCATATTACATCACACAGGATCATCGCTTCACGAGTGCTCATATATAACACCTACTAACCGCTCGTAGCGAAAGAATAATTTACAAGTGGAACAGTATTTTTGGTTAATGGACTTTTGCTCAACTTTTGCTCCCACGATGCAATGTCATGACTTGTCATGAAGCTAAAATCCTTTAATAAAATCTCGGCCTTATTTTTAGGTCATCTTGACCTCTTTCGGCAATTCGTGCATTATTTTCATCAGTAAATCAAGAACGAAAGGCACGACAACAATCAGAGGGCTTCGACCAGGTCATAAGGGCTTTCTAAATGACTGGTTTTGTGTGAAAGTACAAGAGGAGCTGTTATTCACACACTAATAATTTCAACAAAGGTGCCCGAAATTCAAAGGGCCCACCAGATCCAAGGGGCGCCAGTCTACAAGGCTAATAACCATTCGTGTGAATTTATGTGCTTGCTCACTAAAGACACGACCTTGTTCACTTTAATTACGTCCGCGCTTTTGAGATATTTGCCAAGGACTGTGCAAGAGGTGGTGGGGTATTCCCATTTCCCTTAAAAACGACCTGACGTGAATAGAAAGTCACATTACGTAACTTTACTAACTTGTATAAAAAGGGTTTATCTTTGTAAGAATACAATGAGGGGAACCACAAACCAATTTGTGAGCTACTTTATCACGTACCGTTGGTAAGATACAGTGTTATTTATGGAGATACAAAACCATCATGGCTTTTCTCTTTAACCATTGCGATTGGGATCAGAATAAAATAAGAGCAGAACAAAAAAAAACATCTAGAGGTATTCAAATTATGTAAACTTTATATAATCGCCATGTTAATATAAATGCTTCCTAAAAATCTCTTTTAATGAGGAACATGGGGGGTTGAGAAAATAATATACTGCCGCAATAAAACAATACAAACCCAAGGCAGCACACCTGCATCTCAATCATTTTACGAAAAAGTCAGGACATGTTCCTGTGTTGATCATATTTTTCCAAACTTCCTCAAAGGGAAAATTTACAGCTTGTCTACATCATCGCCCGACTGTTTGAGAGTGTGAAACTGAACACAATTTTATGACTCACGTCTAAAAAATATCCCGTATCATCGCGTTACAAGATTATTGACTATGTCATATCCCATCAAGACACTGGCGATATATTATTTCTCTTTAAGTACACAAATCAATGCATTTTACACACTGTGAAAATCTGGAAACATCTGGTAGAAAAGTATTTCCAGACTGCAAACCCTCATAAATTCAGAAGGAAGCCTTGGCTCATAGAAAAACTGTAACCTGAATCCTACCTCTCTGCTCTACTGGATTTATGAATATGATTTATGAAAATAATTTGTATTTAAAGCAATTCTGTAAACCGACAGTGATGCAATTGATCCCATTTTAGAATCTAGGATACTAGAAATACCAGTTTAGTTTTACATCTGTAAAACTCTCAAGGAAGGAAGTTCATGGGTGATATTTCATTACAGTAAAAGGCAAAGATCATTTTCTTACTACACTGCCCCCAGGCCATAAAACTACAGAAAGATGTAAATTCTTGTCTTTCAATGCTTTCACATACACACGGTGACATATGCTGCAGGCTAGGCAGGTGTTGTTTGAATTATACAGTATTTCCAACCATTACATATTAAAAGTCTCAGATAACTGACTGACTGCATCATTCTTAGTATTTCAAACATGGCAGTCAACACAAACAAATACACAAAGTTAAAATAAATCTTTGGAAGATAAATTTGCGTAGTCAGATAACATCCTTTTGAGTAGCTACTGTACATACAATGTAAAAAAAGGTTTGCTATCTTACTTTTTGTGTAATCAAATTGGCTTCACAAGTAATTTCAACTTACTAAAATTTCCTTTCACTAATGAAAATAAGTTAATCAAAATATAAGTGAGTTGAGATGACTTGTAAAGCGAATTTGAGGCAACTATATTAAGATATATAATAGGCCTACACACAGGCACACATGTATGTACTTACATAGACATACATGCATACATACCAGATATAAAAATATCCATAAAAGCAAATAAACCTTTAAAACCTTCTGTAAAACTTACCATTGAGTAACCATTGAAAACGTTGTCTTGGTTTCTCCCGAAAGCTCCCGTCCTTCACAAAATCATAAAAATATTAATTTGATAATATAACTAAATGACAAACTGTACGTGCCTAAAAACCCTTTCTAGTTTATTAATGTTAATGGTAAAATGTGCTTGTATTATCAATAAAAATGTAATGAATCATTGGTAACCTTGTTGTATTGAAACCTGAAATGGGACATGAGTTTTTAGTCATTATTATTCGATTGACACACTTCTAAATACTCACTGAATTTATATTTACCTACGTCGAGCTCTTTGACTTGTACGCGGCGGAAATACGTCATCAACCAGGAAAAGAAGGTCAAAGAAAGCATGGCGGCGCGCTGTGTTATGCAGTCCATAAGGACAGCGCTAAGATCCGTTCAAAGCGAATTTAACCACATGGGTTTATTTCAGAGGATACCAGTTTTGGGAAGTGCTCCATGCCGAGGACTTAGAAACGGTGAGTTTGTTTGAATTTCAGCTTGTTAAAGAGATCTGCGCAGCATCGGTGTCTGCAGCTCACACAGCTGTCATAACCTTAACACATATGACGTTACTAGATATTAATATAATATTTTCTGTGTGCATGTGTTGTGAACACTTTCATTTTAAACGTCTACATTAGAGAATGTCTTCAATTTGTGTATATTGTGTTTTATAGTGGTGGAAAAGAATGAGGGCAAGACGACAGTTGTAAGTAGTAACGTTATAATGTTTTCTTATTGGTTCCCCTTACAAAAATTGATCATGTTTTTGTCAAAAAAAATCATAGTAACCCAACCCTTATATTTATTATGATTTCACTACAATATACTATAACCATGTTAATGTTATTTTCAGTAAAACTACAAATATTTTACTACAAAAATTATTTGTAGTAAAGGAATTAATCTTACAAAAGAAAATGAAACCATGAAAAAATGCCAAATTAATGCTGCTTTTCTTTTTTCTATTTGAACAGATAGAGGGTGTTACAGAATGTACACCTGAGGGACCGCAGCCCCCCAACCCCACCGCTACATGCCCCATTTATAGATGGAACTTACAAAACAAGTACAACTATACAGTAAGTGTGTAAACATGTTTTAGAGTCATGTGATTTTATATAAGTCACTTTGAATGAGCACATTTCATTTTTACGTGTGATACAGGATGTGTTGCTCCTCAGTCAGTTCATTCGTTCAGATGGTGGGATGCTTCCCCGGCGCATTACAGGTCTCTGCGCTCAAGAACATAACAAGATTGCAATATGTTTGCAGATGGCCCATCGTGCAGGTGAGTGTGTGTAC
This sequence comes from Oreonectes daqikongensis, assembly GCA_026939265.1. Classification (NCBI taxonomy): domain Eukaryota; kingdom Metazoa; phylum Chordata; class Actinopteri; order Cypriniformes; family Nemacheilidae; genus Oreonectes; species Oreonectes daqikongensis. The sequence continues at coordinate 218,026 of JAOTQM010000449.1, read as the reverse complement.
AAGTTAGCTTCGTATCTCCTTTATTGAAAGTAAACCCATTTTTGTGTGGAATTGTTGCCATTGCCTAGCATAAGACAGCATGTGGTAGATATTAATATAATTATTATGATTTCACTACACATCTCAAAAGTTTCTCTGACATCTCAAAGTGTTTTTTTATTAAACATATATCATGATCTCATTTGTATGATTAAAAAAAAAATTTTTTGTCAATTACTAATTAAGTGTTTAAAAATGGTGTTACAGTTATAGGAACTATACACTTTCTTTTACAGTAATATACATTTTGACCATAAATTATGCATTAATGACCCACGGTTCTGAAATGCATATTAATCATTAGAATAATTACATTTGAACCAATTCCGTTCCAGGTCTCCTACCAGATCATAGACCGCGCTTACCTGAAGGTCACGTTCCAAAGCCCAACCCCAACCCACCTCTCAACCGGTATGATATTTACAGTTGTTTGCTGCCCCCAAGCTTTATTAGCATTATAAAAGTGATATTCCCATAAAATCTGTGATGTGCCATATTTTATTTTTAGTTTAGGTACCCATTAATTATAATACCTCACGGTCTGTTGCAGGTATCTGACACGTTACTCTGTAAAGTCTGTGAAGCCCATCTACAGGGCGGGGCTGAAGTGGTGTAAGAAAAGAATGCTTGTAGGACATCCTGCCTTAAAAAACAACATCAGATACAGTCCCAAGCCGCTGTACTTAAAGCATTGATGAACAGAACTGTTTACCCATCAAAACGGTGCTTCACGGCTGGGCCAGAAAGGATCTATGGCACAGGATTAGGAACTCTTCTTGTTCCTAAATGGTTACGTGACTGATCCACGATGCTGATTTGATGAACTAGAGTGCTTTGAAACATCAAGAGATCTATAATGTCCCGAGATGAACTTGTATGTGCAGCCCTCTGACTGGGCTTACTGGTTTTGAAGAAAGTTGACATTTATATTATTGTAAAGACAGATGTCTAAATAAAATAGCTGTGTTTATCTCACTAGCAGCTGTTTCTGTGTTTGCATGCATTTGTGTCCGAGAGAAAACCAGGTATGCTGTCGTGACTGCCATGGGGATGAAACACCAACGCAACTTTGGCTTTCCAAACAAGCTGACAAATTTGTTTATGTTTTACTCGGCAACAAAAAAATACCAGCAAAGAAAATTACAGCGAAAGTCAGAGTTTATGAATGTTATGAGATAAGGCATCAAAGTCATTTGGCTCCTATAACATAAAGGGCAGGTCAAGATTCATAAGTCCGTCACCCATGTACATATGTCCATGCTGAGGGGTTTGAGGAACGTGGAACAACGTGAAACCAAGCCACAGTAAGCTGCGTAACACACAAACGGTCCCTCCCCGCTCAAACTGCAGACTCCACGACCCTGTGAGAAGAACACACACAGTAAACGCTATGAGAAGGACTAGGATTATCCATCTCTGTGTGATCAAAGGGAAAAGCGCAGAAAGGATTTAGCATAAACTGAACCTAGATTATCAACCATTACACATAACCACTGACAGAAGCCAGACTCTGATAGTGTGTCAGATGCTGAGGAAAATCTGGAAAACAAAACTGTATGACAAGAGAATTGGCTCCGTTATGACTAACTATTATCACAATTTTGTATAGAGAAGAGGCGTTATGGGGTCCGTCTGTCTGGGTGGCCCCTGAATTCATCCAGCTGCTGGTATTGGATAGCAACCAGTGCCGCAAAACTCCCTTCTAGTGTGAATCAGAGTCCTGAACATTAAACATTAAAATGTCAACAATAATGTTCATTGTCAGACTCTTTGCATTATTACAAGTCAAAATATGTATAAGCAGCAGTTTTATGTATGTTTGTGTAAAGGAGAGCATGCACGTCAAAATGCAATATAGAAAATACTCCCTAATGACAGTATATAAGATTGACAGACTGGAGAAGGTACTTCCATTAGTTACATCTATTATAGTCTGGCTTAAGAGTCATGCGGTTGTACAATACTCTCTGCCTTTCCAAGTTTTTGGAAAATCTCTGCTTTTCCCAGTCCCGGCCAAACTCAAAGAAACACGAGTGAGGTCGAAGGGGTGGGGGGTGGTAAATGCCACTCGTCACAATACACCCTTTCCCAGTATCCTCTATCCGCTACTTAAACCTGAACCTGTTCACCTCTGAAGCCGTTCGATTTTTTCCATCTGATCGGTGAAGGGAAAAAGAGGAAACTGTTACACGGGAGAAAAATTTTCTGAACTAAAATACCTGCTGTTCTTTTTCATTTAGCTTCTAAAGATGAAACAAATCATCTTGGCCCAACTGGGTACTGCCTGAGGTGAGCTGTTATCCAAACAGATCACCTTTTTAAATGAAACAACCGAGATGTTTAGAGCGCACTGGAAGTCTGGGCATGTCTCCAGCATGGTGACCATGTCATCAAACTCTTCTGAGAAACAACAAAGCGCCATTTGCCTTTTAAAACGGAGTCCATGTGAGGACATCATATAATTCATGCTTTGATGGGTGATCACATCACAGTTCTACATCTTTTAAAGGTCATCAAACAGAAGGTGATTCTTATTCCTGCTCTATGAGATCTTGTTTTCAGACAGGATTATGATGATAATTTGCTTGGTATGTAAAATAATTCCATCTGGTTAAGAATCAACAGAACACGATATTCCTCCAGGAACTAATACAGCTGCATCAATATAGCGGTCTATAGCAGGCGCAGACGGCAGGCAAAGCTTCAACATGCGTGTTTGAAGAATACCTTTCAGCAAGCTTGTGATCGACTCTTGTGAATTTGCAAAGTTTTCTGAATAACATTTTTGTTAATCGCTCCCAACTGACCGACATGCTGGGAAGACACACAAAGATCTATGACAATCTAAACTGATTGTTGATGTTTCAGAAAAAAACAAAAAGAGAACAGAATCATAGTTTGCCAAACGGGACCCCAGATGTCTCCTTGGCTTTGGTTCGTCCTCGGGCAGCTGCCAAACCATATCTGTCATTTGCCCAGGGAAATCTAGCTACATGCAAACAGAACGTTTCGTACACCCTCATCATATTTCCCACCGTTGGTGAGACCCCCCAAATGCTGTTTGCATGTCAGCATGGGTTTTTTGGAAAGTACGGTGGTGTTAACAGGTGTTATTCACCTTACAATTACAAAGTATAAGCTGGAGACGCGGATCTCATGTTCCACCTTTGTGAAAAATATCACGCCTTGAAATAAAAGCGTGCGAAAATTAAACAGCACGAAACGGTAATGACAGATTACAATTGATTTGAATTACCTTTGGGAATGTCCTCGCTCAAGGGGTCTAGAAAGTCGACTGCAGGGTTGAGGTCAGCCATTTCCAAGATGGATTTCATCTTCAGGTTTACCGGCTCACGAAAGTGCAGGTAGTTGCGCAGTTTTGCGGCCTCTGTGGGCTGTAGACCTGCGATCGTGTTAAAAAGTTAAAACTAAATATGACAACATGAACAGGACAAAGATCAAAGTCAACTGATTAAACAAGAAACATATTGTTGGAAAACTGTGGAGGATGGGATCTGTTGTAATTGAGACTCAGAGATCTGAAATGATGCCAGCGGAATGGAAACATACAGAATACAGTCGTATACACACACAGCTGCAACTCATTTCCGGTGAAAAGTGTATTTATATGTACACACACACACACACTGCCAAGAGTTTGACTGAAAGCAAACCTTTAAAGCTCGGGTTTGTCTTCACTTTGCCGCCGGGACTCTTGATAAATGCCCCCCGGGGAACTACAGACGCATCTTTATCGATGTTAAACACAGTCACGGCCAACCTGCCCTCTTCATTTACTTTTACCTGCGGAAAACATAAAAACACATTTCACACACCATTAACGTTCAACAAGCCCCATTCAACAAGTTTATCCCTGTTTAGTCCACTGAATAAATAATAACAGTTGTTTTAAATCTAAACAGTTGTTTTAGACTATGCAATAAAACATGTGCAATACACAATCCATATTCCCCTGCATAATTTTTGTATATAACGGATTATAATTTGTATATAGCACATCTGTACATACAGTATACTGTATATTGTTATTTTGTCAAATGTATTTATTTTTATTTTTACTTACTTTTTTGTTACCTGTACCTTGTCACTTTTTTTAACATGTATGTGCACTGGAAGCCTCTGACACTAAGACAAATTCTTGTGTGTGTAAGCACACTTGGCAATAAAGCTCTTTCTGATTTCTGATTTCTAAACATTACCATGTCAATTATAAACATCCCATTCATCACTGTTTGAGCATTTTTCTCCTGCTCTCTCTCTCTTCCACCAAGTGTAAATATTCAAAAGATCTCTTTCATTGCAGATGCACAATATTGTAGAGAAATAAACACCCTGTGATGCACCCTGTGATCCACCCTCCTCTCTCACCGTGACTTCCTCCTCTTTAGTTTCGTCTCCCTCGCCCTGGGTGATCGTCTCTGTGTGTTCATACTCGTGGGACGGGTCGCCCATGAATCGCCCCTGTGCTGCAAATTCCACATCTGCGATCATGGAGTCAGTGGCGGGGGGCAGCAGGTGCCAATCCATGCAGTTTAAACTGTTCAATAATATTGCAGGCATGATCTTAATAGGAACCACCATATACTTGATATACAGTCAAAGTTATCCATTTAAAAATCATTTTTTATTAAATACAATTTTAGTTTTGTCATGAAAAAACATGTGTGTGTGTCCCAAAACTTTTGACCGCTAGTGTACATGTTTAGCTACAACAGTAAAGATCATAGTCTGTTTACAAAATGTAAAGAATAATGACAATGAATAATAAATCTTACCTGTATAAAGTCTTTTTATTCTTCATCTCATCCTCTGCAATACCTTGGGCAATGAAATAATCGCATTTTACCCCCCAAATCTTTCCCCAGAATAAAACTCGGCTGAATTTGTAGTTGTTCTTCAGTATGACCAGAGAGGTTTGAAGTGAAGATCTCTGTTCGCTGCTCAGAGTCAAACCACTACCAGCTGCTAAATCCACAAAATACTGCAGACTTTCAGAATCCATCTCTGTTTACTTAATAATCTATATTTCCAAAACAATGAACATCAAAAAGATAAACGCTCAGTATTTTTGTTGTTTGTTAGTCAACTAAAGCTAGCAAGCTAGCTGGCCTCATTCTCATATTGCTCTGTGGTTGCTAGTGTAAACAAAAGCTCCGGTCAACTGTTGCCATAGCAACTGTAACTCAGGGCCAGCGGTGCTAGAGGTACAAACTTGTCTTGTTTACAAAGAAACATTTGAGATTTGTGCTCATAAATCACTGTATTGAAATATTAAAATATGAATTAATAGGCTACTTATGTTTAAAAACACTCTGAATTTACTATTGAAACAGTAGTAATAATACTTCAGAAAATGTAAACAGCGCTGGTTCGTGACTTGTCCAAAAGAACTTCCTGTTTCTGTTTACAAGGATAGCTTATTTATTACTGAATGAATCAAAATGTTGAATAAAAAATAGAGCTTCGGGACCAGTGTTTACATCTTGCTAAGTGGTCTATATAGCCTAATAGCTATAGCGTATTTTATTGTATATAATTGCTTCTGAAACTTTGGATGTCCACATTTTTCAGGAAATGAAAAAAAAACTTTTTAAATGATTATACATGGTGTTGTTAAAGTTGATAAGCACTTTTCAATAGCCTACTTTTTATTACTACAGTTGTAAAACTGCACAGCGAACTAACATGAAAAAACTTGAAAGATTATTAAAATGAATGGGCTAAAATTTATTATTTTAAATTATTACAATTAACAAAACCAAATAAATACTGCAAAATATGTGGCTAATTGTTAGTTCCAACGTTACATTTTACATTTATGCATTTTATCCAAAGCGACTTACATTGCATTGTACTTTATGTTTCTGGATATGTGCAATCCCTGGGATCGAACGCAAGACATTGGCGTTGCTAGCGCCACTCATGTTGCCTTCACAAATCCATTTTAAATGAAAAATGTTAGCACGTCTGTACGGTTACAATGTGATTAATAGGTCGTTTTCAGTGGTTTAAAGAGCATAGTGGCTTCTCTACTGAGAAATGCAAACAGGAAGCGCAGACACAGCTGGCAGGATGTGTGATGAATCTGACCTAATGCCCCTGCATGATACCAACAGCTTTACACATGAGACGTGTCAACTATAGCAACTATAGGTGACGGGAGAAGTCAGCTGCCTGTTGACCAACAGTAATTCAGTATTTACTATATAGTTTATCAACTCACTTATACTACAGAATCTACAGTAGCCTATACAGATACAGAATGTATGCATATGCCTCTATATGTCAGCTCTATAGCATTAGCATTTTCCCGCACTGTTACTGACACACACGACCAAAAACCTTGACAGGCGACATCCGCTACAGGTGTCAAGTGCTTAACAGTCTAGTGCTTTTAAAGCAAGTCCCGGGTGCGGGTGTCAGTGGGCTCATGTGTCTGCATTACTGCGATTAGTGACGGTACTTCAGCGCTGTCAAAGAACCATCCGGCACAAAGAGCCCGTTGAGTTAGCGGCGCAGAAGTTAAACGCACGCAGTCGTATGCAGACACATGCGCTCATTCACAGGAGATTTGCAGCAACAAGATCACACCCGCCACAAAGCACAGGCCCCTGTGAAAGCTATGAGCGCAGGGAGAAGATTTGGGACAGGGAAGAAATGGAAGGATGGAGATGAGGCAGCTATGAGGGAGGACAGGAAGAGAAATATCTGAATTGTGCATTGTTTTACACAGATGTGCGCGGTTGTCAGAGATCTTGTTATTGTGGTTTTAGAAACCAATGTCGATTTACGCACCCTTTCTTATGCAGAACACAAAAGAAGATATTTTGAGAAATGTCTCAGTTGATATAGTCAATGGGGGCCGATGTTGTTTGGCTCCCAACGTTCCACAAAATATCTTCTGTTGTGTTGTGCAGAGGAAAGAAAGTCAGGTTTAGAATGACTAACATCAATTCATACAATTCATTATCATATACCATGATTCTATTCTCATAACTGAGCCGGAGACCCATTCGTCCTTAATTCTTTCCTCACTCATGTCTCTGTCCTCAGGCCATCTTCTCCTCTCAGAGCAAACTCTTACAAGACGCCTGGCAAGGAAACAAAACTTTTTTCCCTTAAAAGTTCCGTCTGGGTGAAGTGGAATGGGTTTACCCCCAGGGCTTGGCGAGGGTCTATTACTTTCACCGAGACGCTGCCTCCGACAACGTCACCTTACAGACCACCAGCGTTGCCATGGGAATAATCCCCGCAGACAAAAGGGAGGGATCAGAGGGGGAAATCAATGCCTTCGGGCTTTGTGGTTGGCTGGCACAGAGATCAGTCATACATACTGCGGGTCACGAGGTCAGAGGCATCCATCACGGCTTCGATAAAGAGCGCGGGGAATCTGAAAAGAGGAGAGGAGAAGGGAGGAGACGGGGAAATATCATGGTTTGTGTAACTGGAGGAATGAATCATCTTTGGGGGTGTTTTGAGGCACAGCGTACAAACGCAACAATGATTAGTTCCTGTTGTTTGAATGAGCGAAGCCAGCTGGAGACGAGCCATTCTCCGTGTGATGTGCCGATACATGACAGAATTCAAATCGTGTCCAAAGAGGCCCTTCTGCATGGAAAAACTCGCTTTCCTAGTGATCCAGATTTCTGTTTCTAGAGTCAGAAATAATCAAGTATTTGTGGATTCTCTACAGCTGCCAACACTTGACTCAGTTTATAATCCCAAACGCTTCACTACTCTGGGAGTTTTGCCACCTGAGGCCTCCAGTGAAATCTGACATGGGACCAGCACATTTTCAGCCCATTTGAAGAATCAAACCAAGCATCTCTATTACTATCATTCACTTACGATGAGGGATCTGTTATAAACACATAACACACTTGTCACAGTTTGTGCCACACACATGGCCCTATAGGGGCCGAACACCTTTTTCTTGGGTCAGTACACAGCCACTTAGCATCATGGAACAACACATTGATGATTTTTACCTAAAGGTATCACTTACATTTTCTTCAAAAATGATACAAATATATTTGATGCACATCATATGAAAGAATGTATTAGAAAGTGAGTTAAAAAACTTTTACATCCTGAAGGTTTATGATGTCAAACACGGCAAAATGATTTCGGCTCTCATAGAATTCAATTACTCTATTAAAATGTATGCAAGCATTACATTTATTTATTGGAACAAGCACATGTGGTTTAAGGCAAGAACCTCTGATGTAAAAACTGTTCAATTTACAATAAAAATTGTGCATTTTACTGTGCATATACCACAAGATCTGCTATCATAAACAAGCCACACTGTTTCTTTACATACTGTTTTTACGTGCAATAAACTGAATAAATTAAAGTAAACCAGCTGACAAGTACCAGTAAGTCTCATGGTATCAACATCAGATCAGTTTTAGTTTTTTTGGGCCTGGAGTTTGAAACATAGTATTATGGTTAAAGATTGTATGAACAATGAGATGTTTAAATGGTCAAAAATGACTATGCTGTTTCTGTTCCTATCATATTATTAACACATACACAACTCATGTTTGCATGCAACGCATTTTGTTTGCACACACAGAGTTAACATAAAGCTTTAAGTGAAAATTATTTTCCCTTCATATTCATTCACAGTATCTTTATATTGCATAGCTGTTGAATTTCTTACAGTAACGAAAAAACGAAATTTCACAAGCCTCAGCAGAAATCAAGTCTGTTTCCAAGTTCATCAGAACTGGGTTTTTAAGGACCTTAAGAAAGCAACAGTGCCACCTACTGACAACAGTTTCAAACAGCTCTCTCTCTCTCTCTCTCTCTCTCTCTCTCTCTCACCCACCCACACCTACATTCCACAACAATGCAATATATAAACAAACCGCAAAAGAGCTATTTTCTCTGTCAATAATACATTTGTATAAATCTTTAGTTTAAAACAAAACCATTTTATGCAAAATATGTGAAATTAGTTATAAAGTGTGTGATCAACTGTAACAAAACACTAGAGTATAAAAGTCTATTCTAGTGTTCTTGTGCATTTTAAACACTACGTCTACATTTTTACATCTTGTCACATTGTCATCGGTATGATAGTCTTTGCACTACAGAAATGAATGGACAAAAAAGAAAAAATGGATTATAGTCCATTAGAAAACTTATTTGGCAGTTTTCAGTTAAATGTTCTTCAAGTCATTCCAAGCACTTCTACAAGATTTCCTATTTTTTTGGCCTATTCCTTCGTTGTCAGACACTCCATTTTGTAAAATATATATACCATCGCTTTTCACAACCAGCAAACAACCGCACCTTCCAGGTTCCTTTTTTGGCCATTTCCTTTTGAGGTGGAAGAGCAGCTGTAATTGGTTGGCGTGTTGACTGATGCCCTCTCATTGGATGCTTCTACTGACACTGTCAGATATTCATGTCGGGACAGTCTTCCTCAGTGCCGAGGAATGGCGGATTTATATCTGTCGTGCCGTACGATTGCCGTTCACTGTGTTTATCGGGAGACTCGGACGATGAATCTGGGTTCAGGACTCTGGGTAGATAGACCTACAGAGCCACAGAGATGACAAATATTCATAGTTTCTAATGCAAAATGTGATGTAACACAGAAAACAAAAAAGCGAAACTTGCCAATGATGGTGAGCTCTCTGCGGCTCTATCTGTAGCATCCTCCTCTTTTACCTAAATATATATAACACACATACACTGTAATAACATATTCTGTGAAGAAATCTACAAGGACACACAAAACAAATGTCAGCTTACGTTGTAGTTGTGAGGGCTGAGATATTTAAAGTGTCCAAAGCAGGTGTAACTTATACAGATGAAGATGGTCACGCACAGAACCACCAACGTAAACAAAGACGTGTCTGCCATGAAGCCTGTGTAGAAAGACGCCCAAAACATCTGTACATATCGCAATGCACAGCGAGTAACATATATTTGAGCAGTTACCTGTCCTGAGCACAGAAAAGAAAAAAAGCCAGAACAGGCATATAATTGGAGCAGCCAACGCTTGATTGACAGCTCCCAGGTGAACCTGTTGATCGAGGCGGGCCGGCAGGTACGCAAAGTACAGGTTGTGTTTGTCCACCAGGTGTTTGAGTAAGAGGTACAGCACACCTGCACACAGTCTGAATGTTAACGGAATGTCACGTACATCAATGTACAGCAGAGGAAGTGAGTAAATAAATCAGACCGAAGGGGACGATGACGGGACAGGTGATGCTGTACGCCATGATGACCGTAAACACGCATAGGGTCCATCCATACATCGCTCCATACTGAAACTCGTACGCCTGACTCTGTAGAGAAAAGAGATTCTGCTCATATTCATATTTACAGGACTTATATAAATATCAATAATGGCCGACCAACCTGTTTAACGTATTTCCTCTCGGCAGCCGAGTGTGCGAGCGCCAGGCGCACGATGTACAGCAGTAACCCTGGCAACCGCAGCAGCTCCATGCCAGAGCCCACCAGCGCCGCGGCAATGACGTAATTCACAAAGAACGCCCCCTGATCGGGTAAAAACACACACCTGAGGGAAGGGATTTAGTTCATGTGTTTTGTTCACTTCACAAAATGGAAGATATTTTAAAAAAAATGATGCAATACTCACTCAAACCTCAATTTCCCCTCGGACTGAGAGTCAAATAACCAGCGGAAAAACACGTCCAGACTGAGGGGGAAACACAGCAGATGGTGATCTGAGGCAAAGAAAAGCCAGAAGAGAGAGAGCGAGAGACATGTAGATAGAGAGAGCAAGGTACAGAGAGAAGGCAATAGACAGAGCGAGAGACAAAGAAAACAATAAAAAGACAGACAGACAGAAAGAGAAAAACAGAGCGAGGGCAAGAGACAAAGACAGACAAAGAGAGAGCGAGAGAGAGAGATCTTACCTTGTAAGACCCAGTGATGGCAAAATCAACACCATGAAAAGCAGGAAGATGTAAAGTTTGTACATCATGCTCATGTTCTCACTGGACCTACACACACATACAAGTTTTTATGTTTTTTACACATAACCATGTTTTTATGTGTGTGTGTGTGTGTGTGTGTGTGTGTGTGTGTGTGTGTGTGTGTGTGTGTGTGTGTGTGTGTGTGTGTGTGTGTGTGTAAGTGTGTGTGTGTGTGTAAGTGTGCGCGTTTGAGGGTCTACCTGGTCCAGTGGGCTTCTCCCAGGGTAGAGTAATAGACTATCGTAGGCAACAGGGCAGAGAAGGTCCACAGCAGGAGAGTTGGTAAGAACTGGCTGATAATGGCACTCTGAAAAAACACAAACACATCTTATCCTCACTGCACCTGCACCTGTGCATGCATCACTGTAGGTGTTGTTCAGTCACATACGTTCAGAGAGTGAATGGGTTTGGTGACATTAAACTTGTCCATGGTGCTGATGATGATGGAGGGGGTCGTGAGGAAGAAGAGGAGAATGAAAAGAAAGAAATTCAGCAGCAGGCAACGCATCCACCAACGCCAGCCCCGTATGGACAGATTCTCCCTGTGGATAGAAAGAGAGATGTTTTTTGTAAAATGTAAAAAATGATATTAATATGATTTCAAGCTGAACGATTCGGGTTGAACTCACCAGTAGATGTTGTGCGGGTTAGGGGCGTAACTCACTCGCCATCTCCGAACACTCAGCTCGGCGCTCCGAGAGGACGGCTGGGGCTCCCGGGTGCACCCACATTTAATTCCTCTGGACATTTCTCCTCCAGCCACACCCCCAGCCCCGCCTCCACATTCCAGAGCATTGAAATCTTTTAAAATACTGTGAACAAATAACAACAAGCGCCACAAATATAATATTCACAAAATATATAGCACATATAAATATTGAACAAAGCATTTGAGATGTTCTAACCATCATTTACTTGGCCTCATGTCATTCCAAACCTGACTTTCTTTCACTTACTAAGACGCCATGTATTCGTTCTGCAGGGACACAAAAGCCATGCCAAGAGGAGAAAGCCGTTCATGATCCTTTAGCCTATTGAGCTCTTCACCCAGAGCCGCCTCCTGCGAGCTGTAATATTCTATAGCATCTAACTACACAACACACAACATTGAAAATAAAGTTCATTTTAAAACTCAAGATCGAGTATATAGACCGAATCTCTCATGACTTACGTGTTCACACCTCTGACATTGACAGCAGCAGCACAGGTAACTGCAGGGTTGAGGGTTGATGACCTCACGCCGCCCGTGCCGATCCATAATCTTATGGTAATGCTGCAGGTTTTTTTCTGCATGCTTTCTGTTTTCGACAAGAGGTTTTGTGCAAGAGGTAAATCTATGGAAACTACATGTAATACTAGGAAAAATGAACAATTCTCACTTATTTTTGGCTACGTCTATCAGCTTGGCAACATCATAGCACAAGTTGACATTAGTCACATGACAGGTTGGGTACGCCTCCCTGCGTTTACAGTGAGTAAACAAGACATGTTATCGTTCACTTTAAAGTCAACATAACTTGACATTCAAGCCATTTTACTTACAAAATGTCACACGAAACAGGATATTCACCAGATGCACAAATATTTACTTCATGTGAAAACTTGTAGGCATATCGTCTTCATTTACAAATACTGATATTTGTATGTGTATTGTTAAAACTCAGGAATAAGTTGTTATAATCTGATTTTGAAATCTCATTGGTCCACCCACATTTTGTAAACATCATGACTTTCACATCACACTGAATGGCAAAAACAATGTGGTAATGTAAAATGATGTCTGGAGGAATAGACAGAAACATAAAATAATGGAAATGTGTTTTCACTTACATAAAGTGAGTTTTTATACGCTCAGCGCTGGCTGCAATGGGGACAGAACTCACAAACAGTGTGTTTCTTGCCTATAAAAAAACAAACTTCTGTGAGATCGACAGTAACCAACTGTGTGTGTGAACGAGAGAAACTGCACAACTCACAATCTCTCTTTTAGTTCCCTTCATTTTAGACGTGTGCCGTCTCAAGAGGGCCACGGTGAGAACAAGATAAAGAACAGCAAACACTGTGTGTAGCCAAAGCAGCTTATCACTGTGAAAACACAATACAAAACCACAATTTATATTATATACATCACACACTAATATGCAGACATATAAACACACAGTATAAACACGCATACCCCTGCTTTAGATTCGCTATGGTGGTTCTCCCAAAACTGTAAGGATCGTTGCCTGGAAGACAGAAAATTGTCAATTTTTTATTTGAGAGTTTTTGTATAAGAGCAGACTTTATTTTAGTATAATATATGTGACAGATACCCAGCAGGTCACCAGACAGGTTGACTGGGAGGATGACACACACAGACAGCACACAGATGAGTAACAGCAGAGTGATCAGATGCTTCTGAAAGGACAGATAATGTACTGCATCCACACCACATCTCTCCTGGACCAGAGTTTCACTGACACACACACACACACACACACACAGCATTACATTGTATTTCCTTTATTCAGTTTAAAATTCTTGCATTTCACTAACTTTCCCTTATCGACCTTATTAAAAACAAAGTACGTGGCATCACAACATCACTCACTCCATAATAATGATGAAGGTGAGCCAAGAACAGCAACCCTACATAAAATGAGGAAGACAATAATAATGACAATTAGGGTCACAATATAAAGGTACTGACAATATTCGTGGTATTAACAACCATGATTATTAATATTGGGTTAATTTTTATACATATGATAATATTGTAAATAATTCAGCACACAATTAAAGTTTTGCCTTAAGAGTCATGGTTACAAACTCTCTTACTGCCTCACTAAACTAATGGCAAGACAAATTGTGATTTATTCATTCTCAGGAAATGAATGTTTAATATTACTAGTAAAAATAATTATTATTTATATCAGAAATAGCATTTCTACTAGTATCAATGCCTATTTTGGATATCAGTAATTTATTTTGAATAATACAAACCTGAATTCTTGATATCAACAATGACATAATCTTTAAGAATGTACCAATCAAAAATTAAATTTCAACTAGTAAAAAACACTGTGTTTGCATTTTTACTAGTTAAATATCACAATAAATTGCCATTTAATTGAAATAAATCACAGATATCAATAAAAAATTACATGTTGAAAATTCAGTTTCACATAAGAAATGCAATTCTAACTAGTAAAAACATAATTATTGACATATGAAATATGTAGTTACTAGTGATAATGTCTATTCTTAATATTTCAGTGCGATTCATTGGCGAAAAAGCCAGAAAAATGTTGTCATAGCATTATTTATTAAAAAAATTAAATTACGATAACATTGTGAATAATCATGAAAATCTGACATTATGACAGCCCTAATGACGATGATGATGTCGATTACATCATTCATGATGTCATGAGAATGATGATGATTTTTTAACTCACCCTCTCATACTCCGGCTCATCGACGCTCATGAATGACGTCATTCTACTGTAACGCCGTTTATTGCCATCGCTGAAACAACAAAGGTTGTTTTAAAATGAGAAATAAACACCTTTTTTGATCAAATACCATTTAATGTACAATAAATACCCTTCAGTCTCTGCAATGAGTGCAAGTCTCCCATAATCCCACAGTTTCCTTCTGATCACAGCAAAAGCCAATAGCAGCACCTGCACACATGTACACGGCAGCAAACAATGACATCACAGCACTGAATCTGTATGAACCAATCACATCCTACTGACTGTACAGTATTTCGTGCAAGCAACATGTTAGCTCTCTGTCACACACACATAGACGTACCAGGAAGACTATGAAGTCCAGCAGCAGAACTATGGGAACACCTCCAAAATTTACCCCCTTCAGCACAGTGCTCTGCATGGCACTGAAACAGCTGTTGTCCACATGTGCAGTACCATTGTCCATCAACAGGGGGAGGTGCCCCCACCAGGTGGAGGCCATCTGATGAAAGAGAAAAAAGTGTATAGATTGTACAGAAGTGAGGTGCCTGTAGATGCATAAACACAGACATCATGTTTTCCATTCAATGCTTGGAAATGTGCCCTAAATATTAATGTAATAAATTTACGTTTTTAAATATAAGACACTGAGAAAAGAGGAATTCATTTTTAAAAACTTATTGCAGACGAATTACACAATGACCTTAGATCACATGATAACTACAAACCAACAACAAAAATTCAAAGCACATCATCATGAGGCTTAAAAATGCTTTTAATTTGTATCTAATTTTCAAGATGAGGGATTAAAAAGTATGCCATGTGACGTTTATTAAATATTACAGGAGTGTGTTATTTTAAGGGAAAGCTCACACAAAAATAAAAATAATTTCCATGACGTTCAAAACCTGTATCTGACTCTTTCTTCTATAGAAACCAAAAAATATATTTTTGAGGTTTTGTGTTTATGTTAGTCAATGAAGTTTGGTTACCAGCATTCTTCAAAATATCTTGCTTTTGTGTTCTGCAGTAGAAAGTAAAAGTCATATAGATTGAAAATGTAATTTAGGGGAACCATCCCTTTAAGTAGGCTACGGATGTCAATATAACAACTGGCTGCACAAATATGTGTCATCTCTTCTGCATCCATTCAGATCCTCCACCACTTTCACCCTGTCATGTGACTCATGACAGGCTGTAAGGAATAAATTAACGATCTCTATTAAACTTTTCCAGCTAACCTCAGACAGAGTCCTAGTGTCCAGAGACCAAGGCCTCAGTGAGAAATACTTGGCTTACTTGTCAGACATTAAAAGCAGAATTATGAAAGTGAACCTTACATACCTTTCTCTGTAGAAACAGCTTGATGCAATGTTTTAACTCTTTTGCAATGTACCACTCCCAAAATATGTCATATTACACCGCATAGTTTAGGAAACATTTTGCATAACGAGGAAAAAACCTTTAGTTTTATACTTATATAAAACTCCATGAGCGGTTCTCTTTGTAATAATCACCTAACTTCTGTATAATGTGCAAGTTTACTCAACATTTTACCACACGATCTGAAACTTTCCAGTTGCCAAACTGACAGCTGAGGCCATAACGGCACCTTTGTTGTTGAGTATAAGGGACAACAAACCGAGTTTACTAAACATCTGTTAAGCCGCATCCGCCACAGATTGGACGGAATGTAAACACACCAAACAAAACAAAACAAAACAAAAACAGAGGTTCCTGAAGTGACATATGTATGAAAGGGGATTTTATAGTAGCCTAATATCTGGTTAACCTAATATCAACTTTCGTTATGAACCGAGCGCTTCTTCTGCACTTTTTGTTCCTTCAGATCTAATAAAAGATTTTATGAAGCAGGATCATACCTCGGTGGATTTTACGTCTCGATTCTCGGCTCGGACAGGCAGCTGAGACGGCGTGTGAAGAGTAAACTAAACTCTCAACTTTACAAACTACCACATCCGCATATGCGCAGAAACACCGAGCTCCGCCCACTTTGCAAACACTACATTACACTACATACAATTAACTGTTGCATTTATTTATTGGTAGGCTACATTTACATGAAAAGAGAATGAGAAGTTAAAATATCTCATAATTATTTTGCTAAAATGCATAAACGAAAACAATCCCTCATCATCCTAATAGGCCTATTTCGTATTGGTATTTGTAATGGAAATGATCAGCTGTGTAACAATAAAAGACAATAAAAATATATTACAAAAGATATATTACCAGTTACCCATAGTTCTCATTAAAGCCAATAAATGTCCTACTAAAACCATAATAGATTGTATTGCTTTTTCATCAGGGGCGTAAAAGTAGCTACAGTGTGCAATATAAATGCAATATGTAGGCTATACTACGTTTAGGCCTATTATTTATACGACCATGTTGTAAATACATAACCAACATTTCCAACCAGTCGGATTTAATTGACGCATCCTCGTATTTGGCTTAAATAGATTATCTGAGGCCTGTACGGGAAGGAGAGAGAGAGATGAAAAGCATCTCGGAGCCTTTACAGTGAATCCCAAGTGATTGACAGGTCCCCTATATCCGCGCAATATCATCCTGCTCACGTTTTCATTCCCCTCTCCGTGGCCCTCTGCGACACCATCTGACGCCCGAATTAACCCCCGCTGGCGGCTGGAGGAGGGCGGCGGGTTCCCTAATCAGCGGCTGATTGCGCGGCGGCGCTCCGGGAACGCGCCGCGGTGATTGGCTTTATGGAAGCTTTGATTGTTTTCAGTCAGTCTGACAGATGAGGAATACAGCAGCTAATGAACGCAGTCAAGAGACGAGCATGAGTGGCAAATGAACAGTCAGAGTCTGCGCGCATGCGTACAAACACGCGCACCAGCTCAGACGCGCACCTAGGCGTTGCGCTCGGTTTGACGAAACGTGCGGCATTAATCATATTTTCCAAATATGAGGTTTGGCAAAGGGGTTTTTGTGTCTACCCTTTGTTAAAACTGGAAATGGGGTAGCTTACATTTAGAAAAATATAACAAAAGGCAAATCACGAACATAAAAAATAAAATTCTAGGCCTATCAAATTTCTTTCAAAAATCAATTTCTTTCATTAATGCTGAGATTGTACATGCACATTAATCTAAGAAAACCAAGTAAATAGGTTAAAGAAGAGTTTATCATACAAAAATACATTGTTAATAGCCTATTCACTTTTTTCAAAATTGTTGTTTTTAAAAACGTTAGCATTAAGTAGGATAATAGATTTTAAATGTTACTTTTTTAACAATTTATTAGGCTATTTATTTATTGTATTTAGTTATTTGTTTAATTGTTTGTTTGTTTACATGGTTTAATCTACACAATGCTCTCACAAATGAGAGAGCATTTAACATTTTTAACATTATTGATTTGCAACTGATTGTTTCATCAGAAGCTATTGATAATATAGGGGCTATATTGATGTATTGATAAATGTCAAGATGTCACGTCAATAACAAATGATAACAAATAAAAAGGTAAAAAGCCCTCACATTGAAAAATAAATATATAAATAAGAAGTAGCCTATCTGGAGAACCTCAGAAGTACCTGACCGGAAGTCGCGTATAACCGGAAGTAACAGTACGCGGGAACGCCGCCGAAAGAGAAGAGGGTTTTTTTCGGAGTTAACGCTCTTTGGAGGAAAGCAGGTGGCTTTCTGCTTAAAATAATGATTGACAAATGATTCCAGGGTTCAGGTCTTTTCAAAGTCTCACTGTTGTTGGAAGGTTATGTACGTGTGTGTCTTGTGTAGTTTGAATGCTTGAGAGAGTTGAAGTGTAGGCTTTTGTGTATTTTACATAGTGCTAAATGTCTAAAATACATTAAATAGCTGGTGGATGTCAACGCTATGACTAGTAATTACCACTAGATGGCAGCACTGCACTTACTTTTTGCCGCATCAAGCAAGTGCTAATTTATCATTAGACTATATTTCTTTCTTTGTTTGTGTTCTATTTTTGACCAGGTTTGTTAGGTAGTTTTTAAATATCATTTTAGTATCATTTATGTGTAGTCATCAGTAGGCTATGGTTATTATTGTTATTGTCTGTCTCTGATATTAGCAGGAAAGCGTTCAGATATGCTCGGATAAAACCATAAATAAGTGCTAGAAAAATGGTATCAACACCATTTATATCACAACAAAACTTAATTTATTATTAAAATCTATTTACTATTCACAGCTAGTAAAGGAATTTCATTCAGAGATTTTATATTGTATGTGTTAGTATGTATGTACAAACACACAAAATGTGTTTTACTGTTTGTGTGTTCCTGTGTTTGTGTATATGTTTTTCTTGTGTATGTTTTTTGTTTATAGCATTACATTTTGACAGTTGCACTGTCAGGAACATCCCTCCCCTGCTGAATAGGCTTGCCAAATTACCATATAATTATCATCTCATTTCCATCTCATTATCGTAGCACTGCTAGTAAGATAGGGTGCATTAGATCTTCTCTGTCTTCCATTATTTCACCTTCCAAGGTGTGTAAACCTGTAATTGGACGATGCATATATTTATAGTTTATATAGCGGAGATGTATAGGTCTGTCTGGTCTGTTTATTCTGTTTGTTAGGTCGTTGGTCAATGTGTTTTCTGAATGAAATGGTTTAAAAAAATAATTGCGTACTAAAACGTGTATCAGGTGGTCTATTATATCTCCAGTAGGATAATACTTCCCGTTGTCTACAGAAATCACCTGAGACGACTCCACTGCGGTTGACCTCAGGACACAGCGCATCTTTCTGTCCACATTCATTGGAAACGGCAAAGTGAGTGTTAACATTCCCATATGTTCCTGTCACAGCTACCTGGGAGTCATACCATACATCATATACATTAGATCATATACAAAGACACTGCAAGGGTGTCTTGGGTCCATTTTTCATGCCTCCCCTCTCACTCTCTCTCTCTGTTCCCCATTTCAATATTAAAGAGAGTCTTACTTAAGCTTCTACTCTAGGGTGGCCATGAACTGGAATTTTCCCCAAAGTGCTCCAATCCATCACGGGGACAACGGCGGGCCAACCATCCATACATCATTTTTGAGCAGAGAGGAGGGCTGGGGGTGGAACGAGAGAGAGAGAGAGAGAGAGAGAGAGAGAGAGAGAGAGAGTGCGGGTGGGTTTCTCTTTCCAGTGAAGCTGTGGGGTTTAGAATATCATAATCTAAATGCTGGTTTTAATTTGTCATAATAAATGAGAACGCTCTCTCCCCTGCAGAGATGCGAAGTTTTTGTTGGGCTGTCGGCTTATTCTACGTATGAAGTGTGTTTTGGTAGCAATGCAGATAACAGAAGCGCAGCCGTGAGTATTGATTATGATAATTATAGAGTATGTACTGCGTTTAGGGTTAGGGAATAGGGAAAAGTTCATGGGTTTGATCCCCCTCAAATGCACCTGGAAGTTCCTTTGGATAAAAGCATCAGCCGGATACAGAAATGTTACTTTTCTAAGCGATTTGGGGAAAAAAATCCAATAGATTTAACATTAAAGGAGGGGCTGAATGTGAGTCAGGCAGCAAACCACATAGCAACACCCTAGCAACCACCTACACACTCTAGCACCGTGAGACTTTGGCATTATTGTGAAAGACGCTAAGCTTTCTCTGAAGGTCATGACCTCTATATGATTGACAGGCGTCACAGTAACACTCATCAGTATTTGGGGTGTATCGCCCGCTCTTTGTTTGCCAAACATTAGCATTAACAGAAGGCAGCGCGGGATCAGGTCGCGGCGGTACAGATGTTTTAATTGCGTTTGTGTCAGTGTGAAACACGATTAGCGTTTCTGCTCATTAGCGGGCTGATGGGCCCCTCGTTCCGACACCTCGCTAATGCGCTAACACGCTAACACCTCACACATCACGTTCAGACGCGAAGACTGAAACAAAATCTAATCAGCCAAGACGGCAACACATATACTTAACGGCACCGCTGCAATTAGATGATCATTTGCTGGATTCTGGTGTCTCTGTGTGTGTATGTGCTGGTGTAATTACATAATGGATAGGTGAATAAATTCATCCGAATTCAGTACGGCGAGGTTCTTTGGCCTCTGATGCGGCGAGAGAAACTGAACGTTGTGTTGAGTCACAGCTGATGCATGTTATTTACGTGCAACTAGAACGTAATGCTGTTCTCCCATGTTGAACGATCAACCTTTTTGCTTTCGGATGATGGGTAAGATGTAGATGATCCGTCCTTTAGCATCAGTCCTGCCCTCTGTTCTGGATGCAAGGTCGGATTCAGTCTTTGATCTGTGATCTTGAATTGTCTTTTCCATTTTCTCCTGCTGCGTTTTACTTTTGCATTTATGCATTATGCAGACGCTTTCAGTACATTTTATCAGTATTCGCGCACCCATGACCTTTGCGCTATACAGTGCTCTATCAGTTAAGCTACGGTTGTCAACGTATTTAAGTCAAAACTGTTTTGTAATGTGACACAATAAATGTAGACATTTTTAATAGAACGATAGACATTTTGAAGGTCAGATTATGTCGAAGCAGCTCCTTAAGGTGCACGTTTTTACTTTATAGAATGTGAACGGCCAACTCGGGCTGTCACGATATCACAGTTTCACATCGCGGTTATCGTGGTCAAACAAATTTTGCCGGAACTGTATTATCACTGTATTTATTGCTTTTAAACAAATGAGCCATCAGTGAAATTCATCTTTAATTTTGTTTATTTTGTGTTTTGTCTGTTATTTGGTTAACAAATCGCACAAGTATAATGGCGGCTGAGAGAGTTTGTAACCACTGTAACCATTTTGGATGGATGCTGAATAGTTTATGATGTGTGTTCAATTAGCACAATATCGATAATATTGGTATTTAATATCACGGTTATTGCCCGTATCGGTATATTGTGACACCTCTATGCCCAATACTTATTACCCAAAAAGTTATTTGCTGCAATTCCCTAGAAGAAGCATTTATGTTCCCCAAAGAACCTTGATTCGACAGTTCTTAAAAAATATTTCTTTTGTGCAACAGAAATGTTCAGTTGATCCACTTGTTTCTTTGAAATCAAACCTTTTAAACATTGCAAATTCTCTTCTTGAATCTTGATGTTATACCAAAAAGATTTTGCGAATCTATATTTTTAAAAGTATATTGCTGGTTAGTATGTTTTATTGTAAGTAGAGACCCTGTAAAATATTCAGCTAAAAATTATGAATGGCGTTTTGTAGAATCTTTCTTTTGTTCTGGTTCTTATCGCATCATTTGCGCCAGATTATTCTGTTTCTGTGTGTCAAGCACGGAAAGAAATAATACAAAGGAGCTCACAATAAGTAGATTTGCTTTGGTCTCGTGTGTGTGTGTGTGTGTGTGTGTGTGTGTGTGTGTGTGTGTGTGTGTGTGTGTGTGTGTGTGTGTGTGTGTGTGTGTGTGTGTGGAGGCTGCGGCACAGTGATACGGGTTGAACACTCTGAAGTGGACAGATATGAAGAATGACATTTAAAGCGTTGCACTGTTTGTCAGTGCTCTCTCTCTCTCTCTCTCTCTCTCTCTCTCTCTCTCTCTCTCTCTCTCTCTCTCTCTCTCTCTCTCTCTCTCTAAAACTATAAGATGCTCACTCTGACTGAACGCCCCTCAGTGCGCCTGTCAATCACCAGCATGTCAGACCTGCGAGGACGAGGCAGGTATGTTTATACTGGCAGACGAAACTAAACAAAAACCAAAAGAGGCAAACAAGAAACAGTGAAAAAGATGAAGGGGGTGAGGGGCGTAAAACAGCAAGAGGGTGTATCATAGGCGCGGTGAGGAATCAAGAGAGTCTCTCTCTCTCTGTCTGTCTCTCACCTGCGTATCAGTCGTCTGTGTTTGATTGACAGCTCGGCAGAGATCAGTGTCTAGCTGATGTGAGGGTGGCAAACCTGGAAATGCAGTGAGAGGGTTTATCAGCGGCGCAAAGAGAGGAGGGGGTAGAGGAGGGCAAACAGAGAAAGGAGTGTGAAAGAGCTACAGGGAAGGAGAAAATGATGAAGGGAGGAAAGAGAGAGAGAGGGCGAGAGCGCTCTGTTACTGCCGGTGTAGAATGTGACTGGATTCTTAAACAGCCAAACTGAGAGTGAGAAACGTCCACCAGCGATTCATCAAAACACATACCTACACACACACACACACTTGTGAGTGAATGTGACAAAAATAGATCCGGGACATGTTTCACCTCAAAATGCACATTTAATATACAATTCTTTATTATTATATATATACAAATACAATATACAATTGTAATGTGCCTGAACATTTGACTTTTTTTTTAACGTTGCCAGTATTTACATTATCGTATAATGCAGTATAAAGGCAGTGTAACAAATATTTGAATGATTTATAAACACGTATATAATTTATAGGGCTGTCAAACGATTAATCGCATCCAGAATAAAAGTTTGTGTTTTCATAATATGTGTCTGTGTACTGTGCATATTAATTTTGTATTTATAAAAACAAACCCATACATGTATATATTTAAGAAAAATATAAACTATAAAAATGTATAAACATTTAAATATCATTTTAATTATTGGTAAATATAAACAAATACATCTAAATATTTCCTAAATATATATATAGGCCTATATGTATGTGTTTGTGTTCATAAATACAAAATGAATATGCAGAATAAACAGACATATATTATGTAAACACTTTTATTCTGAATGCGATTAATCGCGATTAATCTTTTGACAGCCCTAATAATTTAATATACACATATATTATAATATAGTATATTTATATTATAATGTATGATATTTATATTAGAAAAAGTATATGTGATCTGTATATATAAACATACTGCAATTTTATATAGATATTTTGTGTGGCAGTAATGAAAATGATGACTTTTTTAGATAATAAGAATAAGAGGAGGCGGTGCTTAGCTATCATGAAAATAATTAAGTGCCAAAAATCATAAAAATCTTCATAAAATATTTGCATTTCATCAAAATAAAGCTTCTCGCTTGTTTTTTATTTGGGGATAAATTTGACCTTGAGATATTCCTGACAGGTTTCATGAGATTCAGCCACACACACATATAGACGTGTGTATGCATTATGCACATATGTGTGTGTCAGCATGTCTGAAACGCAACATGAAGGCCATGTGCATGCACACCTGTTTCACATTCGTGTAAGCTTACACACCGTCCTAGTTGAGGGTCCATCCCTGACAGTCACCCCGGGTCTGTTTTATGGCCAATAAAATGTTTAAACAGCAACACTATGTCTCTGCTTTAAATGGCGTTGCCTTTCTTTTAAACGGCGGCTTTATAGCACGAGTCGTAAAGGCTGTTTAATTCAGCTGCGTGTCGCTGATGTTGGCATTCTGCCTGCCCGTCAACAGACGACGCTTGTGCCATGAAGGGCGGAAGAGAGCGAGACCTTCTGCATTGAATTACAAGCTGCGCTTAAACTCTATGCGCTGAAAAAATTCCATTATGGGAACACACAAACCTCATCGTAGCATTGAAATGATTGCATCTCAGATTAAATAAGTAAGGAACAATTTCAGTGCTTTGAAAACATATGTCGGCCGACGGCCGTGATGTCATTAATATTTTGTGAAATTCTTTTAATAATTTCTCTCCCAATTTGGGAACTCCCAAGGTGCTCAAGTCATAGCATGAAATATTTAAACAATGAAACGTATGAAAAGTACCTGATGAGTCTTTCAGATGTGGTTTCCCACCACAACATAATGCAAAGTGTAGTGAGCATGGGCGGCAGTTAATAAAGACTTTATAAAGCAAAGATTAATTCAATGAAGCTCAACACAAACCTACAGTATCCCGTCCAATAGGGAATATGTCTCTAGGGGAAGAGGCGGAGCTAAAACAGGAACTTGATGTATGGAGAACACAGACATTCAATACCTACACATCAATCATATTTTGAGTAAATTCTAAAAATAGAAATATATAAGAAAAATAATTCATGTTAGCTGGTTTTTATAAATGAGGGATGAGTCAAAATAATGAAAAAAATTATTTATGTAATACAGCATGTCATAGATGAGTTTAACTTGTTTTGAACCATGATATTTGTTTAATATCTTATTTCTACCTGTGTTATATTATATATTCTTTTTTACAATGCATTAGATATACTGCAAGTGAATAAGGTTAATATACTGTAATAATATTAATTCATATGTCTACAAATAAAATGTTGCATTTCCATTTCCATACAATAATGAATGCATAGACTTCAGGCTTCTGTTTCTCTCTCACAATCTCTCTCTCTCCGTCTCTGTTCCTTCATCTCTCCACTCGTTCTTACATCAATCGCTTGTCTGTCACGCTGCAGGAGCACCCAATCTATCACGGGTTAGAGTTCGGGGGCACTGCGACTCTGAGCATTCAAGCGTCTCCTCCATCATGCTTTCTCTCTCTCTCTCTCTCTCTCTCTCTCTCTCTCTCTCTCTCTCTCTCTCTCTCTCTCGCTCTCTGTCAGGCAGAATATGTGAAGAGGACTGATGGATACATTCAGTGTATGTAGCGTTTACCATTCCTAATGAAGGTCCAGGCTATTTCATGAGCATTACATTAAAATAACGTGCACGCTGGCGGAGGGCACATTAGAACCCGAGTGATGGCGGGGTTGGTTTCACCCTGCATGTGTGGGGAGACAGACTTGGGCATTGGGGATTTACTGTGGTCTTGCTTCAGATGTGGAAGAGGGGCCTATGTCTGGTATTTGTGATGTGTGTGTCTCTGTGTGTGGTTGAAATGAATGAGATATTGAGTCTCTCACCTTTTCTCTGCCCTCTGATTCCAAATTGAATTTGAGGGATCTTGTGGGCGGGTCTGCGTCCTAGCACTCAAAGCCGCATCAATTATTATTGGCGACAGAGCCATTGATTTCAAAATCACACCGCATGGAGACGTGCGCCATATAGGGGCTGATCTTATTCTCACACACCGACTCAAACCTACAGTGGCTGAGATATGACATCTAAGGCATCATAGAAAGTCATGTATGGATAGACAGTATGGGGAAATCAATCAGACCCTCTGGAAATATCCATCACGCCAACACAAACAGGTGATGGGAGGTCAAAGGCCAGAAGGGGGTCACAACCCTGGATGGTGACCCCTGATAAAAACCACAACCTCTGATTTACACGATGCCCCAGACGGGCGTATCGGTGACCTTAACCGTGAC
The DNA here is from genome assembly GCA_026939265.1 of Oreonectes daqikongensis. Classification (NCBI taxonomy): domain Eukaryota; kingdom Metazoa; phylum Chordata; class Actinopteri; order Cypriniformes; family Nemacheilidae; genus Oreonectes; species Oreonectes daqikongensis. The sequence continues at coordinate 192,339 of JAOTQM010000449.1, read as the reverse complement.
CGTAACCATGACGATCAGGCCACAGTTGCTGTGGGAGGATAATGAGGGGGAGCTGATAGTGCATCAGTGCTCTATGTGCACACACAAACACACATGATAGGCTGCAATAGATGTACGGTTAAGTGGGAATAGTTTTTCTATATTAACTGTCCTTGTCACAGCCTTGACTACACACTGGATCAGTTTCTGAGCTCTTTGGGTCTCTTATCCTAAAACTGAATCAACTACCTTCAAGTGGGAGATATAGAAACCCGAAAACAAACAAGTCTGAGTTCAAGCATGTGTGACAATGAGAATTAAACAGAAGTATAATTCATACTCTCTAATTAAGCTAGAAAATCAGAATGCATCAGGAAGTAGAATTAGGATAAAAATTGTGATCAGGAGTTATACTTGCGATTAGAATTATGATCCAAGTTATGACTAAATGTAGACTCGGGATAAGAATTCTGATCTAAAGTATGATCAAAAATAGAAACAGAATAAGAAATATGATCTGAATTATGATAAAAAGAATCTGAATTATTATCAGAAATAGAATCAGGATCAGAATTATGATCAAAAATAGAATCTGAATTATGATAAAAAAAGAATCAGGAACAGAATTAGGATGGAATTATTAGATTTATAATCATTTGAAATAGATATAGGATCAAATTATGATCAGCAGTAAAATCAAATGTAAATAAACAAAATGTAAATAAAATCTTGATTATTAAAAAAAACCCGTTGCTAAATTATCGAATGCTTATGTATAACAGCGCTATTCTTGTTCGTCTTCCAATTCTTCCACTAACATAATAAACCGAAAACTAATCTGGGTCAAATTCAGCAGGTCTGTGCATCCTATAATACAGATCAAAGTATTTTTGTTTATGTGTTAATGAATCTCAGAACAAAATGTTCTTTTCTGAATAACACAAAGACGAATACACAGTGTCAGCAAGAGAACAAACACAAATGCTGCACTATTTCTTCATTTGCATGTTTTACACCCTCAAGATTTTGCCTGTAACTAAAGTGTGTTGCTCTCTCTCTCTCTCTCTCTCTCTCTCTCTCTCTCTCTCTCTCTCTCTCTCCAGGGTAATAAGTCGACTCTCTCATTCCATCACACGCTGTGCTACATTGATCAGGCCTGCAGGTCAGATTCAATAGGAGCTGAGTGAGACCAACACACACACACACACACACACACAGAATGACACAAACACGAGCACATTCACGTTTCTCTCTCACACATCTGAAGTGTTACGTGTCCCTCTAAGGAGGTCAGACTCCTGGACGGTTCCGGCTTGTAAACAGAGGCCGGGCTTTCACTTCATTAACATTCAAGCACACAAACAAACACTCAGAAACGGGAGCAGAACGTTCCAGAACAGTGTGTGATGTCTGTCGGGCAACAAACTGTGACACAAAATTCATAAGCTCTAATGAAGGACATGCAGAAGCTTCCCATACAGAGAACTCGGATGCATTTCACATCTTATGTGAAAATATCCGTCTTAATCCCATGTGAATTTATGTGTTTTTTCTGTAGATTTTCAAAGGACACTGACCTACGCGGCTTGTAATTTATCCCAAAGAGAGAGTTAGTTAATTCAATCATGCTTAAGCGATCGCCGCTGCTGTGCTTTATGGGATACGTTTTAGCAATAAAAAGAGTTAGCATTTATTGCTAGCACTGAGGGTCATTATGAGACACGCTGACCTCCACGGGCGCGCAAATGAATTTATGAAGTATTCTCACAGCCGTCATAGACGTTAACACACAATCTCATGAAATAGCCCTCGGTCCATTTGCACTGAACCATGGCAAAGCGAGCACATGTGTTAATACACAAAGTAATTACACTCGCACACACACAAACACACACATCTTATTAGCCACTGCTGAGACGAAATAGATGATGTGTGTGTATGTGGGTGAGAGAGTATATGAAATGCTTTGTGTATTAGAACGTAGCCAAGAGCTAGCAGCATGTGTCACCGCACTTTGCTTCTCTCCTGTTATTGCCATTTCTTTATTTCTTCCTTATTTCTTTTCGTTTGACAAAGACAAACTGTATCGTCCCGGAGGCGTTATAACAAAGCCCTAAAATACCTGTCAAAATACCATAGTTACTACAGTAATGAAACGAGAAGACTGAAATGGTGTAATTTTCCTTGTAAGTGCTAGAAAGGAAAGTTTCCACAAACATCAACAACGACTTTAACCCTTGTGTGGTGTTCATGTATTTGTATATCAGTGTTTGCTGGTCTAGTGGATAGCATATTCAGATTTAATTCGACACAGACATAATAAAATACGTAAAAATACTTTACATATGTTTGCATTATACCAATTACAAGCAACACAGCCTGCATATACGCACACTTAATATTTGTCATTTACTGGGAAATCACATTAATAAAGAAATAAGATGACAAAAGTACTGAAAAAAAAATCAATGATAGATATTTTTCCTCACTGAATATATAAATGACTGAGATTGAAAACACAATCGATTGCATCATTTTTAGCAAACAGGTCCCATAGACCAGAACATCACAAAAGGGTTAAACATTTACTTTAAAGGGATATTTCACTGAAAAAATACAAATTATGTCATCATATATTCACTCTCATGTCATTTAAAACCTGTATGACTTTCTTTTTCTTTCTTCTGCAAAACACAAAAGAAGATATTTTAAAGAATACTGATAACCGAACAAAAGCGGTACCCATTCATTCTATTGTGCAGACACAAAACCAATGAGTCAATGGGTTTGAAATGACAAGAGGGTGAATAAATGATGACAGAATTAGTATTTTTTGAGTGATCTATCCCTTTAAGACCAACACTTATACACTACAGTTAAAACACTATTTTACACTCGCAAACCTTTGTCACAACTGAAATGTCAATGCAATTTTAGGAATTACGCCTAATGCATCAGAATCGACTAAAATTGTTGTAGATCGATTTGTCAGATGATACATTAATTAAAAACATGTATTTTAATCAATTCTTTTAGAGCAGCAGTTCTATATCGCCATCTCTGTTTGAAACATGAAATTGCAGGTTACTTAAACTTTTCTTTATGGAGTTTAAACGGATAGTTTACCCAAAAATGAAAATTCTGTCATCATTTATTCACCCTCTTGTCATTTCAAACCTGTATGACTAATGTTCTTCTACAGAAGATATTTTGAAGAATGTTGGTAACCAAACAAAGGCAGTACCCATTCACTTCTATTGTATGGACACAAAACCAATGGAAGTCAATGGGTTCCGTCATCGTTCGATGAAAGAAAGTCATAAAGGTTTAAAATGCCGAGGGTGAGTTTTTGGGTGAAGTCATACCTGATAGCACAACTTACTATTATAGCGTTGCAGATTAGCATAAGGTAAGACGACTGAATCTTTACGTACTTGCTCGATGAGAGATTTTTGATCATTTCTAACCAAAAAAGTTACGGATTGCAGCTTGTTTTCACAAACTGAAGGATGTTTTGGTGTTTCTGTGCTAATCCACAGTGCGCCACAGACGCTTGCATTAAACACATGTTCAATAAGAAACACACCAGATAGGGGAGTTTCGCTAGAGATCGGAGGTCTGCGCGGTTGCCATGGTGCCACGGGGTCACGGGGGTCACAGCTGCAAGAGGCAGCTTTAGGAGATCGCTAACAATTGGAGGTCCCCTAATCACACAGACGCGAGCTCACGCGGTCCGAACGCTCTCACAGAGGCAGGTTTAAATGAAACGCAGACTACAGCGCAGAGCTAGCAGGAATCCTGGGAGGCATTCTCTTCTTCAGCCCCTCATTCTCCAAATCTCTCACCTCTAGCCTCTCTGTTGGGCCAGCAAACCACTTCACCATCCCACCCTCCCGCTTTCTCTTTCTCTCTCTCACACACACAGACACCGCAAGATGTCCTTGGTCCTTTATGGTGGAGGACAGATGGTGTCCTGCCCTAAACCACTCGATTCTTTTCTCTTTCTTTCGCAGGTTTTTATCCGTGAGGGAAGGGGGAGACAAGACTCTTGGGAAAGTGACCTAAACATAGTCGACGCTTTGGTGAGTGGATTTGAGAAGTGATGTTTGTTTCTCAGTTTTTGACTCAAGTTTGGCCAAATAAATTTGTGTTTAATGTGCATATGTACGAATGAATAAAAACAATCACGCACGCTTATTTTAAACCCCTGACTAACCCACTCCCCCTCACACAAAGCATTAAACCCCCCGCGGCCCAAACAAAGGGGCATTATTCCTTTCTGATGTGCAGTTGGACCGTTTTGAACTCATTTACAGCTAAACACACACACACATCTTTACACAGTTTACTGTTTGCTTGTTGTCTGTCCTGACCCGTGTTTCGCTGGTGTTATATGCACATATTTGGTTCTTCGGCTGTTAGTGTGGCCATCAGTGTTGAACTTGATAGATTAACAGCCGTTTTAACCCCTGGTTCAGACAGCTGTATTGATCTGGACTGATATACTTCTGTATAAATCCCCAGCGTAACTAAACGGGTCGATTTAGTCCAGATTTACTCCGGGTATAATCTGAGGTTAGCCCGTCTCTATTGATCCATAACAGCTTTCAAGATTCTATTGTTCAAGAACCCATAAAGTGTTCTTATGTTGACGTTCACGGGGAAAATAAAATGTTTAAGAATCATAGTAGTGTCCTAGTGGAGAAAACTACGGTTCTGGAATTTCTCTTTTATTGAAGTAATGTTCTTGCTTACATATGATACACGATACGCTATGCATTAAATATTCGAAGCTACCAAAAGAAAAAAAAATCACAGATAAGATTTCTGTTAGACATTTGTGGGATTAAATGGAGAACAAATTTCTCATGCGTCTCGGATATTTCTCCGAGTTTCAGAAAATGATGTCTCAAACTGAGCTCAGAATTGTTAAGTCTGCAATCAAAAGTCAATAATATTGAACATCTCAATATGAACTCAAACTCATCAAATTTACCCTAATCCAGATTATTTTACACCCCCACCTTTTTTATTTTTTCACCTGTTTGTTTGTTTTTCTTTATTTGATTACTACTGATGAGAAGTTTTCCAATGACATTAAAAGTATTCTATATTATTCTATTCTATTCTATTGTTCTAGAAACATTTGGCAAGTTACGATTCTGGACCGCATGAATACACTGTAAACATATTCCAAATATATGAAACTTGAAAAGGAACTGGCTTATAAAAATATTTAATAAAATATTTAAATGAAAAGTAAAAAATCTGTAATATTTTGCACTTGAATCAGCCTACCTACACTATATTACATTAACAAGAATCAAAATCTTTAGAGGTTAGATTTACTGCTCAAGTCCATTTTTTACAATGTAAATATAAAGATACCAATTTAAAGACACAGTGACCCTGACAACGTGACCTCTCATATTTACACTTTCACAGTCTGCGAGAGTGAAATCATTTGTCTGAGAAGAAACTCCCATGTTCCCTGTTTTAATGGTCTGTTGCAAAGACTGTAAAATGCAATCTGCCATTAAACTAGCAAACTCCTGCAAGAGTCCTGAAGAAACTCGCTTTTCTATCAAGTCATAAAAGTTCAGGGAGCGGTGGAATAAATCAGCGCTATCACGCCGCCTTCCACAGATCTTTGACAATCGACTAAATATCTTAATGACTGCGGATTTGCACATTACAGTTTTATCATAACTGACTAAGCTTCTCAGACAAAGATTTACACCCATTATCTCAATAATACCCTTAATTACTGTGTTCATTATAACATCCCACACAAAGCGCGAGACACAGACACCTCTGGATTACCTACTTAATCTGATGATGCCATGTCATTTTCCTACGCAGTCAAACTAGTGCCAAATGTTTGCCACAGACGGGCGGAAATACATAATCCGCACAAATGCTGTAAATGAAGAAGATGTCGTACCAGACGTGGAGCTCGAATTTTGTTTTCTGCGATCATGAACCTATATCTCACACTTTATGAAATATCTATGTTATTCTGCATTTGTGTAATAATGGATATACCTGCTGGGCTTCAGAAGTATACATATTTAAACAACCACCTAGAAAAAATGAGGGATCCGTTTGAGAGAGTGAGAGAGCTAGATCTCGAAAAAACAATGTAATAAAAACTATTGTTTACGTTTGTTTTCAGATTTATAGACATCTGCACTTTCTCTTTATAGACCGCATATTTCTTTCACGAGTTAAAAGCAGTCGTGTTTCTTCAAATTAGTTTTCAAAGTAGCACATTTTATGTTAGTCAAGTGGAAATAAGAAATTCGATTTTAACGGTTGTTAGCGGATTACATTTGGTGTTGCCTTGTGTAAATGCAACATATCAGCAAATCAGTCAAAACACGCTTCAAAATGTTTATGCCCTCGGCCTCATTCTGGATGTTTCTTGACAATCTGTCGCACGCAGATGAAACGTTATTCAAATCATAAGATTAGCCCGAGTGTTTTACGTTTACAGATTTGAAAACAGGTGGTGTGTGTAAGCCTCTGCAGCAAGAGGTCTGATCTAATGAGATCTAATGTGATACTATGTATCGCACCGGCCCTTCTGCTGCGTGTGTGTGTATGTGTGGAAAAGACCCGGCGAGCGTGTTTGGGGTGGCGCTGACCCCGGTTTTGCTGTGCGCGGTGGGAGCTCTGATACAGCGAGCTGAACTGCCCCTCTTTTATAAGGAGCATAATAGCCGTCCGCTCACAGCTGACCAACACTATCAAAGGGAGAAGAGGCATGAGGGATTACAGATTTAACAAGCCCTTTGTGCAGACTAATTACATGTGAATGAGAGGCTGTAGGAGCTCATCCACCCCTTATATCTACCACAGGTGAACACCAAGAAAACCCCCCAAACACACACATTCAAACATGTAAACACAACACACAATATGTAGATGTATAACCAGAAATATTTAGGTCTGTGTTGCTTTGTTTATTGTCCACAAGTGGAAATTTGTCTTCTTTAATCATTCACTATTGGACACTAAGACAAAACTATATTCACTCTAAAACTGCTGGGTTGCTTCAACCCACAGTTGGGTAACAAAAACAGTAGTAGTTGTTAACATTATTAAATGACATACATTTTTTAATATTTGATGATTTATTGTTCATGTTAATTCACTGTGCATTAAGTGTTAACAGATACAACTTTTGATTTAAAAAAATATATTAGTAAATCCTGAAATTAATTTAACTCATTCATTTTAAATAAAGCACTTTCTACAGTGTTGCATTGTTTCAAAGAAGCTTTACATAAAAAACAAAACACAAAAGAGAAAAATAAAGTGTAAAGAGTACAAACAGAGAGGATCATCCTAATAAATTGAATGGAATTTGCAGAAGTTAATGTAATATCAGCATTAACATGAACTGAGATCAATAAATACTGTGGAAGTATTGTTAAGTGTTTGCCAATGCAACCTTATTGTAAAATGTTACTGAAAACAACATTTAGGATTTGAAAACAACCCAGCATTTTTTGGGTATTTAAAAAAAGGAAAAAAATCTACGTTACACTTTGTTTGCAGTAATACATATGTTTGCATGTGTAATATGTGTGTATAGGAACACGAAACTTTGTTATTAAATAGAGACTTTTTGACACGTAAACATTTTAAGTGAATTCTGAAAAAACTATGCAAGGATTTGTTTTACTTTGCTGTGAAAGTTTCTAATGTAAAGTACCTTTCATTAATTGCATTAATAAAACATGTTTATATAAAATAATTATTGTTAAACAGATAATTACATAATATTATAAAACATTGATTTCTATATGAGCCTATCCAAGTATAAGCATTTTATATGGTTTAAAGTTCTGCATAGGACAGTGCAAAGAACAAAGGAGGTGTGCATGAATATGTTTTGAAATGGAGCATTTAGTTCCTCATAAATAGTCCTCTCCAATTAAACCATGAGATATTAAATAACTTCAGCACAGAGTCTGTATAATCACTGCTAATTTATTGCTCAGATTATTCACCATTAATTCTTATTCTCTTGAACACAGACTGGAGTAACTATACCAGGGAGATAAGTGTTTAATAATACTGCCGTGGAAATAAACGAAGGGCCTTTCGTTCCTTTAACGGGTCTAGCATCGTTTATGCGCTATTAAGACGTATAATTGAACAGCCATAGTTTGCATATTACTTTATTAAGCTAATGTGTTTTCTGCTTGGCGGTGCACGACTACGTTAACGCTTTTGAATCTTAAAATTACAACTCAATTAACACGAGCGCTTTTTCTGTTTCACCAAAACTCGTGCGCTCCTGGCAATCTATCCATTCATGCACTTCCACTTTTCTTCTTTATCAACTCTGAATTATGCAAATATTTTGTCCTCCAGTCAAAGCGTTTTTAAGGGTCGCAGACAGCATGTTGCACATATTGAACGTTAAATGTATATCGCATCGATTTTGGTCATTGCAGTATTTGTATTTTAAACATTGACATGCAGTGTAACTCGAACTGTATGATAAACTTTGCTTTGACCTTGAATAAAAGTATAATGTGTGAATTTAAAGTTTTGTAAGCGAATTAGTATATATATATATATATATATATATATATATATATATATATATATATATATATATATATATATAATGGCGTAATGTAAAAAGATAGAAATGCATTCAAGTGATGCAAAATGGATTTACAAAACGTCTTGGCTGGGGTCGAGGTAGAGTCTGTCCATTCACCTCTCACTGGCCCTGCGTCCCTTCGATGCCCTGCATGCGCTTTTCAGGCTTTGAAATGGGGCTTTATGTGTGCGGATGGAGAGAGAGAAAAGGTTCGAGCAGCTGTGACGTGGGCGGCGTTGTTTCATTCACCTCTCGTCATGGCAACGGACAGGGGCGCGAGAAATATGCCCCCTCCTCGAGCCGAGTGAAAGACAGAGGGAGACTCCAAAATTCTGTTTTTAAATTGCAGAACAGAATAAATAGAGTTTGTAGAAGCACCAATAGTAAAGAAATGTAGATTTTTTTTAATGCAGATATTTTTGTTAGCTATATTTTATTGTTGGTCATTAACGTCTGCAAATGCCAGAATAATGTTACAGATGTGCATTATTCTATTAAACGCTATTTCAAATGAAGCAGTTGCATGAGGATTTAGTTAACTTTGTATTTAATTTTTAACTTTAATATTAACTCTAGTTTACATTGAACAAGATTGTGTTGTTCAATAATTAAAAATAACACAAAGTACGCACAACCTAACGCACGAGCCAGAATTACTCTAACAACGCTGCAATCTTATAGTATATGAATGACAGAAAAAAGTCAACAAAAAGCACACGAGGAGTTAAATTAAACCGTAGTTAAAATGAAATGTTAAATTAATGCCAGGCTGGGATACCTTCGGAGCAAAGTGGCCCACTGCGCCCTGTCACTTCTGATACCTCTGTGCTTGTTTTCGGAGGAGCGCAACGGGATGGGGAGTTGTGTGTTGAATCTACTGTGACCAATGAACGCGCCGCTGTTAGTGGCAACCGCATCTGTCAAGCGTTTCTGGCCAATAAACAGCAGAGCGAGGCGGATCTCAGGTGCGCGCCTCTGCATCCTCGCGGCTCTGGCGCGCTGGGGAGCCGCCTGTGGCACAGAGTAGCTGTCAAACGCGCGCTCGCGAACACTATGGCGACCGCGGCGTCCAACCACTACAGCATCCTCACGTCCAGCGCGTCCGTCGTCGCGCACTCGGAGCCCGGCAGCATGCAGCAGACGCCGCCGGCCTACAGGGACGCGCAGAGTCTTTTGCAGAGCGAGTACACCACTCTGCAGAGCAGCGGGAGCACGCTCAGCCACGCGCACCAGTGGTTGACGGCGGCGCTGTCTCACGGGGGAGAGGGATCGCCGTGGCCCGCCAGCCCGCTGGGCGAGCAGGACATTAAGCCCACCCTGCAGGGCGACGTGGACGAGCTGCAGCATTCGCCCAGTCTGACGCCCAGGCAAGCGCATCTGGTGCAGTCGAGCCAGCATCACGACGCGAGCGTCTGGCGGGCGACGACCACCGCTCACTTGTCGAGCATGACCACCTCGAACGGACAGAGCATGATTTACTCTCAGCCCGGCTACGGCGAGCAAGGGATGCACCATCACGCCCTCAGGGACGCGCACGAGGACCACCACAGCCCGCACCTCAGCGAGCACGGCCACCCGCAGAGCCTTCATCAGGGACACCACGAGCACTCGGACGAGGACACGCCGACCTCGGACGACTTGGAGCAGTTTGCCAAGCAATTCAAGCAGCGCCGGATCAAGCTGGGTTTTACGCAGGCGGACGTGGGGTTGGCTTTGGGCACGCTCTACGGTAACGTGTTCTCCCAGACCACCATCTGCAGGTTCGAGGCGCTTCAGTTAAGCTTTAAGAACATGTGCAAACTTAAACCTTTACTCAACAAATGGCTGGAGGAGGCGGATTCCACGTCGGGTAGTCCGACCAGCCTGGATAAGATAGCCGCGCAGGGGAGGAAACGGAAAAAGCGGACCTCCATCGAGGTGAGTGTCAAGGGGGCCTTGGAGAGCCATTTCCTCAAGTGTCCCAAACCCGGGGCGTCTGAAATCACCTCTCTGGCGGACAGCCTACAGCTAGAGAAAGAGGTGGTGCGGGTCTGGTTTTGTAATCGGAGGCAGAAGGAGAAGAGAATGACGCCGCAAAACGGACCGATGCCCGGTAACGAGGATGTGTACGGGGACACCTCGCCTCACCACGGGGCTCAGACACCTGTTCCGTGAAAAAGGGGGAATCCGCGCACTCGCACGGCGACCTAAACAGAATCGACTGTCTCTTTGTCCCGGTCACAAGTCCGTTCACGGTGGACCGACGGTCATGATGTGTGTCTACGGCACCTCGGAGGGAGCGCAGCGGGCATTGTTGCCCGAACAATACACCGGCGCGGGCGCGAGAAACGCGCTCCGGTAAACTATAAGGCGATACGCTGCGGGTGAACCTGAAGAGCGAACGTTTGTAGACGTAATAGTTTTTTATTCAAATATTTAATTTAAAGTCCGAGGATCTGTGAAAGAATTTTATCACTTCCAACCGAAAGCTGTGAAAAGGCGTCAGGGGCGCAAATTCCCCAACGCCATCTTCCCCTCATGACCACAAAAGGTTTAATACTGATTGAATTTAATCTAGTGCAATGTCTGAAGCTCATTCTCTTCCAAATATAATTGACAATTATTATTATTATTATTAGTATTATTATTCATACGTGCAAACGTATCACAGTTCAATTTAAATAGCATGAGGCGTTCTCTTAAAGTTACTGCATCTAATTTTGCTTCCAACAAAGGCTGCCAAGTGCTGCTGTGTGTTGTGCACAGAAAACAACCCAATTTCATGCAGATCACGGATTCACGCTGCTGGTGCATAACAGAACGTGCGTCCAATACGAGGCCTGAGGAAACGTTAAAATCTCCAGTACTGCACTGTGCATTATACCCATAAATCAAGTATTCTTCAACAATTTGTAATTGAAATGAAATTTACAAATAAAACATTGGCCTTATGATCAAATTGCGTTCGTGATCATCAGACATCGTCTGTTTAATGATTTTAGGCTTTTTAATTAGACGTGCTTCTGATTTACAGTAAATGCAAATTTGAAAGAGCGCACAGTACAGACAAAAACAAACCTAGTTTTTATTGTAATTTATCTGGAAACAATGCAAATAAATATGAAAATAAAGAGCAACAAAATAATAATAATGTCATACACAGTGGATAGTTTTTCTTTTCTGCTGCGTTTATGTTGTTCTGTCTTGAATATTATCATTATTATAGTAACACTGTGTTGTATGATTTTGTGCGTCAACTAAACGCAAAAGCCTCAACATGTTTGTATCTGATTTTTATATATTTTAATTGTTCTTTCTTTTCCAAAACTTAGTTCTTTGTGTCAACACTCGTGCGCATTTTCTTTAATATTTCAGTATTACACCAGCTGTGTTGCTATTCATTTGATGACCTGCATCGAAAAAAAGGACACTGTGCGTAAATGTTTTTTATGGCTTTGTGAATACTTGTATATTTGTATATTTGTGCACCTAACCTGGTACTGCCAAAGCACAACCTGTCAGTGTGCCCTATTGAGACCATTAATGTCGTTGGTTTTGACAGAAAAAAATTGCACAGTTTTTAAAAGACTTTTGTCATTAAAGGAATACATTTTTATATGAAGAAGTGTATCTCATGAATCTATGTCCCGTGGTTAATTATAACGAGGATGAAGATCCTGAAGATAAATGCTGCTCACAGTTTCACAGATTATGTGACCATTAAGGCAAGTGGAATATCACATTGCCCCGGGATGACGTGCAGTTGTAGATCCTTTGCAGTCCATTACAATTTCTTGTAAGGCTAAATTTTGCCATTTTACCCATAACGATGAACGATTAGATGGTTTACAAGTGTACAGAAAATGGTTAGTCTTTTGTGAATAATGTGTGGATTTGCATGGTATTCTGGATCAAATAATAACAGCTATTTATAATGTTTCTACATTTTTCTAATTTAAATTCGACAAAATAAATCAAATCAATATTTAAAATATTAAAGGCTGCAAAATGGAAGCAATATTAAAAAACCAATAGCTAATAATAAGATTAATAAAATACTCTTATAATAAAATTCAATAAAATATCAATTAATATGAATAAAAGAAAAGCGTTTATAAATTGATTATAATTATACAAGGATAACGTTTTGATCTTTATAATTTGCTATAATTTTGTCAAATTTCATCTTCCACTCCGTTTAAAACCTATTCTTTATTTATTGAATCGTGTTAGTTAAAAGACCGAACAATACTTCGATTTTCCTCTTCATTTTTGTTGTTTTCTTTGTGTTTATAAGGAATTGTGCACCTCAGGCCTAGTAGATTTTTTGGCCATGAAAATTGCGACTCTCATCCGAAGCTTCAAATGTGTGTAATGTGCTTTGAGCGCCATCTGCTGGTCATGATGCCACTATTAGCCTGGAGAAGACCAGTGCCCTGTCGCAAGCAATTGCCTTGTGTATTTTAACACTGATATAAATTCATGAAGCTTATATTGCAGATTTTAGTGATGTAATTTGTAAATACACCGTGTCTAGACAGAACTGTGTCGTCACACATTGAATCAAATACCTTCGAACAGTACCTGTGAAGCTTGTATTCATTTTCATGCTAATGTAAATTGAATAGTGTTTAAGATCAAATTCTTACCTTTGGAAGGTCTGCAATAAGATCATTTTAAAAACATAGTGAGCTCCTGTGACCAAGTTGTGCAATGTATTTCATTGTCTTAATTAAAAAACAAATTGAAGTCACCTGATAGATGTCTTAACTACATCCATGTGTCAATCAAATGACACAAACAACAGATAAATCAATCCTAATGCTTTTTAAAGTTTTAATCATTTAGATTCTCCAATTTAAAATATTTTTCCTTTACCTAATTTTAGTTTTTATGGCATTACACAGTACATCCTAACTAATCTGATCATTTATGACAGCTAATCCAAATGTAAAGGTGTGTGTTTTAGGATCATGCGATTGATGATGTCATCAAAATAAAAAATAAAAAACAGGTGCAGTTAAACTGTAGCTATATTTCATGAATCGTTTTAATACATTCGCCAGACAAGTTCGGGTTCTTGTTTTACAGAGATCATAGGTTCACACAAGTCGACCATCCGCAATATTCTGTACAGCACACAATAAATTCATAAACCCACCAGGTCATGATACACACAACATTGATTCTGTCATATGCTCTAAAATCAGCACATACACACACGTGACAAAAGAAATTTGATCGATAACTTTTGATCTTTGCCTCTCCATCATGAATCCATCTTTTGGTTGCCATAGTTTCATTACAGAAGATGTACTGGAGGAGTTGGGTGTTCTGTATGGATGTCATGTAGGAACGCATAAACTAGCTAGAAATAAAACAAAAACAAAGCAACCCTTTGAAATGTATATACCTTAAATATGCAGCTGTGAAAATTCAGTTTGAGTGATATCTAAAATGCATTAACATCTCACAGAATTGTGATCACAAATCATTTGTGTTATTTTTAAAACAATTAGACATTTACAAGTGGTACATATATAAAGATCAAGTGGTCCAGATAATGCACAAAAATATATAACAGTACATAAAATAATAGACAAATAAAATACTAAATGTTTGCTTTTGGCATCAGACACAATCTCAAACTGATCAATAAACATACAAATAAAACATATAACATTTGGTTTTAAGACAGACCAATTTCAGACTTATTTCTTATTTTTTAAGTATTCATGGTGACGTTTGTATGGCACTTTTTCAAAATGTATGGCTCTTAAGCCACAGCCATTTTTCTAAAAGCACCTTAATTTACAAATCAAATACAAGATCAGTCAATAAATGTGTATGAAATTACATGTGTCCTAATCATTAGACTGATTTCCAACAGCAGATACGTGTTTGTACGACATGAAAATATCAACACTTTCCGTTTATCTTTTTTAAGAGATATGTATCCTAATGCATGGCTATGTTAAAAATATTTTGGAAAATGTAAGGAAAAATGTAAGGGCATTGCATGTAAGAAATAATTGTACATGGCACTGCTGAGTACAGATTATACATCACTACAAAACAGAAAAAGCAGCAGCAGTCTCCTGTCTTGTGTATGAACCCCTCTGAGATCACTTCCTACAGGAACTCATGTGTGACGATGACACGGTGACTCACTCATGCAGCAAACACACACACACATACACACACGCGCGCCAGCATCAGCGACCCTCCCCTTCTGTATTGTGTTATGCACCTCCTCTCTGTGATAGCTGCATTTTAATAAGCCAGTTTGGTAACGCTGTTGTATTACCACGGTACTCTGGTTTATATTTGACAAATTCCTATTAAGTGTGTTTTTTTGTGATAATATATATTGTAGAATCGAGCTGTGACACAAGGGAGAGCTCTGCATAACACAAATACAGATCTCAAGTGTTTGCTGTTCGACAAACACGCGTCATCTTTTGACACACACACACAAAAGTCTTGTTGATGGAGATTTCTGGTAAACGCAACTGACATTGGCAACTAAAACAAACAAACACACTAAAAACACGATCAGCAATGAGACACAAGACATGCAACCCAATGGCTCTTGACATCATTGACTTCAAACCTGGCATGAGGCGTCTTTGTGCCAAGTTTGAAAGTGTGCAGACACAGAAATGTAAGATTTACAATGAATATTCAAACTGTTTTGTCTGCTTCCTCACACAAACCGTATTCTTCCGAAAACTCGGTATATAACGCAGACATCATACAACTTTAACGTTTTGACAGCCTTTACTTTTTGATTATATATACTGTATATAAATATTTTCTTTCTTTTCTATAGAACAAAGTTTGGAATGATGTGAAGTCAAATAAATGACCGCATTTTCACGTTTAGGTGAACTATTTCTTTATACAATATGTAATTATGGTAAGACAATGAGCTAAACGTGCTGTCCAGTCCATGATGTTAAGACTTCCAGATGCAGAAAATAAATTATGTAACCACAGATTTGATGAATGTGAATTTAACTTTCTTGAGATTGTAGTCTGTACTTGCACAAATCTACGCTCACATTTTCACCACAACCATTTATATAAATTGTCTCATCTCTTCGCAGATTTTACTGAATTAAACGGTCCATTTTTTTATGCTTCTCTACCCGTATTATAGTCATGATACATTTCAGAAAACAAACACAGACGGTTCATGGTGGGATGTCATGTGATGTCATTCAGCTGATTTTGAGCACAGTGATGATGTCACACTGTGGGAGGAGCGATTCAGTAGAAACATCATTCACTCCCTTCATTCTATTTCATCTTCATTTTTATCCCCTATGATCTGAGTTCCCTCTGGCCTGTATACTAAAATTTCTCTCTCTGTAATGAAAAAGTTTCATAATACCTTTACTGTCTGCTTTATTGCCATGTCTGGGTCAGAGTCTGGAGAAAACACTGCCACATCTTCATTTTCACTGGACTCCTGTAAGCTCGTGGGAGATGGAGGGGCGGGCACGTCACAAAAAGAGGGTGTGGTTAACCCTTCAGCTGCTCCATTTCCGAGCCTTCGGTGTCCATATCTGAATCGAACAGAGAGCGTCCCGTGACGTCGCTGTCTGGAGTCTGTGTGTTGCGGTGAGAGGAAAGGCTTTCCGGCTCCTGGAAGCTCTCGCTGTGTGAGTAGAGACCCAAATCCGGAAGCTGGGAAGGAGAGTCTGGTTCTTCGCTCAGTCCGTCGTAGTAGAGGTCATCGACATCCACAAACCACTCCGGCCAGAATGTCCGGCGGATTCGTTCACAGTACATGG
The DNA here is from genome assembly GCA_026939265.1 of Oreonectes daqikongensis. Lineage (NCBI taxonomy): Eukaryota > Metazoa > Chordata > Actinopteri > Cypriniformes > Nemacheilidae > Oreonectes > Oreonectes daqikongensis. The sequence goes on along the minus strand of JAOTQM010000449.1, from coordinate 175,959 downwards.
CCAGGTTGATAAACTCGCCTACAGAGGAGAGGAAAGAGAAAAACACACAACTGATGTTTGTATGACCGTATTCTCATCCTGTTGTAGGAAATATGTTTACAGTACCTTTGATAAGCTGTTCAGGACGGGATCCTGGAAGTGTCCACATGGCCTGCGCAAGATGGCCGAATACAGAAGCATCTACTGTGGAAAACTTGGGGCCCATTAGATACTTTTTATTGCCTATGGTAGACATAACAAAAAAGAGATTATAAATCAATAGGGAATAAATTATATTTACACATTCTTAAGAAAATGTAAATGGTCTCTAGATATGACTTTTGCACATTTTATTATAATTAAATGGTTACAAAACAGTAGCGGGCTGTGTGATTGTTTACATCACCATATGTTTCTTTATCACTAGAGGGCAGCAGAGATCCACTGCAGCATTATTTTGTAACTCTTGTTTACAAACCCTGCTGTGATGATCTACATTACATGAAAACTTCAATAAAGCTGTAGTATATTTGACTTAATGCTTCTCAGCGTAAAAAAGGCACAAACTGCTTCAACAAGGCTCACAACCCACAACCTCGAGCATTTAAAACGTACCAAGAAGCGTGGCAAGCGTGCGCATGTCTTTCTCCATCAGGGCGTAAACTTCCTCTTTAGAGAAGCGTCCGATCCCGTGGCCGTACATCTCCCTTTTTACGATCCCGCCGTTCGCCTGACTCAAGATCCACTTCAGCAGGTCACTCAGCGGCCCGTTTGTCGCCAACATCTTCTGCGTCTCCTCCGCATTGTCAACCCATTGACAGTACGCGATCGTCCTGCATCAAACGCAGGATTGGTTCATTCATGAATGGTGGTTTTGAATTTATGGAAGCACATACATGGATAAAACATATGCTTTCGACTACTGCTAAATGTGTAAACGTGAATACAGAAGAACTGAAAAAAGCAGCCTCACCAGTAGAAGTGTTCCTCCACCATTTTGGTGATGGCACGCGAGATGGCTTTCTCCTGAGGACTCAGGCTGGAGTTGAGGTTCACACCGAGTTTCTCCTCCAGAAAGTCGATGATGAACTCCGTTCCAGACACCTGCTCCTGATTATATGCGATCCAAGGCATCTTCCCCTGAGAAGACAGCTTTCCATCGAAATAGTTCTGCAGAGAAAGGCCAAAGAAATCAGATATACCATGTCGTATGATATCGTATGTATTTTGCGAAATGTTTCACTACTTCCAGGTTAGATACCTGGTAGGGCAGGTCTGCCATCCGCAGGTACGTTTCTATCTTGAGACAGAAGGGGGACAGGCTAGGGACTCCAGTTTTGGGTCGGGCAAACTGGTGTAGAATGATGGCGTCTTGAGAGTCCAACTCCTGTTCCTTCCTACAAGATGGCAAATATGAAAGAATTTCAGAAATGGATCAAAATCGACATTTTCATAAAATCCTACATTTTGTTTCACAAAGTATAAAAAAGTAAAAACATTTCTGATCATCCTACAACTAAAAAAATGAATTTAGTCGCTGTCCACTTTGCTGGTGCTGAAATTGCCTGCTGTGTGTTTCCTGAATCTAAAATCTGAATAGTCCATCTGATTATATTTTTAAAATTCGAAACTAAATGAGCATTGAATTGCTTTTCAGAGAGCTTTCAGCACCTCGTGTAACATGAGATGCTTCGCTTTCACCTAACAATGTTGCCATTTATGCAAAGGTCACAGACAAACCTAAATCTCAGGATTAAACTCAGAATGATATTGGCAGATCGCGATTTACTCTCCGTCACGAGGGGTCGATAAAGGTCATTCTGCCACCACACACAAACACAAGCAGATGGTTTCCAGTAAGGCCTAAACAGAGGGACCTGTGCAACCGTGTCCTTGAAATAGCACACATCAACAACATTTACGATGTAGACCAGGAAATTTTTAGTGTCCCGCAGCGTAATAGTATCTCATTCAGCTGGCAGATGTTCATGTATTCCTCCATCAATGTAAGTGATGGATATCAAATGGACTGCATTGTGTTTGCACTTAAAGCTCAAATGGAAACTTCCATCAGCGGGGGGGGTTACACAAGACTTCTCAAACTAACAGAGCCTCTCACACATCAACCAAGCGTATCCCATTAAATAATATACCACTATATACAGATATTTATAGATATATTTAACTCTATAGTCTTGTATACTCAATACTCAATATAGCTGATATGGATTGATCTAAATGGTCTAGATAGTAAACATGCATGTTTAATGGATTATACAGAAATGTAAAGCTATATATACATCCGATTTATTTATATAGCATATATTAAAACAACAATGTTGAACATTGTGCTATACAAAATAACAAATATATCACAAAAAGTAATATTGAATACAAAATATACCTGACGTAGCCTATATACAATCTATACGCATTATACACGCAATATATTATATACCAAATATAATCTATATGTACGATAGATAGATACCTGATGACAAGCAGCTCGTGTAGTAAATAGGCAGCGGCGGCGAGCAGCGCGCCCCCGGTGATGTAGAGGGTTTTCCTCCACCAGGTGTCGGACGCTAACGCGGACATGATCCCTCCGTACTCCTGCAGCGGGTACGCGATGATGTAGCCATACAGCGAGAGCGGCCCTTCAGACCCGCAAAAGCCCAGCGAGAAGCTCTTGTTCCGGGCCAGCTCAAGCACGCACGAGCGGGTCCACGCGAACCCGACGCGCCAGTACATCCTCTCTCTCCTCTGTCCGCCCTTCGGCCCGGTTCGGGTTCGGCAGGGGAGGCTTCATCGGTGCCGCAGGGTGGAGGAGGTGATGATGATGGCCGAGGGTTTAAAGAGGACAGCGGGCATGTCGCCTCGGACCCGCGGTGGGGTCGGCATCAGTCCGCAGCCGCTCACCGCCGCTGTTTACCGCACAGCTGAGTGCGTGACGTCACCAAGGGCGTAGGTGCTGATGCTGCGAGGGGGCGAGGCCAGTGCCTATAGACGCTCTGCTCTTATTGGTCAGCTTCACTGCGTAGAGTTTGGCAGCAATATTTCATAATGGTTCATCACACAATATTATTGATTTACTTTAATAACAAGCAACAAAATAAAACGGCCCTTTGAAAACTAATTTCTTACCACTTTGCTTGATGTTATATTTTAATATTTACTGTAGTAAATATTACTACAGTATTTTTCGCTTTGGTTGTAACAAACAAACAAAAATATTTAACTGAATTTATGAAAATCCACGTGACTATATAATAGTTGTGGCAAATAAATAGTTCATTACATCACAAAATCCATTATGAAATGTTTTACCTTTTTTTCGTGAAAAATTAACTAAAAATTAATTTTAGACATGTTAGTTAAACGTTTTTCCAAAACTATTTCAGTTATGAGGAAAAAGCGCTAGCATCATTTGTTTGCCCTTTGGTTAGATGTTGTTATGAAATTCAAGTGTGAATCATTTTTCCAACAGCAGCTTTATTCAATAAGGCTTTCGAGCTCCATTACATACAAACAAAACCCAGTCCTCCCAGCAACACACCATCTATTTACAGCTTAAGAACACATACATGGCATCACAGACAAGGAGCTGCATTTATACACTCAAAGATGCGGTAACAGTAATGACAAAGCAAAAAACAAACGGCATTCAGGAGATGTCCATTAACTAATTTTATGTTGTGTATTCCTCACTCGGATGATCTTAACATTGATGGCAACTTGATGGAGATGTTCTCTTCCTCAATAAATCCACGCAATGCCGACCATAACCCACAAGATATCGGCTTGTCTTATCTTCCATTAAATTGATCTACTTCAGAGCTAAAGCATGTGTACTAGCTAAATATACATTTACCATTAAATTTAAAGCAACAACTGAAATTAAAATCAAAACAAATAGAGAAGCAGATGAACTGCGCTCGGGTAAAGGAAAGAATATATAGCACATAATTATACAGTAAATTCATAATAAAACAAAGAATACTAAAGTCAAGGGATAAATGAGAAAAGCATATTTACACACAGTTTGGGAGGATATACTTTGCATTCCAACTCACAGTGCCTACTGCCATCCACACGTGTTAAATAAAAAGCATCCGATCAGGATTCGATTACACAGTACAAGGGTTCAAAAAGATCGCCATCACATAGCCCTGTGGCCAGTCCGTTTACAGAAAAGCCACTTTGTCTGAGGACTGATCCGTTTCCCTGAGGAATTCAAACTGTGATACGGTCAACGAGAGGCATACCAACACGTACAAAAACAACACGTACACGCACTCCATTCGACGCTCTCAGACACAAATAAATGATCAAGTTTTCATTGTTCCCAAAAAGCATCCGCTTAAGGAAAGCTTCATGGGACTTTTCAAGGAAGTCAGGACCATCGACTTTTAAAACATCTGGGAGAAAATGAAAAATCACGGCTCACACCGAGGCGGGTTTGTGTGTGTGTGTCCATTAGTACAAAGTGTATGACATTACGGCCTGAAGCTTGGCAACATATTCAAATTCAAAGCAGATTTCTTACAGGCCCAAAACCATCAGTTCCCTCCCGCCCCCAGAATGACACGGGCTGCTCTGATTGGGTGAGGGAACGTAGTGGCATCGTTTCATCTGCTCTGATTAATGGAGGAACGCAGAGGAGAGTAAAGAGAGGATATGTGTGCCAGTTTTACCACCGTACTCAAAAAGATGTGCTTGAAATAAGCAGCTTTTACATGTGTCAGGATGTGCTGTTTGATCCCTCCGGTCCTTCACCAGGGGGCGCTCTATGACTGACTGTAAGAGCTGTTTTGACTTCCATTTGAGCTCTGATCAGTCTCACTGCCAAATGTAGAAGAAATACATAAGAAAAAAATAATGTTAATTATAACTCACAAATTATGATACTAATATGTCAGCAAACGACACCTTATTCTTAAGCGTTACGACAACAACAGTTGCACTAGCAAAAACATTTTCTAGAAGAAAAATGTGAAAAGCAAAATACATTTACTAAACATTTCTCTGATTAAGATTTTATCATTCATTACATTTCCAGCAGTAGAAATCAAACTGTAAGCCTTATAAAGTTTACCGCTGTAGTCCAACATACCTGTTTGGTGGAGGTTTTGGTTTGGGCACCTTGTTGAGCACAGTGGCTATTTCCTTTCTATCATCAAAGTTCTTCCACTGGTCATAGAGTTTCAGTATTACCCTGATGATCTCCAGAATCTGAGACAAAAAGCTCAGTCTTTAAATGTTCAATGAAAAAAGAGCTACAGCAAGACAAGTCTAAATATATTGTAAAAATGTAATATTCAAACCCATGATCTTGTCATTCCTAGAATAATCCTACTTTTTTGTATCTATCAGTTAATAATAACAATACAAAAAGTCCCACCTTCTCCATGTCAACAGACAGCTCAGCGAACCACTGCCTGGCGTCTTTCTGCTGCACCACGCATGCCACGTGCAGGCAAGCTGGAAGAATAAATAGACAAAACTCCAATAACCAGCATGTAACATCACAGCAACATATACACAATAGCACACTTTTCTTTCTATTCCTGCAGTATATAGTATGTAAAGTGTGCAGTATGCAGATTTTTATAAGCATGGAACATGTAGATGGCAGTATACAAGTATACTAGTATTCCACAGCCAAGGCTACAGAAGTCAGATGCTATTATTGTGAATGTAGAAAGTGGGTGCGAGTTCTTACCGAGTGCGATCATAAAAGGAGGATAAAGCAGACAGAGATCCGTCCTGTAGGTGTCATTGACGATCCTCCTGCACATACACGATAAAAATTCATTATGCTCAGTTATAAAAACAGAATGTTTATGTACTTCACAGCATGCATCCATAATACGATCCTAAAGCAATACACACTGCCTATATTTACATTGTTTAATATCTGGATCAAATTTACACACACTCACCACGCCAAAGGCAGCAGCATGTCCTCCTGCCCCATGTCCTGCACATACTGCAATAAAGGTCTGTACGGGTGATACACGATCAGACAACAGTCCTAGAAAAAAACACAGTCAAAGCATCCGTTAAAAAAGAAAAACGTACAGAAACTATAATTTATTTATAATGTACTGTACCAACCATAAGCTCCAGTAAATAAAATTCACACTCCAATATCTAGAGAGAGAGACAGAGAGAGACATGAGTCAGGACCACATGAGCTCACTGCGAAATGACGTGTGTGTCACACTAGCGTGCTAACTAACGCGTTGTACTCTGCCAATTATCATCTTCCCACCCAAGATGATCCATTAATGTTCCTCCAGCACTCTGGACAGCCAAGATATTTCTTTACATCGCCTGACCGGCACTGCACACTACAAATAAGCCTGCTGATAATCATACTGCACTTATCACCAACACGTCATATGACCCAAGCCATTTAACGTGATGACGAGACCTTCCTCTGAAGGTGTCAGGAGTGTGTGGTATGTCACTCCTTTTTGAGTGTCAGAAACCTGGTGACATGCAGGACGTGACTGAAGGCCTTTGAATCACCACACACTCAAACTCGTAAGCCAGTGTTTCCACACACACATCAGCCGGTTACAGGAAGTGACAAACAAGCCCATCTGTTACAAGTAACACTGCCTTTCATGCCAGATCTGTGTGTCATAACTCGTCTTGTGCGGCAAGTACTGAGGTTTGACTCACATGGTTCATCCTGAAGGGGAACTCCTTGGGAAAGGCATAGGAGAACCTTGTTTTCACTGTTAAAATAGGAAACGTTACGTAACATGAAAAATCAAGCTGCTTTTCTAGGAATTCAAATGAGTTCACTTATTAGGCCGATACTTAAAAATGGTTGATTGACAGTTTCATTAATTGCTAGCAGACAGTCACTTACATACAGACGTTGCTGCTGAAATAAGCCGAGTGTTTGAAACGACACCAAATTCCTGTTGAGGACAAAAATATATGTTATTACTTCTTGTTTTACGTCTTGAGAGAGTATAGCAATCCTGAACATCAGACAGTGTTTACCTCTACTTTAGAGGCCAGGAACACACATGTGGGGGCCATCAGCACGGGATCTATGCTCTTCAAAGAGTATCTAAACAAAGAGTTACAGGTTTGTTTCAATGGAAAATATAAAAAACAATCTTACAACAATCTAGCGTCCTATTAGCCATGCAAGTAGAGATAGTAACCATGTTAATAACCCACTCACCTGGCATAGAAGCGTTTGAAGTAGACAGTTGCCGTGGCGATGACCTGCTGCCTGAGTTTCAAGTGTTCCCCCAAAGCCTGAATCACTGCCAGAAGAAGACAAATTAAAGTAAAGTGCACTTATACCCTTTAAACGGGCTCAAGGCTTTAGATTTAAAATTATCATTGATAAAACGGGGGGGGGAAACGTGCATAAATGTTTTAGAATTCCTTTTACACCTAAACACATCAATGCTCTGTTGTAGACCTTTCTACTTAAATCGCTCTGTATGTTACGTTATTTTTCTTATATAATCTTTTATATCCTCTATTTCTATCTTGAATGTATTTTATACAATGTTGCATTTACGTGCTGTTAAGAAGACTAATTTGCCCCCCCCAAAATAATACTGATGATGTTGTAAATGCTCATTTATCCGAGACTGACATATGTGCATAATCTTCCTCCTCTACATTCCACTTTACCAAGATGATGATAACATTAAGCGCCATACCATTGGCAAAAAATATCTGTAGCTTCCAGTACTCCTCCTCAGTGAGAAACTTCAGATCTTTTTGTCTCTCCTTCATCAGATCCTGTTTGTCCAGAACCCACTGCAGACTGAGAACAAACACACCAGACATTACATTACAACAAACATTAATAAGCAACATAGCATCATTACAATACACTTTCATACACTCTTAAAGTTCAAAACAAATACAATCACTTCAGATTAACAAAGTACAATTATACTGTACTAATGGGGATAATTATTCACATTTAAATGGGTGAGATTCACTATTTTTGTCAAAAACATTTATAGTATTTATGCAATTTATTAATGTTGGTGATTTATTCTGACGTTTCTCCAGTCAAGAGTCACTAGCCAGACGGGCCAGCCAAAGCTAATAATATACAATTGACTCTTTTCAGACTATAAAACGGGTCTATTATGCATCACAATAAAAACATCTAGTGAAAATATTTATTCAATCGCATTATATTTCATGTTTGTTTTTCTCTTACAGCTTCGCTAGAAACCTCGAGAGAAAGATCAAATGTCCGCAATTCATGTTGTAAAATAGTGCCTGACTTACTAATGTGAGCTCTGCCAGAAGTTCCCTGCCATCTTGCGGCTGTTGAGGTAGAAATGAACCTTAATTCGATGTTTAAATGTGTTTAATTGAAGATAAGCTCCGAACAGATCAGACAAGCAGCGCGACACAATAAACACTCCGTGTAACTTCAGCGCGCGGATGAAGCCGGATCGGGCGGAAACTATGCTGGCGCATTAGTTCCGGACACTTTCACCTGCGTTTGCTACAGTAAATAAATAAGTAAACAAACAAAGAAATGCATCCAGAAATTGTATAAATAAAGCGTATGTATGGAAATTTTGAAATACATTTAAGTAAAAAAATCATTTACAAAATCGATTAATATATTTAGCATATTTCTCCGCTTATTCTTTATTTAAATCTATATTTTTAATGTATTATTATTATTTTTATACATTTTCCATCCTATACTGTTATTTTGATTGTATTTTTAACATTGTTTAAACTGTGAGTTTTGACATGTATTACGATAATATAACTAGGTTTATATCTAAATATTAAAATCGTCTATTTATAGTCAAGTTTAACTAATAATATTCATTTTAATGATGTTAATACGATATAATGTAAAATTACAGTCGTAGGCCTATTATGTCATATTTATAATATAACGTAGGCCTATGTAAATATTATTAGTAGCCTACATTTAATAATTTAATTTTAACAAATAGTTACTAAATCATCTAATAAAATGTAATAAATTATAATAATGAGCATGCACCCTCTCGATGAAATCATCATCACTTTTAATCTTCAAGGTTTTAGTGCAGAGAATTTCATTAATAATGCACACGGGCTTGCCATCTACATTAGGAGAGCACACTCCTCTATTTTTTGCTCTTCGCGGTGTCCCGTCAGATAGCTGAGCTCAGGGTTCGACCATGGTTCGACATTCCTTATCCAGGGGGCCGGATCACAAGAGCAGGTATAAAGGCTTCATCGTGAATTTTAGCGCGCACAGAAAGTGACTCTCCATTCTTCTCTATCATCTCTGAAGAGCCGCACGGACCCGCCAACATCACCATGAGTCGCAGTCCGGAAAGGATATCATCGTACCGCCGTCACTTTGAAGGTGGCATATGCTCCTCTTCCACGCTCCAGGTGCGCGTGTCCAGCCCGTCACCCACCCGCGGGGCCGCGCGCCATCGCTCCGCAAGTTACAGCCGCAGCGGGACACTGGGGCGCGGGGCACAGTCTGCAACCCGCAGGTCACGCATGACCAGGTCTGTACGTTTTTCTATATATATTTAGAGACACACTTTATATTATACTTACGCAATAAAACTAGATTTTTGTTTGAATAATTAAAAATAAAATCATGCCATATAGTGTTTAAATAGAACCAGGTTGCATTTAACCTTAACTTAGTTATTGTGTTTTTCTTCTTGTAATAAGTTTGTTTGTTTGGATAAAAGTATTAGCTAAATTTGGTTTTCAAAATAAAACCAGAACATATTTTGGTGCATGTTCTCATCTCTTCGTAAACAAATGTGCAGTGTGAGTTTGGGAGCGCTGTGTCTGGGGGTTGCTGGACGCGGTGTGGACCTGGAAGCCGCCGCTGCCGAAAACCAGGCCTTCCTCAGTACTCGGACCAGCGAGAAAAAGGAGATGATTGCCCTCAATGATCGTCTAGCTGTCTACATCGAGAAGGTATGATGTGCACACTAATGCTATCTGTCTTGGATTTACCCTCTCTCCATTTACTTTTCTTTTTTACTTTTGCGTTGTGATCATCGCAGGTGCGCTCTCTGGAGCAAAGCAATAAACTTCTGGAAGCTGAGATTGATGCCATCAAGGGCCAGTATGTGAAGCCCTCTGGTCTGCGAAAGCTTTATGAGGACCAGCTGAGGGAGCTGAAGAGAATTGCAGACCAAATGAAAGTTCAGAGGGTGAGAGAGATTGTTCAGTCAGTTGTAATACATCACATTTTGCGAGGGTTGTCACGGTAACTTATTCGTACCCATGTAGGAGCTGGCACTTGCAGCACGGGATGCCATGGCGGGTCAGCTGGAAATGCTAAAGGTGAAATATGAGGAAGCTGTGGAGGCACGGAAGAAGGCAGAGCTTGAGATAGAGGCATTCAGGCCGGTAAGTGGGAGGAGTCTCATCTCAAGGTGTGATGCTGAACATTAACTTTAATTAACGTGAATTTACTACAAATGGTAGAGTCCAAAATGACTGTTTTGCAGGATGTGGATGCTGCAACCTCTTCCCGAATCGCCTTGGAAAGGCGACTGGAAAACCTGGAGGTGGAGCTTGAGTTCTTGCAGAGAATTCACAAAAAGGTACAGCCCACGTACAGAACAGTAGGCAAACTGACTACTTGACCGTAAATCATTTCTGTATTACATGTTATGTTACTTTCCATCAGGAAATTGAAGAGTTGATGTCTCAGATTTATGGAGGAGTGGCTAAAGTGGATGTGGCTTTCTCTTTGCCTGATCTGGCCAACGCCCTCAAACAGATACAGACACAATACGACAGCATCGCCGCCCAAAACCTGCAGGTACTCATCACAAACAATAAACCAACCTCATCATCATAACTTGCAATGACCTGTGCACTTACATTCTAAACGATGTTCACCAGGAGATGGACGCCTGGTATAAAACCAAGTTTCAAGATCTAAACAAAGCAACATCACGGCATGTGGAATCGGCAAGGAGCGTCAGGGAGGAAATCACCGGCTACAAGAAAGAGGTGTGGGAAATGTTTTTTCCTCTTATGTCCTTTTTCCATATGGCCCAAACCTTCCCGAACAGTCTTAAAAATGCACGCATATGATGACAGATGCAAAATAAGCAGAGAGAGTTGGATGCTCTTAAAACAAGAAATGAAGCTCTGATGCTCCAGGTCCAGGAAGCCCAGGAGAGATACAAGAAAGAGGAGGAGGAGCTAAAGGTGAGGACACGCCTCCATATATCATGAGCAATTCTGCGTAGCTTAAGTATTTAAATAAACCCTTGCATATCAGGTTCGTATAGAGCAACTTAAGGAGGAGCTGAAATCTTTGAAGGGGAAGATCGGACTGCTGCTGAGAGAATATCAGGAACTGCTCAATGCTAAGATGGCGCTGGAGATTGAAATCACCACCTACAGGTAAAGACATTTGAGCAAAAGTAAAAGACTGAATCTATAATCATTTGTTAAAATGGACATTTTGGTGACCATCTTCTTTGGCTGTGGTTTGCAGGAAGTTGATTGAGGGTGAAGACAGTCGATTGTCTACCATGGTGGGCAGTCTGTCTCTCATGAGCAGCACCATTTGCTCCGGAGCGGTCAGCGCTGCTTCCGGGATGGCGTTCGGCTCTACGGGGATGGCACCGGCTGGTGGCCGGGCGGTTGCTGGAGCGGTGAGCTCGGCTGTCTCGGGAAAGATGGTGTCCTCCTCAAGCAGCTCGGAGAGCAAACTGGTCAACCACGACCATCACGAGACCGTTGAAGAGTTCACCCAGGAACAGGCCGTGGAGGTGACGGAGAGGAAAACAGTCCTTATCAGGTATGACATACTGTCATCACAAAATATTTTACATTTCTAGGTTGGAGAGTTGGACACAGAGGATAAATGCATGTAAGAGTTTTGTTTTTTAGGCTAATGCCCAATTTTTTTTGGTTTCAGAACAGTTAAGACAGATGAAGACATGATTCAAAAGGACACACATGAACGCACCATCACCATTTCTGGTGCCGCAGATGAGAATGACTGAATTAGACCCCTTGAGTCCTGTTGCTTCATCCATGTCAATGTTTATTCATCATTTAATTCTGCTTGATTTTACCTGTCCCATTTCAGACCAATGAATAGACAGAGCACTAATGGCAAAATCCATTTGGACAATGAACAGGTTTAAAAATCTCTCAATTCTGCTTTGACTAAACTCCTAAACATTGAAGCATTTAACCTCTCGTGTATTATCAGATCATTCATAACTTACAAAAATAAAATGATTGCACATCAAAATGATTTTTGTTGTTCTGTGTGGAAAAGGTGCAGAGCAAAGAAGAATGTAAAAATAAATCTTGTCGTTTTGATCTTTTATTTAAAAAAATCTAAAAAATTCCAACATTTCATTCCAGTAAAACAATTCGAAGTAGGGGGAATATCGCAAAAAATGTTTTACTCTAATGCACGTTGGCAACAATTATTGCCACCCATAGAAATTCTTATGAGTAAAATATCTTCCAAGTATATATAAATGTTCTGAGCACACCAAGGTGACTAGAAACATGATGTTGTCCAGTCAAGACTTGTTGTACAGGAGAATAAATATTAAGTAACACAAAGCCCAAACCCCCTTAATCATTCATCACAATGGATAAAACCACAGAATATAGTTCTGATGTGCAGCAAAAGATTGTTGAGCTACACAAAATAGAAAGTGGATTTAAAAGGAAATGGTTGAAACAATAAAAGTCCTATTTCCAACATCAGGGCAATAACCAATAAGTTTTCGGTTGTGCTTTGCCATACACTAGGAAGCGCTTCTTCAGCCATGAATATAAAGGTGAGCTGGAATTTTGTGTTCTTGTAGGGAAGTATGAAAACGTATTTATCATGTGACCAGATTTGCTCAACTCTGATACCGTGTTTCTTACAGGAGCAGAATGTTATAAGCCACCTGAGGTCCACACCAAGCAGTTTGATGGCAACAAGGCAAATGTCTAAGTGTGCTCCTGGAGAAAATGTGTGACACGATTTCCATCTTAGACGGAGGTGAGTGATGTGAAAAAAGTATTGCTCCCAGATCAAAGCTAGATAAAGGATACAAATTCTTCATTGAACAGTACCTGTTTGATTATGAAGGTAAGTGTTTTGTTTTCCTTTTTGCGCTAGCGGATGTTACGATACACTGCTTTGCGAAAAGGTGGAAGTTAAATGATGTCATTGTGAAAAGGGCTTATGTTGTCCCATTCCAGTCTCCAGAGTGAAAACAACATTCCACACCATCACAGTACAGACTGGTTCTGCAAGTTCCTGTATAGTCTTCCTCATATTATTTCTTATCCCGCACCTCTTTCTTCCTCTTCCTCTTTATCTACTGCCTTTTCCCTGTACTCTTCTGGCTCATATTAAACTCTTCCTCATGTTCCTCCGTCTCATAAACTCTTTCTACTCTTCCTCTCTGATTGTTTCCTCTGATAACTGTGTTGTAGCACACAGCCCCCGAATTGGTACACAGCCAAAACGATGCAACGATGGTGGTTTTTGTTAAAAGAAAATGACATATTTTAGAGCACGAGAACACTTTAAACTCGTTCAGATCTTCCGTTTGGGATTGATTGTTACTCCTAGATAGAAATGAATTAACTCTGAAATTTAAAATTTGGGGGGGTTGACTCTAGTCCCACATGTACACGGATAGGACAGCCGTGTCTAACAAATACAGAACTTTGACGAAATCCATTTATATTGCATCCGGTTTTCTTCGGTAAAATGCCTCGCACACAGACTCGAATCGGATGTTATTCCTCCTCCTTTAAAGCGTAGGAATTCAAGCCAGTGGACACGCAAACAAGGTTGTTAGGGTACAGGATTTGGGGAAGAGCATTCGAGCACCTAAAAAGCATCTTTCCACCATGTTGTCGTTTGTTGCAGGGGAAACTGTCAATCAATGTGGTCCCGCCCTCGCGCAGAGACGCACGTCATGAGTCACGACGTTTAGAGGGAAAGATTTAAAAATATTGCGATCTTGTAAACAGATTCGTAATACTTATATTTTATGTAGTTTGTGGTTTACGAGTAGAAACATGCTTTCCTTTATTTTGTTCTCATTCATGGTGCTTTAATGTTTGTTTCTTTGTTTGTTAAGAAATAGTATTTTCTTACTTTTTTGGCTAATTTTAGTGTTCATAATGTAAATGTGGGTGAAATAAGGCTTTGTTATTCATTTTAAAGAAAAAAAGATCCAACAATACATAAAAACAATATGTTCAAAAAACAAGAAAGCTGTATAATGTGTGTTTATTTGTTATGAGACATTTTAATGGGTTTATTTATGTCATTGTTTTATTTGTTTATTTAATTTCTTTGTTTTATTCTCTATGTTTGTTAAATTCACCCCCTAACTGCATATATAATAAAAGAGGGGATTTTTGTTAAAGATCAAAAAGGCACGCAAAAATATTGATGTGCACCGATAAATCATAAAACAAACACTGCAATATTGCATTTTGATTTCATTGGGAAAATATATATCACATAAAAATATTTTTTGTAGTCAGAATTACTGTTCCCAACCAATTTCAATCAAAACAAAACAATGTTTGTTATAAAATCTATTTCAATTGATTGTAGTAAATTGTGTATACTTCACACTTAATGTTATAAGACAAAAGCTTCCTCTATGTTGAATGCAAAACGTCTGCATAAAAAGATTATAGTATATTACAGAATTGTAGTCACATGACATACACGAGTAATTATTTTTATGAGTCAAAGTAATGTAAACATACGTTTTTTACAGTGTAGATCAATTTTAGATCCAACTTCATTCAAACAGTTCATACATACAATTGTAAACCGTAAAAACGGGCATCTTGCAAACGTGTTTGTGCCACACAAACCGTAAATGTTAACATTTACAGTACTATAATATTAATATGACATTTCATCAGATACATTCTGTGTGTTATTACTGTAAAGGTTTGGGCTCATCCCCCACTCCTCCAGCAAGGCGATACACGGCCAGACTGACCTCGTGAGCCAGACTATCGGCACTTTCCTGCAAACAAACACGTCATCATTACAATCTGAGCATAATGATACAGGCGGACAGCTGGTGTGTATCTGTTTGTGTACCTGCGTGTCTGCTTCCGCATAGACCCTCACAACATCCTCCGTGCCCGAGGGTCTAACGAAAGCCCGAGCCTGTTTGTATTTCTTCACGAGTGACTCAATGGCGTCTTGCAGACCCTCTGGCGTCACGGCTCGTCTCTCTGCGTCTGTTGTGTCTATGACACGCCTGTCAGACACCTGAAAGCACGGAGAGCAATAGTTACATAAACTCACATCTGCACAAACTAACCTGCGTACGAGGCTGTTATCTGACCAGCGTACGTGCTCACCTTAACTTTAAGCTGGCGGTTGGGTAGGTCAGTGTAAATTGCATCCCAGTCTTGCACAGACATTCCTCGAATGGCCAACACGGCTTCAATCACCAACATGTCTGAGATCGCATCTCCCACAGTCTGCAGAGAGACGGAGAGTCACGATAAATCAAAGATTTATTGTCAAGGTTTTGCTAAATGTTGGTCTTTACCTGGTTGATCAGGTTAACTGTATTCTCCAAAAGCTTAACCGCTCGTTTTTTCTCATCGTTTGCGTTTGGATCTTTGACAAGCTCCAGAATCTGTTTCTGCGCTGCTTTGCTGAACAGGACCTGGAGCGTTCCAGTATTTAAAATCAACAAAATTGTAGCATTAAATATCTGCACGAAAGAGAATTTCACCTTCTGGTTAAAACATTTGTAAACGTACAGTTCCATGTCCATTGGCCTCAAAATAAACCCCTATATCGTACTTCTGCGCTGCGTGATGTAGATGCTTCACTCCTGTTTTCGTACAGCATACAGTAACCTGCGTAACGAGACGAGATATCACTAAGTTCCTAAATCACATGTAGAACGTTGCGGAAAAACACCAGAACATTACCTTCATGACGTCCTCCAAGTAGCGAGTGGAGCTTCCGTTGGCGTAGGCCGTCTGAACAACAGCGATCTGCAGATCGAGCCCTGCCTGCGCACACACGAGCATCATTAAAACTCACGGATCAACGAAACTCCACCTGATTGACATGTCTGTGTGTTGAACCTGTGTGAGCAGCTCTTTGAGATACGTGCTGATGAGGGTGGCAATCTTGTCTCCGTCCTGGAGATGAAAGCGTCCGTCGGAATCGGCGTAATAGTAAACGATTCGGTCGGCGTCGCCGTCGAACGAACAACAGCGTTCCCCGACTCCCAAAGTTATATCTGAAGAGAGACGTTGCCTCCGAGTTATTCATGAGAGGATTCACTGTAAATGTATAACAACTTTAGATAGCAGGATTGCATAGGTTTTCACACCTTCTGGAGGTTTCTGTTGGACTTTGACAAAGTCAGCTCCACAAAGGTGGTTGAGTTTCCCACCGCTGCCGTCGTTTGAAAGAACCACCTGCAGCTCGGAGCGAAGAAACGGCTCCATTTCTCTCATCTTCAACGCTCCGATGCCATTGGCCCCATCCACCACCAGCCTTTTCTGGTCATCTGTGCGATTTGGGGCCTTTTAAGAACAATGAAAAGTTGTGTTTAGTCAATCGTGGTGAAGATAATTTACATATAGAGGTCTTAAAGGTACAGTAACAAAAGATGTTCCATTTAAAAGGAAATGGGGGGCATGTGTAAAACGTAATAAAAAATTCAGACTTTATGCTATGCATTACATGTGCAAAATATATCAATTTTTTTGTTCATTCACGATGATCATTTTTATAGGTTGTTCTTACATTCTGTGTCAGTTGAAGGAAAGCATGCGAGAGTTTCTGGTAGTAACCCTCCACAGTGGCACTACCATAGCAGGCATTTGTGTTGCAACAACACACCATATAATGCAGCTGGGGAGTGGTGACCAGACCATAGTCTTAAAGAGACACACACCCACAAAGACTGTTAGAATCTGTCAGAATTATCAAGAGTGCAATTCAACAACCTTTGTACTGCTATATTTATAAGTGCAATGCAAGTTTACATAAACAGCCACGAAAACAATGTTGCCAAGTAATTCATATTGGAAATTTGGGGTTTTGTAATAAGAATCCGCAGTCCGCACCATGAATCTTGCCTCCCAATGAGGACACGCCCTCCACCACAGCCTGAGACAAACGTCCACTGCTTGGCCTAACAAAAACAAATAAAAAACTATGCTTTGAAATGATATGGTCAATTTACAAAAAAATACAGAATACGCAAACAAGCCTCCTGTTACAGTAAACCAGCCTGATCCCATCTTGATTTACAGGCTAGACTACTATGGTTCTGCAGGTTTAGCCACTTCACTTTAAATGCAGTACACTTCAGCCAATCCATTTCATTATTTAAACCGTAAACTAGTTTGGGATGAAACGTCGGGCTACCTGGTGTCTTTTCCAATGTAGACACTGGCTGGCTCATTCATATCAATGTTCTCCTTTTCAATAACGTTTTTCAGTGCTGCGAGTAGACAGTCCTGCTCGGCGTTGGCTAGCTGTGTGGCGTAGTCTTCCCATGACGCTGCCACCATCTCCCCCATGGGGTCAATAAGTTTTACCCCATTATCCTCCTGAGGAATAGAATAAGAATTTCTTTGGGAGTCTTTCATTGTAAGGACCGTAATATGGACACGGGTGGATGTGTTTCAGTACCTCAGGGTTATGGGAAGCAGTGACCATCACTCCAATGGTGGCTTTTGTTTTTTTGGATCTAAGAGTGGCCAGCAGGCCCATCCGGAACATGATGTGGTCCAGGTGTTTGGCTTGCGTGCGGAATCCCGCCGTGCCGTACTGCAGCGTCAGACCCTCTGGCTTTGGATGCAGCTTGGACTTTTGGGATACTGCTTCAAACTGAGCCATTTCTGAAATAAAAAACCAATGCCACCTGAAATTAAATTTTTTGTATTTTATTATTCTGCTTTTACTGTTAGGTAACAGAATCACCCAATATCTGTGACATTAAATGAAACCACAAAAACTGTTTGTGTAAAAAATATATATATATATTGTAAACTATAAACAATGAACATTACAGACAAGTTAAGCAAATACTTTGTTTACTAAACATTACGTTAAAAAGCACAGGCACCAAAACTAAAGGGAAGCTGGCAGTTTTACAGTCTAACTTCTATTTGTGTATTAGAAGTGAATGAATGAATGAATCCATTTACTCAAAAAACGCGACCCACACAATTTCAACATGTTATCCAACTTTCAAAAGTATGCATATTTTTTCCCTTTGTTTATAACAAATTTATCTAAATAAAGTGAATTAAAGTCGCACATACTAACTGCGGTCTCTGATGCTGATAGGCGTCCTCGACACTTCCTGGTTCCGTGGTTACGTGGCTCCCGTGACGTATATTCACCCCGCCCACAACACGGACGTACACAGGAAAATAATTTTAAAGATTAACAGAAATAAATGATCGAATATGTAGGTGTAACTAGTAGTATGTGTGCTTTGAAAGTATAGTTAATATAAATACGGCCGTCATGTATTATTTAAAAATAAGAGTTTCATTGCAGATTTGTCTTAAAACACATGTGAAGCAAATGATTATTAAGTTCTATGTTGAATCCGGTGCATAAGATATTAAAATATGTCTGGAATACATTTCGAATAATATTAATAATTAAATTGTATGTCATGATGGCATAAATACTTTGATTAAAAATATTTAAAGTGTATTTACATTCTGTTTCATTCATCTGATTATATGCAGACACAACTGAGAATATTTATATGAATTGTAGTGACTGTAGTGGCTCCATGTCTTAGTTGTTTGCTTCATCAGCTGTGTAAACACATCCAGAAAACATGTTGCTGCATATGTTTAGCTTTTCCTCAGTGTCTTGTGCCCATATTTGCAAATTACTCATTGCAATGTGTGTAAATGCATCAATGCATATTGGATAATCATTGCATCGCCTTTCATGATTCACAGTGTGTGACAGAAAACACAAAAGACATTGGAGGCCCCTAACAATGTGCAAGAGATGTTTGATGTTTGATGAAGTGAAGAAGTCAGGCAGACACAGAAGAGAGAGAGAGAGAGAGAGAGAGAGAGAGAGAGGCGCCCCCTGACCAATAATAACTATTTATGGATAAACTCTTGCAGAGGGACCCTGAAGCACGTTCTCTGATAAAAATTTTGTTAAACTTTCTAACTTTATAAAGTCTTTTTATGTTGATGTTCGAAGGAAATGAACTTTGCAGCTGCTTCAATAAGAAGAGGGGGTCCTGCATCCAGCTGAGCACACACACAGCAGGGACTGTATCTCACTCACACAAACACACATGGCACATAGCTTTGAACCTCTAAACAGCTTTAATTTCTCGGATTGGGAAAGACTGCTGGCATTGTTTCTTAAATCCTGGGCTGGATGGAAGAGTTTCCAGGGTTACTTTGTAACTTATTTTGTTACTTTGCAGCCAGAGAGAAAAACAAGCAAGACAGAGACTCATCTCACCTATTACCTCTAACCAGTAAGTAGAAAAAATGATCGATGCGAATCAAGGTCTGTTTTTATATTTCAAGTATTTAAAGATTCAAAAACTAACTACATTTAAATATGCCTTCAGGAATAGTGTATGATGGGTTACTTGAACAATAAGTGTGCATGTGGTTGCTTGCTTGTTAAGCATGATGTGTGCTATGGTCGCTTTTAGTTTGAGTGCTTATGGATAAAGATTATTCATTTTATATTTAAACGCAGAGGTGGACGAAGTACACAACTTCCTTACTTGAGTGAAAGTACAGATACTGTTGGTCAAATTTTACTCCACTACAAGTAAAAGTTCTAAAAAACAGATTCTTACTTAAGTAAAAGTACAGAAGTACGTGCTTTTAAAAGTACTCAAGTATTAAAAGTAAATTTCCTTTATGTCAGTGGTGCGTTGTTTTATTGTTGTATGCCTCTGAAGCAGTCTACTGAATACAATGAGAAACTTACAGTATCAGTGATATTAAGAGCTTTTATGTTACAAAACCTATTTTAGACATCATCCTGTATGATCATTAGCCCCCTATGCCTATATGTATTTATGAGCAGTGTTTTTTTTTTTTGTATATTCGCTTTACCAGTTTCAGCAGCAATTTACCAGTAAGGTTTTTGAATAATCAAAATGTAGAAGCCATGTGTTTGTTGAATTTATTACCATTTGTATTACCATAGTTTAACTACAAAAATAAACTATAGCTACTATAGTGAAACTATGGTCATTTTTTAGTTACTGTGGTTCTACTTTACTGGAATATGGTTACTATATAGAGAAAATGGTAAATTTTTGGATACTGTGGTTTTACTGCAAATACCATCCCTGCTGGAAAAACAATGAATTTGTGAATTAGAATTAGATTTTTTTATTAAAACCATTACCAAATTCCTTTTTTTAGTGTGTTTTGGGTTTTATTCCAATAGGATTTAACATCCAACAAATAGAATTCATCACATACCAGTAGACACCAAGTATCCAATACAATTCCCATTATAACCATTACATCCAAAAAATGTTCTGTTGTGTTTTGGGCAGGGTTCTACTATTTTTATTTCAGCAGGAATACTTAAACTATAGTTACTATAAAAACATGGTTAATTTTCCCAACGGCTTAAAAGGATATAGTAGCAGATCAGTAGTTTGATAATTTTCATGAAAATGTCTTTATAATCTTTGCCTGATCGTAGCGCTCGTTCTACACACACATAATTGAACCCACAGACAATCACACCATACTATATGTGTCTTTTTCATCTTTTATTATGCTTTTGCCTTTTTAGAGCACTTTCAGCTGTGTAGTAGCACCAACGTTTACATTAGTTTAGCGGGAAGATCCCAGGGTTGCCAGATTTGGGTAAAAAATTTGGCCATTCAAAGCTAGCCGGATAAAACGTGAGCTTAGAAAAACTAAAATACTGGGCAACAGTGAAAGGTCCTGGCAGATTGTAAGCCAGCAAAACATTTGCACACAGGAAAACCTGCTACATAGAAACGACTTTCTGCTTTTGGACCTTTTTATAAATGTAGTGGAGTAAAAAGTATGATATTTGTCTTTCAAATGTAGTGAAGTAAAGTGTAAGTCACAAGTACTCAGAAAAAAATAATACTCAAGTAAAGTACAGATTCTCAAAAAGTACAATACTCAAGTGAATTTACTTTGTAAAGAAATGTAGAAATGTAGCTTTTTTGTTTGTTTTAAAAGTGCATATATCCAGAGGGTCCAAAGGTCTGTGATGAAATTTTCAATGTAATTCAAATCTTTTCTCTACAAATAATGTAATGTGATGGGAAAATAACATGAATTTCAGACCTATTTGCATTTATGCCCATATTTTGCTCTTTTTTTAATTCAAGTATTTGGGAAAACTGCATCCTGTCTTGAATGTGTGAAATATTCTAGATCATTTTTTTGTTCGTTTAAAATGTTTCGAAATCATACGCATTTTCACTTATTTCCAGGTTTAAATGAGATTTTAATTTAAGAGATTTTCAATGTGGATTTGACCACTGAATGATGGAGGTCTCTAGACGAGGGTCCGCTGCTCAGCGGTCGAAAAATGAAGAGACCGAGAACAAGAAAGATGAAGCGATTTACCTGAAGAGGAGAATAGGCCTGCTGCCCTCCATCTCTTTTATCATTGGCACTGTGGTGGGCAGTGGCATCTTCATTGCCCCTAAAGGTGTTTTGATGAATTCAGGCAGTGTGGGGGTTTCTCTGATCGTCTGGACTCTGTGTGGGGTTCTCTCTTTGTTTGGTAAGGTCTTTATAAATTCAGCATAAATGCATTTTTAAATACGCTAACCTTTTAAAAACCTTTAGGTGCTCTGTGCTATGCTGAACTGGGCACAAGCTTTACGAAATCCGGGGGTCACTACACCTACCTTCTGGAGACCCTCGGACCCCTGCCTGCCTTCCTGCGACTTTGGACTGAATTCATATTCATCAGGTACGCATTTTGTTGTGTTTCTGAATTTGTGAAGTTCAGACGTGAAGCATCTCGTGTCATGTTTTGTTTTAGACCTGCAGTGGCCTCCTACGTGGCCCTAGCATTCGGCCGTTATGTAATCGAGCCATTTTTCATGCCTTGTGCGGCTCCAACAGTTCTGGTCAAACTGGTCAGCATTTTGGGAGTCTGTGAGTGATTTTCCGATCGATAATGCATCAATAAGTCTGCGTTACGATTTGCCTGTCAAAGGGTACAAGTAGATTCTCAATGTGAATTGTTTTATCTTCCGTGTTTAGCGTTCGTGGTCGCAGTGAACTGCTGGAGCGTGTCCTTGGCCGCTCGTACGCAAGTCTCGCTAACATTCATCAAGATGTTTGCTTTGATTCTGATCATTATTCCAGGAATCATGGCTCTGGTTAACGGTAAAAAAAATACCGCACATAGATACTCATTTCATATTCTCTGCATTCAGAGGCAGGACTTTAGGTAAATTTTTTCTGTTTTTAGGGAAAACTACAAACTTCCAAGAGGCATTTGACTATGAATCGTTATCGGTGACCAAACTTCCGCTAGCTTTCTATTCTGGGCTCTATGCATATGGTGGATGGTGGGTATGAACAATGATCTATGCAAATCCACACAAAATAAGTATAACTTTAACATTTTGGGTTCTGCTCACAGGTTCTATTTAAATTTCATAACCGAAGAGGTCATCAACCCCAACAGGTATTCAACATATTGCATTATAGCAAGTATTCTCCGTTACGCTTCTTTAGAAAAACATTTTTCTCATATATTCTTCTAGAACTATCCCACTGGCCATCATTTTCTCCATGGTTACGGTCACTGTGTGTTATGTGCTGATAAATGTGGCTTATTACACCATGATGACAGCAGACGAGCTGCTGATGTCGGATGCCGTGGCTGTGGTCAGTAACGGATTGCATTAAAATCCCGGGATTTCAGTTGAGGTTTATATAAGCTCACTGTGTAAAGTCATTTTTTCTTGCAGACTTTTGCCAGTCGTGCTCTTCAGGGTTTAGCACCAGTGATTCCTGTACTGGTCGCAGCTTCGTGTCTGGGGGCTCTAAATGGAGGATTTTTTGGTGCAACCAGGTAATGTTCTCATAGATTCCCAAAACTCATTCTCTGTTTGTGATTCTTGATAATGGGATGGAAATAATAGACATAATTCTTGAATGTAATGTAATAATAAGAATACAATTATCATCTTGTAAACTTTGGGTACGGTTTAGTGTGTTGATAAAATGTTTTATGCTCTTCTACTTGTACTTGTACGCTTTTGGATAAAAGCGTCTGCCAAATGAGTAAATGTAAATCTCATATTTAGAAGTCCTGTCTCCTTTTGTTCCTTTAGGTCATGTTATGTTTGCAAAATCCTTGTTTTCCAGTCGCTTTTAGCATCACTTAAAATGATAGTTCACCCAAAAAGGAAATTTCTGTCATTAATTTCAAACTATTTTCAGAAGCTTGGTAACCGAACAGCAACGGCACCCATTCACTTCAATTGTATGGACACAAAACCAATGGAAGTCAATGGGGGCCAGTTAACAACACTCTTCAAAATACGTTTTTTTTTTTCGTGTTCTGCGGAAGAAAGTCAAACGGGTAAAAGAATTTTCATTTTTGGTGAACTTTAAGACACTGTAATCCTCTTTCTACAGGATGCTGTTTGTGGGAGCCAGAGAGGGTCACATGCCGGCCATCTTCTCCATGATCCATATTCGCCGACACACACCACTGCCTGCTATTTTACTTCTGGTACAATCCCACTCACCTCATCTATTCATCCATCTATCCACATCTATTCGTCTGATCTTTCTCCTGTTTGCAGTATCCTCTGGTGGTCATTATGATAGCAGGAGGAGAGATCTATCAACTGATCAACTTTGCCTCTTTCTCACGCTGGTTTTTCATTGCCTTGGCAACCCTGGGGATGCTCATCCACCGATACAGATTCCCAGAACATCCCAGGCCATTTAAGGTGGGCTGAGTGATATATTAAGTAAAGGTAACTCAATTCTGTTTGGCTATGAATGGCATGAAGTGTAATCACTGTTTAGGTTCCTCTGGTTATCGCGGTGATCTTCACCCTGGTGTGTTTCTTCATCGTGGGATTGTCTTTGTATTCTGACCCCTGGAATACGGGGATAAGCTGTGCCCTCACAGTCGCAGTGATACCAGTGTATTACCTGACAATGAAAACATCATTTATACCCAACCGCTGGAAAAAATCCTTCAGTGAGTTTTGTCTTTAGCATCGGAAATATGTTTAGCATCAGTCAGCGGGGATCAAGTCGCTGACCTGAACTTTCTCTTCTGTAGATTATTACAGCCTGCAGTTGCAAATCATTCTGGAGGTGACACAACAAGAAGTTCAAACCTACTGAGGAAGTCTTCATCAAACAATGTAAAGCATATAGATATATATATATATATAAACACACACACATAGATGCATCAGCCATTGTAACGTTGAACATTTAGTGGTGCTAACATTACAATTCAGCGTTAGATGTACAAATTGTAATAGATGTAGTTTTCTGCTGAATGGGTGCAAATATTTTCATACTTGCATTTAAAGAGGGATCATATTTAGAAAGCAAAATATTATAGACCTTGAATATAAAATGTTAGCAGAATATGTTGTCGATTCATAAGCATTTTTGTAACAACTTGAAATGAAACACTGGAAACGTGTTTTTACAAAGTATTCTTTTATTCATAAGAAAGAGGTACACTAGGAAGAGAAAGCAAATTGTATGCTTTGGATATGATCATTAGCCTCGAGAGTCTGTTCAAACAGTCCAAATGTCAAAAAGATAACAATGGTCATATTGTGAATTATGAATTCTTTTTGTGTCAAAAGTGAACAGGGATCTTACTGAGAAATGACTTTGACGTCTTACCCAAAACTGGTCAAGACCACCAAACATGTCACATTCTATGACTAACTGCTATTACATCATTGAAAGAAAAAATAAAAATCACAAAACCAGCTAATTCTCACAACTGCCTTTCATGAACAATTGTGTTTGCTTAGCATATATGAACTGAACTCTACACACGTTAACCTTCTTATCCACATTAAAAGCTTTGGAACAAACCACACTTCTTTTCGTTCTTGATGCCCGAAGTACACAAACACATCAAACCAGACAAACAATCACACAGTATGTGATGTAATAAATGTCTCGATACAGTTCAGATATACTCGAAAACAGTATAAAAGTGCAACACTTGTGTGACCGTCTGTGATCGATTCTTCATTGTAGGACAAACTAGAGGTTTTGCATACAGAAGTTTTGTTTTTCTCTTAAAATCTCTATTAGCAGATTATTTTCTTACCAGGAGTTTACAAGGGGTCATTGTTACAATCAGCACAGGGCGCTCAGAATCATTCCAAAACAAAGAAAACACTGGCAAATTATTGCAGGGTAGTGTAAAATAATTAAACTATTACATATCTCATAAAACTCTCTCTCTCACTCACATATATATTACGACTTGTGCAAATAACATCTAAAGTACATTCACCAACTTCAAATAAAGCAAATAAAGACCTACACATCTGAAACGGCACATAAGAGGCAGTGAAAAAAGATTTGTCAGCAAAGAAAAACACTTATAAAATAGAGAAAAAAATACATGTACAACAAGAGAGAATGAAAAGAAGAATTAGAAGCAGTGAAGAGTGAGCAGCTCGGATTATGAAATGCTACAGTTACTTAAGCTCTGGGATAAACTGGGACCAGCTGATATTGTCCATGCCGAAATCATCATCCTCCAGGCCGGAGAAGCTGATATCCACCAGGATTTTACTCAGACTGTCATTCAGGGTGTCCAGGACGAAACCCTCTGTAAGCGAGCGGTTGGCGGCCCCCACCTGCAGCTCCCTGGAGCAAGCTGGGGTGGAGCGTCTCGGTGAGGGCCGGGCACAAGTGAGCAACTCCCGAGGTGAGTTGAAAAGGGGTAACTCCTTAAAAGGTGTGCTGTTAAAACTGAACGGCGTGTGTTCATGTCGCTGTGGGGTGAGCTGCGGCCCGCTTGGTGTACGGATGGGGCTAAAGTCCAGCACACCTCCCTTCCCGACAGGGGTGATCCTCCAGGGCTCCAGAGCGACGGGTGGCTTGCTGGGTGTGGATGAGGAAGGATGGCTGCTCTTGATAGGCGTTTTAAAGGTGTACCCTCTGCAAGGGCTGTCGGATTCGGGCTTACCGTCGGGCTGGCGCTCCGGGTCGGGCTCCGCCTCCCGGGTGTCCTGGAAGGCGGAGGCGTCCGAGACCACGCCCGAGTCGAAGAGAGTGCTGTCGGGGTAGAGCAGGACGGGTTCCTCGGTGGCTGGTAAGACCAGACGCTGTTTACGACGAGAGCTGCTGTTTTCTCGCTGTCTGGTTTTCGGGGGCGACGCTCTGGACGGAGTCACAGGCACGCACACAGGCTCCTCTTTCAGCTCTTGAGTGGCGGGAGCGCACAGCACGATGGAAGTCACGTCGGTTTGAGTGATCTTTCACAACACAGACAAGAGTTAGACATTCATAATGAGTTCAAACGGCAGTGTTAAATGTTGCGTTATTGTGATAGATAAATATATAGTTTTTTTTACCTTAGGAGCAATACGGACTCTTCTACCCCCTCCACCGGATCTTGGAGTGGAGGAGCTTTGAGGGTGTGGAGGGGTGGAGAGAGACACGGGGCTGGTGGAGGGCAGGAGGAGTGACGGAGTCAGCGGAAGCTGGATGGGAACCAGATACGAGTCGGTCCGAGGCAACAGCGGCTTCATCTTTCTCTCTAAACAAGAGACGACAAAGAATTAGTTGTGCCAAGATATTCATTTCTTACTACCCAAGCTTAAAACTGGTAAAACATTTTGTGACATTTCCTCCTCTCAAACACTCACCTGTGCCACCAGATGCCATAACTTTCTTCGGCTCTGCTGAAAGCCTCTTCTGTTGCTGTGGAGATAACAAAACTTAGTTTACTTTTGAGTTTAAGTATGATATTCAGTTAATAACCATGGTGTTAGGGCTGACTGTCTGTGCTAGAACTGGACCCTAGGTTAATAAAACAAAACAAGCAGTGGTCTCGGCTGAACGTGCTTCCTTCCTGTCTGAACTTCTCAGGTATGGCTGCAACAAAATAACTTCTCATCCCAGGTTTGTGTCCTACAAGACTTCTGTGAGAGCGAGTTAAAATATCAAAAGAGGTCTTACTTGTTGGTAAACAACTTGTGTTGTCTGAGGACAACTGGGGGCCACTGGGTCAACCGAAGGCTGTGGGGTGAGTGAGCAAATAAAACAGATTTGAAGGATTTGAAACAGACAGAGATTTCACTTGGGCAAACCCTCAGCTTGTGAAATGAAGTGAACATGTTTATTATATTTAAGGTCTAAAGACACACACACACCTTGTAAACTTGATCCAGGGTGAGACAGCGGTTTGCTTCCGGTCGAATAGTCCAATAGGAGATCTTCCCATCAGGAGTCGTCTCTCGTATGAACATGTCATGCAATGAGAGATTGTGACGAATGGAATTCTGAGTGCGAAAAACACGAGAGAATTCCCACTTAGAAACCTTACATTAGAGGTTATTGTTCGAATGTATTTGATTATGATTATTGTATGATTATGATTATTTGTATATGCTACCTTCCAGCCAGGTTTTGCGACATTTCTGAAGTAAGGGAAATGGTCTTCAATCCAGTTGTAAATTTCTTTCAAGGTCATCTGTCTGTTCTGCTTACTGTTAACAGCAAACTGAATCATGGCCATGTAGGAATATGGGGGTCTCTCAGACAAAGGATCTTTTACTGTTTCTTCAAGTCTTGAGGGCTTAAGAGAGGGAAAACATTTTATTCAAAACAGAATATGGTATTAGAGCTGTAGGTTATAAGATGTGTGTGCAAAATATAGAAAATAATATGCAAAAGATCCTATATCACCCTATGACAACAAGAGTGAATTTTTATGCTATGCACCTGTTGAGGTTCACGACAGCCGCTTAGATTTTCTTTGCTGGAGCCTTTATCATCCGGTTCTGTTCCAAGTCCGTCTGTGCTCATTTTTCCCAGCCACTGGATGTTGGTCAGACTATCATCGAGTGGAACGCACTCGGTCTCTTTTTTCACTATAAAACAAACAAACATTTTGAAAAGGGTGACTAACATATTCCCCAAAAGTCATCAGCTACATACATTCAAACACTTTGCTTAAAAACACTTACATGATTTTAAGGTGGTCTTATCATCCACATTGTCATTCACTACCACATCTCCCTGGGGTCCAGTTAGTGCCACGCCACAATTCCCAGAATCCGTTTTATCCTCTTCCAAACTAGTACTGCCACTAAGCAGGATAAACTTGTTACGCCCCTGTGGGCCACACTCCTTCCCTTTGGCCGTCAGGGCACTTATGACACTCTGCAGATCAGCCGCCTTTGGTATCACCACTACCTGCGTGTCCGGCATGGTGGGGTGGTCCATGATGCGAATACCATCGGGGAAGCAGCGGGAAGTGGAGGGCGTCGGGGTGACCTTACAGGGTGGTCCATCACAGCGTGCATCAGATTCACTTTTCTGAAATGGCAGTTTCCTCCTCTTCAGGATGATGGGTCTCCTCGGGCTCTCCCTCATTGTTTGCTCTGATCACAGCAAAAGGGGCTGTCCGGTGACTGTATAACAAAAAACATAGATTAATTCTTATACATCAGAATATACAAGATATATTATAGAATATACTAGGAACAATATGATATTATCAGGTATTACAATATTTTTTTACATTATATAACAGTACGTTTATACGAAGACTCGATTCAACATCAACCACTTTTTAACGGATTTTACAGACACACAAAATGACTCA
Organism: Oreonectes daqikongensis; assembly: GCA_026939265.1. Lineage (NCBI taxonomy): Eukaryota > Metazoa > Chordata > Actinopteri > Cypriniformes > Nemacheilidae > Oreonectes > Oreonectes daqikongensis. Next base: position 147,119 of record JAOTQM010000449.1, on the reverse strand, counting down.
CAAATATATCCAAATTCCGACCAACAACATATTAATACGGTATAAAAAGCTATATGTCCATATGTAATACATAAAATATACACAAATATCATATTTATTTACCGATCTTGGTCAAATCTAACGATACGATGATCGGTTGATGAAAAACGACGTTTTTGTCCAACGACTTTTTAATGACGCTGTACTTGTAGAAAATAAACACCGTTACAAATTGCTTACATTCAATTATTTGATCTGTATTGTTATGATCGTGATTATCGTACAATGGTCTGAAATATCATCTGTACAAAACCTGCTTTAATGCATTGCATGCATTTCTGCGAGCTTGCTTTTGTATCGATCGTTGATTCCGAACGCTTTACTCTTTAAATAAAACAAAAGTATTAAAACAATACATTATTAAAAATATAAATGATCGTACTATATCTGACATGCGGCCTAGCGATTCATCCACCCAGCTAGCCTAGTGTAACGTTAAGTTACACTTCACTTCTTGTTTAAAAAATTACGCATCAAATAGCATAGATGAGATCAAACCTTCATATCATGCCGGCCAAGCAGACGATGACCTATTTTGGGTTTATCTGCCAATGTTGTTGAAAAGTAAAAGTGTATTTTTGATTGGAGTAAATAAAAACAGCTCCCGGGACTTTTGTATGCTGAGGTTTTGAATTTTGGCGCAGTGATACAGCGCGCAGTCACATGACTAAAATAACCAATGGCTGAAACACATGGGCGGGGTTATTTAGCAGCGAGTTTTCGCTAAGTAACGCGAGAGCAGACTGCTCTATATATATAATATAACAACTTTCTATGCCCAAATGTTACTAGTGACCCATTATGTTTTTAATCAAAATATAGTACATATACAAAGCCCACGACTGAAAATGAATAGAAGTCATATAAAATAAGCCTGCATATGGAAATTGTCATTTGCTGTGATTTATCTTCATTTGCTGTGTTATCTAGGTTCATAACCAAATTGTCTTGTTTATCTTTTGCTGCAGGTCACCAGATGCTTTGGAAGTTTAAGTATAGAGAATGACATTACGTTATGCCGAGTAGCACAACTATTTCAACATTATGGCCTCATACATGGATGTTACAAAGGAACTGAACCTCTTTCTTGTTAAAGATATATTATGCATGAATGTCGGAGTGGAAAACCCCATGGTCAAGGCAGTGTTTTACTGCCTGTGTTTTTTTTCTTCGTTCAATGCATGATTAGTAATTACGTATTGCAGTATTAACGGTTTGCAATACCGTGCAGGTGTGAGGGTACTACATAACCATTTTTATATGATCCGAGTAGTTAAAACACCAAAGTCCCAACAACAAAGGTTGTTGCAGAAGAGCTATTATTGTCACTTTACTAGGCACAGGCTCATAATGGCCATGATGGAGGAAAGGGTATAAGAAAAAGTTACTTGACTATGGGTCAAATACCAAAATATTACTAAACTAAATATTACTGAAATAATATATTAGTCTCTGAGTTGGCAAGTACGTTGTTTACATGAATGTCCGAGTGGAATTCCCCATGGTCAAAGCTTGCAGTGTTTCACTGCCTGTGTTGCCTGCATGATGATGCACATTTTTGTCTTCGTCCAATTCATGATATGTAATCAACGTTTGCAGTACCGTGTGGGGGCGAGGGTACTCCATGACGATTGCTATGTGATCTGAGTAGTCAAACCACTCAAACATCTGAACGATGTATGGGCTTATGGGGGATTGCTTCAGAAGAGCCATCATTGTCACTTCTCTAGGCACAGGTTCATAATGGCCATGCTAGAGAAGAAGAAAAAGTTACTTGGCTATGGGTAACTCTTCAAGTTTGAAAAACAAATAATACTATACTAAATATTACAAAAAATATTTATTATAAAAACATAATATAATAAATATAAAAATTTTATTACTATACTAAATATGACTAAAAATCTTACTAGATTTGGATAGACATTAAATCAGTTTTATTCATGTTATTATCTCTGCGTTCAAATTTACATACTATATGTCCCAAATATTATTGGAAAATAAAAATGAATATGTCCTTTTAAGGCATAGTATAAGTAACTACAGGTTAATGTTAATTCTATCATATCATTGGCAACTAAATATAAAATCATTATGTCTGACCAACTTACAGTGGTTAGAAACGGGTCATTTTCACGCTTGTTTATGACTTTGACAGCCACCTGTACACAAGGAGTTTCAATGTTTGCTGATTTCTCTAAAATGGCACTACCTGTTAGCCATCAGATTTACGTGTTGCCAAAAAGATTCCCCTAGATCATGTCCTTCTTCATCCTTTTCTGAAAAACACAAAACAAGTAGTAATACGGTTTACGGTGTATGATTCTCAAGACATGATTAATGTTTGTGGTAACTTGTGAGAAGAAGATGATCTCCGACTGACTCCAAGCTATAATAAATAGACGGCTCGAGATTGTATGCACATGGGACAAGCACATTTGCCAGTTTTGTCACCATATGGCATAGACCGAAGGGACACTTTATGGCGTCTCCTTAAGACAACGGTTCTCAAAATGCTAATATAATAGAGGGTGTGGACCTCAGATGGCTTTATACCACTCCACTCCTGTAAGAAACACGTTGAGCGACTCTGTAAAAGGCTCTCATGATAAATACGCTTCTATACTGCTCTACAAGAACAGACAATAGCAGCTCACCATTATATTCATGTCTAGAGTAGAGCTTCTCAGTGTATGGCAAAGTACATCCAAAGTTAATTTGATTGATGTGCAGGGACTCTGGGTTTGCCAGTTTGTTGTTTTTATGAATGTCCGAGTGGAAAACCCCATGGTCAAAGCTTGCAGTGTTTCACTGTCAGTGTTGCCTGCATGATGATGCACATTTTTTCTTTGTCCAATTCACGATACGTAATCAACGTTTGCAGTACCTTGTGGGGGCGAATGTACTTCATAACGATTGCTATGATGGGCTTATGGCGGTTGTTTCAGAAGAGCAATCATTGTCACATTCTCTAGGCACAGGTTCATAATGGCCATGCTAGAGAAAAGGGTATAAGAAAACGTTACTTGGCTATGGGTAACTCTTCAAGTTCGAAGAACAAATATTACTATACTAAATATTACTAAAATATTGAATTATAAGAATATATTATAATAATATTTATAAAATATAAACAACATTGTATATTACTATACTAATTATTACTATAATATAATTATTATTTTCACGATTGTTTATGACTTTGTCAGCCACCTGTAAATGAAAAAAATGCATAAAAAGGCGTATAAAAATACGTATAAAAATACCTGTTGGCCATCAGAGTTATGGGTTGCCACAAAGATTACAAGTATTTGTAAAGCTTAAAAATGATTATTCTGTTCTTATTAGGGTTTTAGTCCTACAGATGTCGCTGTGGGTTAGGACGTATTTATTTATTTAATTACATCTGTAGATGGAATTGTTTAGCTTTTTATTTGCTTACGTATATTCTTGCGTTACTTAGATTTCATGTTTATTTTTTACTTTATTTTTGTTAACCTTTATCCCCTGGCTAATAATATTATGTTATTCACTTATATTTGAAGTTGATGTACTGATTAATTCTAACATTACTTGTTGAAATAACTGATTTCAGTGGAAGCTGTAGAGAGGTGGATGCCATTTATATTGTAAATACTGTTCTCTCCTGTTTTTGGTTCTAGTTGGGGAGTGAGGGAAAAAATTGTTGTTTATTTATTTCTTTTTCGTAAGGTTAAATAGTTTGGTTCTCCCGGTAGCTAGCTGTTGTTGTTGTTGTTTTGTTGTTGCTATTTTGGCTTTATCCCCTCTTGAAGTTATTGCTTCCTTTTTTTGCTGTTATAATAAACCTTTACTTTTTTGACTTTCAAAAATTGTTGTTGTGGTTCCTGTGCTGCCTTCACGTTCTCTGGGAAATTCGATAATTCCCACTTCAACCCGGAAATAATTTATGGAACGGTGCTCTTATAATGTTAACAGATGTAATGTTTTAATGCTATTAAATCATAAGTGAATGGAAAAGTGAAAAAAGTAACATTAATGTTTTAATGCTACCAAATACTTTAAATGTTACTAAATCCAGATTTTTTCCGCGTTTTTTGTGGGAAATATCGAACTTTCGATGTGTCTTCTTGAGCGCAGCAGAAGTTACCTGAGTCTGACATGGTTGAAATGAGTCGCGCACCTCCACGTTTCAGCAAATTTTAGCGATCCATTTGCTTCTTTTCCACCTTTCTGCAGTCTTTAAAATTAAATCTGGTGGTTTAATAAATAGCACAACAACCTTTTCCGTTTTAAATAAAGTATAGATAACGGTGCTGCATTCAGTCAGCCCTTCCGTCACTCAATGGGCGTGACTTGCTTGACTTTCGTATGCGGTGACGCACTACTTCCGGGTCGCTAAGCCCGCCCATGTTGGTGTTCGCGATTTGTGCCTACTTTAAATTTTGTAGGAGTGCCGCGATTGTTTGAAAATTGTGAAATAGTTCACATCAGCAATTTCAAACTGACGTTGTATCATTTTCTGTCAAAGGTACATAGTCTAAAACTTTACGGATGAGATCGGAAACAAAGCTATGCGTGAGTATCTGCTTAAGCGTTTCATTTCATGCAAAACGTAGGATATGCGCGCGTGAATGCAAGATGAACTTTATAGTTTAAAGTAACAGGCAAAAAACATGAAGACATGCAGAATGGCTGCATATAGACTTTGTTTCACTGTGCTCCTTTTGATCTGATCTTGTCCCGTGCAGTTTACCATGTCCTCTAATGCCCCGAGCTTCAAGTAAAAAGAGACTGTTAAACCCAAACAAATCTCAGCTGTTGTTTGTAGAGGCTCCTATTAATGGACCAAAGCATGACTTTGGACCACAGCTTCGGAGTGCTATTCACCCCAGAACATTTATATCAGAAAAACAACAGAGAGCTGATACACAACGTTCCCCTTGGGTGAGCATATGCTTAGTAACCTAAACAGTTATTTTGTGTTTAAAATTATTTATTTTTTTGAGCTAATGAAATTTATTATCGATTTGCAGGTGTCTCCACAGTTTAGTTCACATGATGTTAAAGCAGTTTGTTGTGGAAGGGGGAAGAGCCACTCGAGTATGAGATGTAAATCGCACACGGTGACAGGTTTGTCTTTGCATCACAACAGACGAACAGCTGTCTGCAAATACTCTCCGCTGTCGTTTGAGACAAACACCGCAGTTTCACAGCACCCGCACAAGAACCTTCAGACAAAAACAACTATTCAAGTAGCAAAAGAAGTAAGGTGTTTAAGGGCTAGGAAAGACAGGCCGGTTTCTTTAGGCAATCTTAATAAAGCACTTTTAGAAACCACTAAACGGACACTGTCACTTCGGAAAGGGGTAAAAAGAAGTACGGCTACATCTGTGGTTAGACCAGTTGCTTCCAGGCATACGGAGGTCTCAAGCATCCCACCTAACCATGAAAATGAGAAAAGGACATCTGAAGGTTTTGTTCACAACACAGTGTCAAAAGAAGGCCAAACACCAAACTCAACCTCAGTTTCTGCACCTACGGAGGTAGAGACAACGGAGATGCCACATTGTTCCAATGCATCTTCAGCCAGCGTTTCACATCTCCTGTTTCCCCCAAACCAAGCGAGGACTCCTCCACGAATTCAGAATACAAGTGTCCTGGTGGAGGACACACCTGAGAAAGACTATGGGTTGAGGGTAACATGGAGAAGGAGAAAAGGGTTAATGAAAGTATTGATGGACAGGGGAAAGCTCCTTGTCAAAGATACAGAAGTTGCTAATGAATGGATTTAAGACTTGAGTTAGTTGATAATGTAATCATTTATGATTTTTCTGTTCAAAACTATGTGATAAATTGGGATAGATGAGTTGATGAGTGTCATGTTTTTATTTGGGGAACTGATCACTTTGGGACATAATTTATAGGGTTGGGTATCGTTCGAAATTGATCAAGTCCCATTTTCAATTCCACATTTGAAGTAAAACATTTAGATATCAACCTGTATGGTCATTTATTTATATATATTTATGAGCACTGTTTTGTGTATATATACACATAGCAACCATGTTTTGTCTGATGTATTACTGTAGTTAATATAATGAAACTAGAGTCAATTTTTGGTTCCTGAGCTTTATCACAAGTTAACACATGTACATTTCTGAAAATATGCACACAGGAATTGATAAGAGGATTTGAAATTTTTATTTCAAATATCCGATTCTTATTCCTTTTGATTCCGATACGATTCCTTTTTTTTGGGTTCCAATTTTCGATTCCTAACCCTAATAATTTTTCCTTATGAACAATTTAGATCTAAAAATGTAACATATTTTAAATATGTTTTGCAGATTGTATTTAATAAAAACACTTTTCACTGTTGTGCCTTTGTATTACACGGAACATAAATTATGTATGTGAAATACGTATATATCTGTGACTAAACTAAGTGACTTTTATCTTGTCAAGCGTCAACTGGTTAATGACTTTTAACTTGCTGGGTATTTTCCCAGGCGTCCTTTGCGGAAACGCAGCTGAGAACTTCAGTGTTTACTGAATTAATCTTATGGACATGTACTAATTAAATTTTATTGTAATAATTGGGAATAAAATTTAATAGCAATGAGGAGCAGTTCGTCCGTGTCTTTGGCTGGCGGCCGCGGGTCGGGCTCGGTTCGCCTGATCAGTCCTCCCGCATGTCCAGTAGCGGTTCCTGTGGACACTGCCATTGAATATTTAATGGTGAAGAAAGACTTTAAGGCAGCCCTGGATACGTGTGAGAAATGTCTAGAGAGTTTGGCTTCTGCAGAGCAGGAGGAGAGTTGGTGGGTCAGACTGCAGACTTCATTTAGTTTAATAAAATACAGACATGTAATTTATGATAAATGCATTGAGCATACTAAACCTAATACATGTCAGTTTTAGCAGAAATATTAGAAAATTCAGTATACCAACATAGTTTCATATAAAATTATAATTTGCTCTAATTATACTATAGATTGGCATCATGTATTTTATGATGTGTTCATTAACAATAAACGTTTGTCCTCAGCTTGAAGCATGGAGAGCTGAAAGCTGCTTTGACTATAGTGGGCATTCAGGCGTTGGCTGAGCTCAATGAGTGGCGTGGAGTTCTGTCATGGGTTTTACAGCAATATGGAGAAACTACGAAAATTCCTGCCAAGATTATCCAGATGTGGTAGGAGGGATTTCTTTAACTGCCAGGTTTAACCCCACAAATATTACGTAACATAAGTTGTCACGGAAATTGACTAATGCTGTCTTTTCCAGCATCTTGCTATATGTGAAAGTAGGTGAATGTGCAGTGATGAAGGATGCAGCTGAGAATTGGTTGCGCTGCTCCAGTAACATCAGCCAATCAGGGTTCAGCACAGTGTCTGAACTGTATCTTCTTCACATACTGGTACCGATGGGTCGCACGAGCGAAGCTCTTGAGCTGCTGGATAGTGATGTGGGACAGGTTGCGTTCACTGAGGAACAGAGGCAAGCTGCCCGTAGTTTGGTAGAACTTCAAATTGCAACATTGTCCAACCCAGATTCTCAATCTGTGGCTGTGACGACAACAACTGCTGCCTCACAAAAGGTCTCTTTATTTTGCTAACATTTTAAAGTTATTGTAATATCACTAGAACTTGTCACTTTTTAAGTAAATGTAATATGGGTTGATTACAATATGCATTTATTGTGTTTATGTTTGTGTGATTGACAGATCATTCGAGCAAGAGGCTGAATTCCGTCATGAGGTTGTTGTTCAGAGGACTTTCAGTAGCCAGTGTGAGATTCAGATCCATCTCTCTCCGAAGAGTTTTTCTGGCTGTAATGTTGCTATATCTGCTTCTTATCCGTATGGACCCAGGTAAGAAGGTTGAAGACAACAGCACTTTAATGCAGCCACTTTATGCACTTATATTAAATATCTAATATTTCTCCCCTCTCAGCTCTTCCCTCAGCATTCCCTTGGCTGCTTCGCTTGCACGGACTCCTGCAACAGGCGTGGAATACCATGTTTGGGCCCTATTACAAAGCCAATACCAGCAATTAAATTCTTCTTCCTCAGAACCTAACTGTGAAATAATGCATCTAGTTTTAATAAATGCTCAAGGTCTGGCCACAGTCATCACTCTCCCATAGTGTGTTTCCACATTATAGACTAATCTACCAACCATTTAAGATATACAACGTCTAGGAGATGAGAAATTGTGAAAGGAATAACTTATTATAATAAAATGTAAATATAACTGTTGTTTTTCTATGATTTGGGGGAGTTTGCCATTACAGTGTGGTTTTGAACTGTACATTTATATGCAGTCATATGTAACACTTTCCTATAACTTTTAAGTTATAAACAATTAAAGTCCATCATATCAGCTCAACAGTACATGAGAAATGTGAATATGACTGTGTTCTGATTATTGGTATGGTAGCTATTCTAAATATTATATTAACAAAGAGGTATGTAGTGAAACATAACATTTACATATACATTTACATTTAGTCATTTTATCCAAAGTGACTTACAGAGAGATTAGGAAGCAATCAAGTGATACGTCATACAGGGGCAATAATACAATAAGTGCCAACACCAAGTTACTAGTTTCCACAAAAGCCAGAACACTACCTGTTGATAGAAAGACATGGTTAGTAGATTTTTACTACTAACATAATATAAAGTATATTTTAAAGGTTTTGTTTTTAAAGATCTGTACGTTATAATTGCTGAATATAACAATGCAATTGTTATAGAATACAATAGAATTCAACTCCCATTGTAACCATTTGCCATCAGTTGTTTTTCCAGCAGGGTGCGTGCAGTTAAGTTTCGTTTCAGTGCCAGAAACCTGCGCATGAATCGAAAGTGAAAGTAGAATGTGTTTCATTTCATGTTTGTAAACTTCATGGATTGCTATCAACAAAACTGGAGTTACATGGTAACATGATCATCGACTTTGGCTGTTTATATGGGTAACTGATCGGTTTCTTGAATGCACAAGACTAAATCTAATAGAGTTGTTAGGAAACCGAGACCGCTGAAGAGTTTTAATTTCATGCATGTCTGTCGATGGGGTTATCCTGGATTAAGATGCATTTGAGAAATTATCGTTCAATGGACTATAATGGTAGGTCAGATAATTATATAAGATGCTTAGACTATACACATTTTATAAATGGTTTACATGTAATACGATTGTTAATAACTAGCCTATTATGTTAACTGATAAAATTATTTTTTCTTTAAGTGAGAGGCCTTTCCAATGACAGTCTCTCCTGCTGTATTAATGCTTTGCTTCAGTCTTTCTCCGCCACCCAAGAACTTCTGGAAATACTGAATAAGTAAAACTCCATGATAGTTTTTCCTCAATGAATAACACAACATATATTTTAATCCTTACAAGTGCAAACTATACAATAGCAGTCGGTTTATACTATAGCTAAATAATTAAGAGCCTTTATGTTTTTAAAGATGGCATCCACCAGAAGAGGCTGAGCTCAATAATGTACCCGTAGAGCTAAAAAACGCTCTGTGTTCCATGAAAGACCCAAACCATCATTATCCACACAGAGACTTCCTAAACTGTCTCCACCGTCACTCCATACACCGTATGCATCTGACACGTAATGCAGTCTGCTAACCCTTTGACATGTTAAAGTCTTTACAAATACATTTTATTATATGCATTATATGTATGAAATGAAAATGCACTCACTTCTTTGTGTTATTTAAATTGTACTGTAGGATTTGCTGTACATGATGCAGATGAAATATTCCACAATATACTTAATCTCACCTGGAAACAGATGACTGATAAATACCTGGTGGGTTTCATTGGTGTTAAAGCACATGTTATATATTACAATACATACGATACTTTAAACAGTATAGAAATATTTGTTTTGACAGGTTGAGGAAATCCAGAAGATCTATGAGATAAGGGTGGAGACGCAAGTGATGTGTAAAGAATGCGCATACACTCAAAAAACGGCCAACTCTCTATACAGCCTCCCTTTGGCGATTCGTGAGGGGGACAACACCCTGGTAAGCATTCGTGAAAAATGTTCCAGTCATTATGTATCAATGTAGAGCAATGACTATTTGCTTTCTTGTTAAGTCAATGACTTACATAGACACACATGGAACACATCCTACATCAAAATGACCTCATCAATTTAACTCTTTATGTTGTTCAGGAGAGCTGCGTCCAGTCCTTTACCCATCAGCAAACTCTAAAGTATGGTGAGGAGTGTTATTGTGACAGATGCGCAGAGAAACAGCCCTCCACTCATGTGTGTACTTTACTATTTATTCATTTACCTTATTTTAACAGATCATTGTTTGGGTATGTTACTGTTGTTTGTTTTTTTCCATGCAGCAACTGAAACTTGTGTCACTGCCTTCTGTGCTGTGTATCCACCTCAAGAGATTCAGAAATGATGGACACACCTGGAAACTCAACAACAGAGTCACCTTCCCTGAAACACTTCATATGAACATTTTTAATGATGGACAATCAGAAAATGTACTTTTAGTCTATACATATGTTACTGAATGAGTTCAGCCATAGCATCATAACTTTAAGGCTAGACTTATTTTATGCGTATACTTTACTTTTTCTCCAGGCTCAAGATTATTACAGTCTCTATGCAGTCATAGTGCATATAGGAACTGCTTTATTTGGTCATTACACTGCTTACATCCGGCCCACTCAGGATCAGAATTGGTTCTATGCTGATGACAGCACTGTTCAACAAGTAAGACCAATTTTATTTGGAAAAAATAGGATGTGAAAGAAGTTAATTTCAAGATTTTTAGTTTTATTTTTGTATGCATTTGTCCTAGGCCACCTGGAAACATGTGCAGGACACCTATGAGGGGTACATTGTTTACTTTTTCATCTTGACACTATAAACACAGCTATAAAAGAGAAGAATACCTTTTAAATATATATTAATTATATACTATATTCATACTATATTAAATATATAATGTATTCTTAGCTCTTGTAGGTTTTGATTTTAATTTTGTACATTGTTTTAGAACAAGGACGGCCTACTTGCTTCTGTACAGAAAGATGAGCAAGAGTGCATCTGGATAACAGAGAGGAACTTGGCAGCCACTGAGGGCTATTAACATGATATAACTCTACATGATATGGTTAAATGCATTAATTATTTTATTAATAGGACCAAAGTAATAAATATTTAATTAATATGACCAAAATATAACTTTATAATTATGTTTTCTGCATTTAAAGGGGGGTTTCATATAGGAATCTATTGCAATATAGGGAGAAAATGGTTTAATAAGGCCTGTGTATTGTATATTTATTCAGGGTTATTTCACGTAGTGTTGAATTACAGTACAGCTTTGCATAATTTAATGATATATTTTAATAAAAAAAATATTTTTTTTATAACATGTTGCCTTTATTATAAAATACACATTTTACGCGTGTACAAACACAGTACACACATTGCCTATGTAAAGTTTTTTTTAATCAAAACTGGACTTCAATTTTGAAAAGCCATCAAGCCGATCGACTTTTATTTTGAAAAACCTCCATACTATGGCATTTCCTCAGCACGTCTCGAGCGAGTGCTTCTGTTATGAACTTGACTTTTAGGTGAGCAATGACATAGCTGTAATAAACAACATGTTTATTAAATAAAGCTTTGAAGATTGTGTTGTTTCTTTACTAAGCATACTTTTGTCAATTTATGACCGTATAATATAAATGTTTGGATTTGATAGTTCAATGCAGCCCTGTTGAAGAGCATAAGTGTATGTTTTGTTTGGGGTCCGGATTCACCTCAGGAGCGGGAGAAATACTGTAAAATGACCAATCCACTGAGAGGAGAGGTGTTCCGATTGTACAAGAATGTAAGGATCATCTGATCATCTTTTATCTAACAATATTCCTAAAACCCCTGTGTTTAAATAATTATCCAGTGGTGTAAACCTTTATTAGATATAACATTGCATGAGAGCAAGGCAAGTTTATTTATATTTCATATGCAGAGGTAATTCAGAGTGGTTTACATAAAATTATTAACTAAGAACAATAACAGTAAAAATCTGTGAACTCACTAAATAGACTAATATGATTAATATCTATTGCTTGACTAATTTATCTTCTCCTACTCTTCCAAAGCTTCTGTATCTTGGCCGGGACTATCCAAAGGGCTCGACATACTTCAGGGAGCGTCTTAAAGCGGCTTTCATGAAGAACAAAGATGTCACGGATCCTGAGAAAATTAAAAAGCTGGTCGACCGTGGAGAGTTTGTGATCAAAGAACTTGAGGCGATGTATTACCTCAGGAAATACAGAACACTGAAGAAACGCTATTATGAACCGGAGCACTGATCTGTTACATGTGCCAGACTGAAATACGTTAATAATAATGATTTTCCAGTGGTTGCCTTGTACGTATTTATATGTCTGAATATAATGTGATGTATAACATATTACAACGTGATTAATTTTACTACCACTGATTTAAGAGACAGTTTCTTATGTACATATTTACGGCGTCTGAGTAGATAACTCTACATCACAGAAAGCGAAGTTGTTTTTTCCAAACGTTTTTTCTAGCTCCTGTGCCAGATCCAACTTTCCTGAACTGCCTGTAATCTGTAAGTGCAAACAATAGACAGTTATGGGAATAGTGTGCGTTATGTCTATGTGCATTAAAAATGTATATTTACCTTTTCTTTGAGTGCATTGTAGACTTTGTAACAGGTGAGATCCTCTTTTGATAGCGTAAGCCCTGGTTGCAGTTTTAGCTGTCTGCCTCCTTGGACACAAAACATGCCATAAGTTTTACAGAACAAAGGAAGTAGTATGTGGGTGCATCACGTCTCAGAAACTAAGGCGAGTGTCTCATACCTGAGAATACGCTGACAATAAGTCCCACGATGATGACGGCCAAAGTACCCATCGGGCAAAAATAGAGGTATGACATAGAATACCAGTTATCAGCCAGCCACGGCCTGTTGAGAAAATGGTTGGTTGTTACTTATGGACTTAATGGATATTTGCAGTTGAATTGTACGCACCTGTCTAGAGTTTCTTCTTTCAGTACAAAATCATCTTTGGTTCTTTCTGTAGGCCCTATAGTCCAGTTTAATCCATCTGCCGGTAGTGTGAGGTTACAGCCATGTGTTGAGAGATCCAGAGGTCTGCTGTTTTCCGGAAGCGGGTGGTATATCTGTGCTCCGATGCACACCCACAGGGACAGAGCGAGCCCAGACAGCAGCCCGGCCAGTCCTCCCTGTAACATCAACGAGACCTTTACACTTTCTATTACAAGAAATTATAGTTTTCTTTTACAGTAACTGTGCTGACCTCAGAGGTAGCACAGGGAAACAGGACAGCCAGAGAAAAAAGGCCCAGCAGAGGTCCGCCAATCACTCCGACGATACTAATAGCAGCCTGTTGGGAGACAGACATGTCTAAATTTCACTTTCAAAATTTATGACCATCTGTTTTTGTAACACACCTGTAGCATCCCTCCCATCAAAGATGCAAGACCAGCCATTCCAATGCACACAACACCGTAAAACAAGCCTGCGATGGAGAAGACGGTCAGATGGGTTCTTTAGAAATGTTATTTATCCCGAAATCCAAAGAGAGATTGACTCACTTATTCCCTTCAAAGCCCATGAGAGCTGTTTATCTGACAGACTGAGGTACGGTCGCATCAGATCGGCAATAGTTACTGCAGCCAGAGCGTTCACACTGGAGGAGACTGTACTGTAGTAAAACACGAATGTGATTAAATGTTTTTAAAGCACTACTGTGATCGATGTGGTACATATAACAGGATCTCGTATTGTGTAAAACGGGTTTGAAATTATGTGATGGTGTTTTAATACTGTTTCTTGACTACAGAACCAACCTTAAAGTGCCACTGTACGCTGACGCCACAAACAGTCCAGGCACACCAGGGTATTTCTTCAAGATGTCCAACACCAGGTACGGCATTAGCTTATTACATATTTAAGAGAAATGCAGATATTGAAAATGTTTTAATGTACAGTTACATGTCTTCTTGACATCCTAAATATCATTAAAGGAATAGTTCACCTAAAACTCATCATTTATTCACCCTCATGTCATTCAAATCCAGTGTATGACTCTTTCTTCTGTAAAACACAAAAGAAGATATTTTGAGAAATGTCTCAAGGGTTTTGTGGAAGTCAAATAACGTTTGGTTAGTAACATCCTTCAAAATATCTTTCTTTGTGTTTTGCAGAAGAAATAAAGTCATACAGGTTTGGAATTACACAAGGGTGAGTAAATTATGAAAGCATTTTCATTTTTGGGTGAACTATACCTTTAATTTAGGTAAAATCTCATGTTCTCTGTATGCTGTTGTACCTGATCTTGTGCAGACACCATACCGGCGGTCCATGGATCACAATTTTTATAAACGGAGTATAAACACAAGCCACTGAATACTGCACATAATGTAATAGCCAAAAGTGACACTAAATTAATGTATAAGGCCCTGCATACACACAAAACGAAAAAACAAGTTAGATATTGCATCTGTTTGCATAATCCGATGCTTTATAAGATACTCACATCCGGGCGTGAAACAGTGACTTGCACGATATGTATCTTTGCACCTGAGCTTGATTGATCCCATAGACGCTGGTCCAGAGGAACGCTCCTCCCACCGTGATGGTCCAGAATGTGTGTCTTCTCAGTGGGCTGGGATCAAAGCTGGGATCAAAAGTCGGCACAGCATGAGTGATGGCAGGTTTAAATAATGCTTCATGCTTATATGGACAGTCAACTCACTCCCATAGGTTTAGCCGGCCCCCGTGGGTGGAGTCACTGATGATCGTGGAGACTCCGCCCTGCAGCAGCACTGATTGGACGATGACGGCCAAGAGACCACACAACATGATGCCCACCTGGAACACATCCGTCCACACCACTGCCTTAAGACCACCCTGTCAGGTTAGAGGAACTTATTATATAGATTCCAACAAAAATTAATACATGGACATATGAAGTATAGTCATGTTAACATTAATATGAACAAACATGTCTCACATACACAGGTCGAGTCACTTTTTTAAGTGTCCAAATGGTACGAATTTATACATACATTATACAGTATGTGCCTATCGTTTAGTTTATGATTTGTGGCTTATGTATTAGTGAACTCACTAATGTACAGTAGAGAGTACAGACAACTCCAGTTGATATAACAGCGCCCCATAGATCTACACCTGTGACTGAGGATTGGAGAGAAAGAATTCACTGTGGATTGTCAAGAACACTTGTAAGTCTACGCACTTAACATGCACTTAACAAGTCACGAATGCCAGACAAATCTACAGTTACGACATGATAAACTGTAAAGTGTAAAAAATTTAATTGTACCTTGATTTAAAGCCAAAGCCGGAGCATAAATTACCAGACCTGTGTAAAGTACCTAAGAGAGGAAAGACATTTCATTAAATTCACTGTATGCCTTTAAACAACTGTACTTATAATAATACTGTATAATACTTACACTAATACTGTATAGCAAATAACTTACTGTCTGTATTATAAACAGGACTGTTCCGATGAGACGAATTACTTTATTGTAACGCATCTCCAGGTACTGCAAATATATAATAAAATCAGTTGTTTTACAAGTACCTGAATAAACTTTTTAAACATCTTTAATATGTTAAAACCTTTATATTCATACTTCTGGTCCGTCTGATTTGCAGTATAGAAAATTTACTATTTTAGTTAAGTTGCGGACAAAAATACATACATACATACATACATACATTTGTTGCCCTCTCACCTCATAGGTGCTGGTTATGTCCAGTCTGTAGAAGATGGGGAGAAAAATCTCAGAGCTCACAACCACCATCAGAACGTAAGCAAAGCAGATGAGTATGAAAATGGCTCCATACTGGTACACCTCCACTGGTGTGCCCAGCACTGTGATAGCTGACATGAAGCTGGCTGTCAGAGACAGGGCCACGGGTACTGCTGTCAAACTCCGTCCACCCACCAAAAAGTCGGCGGAGCTTCTCTGACCTCCCCCGGTGAAGGCGAAATACAGCCCGATGCCTGCAGAGATGACCAGCATCAACGTAAAGACCACATAGTCCCACGCACTGAAGGATGTTGAGGAAGGTGTACTTGTCATCCTGGTGGACTTTAGAAAAGGACCTGTTGTGCAGGTGGGTTAGCAAAATGTTTTGGAGACCCTCTAGAATTTACTCAATGAAATCCAATGGCTCGGTTCTAGTCATGTGTGTTGGTCACAGATAGAGAGACGTCTGTTCTGGAGATCGTCTTTGCAGTGTGGGCAGTCAGAGACGCTCTGGACAGGTAACTCATTTCTCTTTCAGTTCAAGGGCTCCTTTCTGAGCCACATACCTGGCACCAGCCCACCTTGTCAGGTTATTTTGGACTGCAGCCATTTTTACAGTAATAAGGTGCATTTTATGAGCAAAACCTTTCAGCAACTGTAGCATGTTTAGTAAAAAATAAAATTTTGTTCTTGTTTTTTAACATTAGTTAATGCATTAGCTGGTGTGAACTAACAATTGAGCAATATATTTAATAGAGTGTGTTTTGTAAATGTTTGTTATAATGACAATAATATTTTGTTAGCTGATTTTATATTATGTTAACAATTTTACAAGTGTATTAAATGCTACAACGAACATTACTTTATATATTGGATATTAATAAATGCTGTTTAAGTTTTATTCATTGTTAGTTTATTTTTTTAACTTATGTAGTTTACAAATGTAAACAAATGGAACCTTATTGTTACCATGTTAAATTGGTAAATATACAATATATACATGTCTGATAATGTAACGTCATAAAATATTTTTATTTTAGTTAAGTTTTTACAAAATGACTTTTCGTTTGAAAAATAGTAAAAGTCAGCGTTTTGGAGTCGTAATGCGTCATTCAAGATGGCGACCTCCTAACGCGGCATGTGTATCAACAATTTCAACACAGCCATTCAATACAAATCTTGCTAGTTACTAGTTTATGAATTGTGGTTTTTGGGGGTCTAACATTACAACAAAATGAAGCTAAAAACTAAGCCAGCGTCTCATAAGTCAGAAAATACTTTCCGAGTAAGTTTGTTTTTTAGTGTAATATACAGCTCGTGCCGGAGACCACGCGTCATGCTGTAGAAATGTGTTTTATTTCACATAACGTACATTATATACACGTACACGTTTACCTTTGAGTATGCACTTGCTGTAGTGTCACAATTACACAGAAACAAAATTATTTCTGAATTATGTTGCAAAATTCTGTAAATTTAGTTTTTGCCGATATGTTTTTAGTACTATATGTAAAGTGTCTTAATAAATGTAAATCTTGTTTCAGTATCTCACGTTTTCTGAAAGACTCGCAAATGTAAACATAGATGTCATCCATCGTATTGATCGGACAGGAAGCTATGCAGAGGTATGTTGCTTTCAAGTCACCTACCTTGTGTTTACATTGCTTAAGAAATTATTAATGACTAGTAACCACCAACAAAATTATTCTCATTCTGCTCATTTTCTGTCTCAGGAGGTGGAAACATACTTCTTTGAGAGTCTAATGAAATGGAAAGACCTGAATTTGACAGAACACTTCAGTAAGTGGCTTAACGTGGTGGTGGTGGCGGCAGCGGCATTGATGTTCATATCACATTTACATGCATGAGCACTAATCCAGGGATGTGCTTTACAGCAACTTTTCTGCGAGAGGTGTCGAGCAAGAGTCAGTCCTTCAACATGCTAGTGTTTCACCAAGATGCCATCGTGGAGAGTCTAAAGACGCATCTTTCTGTGAAGAACAGCATGGCTTACCAACCTCTATTGGAGTAAGAGCAGGTTTAATAATTACATACATGTTCATGAGGAGATGTCTTGGATTTTTTTCTTGACAACAATTCTTTATTTTAGTCTTGTAGTTCAGCTTGCCCGGGACCTCCAGATGGACTTTTACCCTCACTTCTGTGATTTCTTCATCATCATCACGTCTTTGTTAGACAAACAGGACACTGAGGTGTTGGAAGGGGCTTTCACCTCTCTGTCGTATCTCTACAAATACCTGTGGAGGATGATGGTAAAGGATATGGACAAGATTTACAGGTAAGAAAACTGTCCAAATGGTCAAAAATAATGATGTGACTGTGTGTATGCTTTATGTATATTTTGTTTTTAAATCAGTCTTTACAGTAAACTTTTGGCTCACAAGAAGGATCATATCCGTAACTTTGCTGCTGAGAGCTTCTCTTTTTTGATGAGAAAAGTGAGTCTTGGAAATTTACTTTCAAAATGAGAAGAAATGGTAAAGTCAGCGGGCTAAATATGTCCGTCTGTTCTTTCACAGGTGGCAGACTATGATGCTCTGTTTACACTCATGTTCTCCAACCTGTCTGAGCATCCTCAGAAGGCCAAAGGAGTAGGTCAGCTGATCTTCGAAATGTGTCGTGGAGTCCGCAACATGTTCCACTCCTGTGCCGCTACAGTAAGATCGTTGTCCCAGAAAGCCAAGACCATTAACATTTACTCTGTCAAAGGGGAATTATCAACACAATTCTTTTCAGGCTCTTCCAGTGGTGCTGAAGAAACTTGGAGCGGCCGACACGCAGGATGTCAATCTCTCTGTGGACTCTGTTAAAGAAGCTCTGGATCAAATGGTCGAGTCTTCAGCCAACTATGTTGATCGAGAACATCTACTGCCGCTTTGGGATTCCTTACAGGTGAGGAAAACATGTTTCTACCTACTTGAAAATAAAGGCAGCATGGGTCATACACCAGTCTGTAATGTACTGTATTTGTTGTCTTTGCTGCTTGCAGGGCTCTCTGAAAGAAGTTCTCGGAAAGCTAGAAGTGAGCAATGCCAACCAGGCTAATGAACACTTGGAGGGGCTTTTGTATATCTACCACACCCTGGTTGAGCATCGCAATGGAGTGAAAATCACAAATCCACAGTCGGTCTGTGAGGTGAGTGTGTTTCTTAAAAGATTAGATACCATATTCTTCATACTATGAGTCACATATTTCTATATAACAAATATGTTTTTTGTCATATATAGACACTTCTTCATCTAGTTCAGGCATCAGGACTCTCATACTCCTGCTGCAGACTGTTATTGCAGGTGGTCACTTCTTTTCTTATGGGGGAGAATCTGTCATTACCCACTAACAGTATCCAGGAACTAGTAAAGACGGTATGTTTAGTCTTAACCTGCACAAATGTTTGTGTAACCATCTGATATCCTGTTGTCCCGATGACCTCATTTCTTCTCTGCTCACTCTCAGGTGTTCAACAGCGGAATGGACCGAGACCTCATTTTATCGTTTTCCAAAGAAATGTTTGACATGAAACAGTTTGAGCAGGTTTGATTTTGTTGTTAAAGCGTCTTTAGCATTACCTGCTGTCTGTTTAAATGTAACTCTGATGGATCTACTCTATATATGTTCCTGTAGTTGTTCTTGCCCAGTTTGCTTGTGTATCTTGAGCGAATCTTCTGCACCGAAGACACTGTAAACAAGCAGCTGGTTCTGGAGTTGTTGGTCAGACTGATTCTGTCCAAAGCGCCGCCCCCCACAGACGGCTCTATGGCTTTTGAGAAGTACCCACTGGTCTTTACTGGGCAGCACATCAGGTATGAACTCGGCTAAAGTGCCGCGAGCTTATAAAAGGTTCATTTTCAAATCAGATAACTTAGTTTAATCATGTTTTTCATTGTGCCTTCCAGTAATATGAATCAAACTGCAGTTGTGTTGTTTTTATTAAGTAATAGTAACACAAAATATACAGCTAACCAACACAATAAAAACATAACACAAAACACAAACACGATTTTTGAATTTTTATTTTAAAAACTGTTTTGCAAATGAACTCTTCTTTTATACTTTGTACATAAATAGAAATGTATGTGACAAATGCTAATTCTGTTTTAGGTCAACTGGACCTGAAAGAGACCAGCACGTGTCTGTTTCCCAGCAGGTTATGTCTTTCATAGACGTCCCCGTGGACCAACCGCTTTCTGATCTTTCTCTTCCTTGGGCCGCACTGGTGTTGCTTCCACATGTTAGGTAAATGGCTCTTTTTACCCAGAATCCTTTGGTGGTCAAGTGCAATTTTCTTGCATATGTAGTATAAACAATAAAACATCTAATTTTACATAAAAAATATAATGATATGGTCTTGACATGTGCATTATTGGCTTCGTATAATTTAGAGTATTCATTTTGTTTGGTGTATTCTGACTTTAAAGGTTGAAACGTTTAGAAAACAATGTTTTCAGATTTTATTGTGACGTAATTAACAATGCTGCAGATTTTTCCAATTATTAATAAAAGAAGTCTGGCCCAGCTGTGCTTTTGTTATTATATATTATAAGCAAAATGTAGTGGTTTAGTATTTGTGATACCAAGATGTTGTTTTGCAGGCCTTTAGAAGCAGCGAGTGTTATAGCGGCAGTGACAACGCTGCTGAACAGATTACTGGATGAAGTGTGCAGTGAAACTCTGGGCAGAGGTCAGTGAAGGTTGTGTAATACAAATATCAAGTTTGTAAGGTGTATTGAGATCCTAACATCTTATTTCTATCTCCTCAGGTGGACTGTTTGTAGCCCGACAGGCTCTTAGCACCCTGCTCAGTTTCAAAGAGACGGCAGCGGTGTTATCATTACTCCCAGTAGAGCTTGTCAGAGGCATTATAGAGTACGTGTCTAAATAAAACACACATTTATCTGCATCAAAACATTCTTGTCAGATAATAAGGTTTATTTTTGCATTTGTGCATATTACAGAAAATTCACCACTGATATTTCGGCACTGTTGTTGGGAGATCTGTACTATACCAGACTTTCCCTCAGCGGTTGCTCCTCGCGGTTGCTGCTCGAGCTATCATGTACTACATTCCATGATGCTTTATCCATGTAACATCTTAAGGTAAAGAGTAACTTTTCCTTATCACTCTCTAAGGAAAATTTTGTTATCTACATCTTGAATTAACATTCTCTCTCTTCTCCATAGATTCGTCTGCTGACTTCGAGAATTTTGTCAAACTTTGAGGCTGATCTCCTAGCGCAGGCAACCTTTCTATTTGAACATTGTTGTTAACAGGCCTATCCACAGTTGGTTAATAACTAAATCTGTGTTTTGTTTTTGGCAGAGGGAGGACAGCTCAACCGTGCAGACAGTGTTTTCCATCTGTCTCCAGGCGGAGCTGGTTCCAGCCACCGTGCAGGACTACAGAGAAAAGCTGCTACATCTTCGTAAACTCCGTCATGATCTGGTCCAGTCCTGTCTGCCTCGCGGACCTTTCCATGAGGTTACAAGCTAAACCTTTAATAAATGCTGTTGAATGACTTGAAAGTGATGTCTTAATGGTTTTATTGTTTGTTTTTTACAGGCTCCTCTCCGTTATCTTATTGCAATGCTGTTTGTAAATTTCTGTGGATCCTGTTATGACAGGAGATGGTGACAGATGAGTTTTCTCTCTTCCATGGTTTTGAAGTGATGTGTTTTTACACTCCAGGTCACTGCAAGAAAGGACAATAGGTCCTGAGTCTATTGAACATTAAATGGTTGCTGGTTTGCTGTAATTGTGGCGCCAGTTTCTTTTCTCGTTCACCAAAGTTTTGTATATAGCATCTTATATGAACAAGTGATCCTGCTTTGATCAACATTGATGAGGAGATGTGAGATGATGGAACTAATCAAGCCGCAGTGCATAAGACCAACGGACGTAATGCACGGGATGTTTGTTCTGTTTCTACAGACCAACATAATCCCACGAGAAGACCACATTCCGCAGTTCCACATCCAGTTTCAGAAAGTGGAAACGCAGGAGAGAGGTTAGTGGTCACCATCTGAATAGAAGGCTTTACCACACTGATACTCAAGTATATAATAAATCTCTTGTTTGTGGTTGTCTTGCCTCAGGAAGTCTTTGTCTATTATGATATTCATTTCACATCTCGAGTTGTTCACTTTTAATATTTGGTACCAAGAAAAATACCTGAAGGCAAGTCTCTCTGACTTAATTTCCAGCTTTTTCTGAGGTGGAAGAAACTTCACTTCAAAAGAACATTGATGTTGTTATTGTTTTGGCTATAAACTTACATTTCCTATGTTCAAACTTAGTTTATAAACACTTATGCTGTACTATGAAACTTTTTCTAAACATTGTCATAGCACTAGTTTACTTCATGCCCATAATGATTCACATAATTTCTCATTATTTACAGAGAGAACCTCGAGAGGCTTTTGGACGACAAGTATTTCAAAGACGAGATTGTCCACTTCAACATCGCAGATGAGGGTACTGTGGTGCAGACCTCACACCGACCTCAACTCATCCCCATGCTTATGAGGTGTGTTCACACACGATACTTGTGACAATCTTGCATCCTTTCCAAGAGTAAATGTGATGCCGAGTGGTTATTCTGCAGGATTCTGTACGGGCGGATGCGCACCAAAATGGGTAATAAGTTTCAAGGGAAGTCATCCGCGACCTCGCGCTCGTCCATAGTGTTGCGCTTCCTGGCGGGATGTCAGCCGGAGGAGATGGGCATGTTTATAGATCTTCTGCTGGAGCCTGTTCATCACTATGGTGAAGGTACACGTGCACACACACACAGTTAGTACTATCCAGACATCATGCCACAAACACAGAAAACTAAAAAATTCACTTAAATGTACAGTTCACCTAAAAATGGAAATTCTGTCATCATTTGTTCCAAACCTGTATGAATGTATTTGTTCTGCTCAACACAAAGGAAGATATTTGGAAGAATGTCAGTAACAAACAGATCTCATCCCCCATTTACTGCCATAGTAGGGAAAATAAATACTGAGATTTGTTTGGTTACTGACATTTATCCAAATATCTTCCTTTGTGATCATCAGAACAAAGAAATGTATACGGGTTTGGAACAACCTTGGGGTGAGTAAATGACAGAATTTAAATTTTTGCGTGGATTGTCCCACATGGCCCGACAGGGTTGTGAGGGTTCCTGTCACCCATAATCTTAATGAAAACATTTCGCTCTTTATCGATGACAAGGTCCCTGTCTGGTGGCGGTGAAGCGAGCCGTAGCCGAGACGGACCCCTCCGCCGCTCTGCCTGTGGGTCGGCTGCACAGCTTGCTTAACATCATAGACATCATCATCCATAAACTGGGTCACCTCATCCACATCCACCTGCACAAAGTTCTGCAGATCCTGCTCTGCATCACAGCCTCTGTGTCCTTCCTACTGGATCACAGGGAACAGGTGAAAAATTAAAAAGGATATTTTCTTATATTAAAAATATTTTCTCAGTTGCATTTGTTTTTTGGGTGCTGATGTCCCATGTTTCCGTTCTTTGTGTTTCCGTAGCTGAAGGCCGGTTGCATCAGCCCTCTGAAGAACTTGCGTCGGCTGGGGATTCTGCACATACAGGACTTCTTTGATGGCTTTGTGTCTTACAGCTTCACTGCAGATGAGCTGGATGCTGTGTTTGAAGCGGTGGTTTGGCCTCAGGTTTGTGAGAACTTTTAACATCATGTTAGGAAAAGTCACACCTAAAACATCACAAACTATTTTTACTTTTTCAAGCAGACTTTGTCAAGTGTGAAGACACATTTTTATGTTGGCTTGACAATTTAATTCTGATTATTGTGCTTTTTTGTTATCAGGTGTGTCGTCTGCCGACTGAAAGCCCTTATGCACCAACACCTCTCCTGAAGCTCATCTATGTCTGGAGCCAAAATGCAAGGTGACTTCATCATTGAACAGCCAATTACGTTTTAGAATTGTTGTTAGCATAGACTGCTTATTTGAAATGTCATTAAATGTTTTAATAATAATATGCTTCTTTTCTCTTAGATTTTTTCCTTTGCTTGCTAAGCAAAGGCCTGACCACCCTAAGTGTGATGTTCTGGGTAACGTTTTCACTCTGCTCTCTGTCAAAAACGTGTCTCCCAACACGGTGACCATGGTGATAAACATGGCCGAGAGTCTGCTGATCACCCCGGACTTCGAACCCATCGAGAACGAGTCTGAGCTGATCGTGAACAACTGCATGATCCCGGAGGCCGAGCAGAGCTCTGACAGCACAGGTACTGAGAGCCGAGCCGTCGTGGTTTGTATCGATGTTTGGTTTGTTTGACTTGATCTGTATCTTTCTTGTTTCTGTAGATTCTTTGATGGTGGGTTGCCGTCTGCTGATCCCTCACGTTACAGCGGTTCTTCAATACCTCAGCGGAGTCGTGAGGAACTCCGAACGGCTCAAGAAGAAAAAGTTCAGAAGTCAAGTGAGCAAAGAGCTCAACGTCCTCTCCAAGTACGTCTGTCTTTGTCGGTGCATCTTAACGGTTGTTCTGCATGATGTGTTCTGCGGTGTAACCGTGTTGTTTATATGGTTTTGTTCGGTTTTAGGATCAGCAGGTTTGTGACTGATAAGCAACAGAGCTCAACGCTGATCAGTTTACTTCTGCCTTACCTTCACAAGCCTAACACTGCTCAGGTGCGTCAACTTAAACCTAAATAAAAAAATTAATAAAGTGATCCCCACTGACCTCCATTGGATTGGGAATAAAGACAAAATTTCAGTTTTTTGTGTATTTTTACCCAAAAGTGCCACAATTGCTGGTAATCATAAACACTTATTATTTATTATTATCGTTTTTATTAAATAATTAATTGTAATAGCTATCGCCTGAAATTTCCTCTTCTCTTTTAGGAAACAGAGTTGGACATTCTCAGTACGGTGCAGAACTTACTACGACAGTGTTCAGATCCCGGCATGTTCCTCAAACCATTCTGTAAACTTTGCTCCGTCATGCACGACAAACTCCCGCGTCAGGCTCTTTGTGAGGTGTTCAAGGTCAGTTTCAATGCATTTATATCTCAAACCAGTCATTGTTCCTTTTTAAAACCTTCCTGATTGACCTCTGCTCTCCACACAGACCTTGTCAGACCTGAACGGGATCTTACGTACATCAAAGACGTCGTCATTGAGGTAAACGTTCATTATAACATTTTGGAAAAAAAAATTATTTTTATTTTGACAAATGTAGGAAAGCAAACAGTTCTGGGGCACTTTTGACTACCATTTTTTTTCCTTAATCCAATCATCTTTGTATTTGACTATGTCTGTTCTCTTTACCAGCTCAATTCGTTTGACAGTCGACATCTAGATGAGATTCACTTCGATGTTCGACTGATGGCTTTCCAAAAGGCCAACAAGTACATCAAAGAGATGAACATGCTGGATCTAAACTATCTGAGCGCTGTCATGCACAACTGCTTTCACTCTATAGAGGTGATACAGACCGGAATCTTCATTTCTCAATTTTTGTCCGTCTTTGGTATTTGACCTGCATCGAATGCTTTTTGAATATTGTTTATTTTTTTGACACAGATCGGAGACATGTCTTTGGCCGACTGCGCCACCATGTGTCTATCAGTGATAATGACACAGCTCGCCTCAGTCGGATGTCCAAAAGCGGAATACAGAGAGATTGTGCAGTGCACAATACTAGATGCTGTGCGCAAGGGCTTAAAGAGCAAGACTGAGGTACAAACGCATGACACACGCATTTCATACACACCCAAACAGATCCTGACTCTTTCTTCTGTAGAACACAAAAGAAGAATTCTTTTGTCTATAGAGTGAAACTTACGGAGCCGTGGAATATAATTTTTTTTCATGTCCCTTCCACGGCTCTGTAGAAAGTCAATGGGGTCCAGATATTTTATTTTGTGTTCATTTTCAATTTTGATCTTCATTGGGTTTTTTTCAGAATGTGAGAAATGATTACACTACAGTTCTGGCCAGTCTAATCACGACCTTCCCGGACCGATCAGAGTTTCGTGACCTCGTGCAGCTGACGGATCACAATGATGCAGAGTCAGATTTTTTTGAGCATATGAAACACATCCAGGTAACATCAGGACGTTTGCTTTTGCCGTCCCACAGCGAGGAGAAAACCTGTAAACCGTTGTGACGTTATTCACGTATGTTTCAGATGCACAGGAGGGGACGAGCACTCCGGAAGTTCGCCAAGCAGCTGACCGAGGGCACGGTTGTGATGTCGTCACGTGCCATGCAGAATTACATCATGCCTTATGCCATGATTGCTCTGTTTGACGAAAAGCTGTTGAAGGTTTGTTCGTTCTGTTTGTTTTTGTCAATTTTCCAATTGATTCTGTTGGTTGTCTGTTTTCAAATAAGAAATTACTTTGTGTCCCAGTATGAGCCCATGACAACAGCCTCAGTGGAGCTGATTGGTGCCATTTGCAAACGTCTCTCTTGGTCCCAGTATTTGTACTACCTCAAACAATTCGTCCATATACTACAGACGGGATTAACGGAACAAAAACTGGCAGTCAGGTACACATTGTGCGATTGTGCTTTTGGATGAAATATTTTCTTTCTTTGTAATTTCCTTGCCTAATTCTTTGTTTTGTAGCTTGCTGGTGACCGTTCTTGATGCATTCCACTTTGACCACCAGACCCTCAGTAGAGAAATCGAAGCTGCCAAAAACAGAACGACAGGTTAGTTCGTCACCCTGGGACAGTCATCTTGTGCTAGTTCATCCACATGGTGCTTAATCCTGGTTGTTTTGTATCAGAACCTGTTGTGGAGGAGGAGTTGGCTAAGGATGAGGAGACAGAAACCATAGAGATGGATGAATGCGACGATGAGGATGCCATGGAAACTGATCATGCGGAAGCGGCTGCATCCACGGTAATGGAAGCCGTGGATACCGACACACAAGCGTCTGTCAAAGCAAAAGAGGGCAAAGAGAGTCAGGTGAAGAAAGCGCCCCCTGTTGTCAACAGTGGACTTCCACAGAGTCAGCAAGATCTGGAGGCGCTGATTTCCTCCATTCATCAGACGGTCACTCGGAGCATCCTGCCTAAACTTCACAAGTGTCTCATTGCAAAGGTCAGAGTTCCCTCATCCTCTTCAATCTCATCGGTTTAGATTACTGGACATTTTTAATGGAATGTGATGGATATGTATAATTGTACAATTTGAATGTGTTTTTATTTAAAGAAATCAGCTTAGCTTTTTTTTTTTTGATACCTTTTCACAGAATCTCTGGAATCACTTGTGTGCCTTTGTGTGCGTTTCAGGTTAAACGTGATGATGAGCACAAGACGGTGAAGTCTAAAGAGGTGATGGATGAGGAAGTGGTCAGAGTTCCCATCGCCTTTGCCATGATTCAGCTCATGAAGACTCTGCCGCAGGACGTCATGGAGGTCAACTTACCCGGGTGAGTTTGTGTGCACATGCTATGATATCGAGATATCATCATAATATCAAGTGTGTCAAAAATTCAGTCAAATAACTGTCATCGTTTACTCGCCCCCGAGTTGTTCCAAATCGGTCTAAATGTTCTGATGAATGACTGTAACCAAACAGTTCTTGGCCACCATTGACTACCATAGTAGGAAAATTACTTAATAAATCATTTTGGTCTGGTCAACCCAAAAGATATTTTGAAGAATGTAGGAAAGCAAACAGTTCTTGGGCACTTTTGACTACCATTGTCATTTTTTTCTACTATGGTAATGAATGCATAAATGTAAATAAAGGAGTTTGTGAAATGTGACTTGTTGTTGACTGTTTTGTTATACATCTGTTCAGTGTCCTCCTGAAAGTGTGCGTGCACCTGAAGAGCCGTTTCCAGGAGATCCGTGATGTTGCTCGAAACACTTTGGTGAAGATCATAGAGTCGCTCGGACACCAATACCTTCATTATCTACTTAAAGAGATGAAGGGTGTCCTAGTGAAGGGCTATCAGGTAACATTGATGTTTAAGCACATAAGTGTATACTATGCACTATGTATTTTGTATAATATGTCATTTGTTTCTCAGGTCCATGTGCTGACCTTCACCGTGTACCATTTACTGTCTATCCTGAGTCCGTCCTTGACTGGAGGAGACCTGGATCCGTGCATGGACATGCTTATCAAGGTAAACCATCAGTGTTGTTATTCTTCAAACAAAACGTATTTGTATTATCATCGGCTAACTTGCTCTTTCCTGACCAGATCTTTAACAACGAGCTGTTTGGGGACGTTGCCCAGGAAAAGGACATTAAAGGAATCGTTTCCAAAGTGATGGAGGCCCGTCACAACAAGAGCTTCGACTCGTACGAGCTAATGGCGCGGTTCTGCAGTCAGGAGCGCATCGTTCATCTCATCATACCCCTCAAAGAGGTAAACAACCTGTTCAGACCAATCCCCAATGAAAGCTTACGTTTTTAGGCAAGATTAAAGAGATTTCCTCTATGTCTTTCAGATACTGGAGAACACAGTCAGTTTAAAGGTGTCGAAGCGAGTGCACGCTGTGTTCAGGAGAATCGTTGCTGGTCTTCTGCTGAATCGGAGCATGAGTCCTCAGGCCATCCTGCTTCTCTGTCACGGCCTCGTGAGCCAAAGTCTTCCACTCATCACCGGCAAAAACAAGTGTGTCACGATGCGTGCGTGGAATTGTCAGTGGCGTAATAGTCACGTTTTTTAAGCGGTTTTGTCTTTTTCCAGGGAGAAGATCCTTCCAGCTCCAGACCCTCGACTTCCTCCGCTGAGCTGCTTGCTGCTGCCGCCCACCCCCAAGAGGGGCGGAGTCAGAGCCGCCATTAATAGCAAAACCAACACACACATCCTGGTTGAAACGGGTCTTAGCGTAAGGCGATCTAAACTTCAATTATGTGTCATCTAGCGTTCATTTTTGTTCACTTCTTAAAAGAGAACGTTGAAAGAAGAATAAGAGCATTATGAATATGTGACCCTGGACAACAAAACCAGACTTAGTTCAATTTTTGAGAAATGAGTTTTACATCATTTAAATGAATAATAATAAATAAGCTTTCAATTGATGTATGGTTTGTTGGGATAGGACAATATTTGGCTGAGATACAACTATTTATAACTCAGGAATCTAAGGGTGCAAAAAAATCAAAATAGTGAGAAAAAGTTGTCCAGATGCAGTCCTTAGCATAGCATATTACTCACAAAAATAAAGTTATGATATATTTATGGTAAGAAATTCACAAAATATCTTCATGGAGACATTGCACAAAATATCTTTCATGTTTACATACTGATTATTTTCAATATTGACTGACTAAATACAATCCTGTTCTGCTTAGTGTTCTAATCATCTACAGTTCTCTGTGACCATCTGCAGTTGCTCTCAGCTGCACCTCTGCTGAAGACATCAAAGTCTGAAGAACGGTCATCTGTAGGCATCAATGAAGTGAGATGTTATGATCGCGTTTGTGTTCATCTCCTGCTGTGCACTGTCTTACTCTGTGACCTCTGCAGTTGCTCCACTGCAGTCTGAAGACATCAAAGGTGAACTCATCTGTGGCATCAATGAAGGAGATGTTAGATCCGTTTGTGTCTCTCCTGCTGGACTGTCTTAGCTCGATGCACGTGAAGGTCTGAAATACCTTCTGTTTCATTCCTGTCTTTAAGTTTATACATGTTACCTAATCATTAACACCTACCATGTCACTCTCTCCCACACACCGCAGGTCATTACAGAAGCCCTGCTGGCCTTCATCTGGATCCTGAAGTTCCCATTGCCCGCTGTTGAGCAGAATTTTGATCAGCTGACCAAACAGCTCTTCATTCTGCTGAAGGATTACGCCAAAGCAGGAGCCGCTCGCGGCGAGAACTTCCCATTGGTACAGAACTGCTTTAAGGTACCTGCCTCACCCCAGAGACACCACTTCACTTTAACCAGTTCTCCATGTTCCCGATGTCAAGTTTTTCATTTTTTCGTAGGCCATAACAGTTTTGGTGAAGAGTGTGAAGCAGCGTATATCAGAAACACAGCTGCAGGTGCTTCTTGGATATGCCGAAGAGGACATTTATGATAACTCTAGGCAGGCCACCGCATTTGGTCTTTTGCGGGTGAGTTAAACATATTTACATGCGTCTTTGTCTGTTTTTATTATCCTGTTGTGCAGCATAATGTGCTCTACATTTACATCATTAAAATTCTTTTAAATGAATTTGTCTGTAGCAAAATTATTTTCTAAAGAATGAAAGTGTAAGATCTCATGTTAGACAATGCATTTTCGTGCTGTCCGCCACAAGCATTTATGTCTAAAGTGTGTTTGTTTTTCCCTCAGGCGATTCTCTCCAGAAAACTGGTGGTGCCGGAAATGGAGGACGTGATGAAGAAGGTGGCCAAGCTCTCCATCAACGGGGCGCACGAACAGGTCCGTGTGCGATGCAGACAGGTATGTGCTTATTTTACTTTAACCGGCAATTGAATTACACGAAAATACTACGAGGGTGTTTATTTCTTTATGTCATACGGGTTTTGAGCGGCATATGTTCCCACTGCAGATCTACCTGAGGTATCTGATGGACTATCCACTGGGGAAGAAACTGAAAAACCATTTTGACTTTATAGTTGCTCAGCTCAGGTTGGTTTTAAACTTAATATCTTTCTGATGTCGGTTGTTTACTTTGTGTCAGTCAAATGAAAGTGTTTTTTGTGCTCTTTGCAGTTATGAATATGATACCGGCAGGCAGTCTGCCCTTGAGATGTTGGCTTTCATTTTCCAGATGTTCCCTCAGGTATCATCTCACCTGTATGTGCATCGTGTTGATTTTTAAAGGGACCATCACATAGAAAATAAGAACACCAAGTTTGGAAATTAAACTGCAAAAATGGTCGCTCAAAATGTTAAGGTTGTGTAAATGTGGCAAAAGATCTGAATCTGACCAATGACCCACAATTACCTTTTTAATATTTAACAACATATTCATTTCACACTCATTCATTTCACAGGTCGTTTACACATAAAAGGTTTATAGATACAGTAGCAAAAACTGTTTTTAAGAGTTGATGAAAGAATATAAAGTGTTCACATATGAAATTGTGTCTTTCAGGAAAAACCAAACGCTATAAAGCATAACTTGGCTGTAACATGAATGATTTTTATTCATAGAAACTCTTGCTCGAGCACTGTGGACTGTTCTTTGTGCCTTTATCGCTGGTGATGCTGAACGACGATTCTGGGTCTTGTAAGAAAATGGCTGCCCTGGCCATCAAGTCGCTGTTGAGAAAGTTGGATTTGCAGCATCAGAATTCCATGTTTTCTTTGGTCAACAACTGGCTAACTGGCGAAAAGGTCAGTAGGACTCAATGTGACACTTTATTTCTTTGGACTTATTATATTATAGCTTTAAGGATTTGAACATTGGGAATTTTGTAGATGGCTCTGCGGCGACTAGGAACTCAGATGTGTGGGATGTTTGCAGAAGTGGAAGGAGAAAAATTCAACCGAAGACTTGAAGCCCTGATACCCCTGATAGAAAGAGAGATCCACATCTCCAACTTTGCGGATGTCAGCACTGCTTTTGTGTATTTAAACAGTTCAGATTTGTGAATGTTGTCTTTTTATAAATGACCTTGCTGTGTTTTGATTAGATTGAGGAAGAAGAGGACGAGAAGGCTGCGGACCGACTGTTGTTTTGTTACCTCACTCTTATCATCAAACTCATCAAAGATTGTGGCTTTCTGGAGCTCTGCAAACCTGCAGACCTGCTCTACAACATCTGGGGTGTGAATACTCACAATGAAGGACCATTCAAATTAAAGAACAAATTTACATTTTCATGCATATTTTGTCTCTCTTCAGGTCACATTGATTCACATCTGCGGTACCCTCACTCTTGGGTGTGGCTGATGGCTTCGCAAATTTTTGGTTTGCTGTTTGCTGCTCATAAACCAGAGGATCTGGTGACGCTGTGGAGCTCACAAGAAACCACACAAAAACACACACAGCCTGTGGCCTCCATTTTTCTCTTTAACAACTTGGATAAGAAGGCAAGAATCTTAAAATTTACATAAAGCATGACAAAGATTGACTGACCCCTTGGGGTTTTTGTTTCTTAAAGAGATAAGATATAAGCACATGATGATTATTTTTTAAATGTTTTAAAGTGCAGGGGGCACCTTCATATCTCTAGATATGACCTAGAGAGACAAAACCAATGTTCCTGTGCGCATCTTGACCTCCTCTTTCATGTGTATACATTTGAAGGAGATTAAACAACGTTGAAAATGTACCCCCCCCCCCAAAAAAACCCTTATGATTTTTGGGGGGCAAATTTGCACCTTACTCCGTTTTTATTCAAATGCATACACATGAAAGAGGAGGTCGAGACGTGCACAGGAATGTTGGTTTCGTCTCTCTAGGTAACTGTACAGCTGACATAAGCGTACGATTCTTATTATTATTTATGTATTTCATTTTAGGGAGCACCTTAATATCTCAGCTCTGCAATTACCTAGAGAGACAAAACCAACGTTCCTGTGCACGTCTTGACCTCCTCTTTCATGTGTATAAATTTGAAGGAGATCAAACAACGTCGAAAATGTACCTCCAAAAAAAAAAACAAAGGTTTAACCCCTTAGGTTTTTTTTCGGGGGGCAAATTTTCAACTTACTCCGTTTTTATTAAAATGCATACACATGAAAGAGGAGGTCAGGACGTGCACAGGAACGTTGGTTTCGTCTCTCTAGGTAACTGTACAGCTGAGATATGAAGGTGCCCTGCAATCAAATACATCAAAAACACAATACTAATCGTACGCTTATATCTCAGCTCTGCAATTACCTAGAGAGACAAAACCAACGTTCCTGTGCACGTCTTGACCTCCTCTTTCATGTGTATAAATTTGAAGGAGATCAAACAACGTCGAAAATGTACCTCCAAAAAAAAAAACAAAGGTTAACCCCTTAGGTTTTTTTTCGGGGGGCAAATTTTCAACTTACTCCGTTTTTATTAAAATGCAGACACATGAAAGAGGAGGTCAAGACGCGCACAGGAACGTTGGTTTTGTCTCTCTAGGTAATTGTAGTGCTGAGATATGAAGGTGCCCCCAGCAATTAAATACATTTACATTTAGCAGACGCTTTTATCGAAAGCGACATACAAATGAATTAAACAATAGAAGCAATACAAAAATAATGTGGAAAATGTATTTATTTTCACATAAAAGAGGACATTAAGACGTGTGTTTTGTCGCTCTATGTATTTGTAGAGCTGAGATAGTTTTTGTCCTTCATGTATTTAATTGCTCACTTTTTTAATTCTCCATCTTGATTTAGATGAGAGAGCTGACCTTATCTTTCTGTTACCAACTGCAGTCAAAGTTCCTGGATATTGCTTCCGGGGAGCAAGTAAGAAAACCAGACTAATCCAGGTTGAGGTGGGATGACTATTGTCGGTTCTCCAATTAAAACTCTAAGTCATTGTTTTGTATTTCATATTCAGGTGGTAAAGAACTTGCTCTATGTGGCCAAGGTCATCTACCTCATCTCACCAGACTCTGATACCACAATCCAATTTGAACAACAAGAGGAGGTCGTAGGTATTAAACAGGATCAAGAACAGGAGAATGTGGAGGAAGAAACGACAGATAACGCAGAGGAGAATAAAGATGACGACGAGATGGATAAGGAGCATCAAGAGGTGCAAGAGCTTGAGGAGCAACAGAATGAGAACAGACGCCCGACTCTCCTCTGGGTGATGAAGAAGCTTGCATTGTTAGCCAAAAGAGAAGCAGCTAACACACCTAAAGTGCCTTTGAAGGTTTGTATGTCTATATGGTTCTAATGGAGACATGATTTAATGATTGTTTGGAATTTTATTTTTAATAGACAATATCTTTAAATGCTATCTGTAAACTCTATCCCATTAATGCTTTTTTATTTTACTTTTTTAGAGAACTTGTGTGTTCAAGTTTTTGGGAGCAATAGCTGTGGATCTCGGCAAGGATCAACTCGGACCTTATCTGACTACTATTATTTCTCCTCTCTACAGAGAGCTGGACAGCACATATGCAGACCAAGGTATGAGCTCAAATGTGAAACCTTTATTGACCAAACAAGGTCATTGTGGCACCTCTTCCAGAGGTTGGAACATTAGTATTGCTCTTTGATTTTTATTTGCGTTCTTCAGATCCCACACTTAAGAACCTGGCTCAGGAATTAATTGAGTTGTTGAAGAAACTGGTTGGTCTGGAGCGTTTCTCTTTGGCTTTTGCTGCTGTACAGAAAGAGGCAACTCAAAGACGAGCTTCCCGCAAGAAGCAAAAGGCCATGCAGGTACGAGCTGCTAAGTTTGCCAAAAACTTTGTTCTAATTACATTTTACATTAGTATTAAATATTTATCAAACTTATCTTTTTTTAATCTCGGCAGGCTGTTGTTAAGCCTGACGTTGCAGCCAAAAAGAAGATCAAGAAGCAACTCAAGAAAACCGAGGCCAAAAAGAGGACAATTCAAGCTGTGCGGTCAGGACATAAAGTGAAGAGAGCAAAAAGGAGCTCACTGAGAGACTTGGCTATAATGAAGTGAATTTACTGCTGCTTGGGTGGAGAGACTCGGTTCTCTGTGCTGTTAGACTCAAGCCAGAGCTGTTATCCATGACTAATACCTTAACTCCATGTTGCCTGTATAAATATGTGGATTTTTGAAAATTATGTGGTTTTAAATAAAACAAATTAAAACTGAGTCTGTACATGATGCAATACATCTTGACTGCATATTTATTTCACAGCCATGATGCAGAAGCGCTGTACATGTCCTTAACACGTGCAAATATAAATATGCTGTTACAAATCCAAAGCATACAAATGACAGTCTTAAATATCTACCCAGTAAGTATACCAGCTGCACCGATTACTTAGGATTTAGGAAAAATTAAGCAATCACCTCTGACATTAAGTACAAATGTAGTGAATATTGAAAAAAAAAATCTACAAAGCATCCATAGACAAGAAGCAAAGGGGCAAAAAAATATGTAAAAATTTAAAGAGTCCAACAACACACTGTTTGCACTTGATCGCAACGCCTCTGTCCTGGGAGGGGCGTGGCCTTCACGCAACAGGAAGAATACCTTCATTGGTCCAAAGGGTACGCCATAAGAAGTCTCTGAAGTTCACAGATCAGGGTATTTACAAAACAGCTTGTGTGAATTTACTGCTTACTCTTCAGTGACTCCACAAGCCTGCAATGTGAGACATTGGCAACAAATAAGCAATGACTTTTATCACATGCATTTATATAGATGTACGTTTAAAGATAACTACCATTCCATTGCCTCATCCAGACCAGTTCCTTTAGTAGCAGACGTCTTGAAAATCTGCCATTTTCTGTCTTTCAGAGCAGGTAAGCCAAGACTATTTGCCACCTCAGTAGGGGTCATAGCCTGTTCCATATCCTGCTTATTGGCAAATACCACCAGGATTGCTTTCTTTAGCTCCTCCTCCTAAGAGACAAGCAATGAATATAACTGTTCATTAATAACAGAACTAACAACAGATGATTTCCAAATATATATATATATATATATAAAGCTATCTGACCAACCTCCAACATGGCCACGAGTTCAGACTTTGAGATTCCCATCCTGTCACGATCACTGCTGTCCACGACATAAATCACAGCATCTGTGTTGGAGTAGTAGCACCGCCAGTATGGCCTGGGAAAAAAAATCAAACAAATCGCAAAATCAACTTGGTTTGTTTCTAAATAAAAACTTATAACAGGGACCCCTGCAATGCTGTTTATATACAACTATGTTACAAAAATTAAATTTGTGTGTCATATTATTGAGTGCACAATGAGAATAGTCCATGATGTGATCGCATTTTTATTGTGTTACTTATAATTCAAACAGTTGGGTTGTTTTAAGTAATATTACTTGAAATGCACAATAAAAACGTGGTTAATGAAATGAACAAAAACTGAGTTGTCTGCTTTTGCTAATGAACTCTTCACATTTACTTCAAGGTGTTTTGTTCACACAACAGCTTACAGTCACAGCTCTAAACATGAATGAACAACATACTGTAAAACTTGTATACTTTTTGCACAGGATGCCTGTAATTTAAAGACAGCACATTTACCAACAAAGTATTATTTATTAAGAGGTTGCGTTGTAACAATATGACAACATTAGGTGTGATACGATTCTGTAATGTTGTACTAAAAACCAAACACACAATATATTACACAAGAAATCTGGCTTTGCATTGTGGCGTCTATAAACGCTTGTAGACACATTATACTGTAGCGCAGCTATTGTGTAGCTAGATCGGCTATGCAAAACATTACGAAGCAGTTTACAGTCAACTCCGTGCACTCATGAGCACAGTGACAGGGAGTGACGGGTGACAGGGAGTGACGGGTGACAGGGAGTGACGGGTGACAGGGAGTGACGGGTGACAGGGAGTGACAGGTGGTGACGGGTGACAGGGGGTGACATGACATTTATGAGTCGCAAACTGGCTTGTGATTTGCCATCTTCACCACAACATCTGGACATGATTCTCATGAATTAATTCAAGCAGGAGAAAAACAAAGATACCGATTACCTGATACTCGTCTGTCCACCAAGATCCCACACTTGAAACTTTAAGTTCTTGTATGTCACCGTCTCCACATTAAAACCAATGGCTGTGTAATCGAAAACAGCAAATTAGATCACGTTGCATCACATGTATAAACCGTGTACATTGTCAAATGTAAACTCAACACATACTGGGAATTGTAGTGACAACCTCTCCCACTTGCAGCCTGTAAAGTATGGTGGTTTTTCCAGCTCCATCCAGACCCAAAATAAGAATTCTCATCTCTCTGGTGCCAAACAGGCCAGAGAAGAGGCTGGAAAAGAAGCCCCCTAAGAAAAAATAGAGTATATAGTCAAAATAAACAATTGCTAGTTTGTTTTAAATCCTTTACTGAATAGTTAGCTAATAGTTACTACGTAGTGGGATCATACGGGTAAGTTAAGCAATGACTAAACGTAACACAAATGCTGACCATCATTACAAACCACGACACATAACGCGTTAAATGTCAACATCAACATTTTACATTCTCTAGATTCATGAGTTATTTGGTTTTTGGCATGCTAACAAACAAACGCATTAGCATTACTGATGGTGGATCGACAACTTTCATTTGTAAACACAAAGAAACGGCAGCTTTAAGATGGTCCTTTTGCTAGCTGTGTGATCTGTCTATAATATCTAACCAAATGTGTTTTAATTCACGTGAACATACCCATTTTATATTAAATCCTTTACTGTACTCTTTCCTCGTGAAGGCAGATGTGTCCAAACACTTCCGTGCGCGAGCTCTAGAATGACGTGTCACACAGACACGTGACCTGAACGTTGCCTTCCTGCTGATTCATCGCCTGCAGATTCGACATCACTTATCCGCATTAGACGAATCAGTTTAAGTTTACATTTCATAAAAAAAAGGCTTTTATTCAGGGTAATTCATTTCATAGTTTATTTTTTCTTCACATTGTATGTATGTTAATGAATACGCTAATACAAAATATTAGCTAATACAAAATGCGACTAACTATTTACGAACACCAGACAGAAAAGGAAAAAAAAAACTTATAATAAATAATACAATATTTTACAAAAGGTCAATGTGTAATGTCATTTTTAGAAAAAGCCAATAGATTAATTGACTTTATAAGCCATTCATACAAATCAAACCAAAAGTATCTAGGCTACTGTATTGACAATCAAAAAATAAATGTGCTGTTGTTTCAATTTCTAAGTGACAAAATGTACAGCTTTTATGGTCAATATTAAACCTATATCTAAGAAATTCTAAAGACAGATAAATATCATGAAACACTTCATAGTGTACTTCCTTAGCATTGGGAGGAATAGGAAAGGAAAGATACATGGTTCTTATTTAGTATTATAGCTCTTTGAAAAAAGCTGAATCACATTATTTTGATTACATTGAATTGGAAATTTATCCTGGGTTAGTAAAGACTGGGTTAGTTTATTTCATAATAGAAATAAAACACCACCAAAATATTTCTAGGGGCACAAAACCAAAAATCATTATTATTAGTTAGAAAATATTTAAGACAATTAATCTTAAATGTTCCATTCATACAATCAAAATCTATGGCCTGTAAGCCTCCCTCTCTATACTCTTTCACCAAAATCCTGTTTTAGATATAATGAGCTTTTCTTTTCCAAATGTAATTAAAATTTTACTGATTAATTAGCTTAATCTTTTTATCAGAAATAAACATGGAACCTGCAGGGTAAACACGTCTAGATAAAGACTAACTTTTTGTCAACAAAATTCTACCAAATATAGAAATATCTCTTTGCATCCATCTGTCCAATCTGAATTTGCATTCTAAAATCCTGTTAGATATATTAGTTGTTTTACTCAATTATTTGTCGTTGACAATCCCAAGATATTTAATCCTAGATTTAACTGGTACACTACAAATTGTTGTGAGAAGAGAATCTTTCAGTGTCATTATTTCACATTTATTTAAATTCAGATGTAAGCCTAAGGCACTAGAAAATGTATTATATATTCACAACATCAGAGTGTGTTCATGTGCAATTTTTTCCTTGGAAATTCGTATTTAGGATCATTTCAAAAGCACGTTAATGCAGCATCAATTATATTTGTAAAGTTATAAGCATCATTCGTTCAAGTTTGTTGAAACTGAGAAATGTGTCTTTGTAGATTATGATGTCAATGGGGAAACCGTCTGTGCTGGTCTCACTGACCACATCAGTGCACAGCTGTTTGCAAAATCTTTTAAGAAGCAAGTCAAATTGATTAGACTTGTTCAGAAATTGAATGAAGACCAAAGTGAAGAACACATTTGCCATAGTTAAGGTACAAAAGGGCTTGTCACTGGGATGGTACCTTCAAGGCCAAGATTTGTACAAATTTGTACCATTATAAGGTACTGCCCCAGTGACAATGGTTCGTACCTTCTTTGGTACAAAACCGTAGGCCTACTTTTTATGCTTTATGCTTTATATGTTCCATGCCCATTGCTGTCATTTTGTATGGTTTTTTATATTGACACATAATTTTTTGATTCAATAGCTTTAAAACCTTCCTGTGACCCTAAAGAACAAACTGCAACTTTTTAATGTGCAATTATTGTAACAACCTGCGTGCCTCCTCCGGCCACGCCTCCTACATCAGCGCTCGTTCACCGTCCTTCCCGTTCACCCTCTCCAGCCTTCTGATTACACTTACCGGACTGTTTTTGTTTCAACTACATTCCCCACAATGCATTGCACTCTCCTCCACCTGTGATCACCCTACACCTGCACCCTGTTTGTATCGGGCTGAGTTTGCCTTTTTGTCTTGCTCAGTCTTGTTGTCTTTACCACGCGTGCGGTTCAGTTTTTGGATTACTTAACTGTGATGTTTGCCTGTGGATTATTTACCCAAAGTTTTTGGATTACATACCTGTGAAATATTTACCCGAGGTTTGGAATACTTAATAGGAGTTGTTCACCTAAGGAACATTTACCTGAAGGTTTGAATTGTTTACCTAAGATTTATTTACCTGTGGAACTTTTCACTAAGATCCTGTGTTCTCACTGGAAATTCCCTGTGGTTGTATTGTATGTTTTTTTTTATTGACAAATGATTTTTTTGCTTCAATAGCTTTAAAAAGAAGGGTCATAATGATACAGAACAATTTGCAGAACTTTCCTGTGACCCTAAAGAACACTACAACTCTTTAATGTGCAATTATATGCTTTATATGTTCTATACCAATTGCTGACATTTTGTATATTTTTTTTATTGACATGATGTTTTGATTCAATAGCTTTAAAAAGAAGGGTCATAATGATACAGAACAATTTGCAGAACTTTCCTGTGACCCTAAAGAACACTTCAACTCTTTAATGTGCAATTATATGCTTTATATGTTCTATACCAATTGCTGACATTTTGTATATTTTTTTATTGACATGATGTTTTGATTCAATAGCTTTAAAAAGAAGGGTCATAATGATACAGAACAATTTGCAGAACTTTCCTGTGACCCTAAAGAACACTTCAACTCTTTAATGTGCAATTATATGCTTTATATGTTCCATACCAATTGCTGACATTTTGTATATTTTTTTTGTTGACATGATGTTTTGCTTCAAAAGCTTTAAAAAGAAGGGTCATAATGATACAGAACAATTTGCAGAACTTTCCTGTGACCCTAAAGAACACTTCAACTCTTTAATGTGCAATTATATGCTTTATATGTTCCATACCAATTGCTGACATTTTGTATATTTTTTTATTGACATGATGTTTTGATTCAATAGCTTTAAAAAGAAGGGTCATAATGATACAGAACAATTTGCAGAACATTCCTGTGACCCTAAAGAACACTTCAACTCTTTAATGTGCAATTATCTGCTTTATATGTTCCATACCAATTGCTGACA
Organism: Oreonectes daqikongensis; assembly: GCA_026939265.1. NCBI lineage: Eukaryota > Metazoa > Chordata > Actinopteri > Cypriniformes > Nemacheilidae > Oreonectes > Oreonectes daqikongensis. The sequence goes on along the minus strand of JAOTQM010000449.1, from coordinate 106,794 downwards.
TTTTGTATATTTTTTTTGTTGACATGATGTTTTGCTTCAATAGCTTTAAAAAGAAGGGTCGTAATGATACAGAACAATTTGCAGAACTTTCCTGTGACCCTAAAGAACACTTCAACTCTTTAATGTGCAATTATATGCTTTATATGTTCTATACCAATTGCTGACATTTTGTATATTTTTTTATTGACATGATGTTTTGATTCAATAGCTTTAAAAAGAAGGGTCGTAATGATACAGAACAATTTGCAGAACTTTCCTGTGACCCTAAAGAACACTTCAACTCTTTAATGTGCAATTATATGCTTTATATGTTCTATACCAATTGCTGACATTTTGTATATTTTTTATTGACATGATGTTTTGATTCAATAGCTTTAAAAAGAAGGGTCGTAATGATACAGAACAATTTGCAGAACTTTCCTGTGACCCTAAAGAACACTACAACTCTTTAATGTGCAATTATATGCTTTATATGTTCTATACCAATTGCTGACATTTTGTATATTTTTTTTATTGACATGATGTTTTGATTCAATAGCTTTAAAAAGAAGGGTCGTAATGATACAGAACAATTTGCAGAACTTTCCTGTGACCCTAAAGAACACTAGAACTCTTTAATGTGCAATTATCTGCTTTATATGTTCTATACCAATTGCTGACATTTTGTATATTTTTTATTGACATGATGTTTTGATTCAATAGCTTTAAAAAGAAGGGTCATAATGATACAGAACAATTTGCAGAACTTTCCTGTGACCCTAAAGAACACTAGAACTCTTTAATGTGCAATTATCTGCTTTATATGTTCTATACCAATTGCTGACATTTTGTATATTTTTTTATTGACATGATGTTTTGATTCAATAGCTTTAAAAAGAAGGGTCGTAATGATACAGAACAATTTGCAGAACTTTCCTGTGACCCTAAAGAACACTACAACTCTTTAATGTGCAATTATATGCTTTATATGTTCCATACCAATTGCTGACATTTTGTATATTTTTTTATTGACATGATGTTTTGATTCAATAGCTTTAAAAAGAAGGGTCGTAATGATACAGAACAATTTGCAGAACATTCCTGTGACCCTAAAGAACACTAGAACTCTTTAATGTGCAATTATCTGCTTTATATGTTCTATACCAATTGCTGACATTTTGTATATTTTTTTATTGACATGATGTTTTGATTCAATAGCTTTAAAAAGAAGGGTCGTAATGATACAGAACAATTTGCAGAACATTCCTGTGACCCTAAAGAACACTAGAACTCTTTAATGTGCAATTATCTGCTTTATATGTTCTATACCAATTGCTGACATTTTGTATATTTTTTTATTGACATGATGTTTTGATTCAATAGCTTTAAAAAGAAGGGTCGTAATGATACAGAACAATTTGCAGAACTTTCCTGTGACCCTAAAGAACACTTCAACTCTTTAATGTGCAATTATATGCTTTATATGTTCCATACCAATTGCTGACATTTTGTATATTTTTTTAATTGACATGATGTTTTGATTCAATAGCTTTAAAAAGAAGGGTCGTAATGATACAGAACAATTTGCAGAACATTCCTGTGACCCTAAAGAACACTTCAACTCTTTAATGTGCAATTATATGCTTTATATGTTCTATACCAATTGCTGACATTTTGTATATTTTTTTTATTGACATGATGTTTTGATTCAATAGCTTTAAAAAGAAGGGTCGTAATGATACAGAACAATTTGCAGAACTTTCCTGTGACCCTAAAGAACACTTCAACTCTTTAATGTGCAATTATCTGCTTTATATGTTCCATACCAATTGTTGACATTTTGTATATTTTTTTAATTGACATGATGTTTTGATTCAATAGCTTTAAAAAGAAGGGTCGTAATGATACAGAACAATTTGCAGAACTTTCCTGTGACCCTAAAGAACACTACAACTCTTTAATGTGCAATTATATGCTTTATATGTTCTATACCAATTGCTGACATTTTGTATATTTTTTTTATTGACATGATGTTTTGATTCAATAGCTTTAAAAAGAAGGGTCGTAATGATACAGAACAATTTGCAGAACTTTCCTGTGACCCTAAAGAACACTTCAACTCTTTAATGTGCAATTATATGCTTTATATGTTCCATACCAATTGCTGACATTTTGTATATTTTTTTATTGACATGATGTTTTGATTCAATAGCTTTAAAAAGAAGGGTCGTAATGATACAGAACAATTTGCAGAACTTTCCTGTGACCCTAAAGAACACTTCAACTCTTTAATGTGCAATTATATGCTTTATATGTTCCATACCAATTGCTGACATTTTGTATATTTTTTTTATTGACATGATGTTTTGATTCAATAGCTTTAAAAAGAAGGGTCGTAATGATACAGAACAATTTGCAGAACTTTCCTGTGACCCTAAAGAACACTTCAACTCTTTAATGTGCAATTATATGCTTTATATGTTCCATACCAATTGCTGACATTTTGTATATTTTTTTATTGACATGATGTTTTGATTCAATAGCTTTAAAAAGAAGGGTCATAATGATACAGAACAATTTGCAGAACTTTCCTGTGACCCTAAAGAACACTAGAACTCTTTAATGTGCAATTATATGCTTTATATGTTCTATACCAATTGCTGACATTTTGTATATTTTTTTTATTGACATGATGTTTTGATTCAATAGCTTTAAAAAGAAGGGTCGTAATGATACAGAACAATTTGCAGAACTTTCCTGTGACCCTAAAGAACACTACAACTCTTTAATGTGCAATTATATGCTTTATATGTTCCATACCAATTGCTGACATTTTGTATATTTTTTTATTGACATGATGTTTTGATTCAATAGCTTTAAAAAGAAGGGTCGTAATGATACAGAACAATTTGCAGAACTTTCCTGTGACCCTAAAGAACACTTCAACTCTTTAATGTGCAATTATATGCTTTATATGTTCCATACCAATTGCTGACATTTTGTATATTTTTTTTATTGACATGATGTTTTGATTCAATAGCTTTAAAAAGAAGGGTCATAATGATACAGAACAATTTGCAGAACATTCCTGTGACCCTAAAGAACACTTCAACTCTTTAATGTGCAATTATATGCTTTATATGTTCCATACCAATTGCTGACATTTTTTATATTTTTTTATTGACATGATGTTTTGATTCAATAGCTTTAAAAAGAAGGGTCGTAATGATACAGAACAATTTGCAGAACTTTCCTGTGACCCTAAAGAACACTTCAACTCTTTAATGTGCAATTATATGCTTTATATGTTCTATACCAATTGCTGACATTTTGTATATTTTTTATTGACATGATGTTTTGCTTCAATAGCTTTAAAAAGAAGGGTCGTAATGATACAGAACAATTTGCAGAACATTCCTGTGACCCTAAAGAACACTTCAACTCTTTAATGTGCAATTATATGCTTTATATGTTCTATACCAATTGCTGACATTTTGTATATTTTTTATTGACATGATGTTTTGCTTCAATAGCTTTAAAAAGAAGGGTCGTAATGATACAGAACAATTTGCAGAACTTTCCTGTGACCCTAAAGAACACTACAACTCTTTAATGTGCAATTATATGCTTTATACAGTGGCAAGAAAAAGTGAACAATTGTCATTTTCCTGGTTTTCTGCTTGAATTGGTTATGAAATGTGATGTGATCTTCACCAAAGTCAATGAACACAATATTTCTAAACTGATAAAACACAAACAGTCCTGATCTTTTATGTCTTTATTGAACACACCCATTAAACATACAAAGTGATGGTGGAAAAAGTAAGTGAACCACTAGGCTTCTGGTGTTACTAAATGCCAGTTGGAGTCAGGTGTTAGCAAACCATGAGTCTAATTAATGAAAGGATAATAAAGATGTTGTTTCGAGTTAAATTGACCTATATAAAAATCCAAACAGTGTCAGTGTGCTATTCACAGGCAGCATTTCAAGCCATACCTTGGAAAAAAAAAAAATATGCAGAAGACCTACGATCAAATGTTGTTGCTATGCATGTAACTGGAAAAGTTTACGGAGTTATTTTAAAGACAAAATGGAGACAATATGGTACTGTGGCTACTCTCCATAGAAGTGGGCGCCTAGCCAAGATGGCTCCAAAAGCACAACGCAGAATGACCAATGAGGTGAAAAAGAACCCTAGAGTAACAGCTAAAGACTTATAGGATTAACTAAGGCAGGTTTTCATCTCTGTTCATGAGTTAACCATATGTCAAATGTTGAACAGGCATGGTTTTCATGGAAGGGCACCATGAAGGAAGTCATTGCTCTCCAAACAAAACATTGCAGCATGCTTAAAGTTTGCCAAAGACCACATTGACACTCCAAAACACTACTGGGAAAATGTCTTGTGCACAGATGAATACCAGCAGCGCTATGTATGGTGTTAAAAGAATACAGCGTACTAACTTGAAAACATCAACCCAACAGTAACGTATGGTGAAAAGAACATCATGATTTGGGGCTGCTTTACTGCCTCTGGACCTGGACCACTTGCCATTGTAGAGAAGAAAAGTAATTCCCATGTTTATTAGAAAATTCTACAGGATAATCTCAAAATGTCTGTCCACAAGATGCGGCTTAAAAGAAGATGGGTAATGCAGCAGGATAATGACCCTAAATATTGAAGCAAAATCTACTACAGAATGGTTTCAGATACATAAAATCTACTTTTTGAAGGGCCCAGACCTCAAACCAAAAGAAATGCCTCATGTGGAATAACCTCAAGAAAGCCATTCATACCAGACGTCCTAAGAATATGGATGATCTGAAGCAGTTCTGTAAAGATGAATGGTCCAAAATTACTCCAGGTCCTTTCTGCAGGTCTATAGGAAATTCTTGCTTTAGGTTATTGCTGCCAAAGGTGATTCAACCAGTGCTTAAAGCAATGGTTCACTTTTTCCACCATCACTTTGTATGTTTAATGGGTGTGTTCAATAAAGACACAAAAGATCAGGACTGTTTGTGTTTTATCAGCTTAGAAATAGTGTGTTCATTGATATTTGTGACTGGTGAAGATCACATCACATTTCATGACCAATTCGAGAAATTCAGAAAACCAGGAAAATGACAAAGGTTCACTTTTTCTTGCCACTGTGTGTTCCATACCCATTGCTGACATTTTGTATTAGTTTCACCATTGACAAATTGTTTTTATTCAATTAAAAAAAAAAAAAAAAAAAAAAAAAAAAAAAGGGTCAGTGATACAGAACAATTCGTAGAACCTTCCTGTGACGTGACCCTAAAGAACACTAGAACTCTACAATGTGCAATTTTATGCTTTGTGTTCCATACCCATTGCTGACAAGTTATGTTTTTTTTTATTGCCACAAGATTTTTTTGTTTCAATAGTTTTTAAAAGAAAGGTTGTAGTGATACAGAACAATTTGTAGAACCTTACTGTGACCCTAAAGAACACTACAACTCTTTAATGTGCAATTATCTGCTTTATACACTGGAAATATTTTTTTTATTGCTTGTCCAACCTGCTTAAGTTAAACCAACACAATTTCTTGAAAATTGTCAAAACTAGATTTTTTTTTCTAGTTTAGTTATGTAACTTAATCCATTCACGTTGACATGAATTTCTTGCTTTAACATTTTACAACTGGGAAGAGGATTTGCATTTGCACAAGACTGCATTGAGGTATTTTCTTATGGGTTTTTCCAGTCAAGAGAAACACTTGCTAGTGTTTAATGTTCATTTATCTTGGAGATTGAGTTTTATACATTGTTTTGTGGTTACTATGGTTCAGAAAAGCAGCACCTTTGGGTAGTGGGCAGTTACATTTTAAAAAGTGAATTTTTGTTAAGATCTGTTAACCTATTACCTGGTTTAAGAAATGAATTTTTTTTTTTCATGAACTCAAATTTATGTTTTATTTGTTGAGAATGTGAAATGAATATATGAAACTTAAAGCTAAGAGTTTGTTAAACAGATAAACATGTGGAACCAATATACATTGTTAATCCAACAGATTTTTTCCAGTGCATGTCCCATACCCATTGCTGACATTTTGTATGAGTTTTACCATTGACATGAATTTGATTCAATAGCTTTTTAAAGGGTCTTCATGTGACCCTAAACAACATATTACAACTCTTTAATGTGCAATTATAGCCTTTATAGCCTGAACAGCAGTTCAGTTTGGGATGCAAACCCAAACTTCTACTCAAAGCTTGACTATGCCACCCTAGGACTTGCACCCAGGGAAAATATTTATAACCATAAGACACACACGTTCAATCCCCCAAAAAAAAGATAGACATGAGACGTGGGTGAAATCCAAATCTTTATTAATACAATATTTTCAAGACCGACTAAACACTTCAATTAATTAAAACATCACATCTGACACAACTTAAAAAAAAAAAAAAAATATTTAGAATTAAAAAGTAAATACCTGCAAAGCAGAGACTCCCAACAGGAGGAAGTATGATTGTGCTGGATGCACACACCTATGTGCACTAGGATCACACTATAAAACATGATACACAGCACACAATGAATAGGCACCACCATCACAGGACAAGATCCGGTCACCCGTGGGACCCCAGCTTCTGCAAGAAACAAAAAAAATACTTAAACAGTAACTGATAATCCTTCACATAGACAAACATTAATGGTTTGTTAATATTCTTTGTTTTTTTTAAATACATGTAACCCATTGGCCAACTCCGGGTCACATGTAAACGACCAGTTGCACTGGTGGTACCAGCTCATTTGCAAACAAACTTACAGCACTAATGGATCATGTGCAACGTGTCATAAACAAAACAAACGAAATAAAAACTTAAGAAAACAGAAAATGACGGAGGGCTTATAGAGAGCACCTCATCAGTGCTCTGCAAAGAGCATTAAACAAAATGAAGCGGAGCTCGAAGACGGCATGGTAACCAGACGAAAGCCCCCGTTTAAATAACTGATGACGGCGTCTCGGCAGCAGTATAGTACAACGCGACCACGCGAAGAAATGAAGCAACAAATAATCGAGAGGGAAGATCCATTAGATACAGCGAGAGATAGGCGCCCACTCCCCGTTAAAGTTATTCAATACCCTAAATACTTACCGGAAGTGGCGATTATCCCACACGTTCAACACTTTATAGGTGCAGGATCATCATCATTTCACCCGCTGACAAAATCGCAGAGAGCCTATATTAGCATGCAAACAAACGTTACACACAACTAGAAAACAAACACGCTCAGTATACCTACCTCAGGCCACCAAAGCAGACAGAGAACAAAGAAAAAGACGCACTAAAACTCAACCAAAACATTAGAGCACGCTCCCACTCAAACCACTGCCGAGCGCTAACATACTTAGCAGTCACCGTAAGCCGGACGTGACGCACGCCAAGGCTCGCAACCAATCAGGCTTTAAATGGGGAGCCCCACCCGCTGATTGGTCCACACAACTGTCGTCAATCAGAGCCATTGAGAGAGAGAGAGAGAGAGAGAGAGAGTTGCGCCTACGGAATCTTTGTTTTTGGATTAAGAATAATATATTTTTTGTTCCACAGCTTTTAAATAAAAATGGTCTTTTACTTTCTTATTCAGACGTTTTAGGAAAATATTCATTTCATGTATCTATAAAGGAATATATGAAGGTAGTTAATGCTATTTCCCCAGGAATTATTAGATTATTAAAAAATCATATAAACCCAAATATAGATTTTGAACTTAAATTGGAAGGAATTAACTTGAAAGAGAAGAAGTGCAATAATGGTTTTCTTAGATTAATATGCCAAACTCACAAATCATAGATTTTTGGAGATCACAATCTCAAGGTATCAATTGGAAAGAAACATTTGGAATTTCCAGACGTTTTTGTGTCACTAATAAAGTTAATGAGGTCTCATTTAAGATTGTTCATCGGATTTATCCTGTAAAAAAAAGTAATAGCAAGGTTTTGTAAGGATATTGACTTGAATTGTGCTTTTTGCAAAGAGGAAGAGACAATTATTCATTATTATTATTATTTGATTTAATCTATTTACTTTCTTTAATTGTTGATGCACTTGTAAAGACATTTATATGTTATATTCAGTTTATTGTTCAATGTGATATAATAAAAAAAAAATTAAAAAAAAGAGTTGCGCCAACAGAAGTTCAAAATTTTCGCGTGTCACGTGATTCATGGAGCCTTCAAATAGTTCCCGGTCCCGGAAGTTATGTTTTCTCTTTAAATGCTTTATTTCTTTCATTTATTTATTTATTAAATGACTTACGTCTTTAAATTGATTAAAAGTTCGTCACAAACGTTCTGCTTTGCTGCAGCTCCATGCGTTACTAGTAACTTCCGGGAACATTGAGAGGCTCCATGAACCGCCTCTCTCTCTCTCTCTCTCTCCTGCTACATTCGTTCTATACCCATTGCTGACATTTTGTATGGGTTTAACCATTGACACATGATTTTTTTTATTCAATAGCTTTTAAAAGAAGGGTCGTAGTGAAGCAGCACAAGTTCGAATACACTACAACTGAACGTAAGTGTTCAATGTGTTACATAAATACACTGTTGTGTCACTTGTGTCTGTATTTCATTAGACACCTATGCAGACATAGCCTATTTAAAACAGACTGCTTGTGAAATAACTCTCTTGAATGTAGAGCTCAAATGCATTAACCTAAAATTTGATTGCTATTCTTATGAAGAAATATTGCATGTTGGTGCTTTTACAAAGTTTCTCTAAATGGTCTGATAAAGTAGCTGCAATACATTTTTTTAGTGTAGTCATTTGAGGAATTTCAAATCAATAACTTCGAAATAGATAAAACACATGAAAGCTGAATGTCCAAAAAAATATTGTATTTAACCTTCGAATAGGCTACAATAATAAACATTACAAACAGAAAAGGAATTTATGCATTTAGCAGAACAAAACAAATTACACACACAGATACAATTAGCACCTCTAAATAAATCAGATACACAAAACCATGCTTGGTCTTTTAATGGAAGCATTATGTTGAGGCAGTTGACATGAAACCACCTCTGGCATGATTTACACGGAATCTGAGAAGAAAAAGGACACATGTTGTTAGTTTTTTTTTAATCCACTTCCTATTTTGTCACTATAGTGAAATTATTGAATACCGAAATGCAGTGCTCTTGTGTTTGATGTGTGCCTTTTTGCCCACAGACGAAACAATAATCTTCCCTTGACACTGCAATGATTACAATGAAGATACAGAAATGCTTTTAATAAATGGTCTGTCAAAGAAATACACAAAAGGATGTAAAAGTAAAAATATCTGATGCTAGTACAATGTTTTTAGCAATATTTCTCCTGCATTGCCACATCCAATCCTTGCTGGGATCTGTATCAATGCTTTCCGGAATTTTTGGAAAGTCTTCCACAACCTGCCTCGCCAACTACACAAACAGCAGATGATCTTAGAAACACAGTCTGATGTGGAAAACGCTCAAAACGAAGCTTAATCATACAACCATTTTCATTACCTGCATCACAAACACACCGCAGCTGTAACCATCTTTCTGAAATGTACGGTTTATTGTACCAGGCGGCCATTTGGTGTCGACCCGGTCTGCTTTACAATGCCGATTTCCTCTTATTTTGAAGAATTCCCTGTTGTTGGAGAAATACGACAGACCGTGATTTTAGTGTTCTTCTGAAAAGTCCCAAATACACGAACAAAGAGCAGAAGTTACAGGTTGTTTGAAGAAAGCTAATGTACCCACATTTTTGACATGCGTGATTATACCATCATATTGCTCCAAGTCGACCTGTATGACATTGAAAAATACAATCAATGTTGCACGTGTGACCTAAATACTGAGTGCAACACTAGTTGTGTTTCTTAATCCTTGTTGGGCCAAGTGCTCTCTTGTGCCGTACTCCTGAAGTGTAACGGTTCAGCTGGAAGAGCTCTTTGCATTAAGAATAGCTCTTAGATAACATTCTATAGTCTGAAAATACACATTATAATTCAACAACTTAGTGCAAATGTAGCCTATGTCCAATGTACAAACTGAATTGAGTGTATTTGCCAAATGGCATTTGTATTTTATTCCCGATAGACATACCTCTCCAACTAACCACTCATGGGGCCTCAATGTTTGGAATGCATTGTGATGTAAGATGTATTCCTGTTTGTGATCAGGAAACCCCAGAATGGCAACAACCAGCTCTGTGGAGGGTTTTTTCCATAGCATGTCCACCTACAATAACAACCACCTTATGAATTACTTTCCCTCAACTTTGATTAAATGTAGTACACGGTTTTAAATGTTTACATTAATGACATCATCTTCTCGAGATCTCTGCAGGTAGATCATGATGGTCCAATTTTGAACATTTTGCCTGTCTCTTTGCTTGGGCCTTTCTACACTTCTGGGTACTTGACTGCGTATAAGAATACTGATTCCAAGCTCAGTGTACATATAAACACAAAAGGGTCCATGCTGAAATGCTGTACAGGTAGCCTATCTGGTTTTTGGTGAACAATAATCTGCAAGTGTCACTTTAAGAAAAAGGCAACTTTAGGACTACATTCCAAATTATGAATTTATTAAAACCATTCAAACTTGGAATGTGAATATTTTACATTTTGTGACAGTTAATGGGTTAAAAGATACAGCGTGCAACAGGGACATTCTTTCAGGTCCACTCCGGTTTCCTCTGGGCCATTGTCATTTAGACCACTAGCCTCAGTTGCACTTTCTTTTTCCAGGTCCGATTTGTTCTCCTCTGGGTCCATGTTATTTTGGACCATATCTGCCTCCGTGTCCTGCTTCAAACTCTTTACGGTTTCTATGGTAGAACAGATTAAACAGTACACTCATTATATAGATCAGTGGCAAGACGTGACAATTCCGAGTCGACTACGTAAATCCTAGTCGAGGGATTTATGCCATTTAATTATGTTGAATGACATAATTCTACAAGCAGAGAGAATAATTTACCTTTACTTGTCATAACTTCTGGCTCCAGTCTTTCTGTCCCATGTATTGGCACACATGGATTGCACGTGACTAGTTCCCTAACACCTTGTCTGTTTTTTGTCCAGATTACCCACAACCAGAGGCGGTTTTTTTGTGTGTCCTTACCAAATAAAGCGATGGACACCTCCGACCATACATCAGATGTATACCCCTGATCACGGCTTAAAATATCAGCTTTTAACAACTGACACACAATGGCTTCCTTTCCTCCTGCTTCTGCCCAAACATCTGCCCGTTTAACTCGTTGTCCTTTTTTATATCTACCCATGACTTTTGTTTCTTTTGGTTTTCAGTCTTCTTACTCTTTTGTTCTGCTCTCAAGAACCCGCAGTATTTTAATAGGTTTCAACACCTGCTGGTCATCAGATGATTGCTTCAATTTGCCCTGACTGATAGTAGTAACTCCCACAGAGGTACATTTCCACAAAATGTTGTGAATGTGACCAAAAAGCAACAAAAAAATCAAAGGATTCTTAATTCAAATGACATCTTTGTTTGGACAATAAACATAACATTATTTAGATAAAGTTTTCAATACAAGATGAAACAAGACAAGTGAGTTTAGCCATGAAAACCCTACCTCCCCATCCAAGCAGTCAAGAGATCTCAATGATTAAAGCACCTATTGCATCATCGGTCATTTTAGTTTCAGACACTTTTAAAATTCCAACATCAAGATTTGTAGGATCTGCAAGTGGTCTCATTAGTAGTTAAAAGGTGAGAGTTCATGGCAATGGCACATATTTGGCCTCAACAATTGTTTACTTGGCTTGTGTGTCTGTAAAGTACAAAAAACACAATTTAAGGCGTTAAAGAGTTTATTTAGTACATGATTTGTTGTTTCAACTAGGGCTGTCAAACGAGAATTCGCAACCAGATTAAAAGTTTGTGTTCACATTGTGCATATTAATTTTGTATTTATAAACACAAACACATACATCTATATATATTTAGATGCATTTATTTATATTTACCAATATTTATTAATTTGTATATTTAATATTTTTCTTAAATATATGCATGTATGTGTATGTTTTCATAAACACAAAATGAATATGCACAATACACAGACACATATTATGTAAACACAAACTTTTATTCTGGATGCGATTAATCGTTTGACAGCCCTAAAAAAAACAACAACATAATTTTGCATCGGTTTCACGCAATACCAAACACTTTTACGTTAAATTAATACTTTTTTTTTAAAGGCAGCCGGGTAAATTATTTTTTAAATCAGTTTTTACAGTGTAGAAAGGTGCACACTTTTTAGGTTACCTGAGGTTTAAGGTGCTCCGATCCATGTATGAGCAAACAAAAGACAGACTTGGGGTCCCAGTGTGTTGTGTCACAGGAAATTGCTTCATACCATCATGTTTCTATGGGGTCATCTTTATTAGTTTCCTTTTTTCTTATTCATTTATTTATTTGTCTTGTGCTGTTCAATTTTTATGATTTTGTTATGTTGTTGATTATTCGGTTTGAACGTCACAAAATAAATGCCGATTGATTTCGATTATTAAGTTTCTGGCTTCTATTGTGTTTTGGTTTAGGCTAATTATTGTTAAGCATGTTTTGGAGTCTTTTCTTAGTGAAAGTTACCCGAAATGTGACCTCTGCCATCCATTTAACCCATCCAGTAAATAGCGAACACGCACCCGGGCCGGAGCTGCGGGCATCTATCACTGCAGCGCCCGGGGAGCGGGCAGACTTACAAAGGCTCCATTTCAGTTACTGAACATGGTGATCCAAAGCAGGCAGGGCTTTCATGAACTTAGCATCTCACCTTAAGTTGCGCAGTCTCTTGTGTGAGGTTTGGGCTAGAGCGGGGATCTGATATTTTTCCTATTTAGCGCGTGAAAGTCCTGGTTCCATACCCTCATAGTGTATGGTTTCTTAGTCATATGAAATAAAACACATCCACCAAGATGTTTGAACTTATTATATCAAACAAATGTCAAATGCTCATGTTTAGTGCTTCTGAAAGTTGTGTTTGAAAACTTTGAAAATGTTCTGCAATATCAGAAACATTGTAAACGTCACATATTTTCAGAAAGTGTCAGTACTCCACACCTAAACCACTGCCAACCCTTTTTTCTGGTCATTTGTATAGATTATTTATACATATTACACACTGCATTTCAGCGCCATCCAGTGGCGGTTTGAGTAAACTGCATTGCCGACTGTAAGTTGCATGGCTCTCCGGTGGCAGTCGGACGCATCAGTATCTTGAGTAGATGGGGAAAAAAGAAATCATGAACTTTACTTGAAGCAACGATCTAGTATTGTTCATACGCTTATCTGACACCTTTGGCAGATGCTTTTTGACATGAGAGGTTATGTGCATTCCCTCGAACCCATGGCTTTGGTATTGCTGTTGCTTGTTGTACCAGATGATAAGGATATCTGTTTGTTCAAGACCTCAAAAAGAAAGACAATATGACAAAAGCAAAAAAGTCACTTTACTGTTTCTACACTTGCAGTCGAACAGCACAACAGGTTCATTATGACCACAACTATCTATGTTGCAACGGTGACCAAATCTTCTGGATGTCTTGAGCATCTCCACGTGCTGCCCGTTCACCTCAGCCTCCCACCAACCTTGCCCTTTCCACGACCTTTGGCACTGCAAAAAAATAAAGTGATACCATCTAATATTGGATTCGGAAGTGAAACCGCAACATATGACTGTTAGGAGAGTGGCGGGTCACAGGGTTAGAGAAAGCACATTTTATATAAACAAATACACATGCAAACCGGTCAAATGTTTGGGGTCAACAGTGTTTGTTTTTCATGATGTGAAGGTTTACACTTAAATGCTTGTTTTGTACACAAATCTCTAATAATATACAAATAGTATCAGATGGAGAGTAAAAGATAAGTAGCTGAAAAATGAATAATTTTTGATATAAAAATGTAAAAATGCACATCATGACACTGGTGAAAAGATACTAATTTCAGAACAATAACATGATTCTCATACTTCTATCTTTGTTTGAGCATTTTGATGACGAAGTAAAAGTAAATCATTATATTAAATTAGGTGGGTCCCAACCTTTTGACAGGTCGCATACATGCAAACACAGCAGTTTTAAGTGCAGGGTGGTTTGCATGCAGCTCAGACAAAGGCCTGTGATCTGTTTGAGCTCATTGTAGTTCTTACCCTTTCATTGGCACTACAGATTCCATCTCCATCTCGACTTTCTTATAAACAATTTTTTGAGGTCGATAGAATTCATTGCCTTTTGGTTCACTTTGTAGCCTTGTGGATTATGTTCAGGTATAGTTACGGTAGAAACCGAAGGAGCCACTTAAACTGGTCTTATTAGGATTGAGTTCAAAGATCCTAACATTTTCCCCGTTTGACGCCGAGACCGAGCCGGACCACATGCTGAGCTCGCTCCTTTCAGAAGCGTGCGTTTCATCGGGCCGGGGTTCTGAGAAGAGCAGGGGTCTGTCAAGCGAACCAAAACCCCAAATTTGTTTAATGCAATCGCGGTTCGTCTTGACAGGACAAGCGAACGTTCCTCTGCTTTCTTCCTCTTAACCAAAGGCCCTTTGAAACCAGGGGAAAGTGACCAGTGTGGCTCAGCGTACTTACCTCTGGTGATCTTGGACTCTAGCGAGTAGCTGAATGATCTGTAAAGCACAAACAAGGAAGCCTTGCTAAGCACGAAGGACAACACAGAACCAACAGGAAACCTGAGGATGCGCAGACCCACGAGCACATCACCCGCCTTTGATCCCGAGACGCGTCTGACCGACAACTGTTACTGACAGCAGGCTACACAACACGGAGGTTTACGCTCTTACAACCGGTTACTTACAACTTCTGCTGTTCATTGATTCGGGTCTGGAAAACATTCATCTGGAAGCAAGTCACAGTTTTAGACGGGCATGCCACGGACGCCTGTCATCGCAGCTCCAAAAATGGGAACTGGCTTTGACGTTCCAAAGTCAACATAAAAACCCCTTATACATTGCAAAAAATGACTTTCTTACTTAGTATTTTTGTCTGGTTTTCTAGTACAAATGTCTAAAAATTCTTGAATCAAGATGCATTTTCTTGATAAACAAAAGGACCTAAGAAAATAAGTCTTGTTTTTAGACAAAAAATATCATATGTAAGTGATTTTTTTTTGCATGTTTTAAGCACAAATTTACTCAAATGTAATATGTTTTGTCTAAAAACAAGACTTATTTCCTTAGGTTCTTTTGCTCATCAAGAAAATACTAAGAAAGTCATTTTTTGCAGTGTACCTTCGAATAAAACGTGATATATATATATATATATATATATATATATAGAGAGAGAGAGAGAGAGAGAGATTAAAAAAGTGCAGGACCAGATTTGACCTAAACCGATTGGATAAGTGGTCTTAATGTAACTGGTGGGTGAAGGAAAGGGTTAAAAATGTAATGTACTATATATTGTGTAAATGTAATACATAAAAAAAACTGACTTGTTCCAAGTGTATATTTAGAAAAAGTAAAAAAAATAATTTTATGTCAACATTAAATAGTCAAACTATCACAAAATGTTCACATAATTTTATAACCATTATATAAGGTTCTCTATAGGTGGTTTCATATAAAACCATTTTTAAACCTAAGATTTGAAAACCTCAATGACACTTTTGGGGATTGTCAATTGTGTGCAAAAATGCTTACATCATATTTCTGTCTCTTCAGTTTCTCGCTGAGGTCGAACTTCTCAGCCTCCAGCTGCATCATCCACTGCCAGAGCTCACTGGCCTTCTCTCTGTGAACATTTGTCATTTTAGAAATGTGCGAGCAAATAATAAAACAAATAAAAATGTGCATGCAGGTTTACTTCAGTTTATCTTCAGACAGATGATCGACGTTAAGTGGCTTCCTCCTGTCCGCCAAGATCTTCCTCTTCTTCTCTCTCTCCGTCTGTTTCTTCGCCCCTTTGCGTCCTTCTCCCTGCAGGAATGCATAAAGTCAAAAGCATCTTAACCACTGATGTCCGTTTAACGGTGACCGCGACATTTTTTTGCAACACTGTCCTCATGAACTATTTGAATGCAATTTTTAATATCATTTTTTATAATTTTTCACAGAAATCTCCTCATTCAGACCTTCTGCTGAATTCCTCCATACTGGTGCGTCATGTTGGTAAGAGCTTTCTTCTTCTTGGCATCTTCGTCCAGTTTCTTTCTCTGTTCTTCTAGCTCTCTTCTCTCCTTTTCATCCTGTAGAGATGCATATGTATTAGTTTCTCATTATGTTCAACTTCCTGTGTTTTTAAAAAAGTTTTCTATTGGCGTCACTCACGGCGAGACGCGCTTGTCGCTCCTTCTCCTTCTCCGCACGGATTCTCTGCTGCTCCGCCCTCTCGGCACGACGCTTCTCCTGAACGATGTTCAGAGAGAAAAGCATTACAGACGAAGCTCATCTGTTGTGTTTGGGACTAAACGCCTTTCAAAACAAAATCCTGACCAAATATGCGTGAAGCCGAACTTACGATTCTGTTGACCAGGGCGATCAGTTCCTCTTCGTCATTCTTCCTCTGGATGAAATGAGCTTCGATGAGAGACTGCAGCTCAGATAAATCCTTCTCCTGACGCTTTCTGTGGATGTCCTGTGACACACACACACACATATTTCCGTACACAGGAAGTGATGTCACACAAAAAGTGATTCAAAAAATAAAGACTAAACGCACAAAGCACATTTTACTCACATCAAAGTCCACCTTGTCTCCCTCAGGAATCTTTGGAGCAGTGATGTTGGGCATGAACCTGTAAAGTGTTGTTTGTCAATGAATTCACAGCCTTTTGTATGAATACATGAATTTAAGCGAAGATTCTTATAAAACATACTTTGGCTTTGGTTTCAGCTCATCTGTGGAGGGAAACGCAGTAGATCCATCAGCACAGACACACACAGATTATTAACATTAACTTAAAGTGGCTGGGAAAATGAACAACAATCCTGTTATTTTAATATTTTTTTATGGAAAAAATGTTTTTGCTGGAAACTAATGCACAGCTGAATGTGATCCAATGTTCTGACAGACCTTATCTTCACACACGCAATGAAAATATCGAATCGTGACATGCAAACATCATTATAGCGTGAAGCTTTCCTGTGCATCTTACCATAAATCAGCTGCAAATGCCCCAAATCAATTATATACAAGTTCAGAATAACAATTCCTAATTACAGTTTATTATTAATGTAAGGCTGTAGAGAGCTTTACCTTCAGGTTCAGGTTCAGGCGCCTCTGTACAGATATGAGATCATTCATAAGTGTAAAAATGTACATAGATAAAGATTAGATAGATACATTTTCTATTATTCAAAATCAGTTGTTGTCAGTAAAATGTAATGAAATATTACAGCATCATAGTCCATAACTAATGTACATCAAAATGAATAATGTTAATTTACAATGCTCGGCTATTGTTCATTTGTAACTGCTGATTTTTTTGTGCCAATTCTATATATTGAGTGTTAATCTAATGAAGATGAATCACTTTATAAGTATGTAAAAAAAAAAAGCATAAAACCATATTCACGGAAAAATAAAATATGATTGGGGCAACGTTACCTTCTACCTCAGGGGCTGGTTCTAATGTAAAAATAATAAATAATTATTATAATAAATAAAAGAAAATATTAACTTGAATTTTATATATTGATTTTATAAGACAAAAAGCACACTGATGATTTACCTTCTTCTGGTGGAGGTTGCACTATTTAAAAAAACAATTAAAATTGATAATGATTGTTAAATATCTTTTTAAAGTCATGCAAAATGTATTTATGGTAATGCTTAAAATATACGACTTGACTGATTTCAGTTCACTTGATTTAAATATCACTCTGATTCAAATGAAAATGTTTTAATATATCATAATAATTCTTAAAGCTTTACCTTCCACTTCTGAAGGAGAGGACATTGAACAAATATATGACAGAATTAAGAAAACAATATTAGCATGGATAAATACATAAATAAATGGCTATTTACAATGAAAATGCATGCAGGTGAAAGCACAATAAACTGGTTTTACCTTCTTCTTCGGTCTCCTCCACTACAGTGTGAACATAACAATGATTAGTAGCAAATACATTCAAAAGCAAAATGAGTCTTTGCATTATCAAGATGCTGAATCAAGTCAAGATGGTTCATTCTGTGTGCATATATTATCTTCGTCAGAACATTGAGATCCACCCAACAGCGTGTAAATGAGAAATATTTCATTGCATAATTCAATCCTAACTGAATGGCGACAAGCAGTGTTTTTATCACACCATTACAGTCACGTCATACACCTTTATTTACAATTTAAAACATCCTTTATAGATTAATACACTATACTGGATCTGAGCCTCATAAACTTATTCATAACTCCACATAACAACTTGTGTAATACAATTCCACAGTCATTCTGGACATGCACGTAACAAAAGCAATTCTCGTGTCTATAGTAAAGTGGTCTCAGTCTAAAATAGTGCATGCGCTCCTCCTCACATAACTAAGATTAGTGTAGGAATATGACTGACGGTACTGGCTTACCTTCCCTACGCAAGCACACGATGAAGGGAGAAAAATAAAAGAGAAAGACAGGAAGATGAACAGATGACTGAGTTGTTTATAAAATATGAGATGATTCATGATTAGATATGAAAGACATATGCAAAGTTTGGGATATCATATTAACATACTATTCTATACTTTAGTATACTATGTGTAGTATGCACAGAATGTACATGACAACAAATGTGCCGTATGCAATGACAATCCCACAATGCATTGCATGTGACCCGAACGTCCATTTTCAGTGTGATGAGAAAGCTGTAGTATTAAATGTGATTCCAAGAATATAGCCTATATGACAAGAATTAGACTTATATTTACACAAACGAATTAAAAATTGCTGTAGTTATTGTTCAAAGATAAATGAACATTAAACATTAACAAGTCTTTATCTTTACAGAAAACATCTATTTATCTTTGAACAAATTGCTGCCAATAAATCTACAGTAAGTTACTGGCAAATTGCAGCCGGTACTACAGTAATTTCATTTTTACCAGTTTATGTCAAGTCACAATGAACCTGATGTTATCAGGTGATAATAGCCTAAAAATTCTAATGTGTATTATGTACTATTTTATAGAAAATAGTAGGCAATGCACAGTTTATTTTTCACAGCATTTAGTAAGTAGTACGCTAGCATTCTGAACACGGCCTTAAAAAAACTACAAGGTATGAGATGCAATGATGTCATACTTACTGCACTTCCTCCTCCACGACTTCCTCTGTGTCAGACATGACTATTTGATACCTGATAAAGTAAATCAGTTGTGGTTATATAATGGAAATCTGGTCAAAAATTTGCACTATTTTCAACCCATTGTTGGGTCAAGAAGGGACGTTGGGTTGCAATTTAAACAGTTCTGGTTTGTTTTAACCCATTGTTGTTTCCGACTCTTCCATTATAGGAACCATGATTCTGCATTCTGTTTATTGAACACTAACTGGTGGACACTAAAAAAAGATTCATATTCATAAGAGATGGATATGTTGTCAAGGCTGGATGCCGCACGTCCACCAGGAAATATACCGTCACCCTATAAACGTGTGATGAATGAGTGCAGGTGGCTATTTTGGCCAATAATAAAGAAAGGTTTGGAACAGGTGTTACATCCAAACAATGAACTTGGCTGATCTCACGCCGGCCTGCCACTCGTTCACCATGTAAATCAAGAACACATGTGTCCTTGTCATCTATTTTTGAAACATACATTGTTTGTGCAGCTTATTGTGCCACGAACAGCACCTACTGACTTTGAAGAATAAAGTTGTGATTAAACGCGCACCACGTTATATTTATTGGGTTTCAAAATGCATTCACTTAAAAAAAAAAAAAAAAAAAAAAATTCATAATAAATGCATTATTTGTGGTGACAATATTTACAATTTAGACATGTTAGCCCATCCTAAAACATACATTTTGTTATTATAAAAAGAAGTTTGTTAGGTTCCCAAATGTAAAACAACAGAAACATTCTGGTCGTCAAAATGTTGCATGTGGAATATATCCATAAATAGAGTAACAACAGGTGAAGTTTATTACATTGTCAGGACACCCGTGAACTTGAGAATTGACTCTAAAAGTCACCTTGAATCCACTTGGTTAAAAGTTCTGGCACAAATGGCCAATAAAAGTGAACTTGTTTCTTCAGACAACCCTCGTTTTGGTATTTGTTTCTTCGAAGTCCAAAGGTTAACCTCAAAAGGTTATTCACTTTATTTGCCTATCATTACCTTTTCACCTTTCAGCAACTACGGCATGTTGGGGTCCTCGACCTATTTCACACAAGTACTCAAACTTATTACACAGAGATTAGCTCGGAGAAAGATTCATTTGAACCCCAATCCTTGTGATAATGAGAGCACGCACGCGACGGCAAGAAATCCGAGCACGGTGTCTCCGACCCCATCTCTCCAAATCCAGAGTCTTTACAGCAGATTAGCGTCTCACTTTGGAGTTTTAGTTTAATAACTGAGAGCCAGTTTTACTCCGGTTGGAATATCACGAGCTGGCGGTGGCAGGAATGTTACCGCTGATACTCTCTGTATTAAGCAGCATTAAGTGAAAAACCCAAAGCATGTGAACCATCGGTCCTTCTGGCGAAGAAGAGCGATGCATTACCGACTGACAGCTACGCGTAACCATTCATCAAAGTCTGAATTTCATCCAATGTGCATGCAAAACATAGATTTGAGAAAATACATTTGAATCTATTAACAAAATCTTCATTATGGGTGAGGAGGTTCAACAGCCTCCCTTACCTGAGATCTCACCGAGAAGAGAGAGACAGAAGTGGGGTCTTATCTCGAGGGTCCAAGCACCAGACAGTTTCAAACAAACCCCAAAGCTCACCTAATACACTCCTGCCAGATCACGTGACACCGAAGCTTAGCTCTGATTGGCTGCTGGAACCGAGACTATTGTTAGATGAAGCTTGGCAAGCCAGTTTGAGAGGCATCACAGGGTTTTCATGGATCTCTTTATTGTGGTTGCTGAGACATGATATATCATCGTTCAAACATTTGCTTTGTAGGAAAATGTCGGCTACAATTAGTCATTAACAAGGTTACTGCAATTAAAGGTGGTGCGACCTGCATAGCCAAACGATACGTAAGTGTTTGGAAGACGAAAAAAAACGATTGTCAGAATACAGAATATTGAAACTTGCGTCGGCAGAATATTATTTGACAAGGTGTCAGATACACATGAAACCTATGAATGACAACATTTACTAACAAAATAACATAAACAATGCTCTGCCATCGCTTTGTAGAAGTGGTCAAAATGATTGTTTTGCAAAAGCGGTCGGAAAATGAATCATTTACACAATTAATGTGAATTAGTCTTATTTACTGACCTTCAGTCTCAAATCTGACAGGCTGAAAACCAAACCAATACACACAAACCAGTATAAACCATCTAAAACATATCAAACCATACTGGTCGGGGCTGGTTTGTCAGCAGGGTTTAGATTAGTAACCAAAGTCTTTGTTGACGGCGCATCAAATGCAAAATTAGTGAATCAAAGATTTTTAATTTAGACCAAAAAGTGCACGTTCCCTTTGTTCGGAGTTAAAAAAAATAAAAAAAATAAAACTGCATTTCGTGAATACAGACACAGTTATTAACACTTATAGAACAACTTTTGCACAGTGTATCAAAGAGTAAAAAAGCTAAAGATAATGTAATAATGATAATGTTAAGACTATAATGTTCGTCCTCTGAATTAAAACTTGCTTTGATATGATAAAATATTGAGAGCGGAAGCAAAGACACCATCTTGTATCGAGCAGAAAAATATAACGTAAATTACAAAAACGTACACTATGTGCTAACATATATTATTAAGACCATTTAAAGAAAAAAAACATACAAAATACAGCTACTCTACGGGTGCTCATATTCTGTCGGGCGAATATGAAATGCAACGTGAAGCTTTGCTTTAGTTATAAATTAGGTGAAAAGGGTGAAAACTATTTTGGAATGTTACGCCTTGTTCTCCTACACAAGGAATCTTGGAATGTATATATATATACCATATTCATATAGTGAAATCTAAACATAAAGTTGAATCATGCTGAATTTTCACAGCCTAAATTTCATCTCAAAGGAAGTTCTGTGCAAAAGCACGACATTAAAGTTATGGTGCAAGACGCTGGACTGTGAAAAGTGATCAAATATATACTTTTCTCTCTTTTATACTGTATCACACAGCTATTCCTGGGCAGTATAAAATGCTTGTGGTTTTTGGTATTAAGTTTATAAAAAAAGTTTCAAAAAGGAATGTTGTGCATTCTCTTGGTCCCTGCCTCTCTGGCATCTTTGAAGGGTTAATGGCCCATTCCTGTAAAGAAAAAGAAGTCACAGAATTACAGCACATACAAACTCATTACACGACTTTATACTAGACTGTAAATGTAATAATTTAGTATTAATGTAATAAAAACATCTTATAGACCAAAGTTGGCCCAGAAGAACTTCCTGTTTCAGTTTTTTAACACGACACACGTTTACAAAGAATACAACAAACAGAACATTTATGACCGAATCAAAACGTTAACCGAGTTTCTTTAAAATTTAATTACATATGTACGATTTTAAGTATGCAAAACATCTTGTTTTCTAGTGTTTCTGTGTTGATTTTTAAATGTTGTAATAATAACTATTTATACTTTATTTAATATATATTCATATTTTACTGAATAATGTATTAAATAAACAACTTGTTAAATTATTGTATATTAATTTTATTAAATAAACAATTTATTGAAAAGGTCGTGTAACTTTGTCTCATATAAGTTTAGCCAAGTAACAGTTCTTCTACTAGTAACCCAAAATAATACTGACTAGACATACTTTAAACCTGCTAACTAATGTCATTTACTTGTTATTTCTTTGCTTGTTATCAGAAATAATCTGCAGGGACTCTATTCTTTGTAGGTGTACCGAAAGATAAGTTTGGGCCACAAAACGTTGTTGCTTTGAAACCGTCTACAGTTGTGTGTATTCATGGCACGCTTGTAAGTCTGAGCTAAATCTACATGATCAGTTCCAACCCTAAGCTTTTTTTAACCAAGTCCCAATATTTGTGTTTATGACTATTGTTCAGTACCCAAACTTGGATTTTCCGCTCCATATAAAACACAAGCACGCTAATCTTCTGTCAACCCATGCAGTAATGTGACAAACAAACTGCTTTAGTTCTGTTGGCACAAACAGACGCCCATGACCCATAGTGCACATCATTGTGTGTGTGTGTGTGTGTGTGTGTGTGTGTGGGGCGTTCAAGGCAAGCTCAGAGAATGACCCGCTGCCCATTACCCAAAAACGCTAGCTATGTGTGAAGGCCACAGCGTCCCCATCCAGAGGAACAAATGGCCTGCTATCAAAATAGAACACAATGCCAAAGAGGCATTTTAAAAACACAGCGCCCGGGAAACAAAAAGCCTGCAGGGATGCTTTATCATTGGCAGGGCTCTCTGGCCGAGGCACAGACCGAACACGGATGCCTATGTATTAGGCCTTGACACCTGCCCTTCACAGTAGGACTGTAGTTTGACCTCATTTGGACACGTATGATGTATATGATTTCATTTTTATGAAACTTAATTCAACTGAAGACAGGTTACCATCACTTACCGTTGGTGACGGATTTTGTGTCTCCTCTGCTCGTCTAGAAAAACAAGCAGACACAAAGAGAAATATCAGCATACAATTCCACATCATATTTCAACATTCGCTCTTATTTTGTGCACATGTGCTCCGAAAAATCAGCAAAAGTTCTCGTGGCCGACATGCCGCGTGTACAACACGAATACGCTTAGCGTGGCTTTCATATAGCGTTCAAATTCACGTACAATCCCCTTCATTCTTTCCAGTCCTGACCAAATAGCTCTGCTGGTTTTGGTCACATCTATGCGGTTATGGCCGCAGATTTCCCTTCATTAAGCTTCATACGTCACCGTCCACCAGCCTTCAAAGGCATCGGGCCAAAACTGCAGTGTGGTTAACCACGGCCTTGGCCTGGTCTTGACACTTCAGTGATGGTCCAGAAGTAGATTCGATTGTGCCGCAGCCAAAGATAGAAGCACCGACTCTTAAATGACCACCAGCATTGTGCGTTTGATCCGCATATAAAACACGGACTCATGGGAATGCACGTTGACGAGATAGGATCAAATATTAAAGCGTGAATTGCACTGTGCGCGCGACCGCCATGTTTGGTGAAGTGGTTCCGTGTGCAACGTCCATGCCAGCATTAAAATAGAAACTCTCACAATAGAGTCCTTTGTGAAGGGGTGATGGGAGAGAGCGAGAAAGAAAGAGAGAAGGTGAAACCCTTCTCCAATGCAAGTCATTTAGAAAGCTTTGAGGGAGCAATAACTAAGGGGGCGGAGCTTAGAAAAGAGTCAATTAGCGGAGCAAGAGGTTCTTCTTCCTTCCTGCTAACAACTTCCTGTTCTCACGGCAGTGTGCAAGAGTGAGGCAAGATAGTTCCCAAACTGCCCGGTGATAAATGCATGAAGCGTGGATCAAACACGGCCATTCCGAAGCAACATTTACCTCCTCGGGTTGATCAGATCTGTAGACAATTAGCAAGGGGAGGTCTTAAAACAAAAACACACAGGCAACGTTATGGCAATGCACGTCTGAGCGTCATTCAATGTGTTTGTTACACTTCTTTGGGGAATACAATTTTTATCATTTCCAAAGGAATGCCTGAGAGATCCGTTATTTGGAGAAATAAGTGCTCGAACTCATTCTCCGGGGACGTGAAAAACGCTCTGGATATAAATAACCGAGAGAGTCGCTCGGTTGGAAAGAATGCGGTTACCTTAGTAGCAGAGGAGCCTTTGTTTTCCCATAGATTGCGCTTGCTGGTCACGTCACCGGGCTTTAGGTCCTGCAGGAGGGAGAAGAGGGAGTAATATCACACACCGGACGGCCCTGAACCACTGAACTCACGTCACACAAATACACACACACACGTCAATCCGTGAGGAGGGACACACGGCAGAGAGGAGCATGCTCGGATGTGTGGATATCATACCTGATCCGAGCCAGAGAGAGAGAAAACGGAAGAAAGGGAGAAGGAGACCTCGGGGGAAAAGAATATGGGCGTAGCGAGAAGCAAAAGAAAATCTAACTGTAAAGGGAAAAGGTAAAACTGTAAAGACCACCAGACAACAACTATATGTCAAATATTGTATATCGTTTCCAAAAACATATTTGTTTGGGTTTCTTACTTTAGGTCAAAGGTCTGTGTTATTATGTTAAATGCCATGGGCAAGAGTAAATGAAAGTCACCCTGTAACCTTAGTCTGCTTTCTAACAAAACTACCTCAGGATAAGTAATAATAACCATAAATGAACACGGCATCACATTTTCACTGCGAGATCAAATTTAAGAGGTTGCCAACTTGCCAAATTGAACTGTAACAACTACTTATGACTGACAGGCCAAGTTATAAAATCAAATTTAAACATGCGGAGTATAAATAACGCTAGAAATAATGTTACTTCAAGTCTATACATTGCAAAAAAAATTTGCTTTCTTTCCAGTAAAAATGCCTAAAAATTCTTGAATCCAGATGCATTTACTTAATGAGCAAAATGACCTAAGAAAATAAGTCTTGTTTTGTTTTTAGGCAAAAAATATGAAATGTGAGTAAATTTGGGCCTAAAACAAGCAAAAAAAATCTGCCAATGGGGTAAGAAAAATAATCTTGAATTTAAGGTGAAACTTTTCTTACCCCATTGGCAGACTTAGGTCATTTTGCTCATCAAGTAAATGCATCTGGATTCAAGAATTTTGAGACATTTTTACTTGAAAACAAGACGATGATGTACTAAGAAAGCGATTTTTTGCAGTGTACATACATTTAGAAGTCATGGTGTAAACATATTTAGCGTTTATACTCTTCAATCTGTATGTGACTTTTGATTCATGACTACACAAACGTATGACATCATCGGAGAAAGTGCAACGACTTCCCACGACCTCAACCTCAGCAGTGTCCATAGCGCCGGTCAAACACTGAACCAATACATTGGGATTTAAACTGTTCAGATTGTATAAATATTAAGTACTTTAAATATATTTTTAGCATCCATTCATAGTACGTTCCCATTAAATCATTTTAAAATCAACAACCAATCAGAGATGAAGGATTTCTGGCACGTTGTAATAGGCAGGAAGCAAAGTTCTAAATATTACTATTCATCTCAAAATCTCGATGATTAAATGTCAAAAATCAAACGTGAGCAATTTAAAGCTCAATTTTCTTTCCACTAGGGTTGTTGCAGGATTGACACTAGATGGCGCCAAACAACATGCCATAAGCTGACTTGCCCAAACTCAAACAGGACACAGGTGTGAGGGCTTACCGCGGGTCTTCCTCCCGACGTCTTGCCCGTCTCCGGAGTTTTAGTCAACCAATCGTTGATGCGGCCGGCCACGCCCACCTTTATCACAGCTGCATCCTGTACAGGGTGGGAGAGAACACTCCCTTTAAGGTCAAAGTTCAGAATTTAAGGTTCGACAGGAAATGGATCCTAGAGGAAGAGGGGTTTCCCTCCGCCTGTCCCGATGAATGAATGCTCCGAACCTTGTTGGTGGATCCCGGGCTCCCGCCAGAGCTGAAGACATTCCCCTTCTCCCACATGCTCTTAATGTTACGAATACCGTCCGTCACCATAGGAAGATCTATGGCAGCTGATCGGGGAGATTTCACATCTTTGTTGCTCTGAACGGCAAAAGCAACAAGAAAAAAAGAGGGAAATAACTTGTTTCAGTCTTTTATCGTCCAATTTCTGAAAGACGAATTACTAGATGTTAAGCTAACAGTGATATAGTTCAGTTCCAGTCTACACAACTATGCATTCAATGACAGCAAAGTAAAGATAACTCAATGCTCTAGTCAGGTATCCTGTATTTAGCCTGTGATTTATCTTTCGCTTGATTTTGAGAAACGTTTGGAAAGTAGATAATGTTACAAGAACTCACCTGCACTGCGGTGGTGTACTGCTCTAATCTATTATCAATCTTAGACACCACGGGAGTGTGAGACGCCTTCACTGAGCTAACACACACAAAGAGACAGAGAAGTCCATGCTTGTTTTTATTATACATATGAATCAAATATGACATCAGTATGTGTCTAGATAAATTCACAGATCCATAAAATACCTAGATGCTTAAAAGGGGATGCATTACGTTCACACAGGTATACAAGCAAAGTAACGATAGGTGTAGTTTATTAAATGAACTACAGACATAACTATGTCCATTGTCAATTGTGACCCAGTCTTATGGGTCAATTTTTTGAAATTGAGATTTTTACATCATCTAAAAGCTGAATGAATAAGCTTTCTATTGATGTATGGTTTAAAAGGATATGACAATATCTGGTCGAGATACAGCTATTTAAAAATCTAAGGGTGCAAAAAAATCAAAATATTGAGAAAATGGCCTTTAAAGTTGTCCAAATGAAGTCCTTAGCTTAGCATATTACTCACAAAAATAACGTTTTGATACATTTACGGTAGGAAATTTACAAAATATCTTCATTAACATGATATTTACTTCATATCCCAATTATTTTTGGTATAAAAGAAAAATGGCTCATTTTGACCCATACTATGTATTTTTGGCTACTACTACAAATGTTCTTGTGCTACTTAAGACTGGTTTTGTGATCCAGGGTCACAATTTATTATATTAACTGTGGACATAAAGTATCAAAGTTTTGGGACTATTGTGGCAAGATGCTTAAAACTGTCCTTTATAGTCACTTAACTGAAAAACAAGATGTGCGATGAATAAAGTCTTATTTCCATCAAAGATGTACAAGGAATAAAAGAACAAGCGTTCACCTTCTCTGTGCGGATCTGTTGAGGAACTCTGCTCTTTCACCGATCTGGGAAGAGACATCATACAATGAACAGATTTAAGAAAGGTCACCGCTTTGGTCATGTGGAACACACACACTTGCAAAGACACACAGATGTGAGTTGTCTGTCGGGACGGCTATTCTAAGAGGCACAAAACTAGCCTGTTTCTTTCAGTATGTAACTGTCACAAGGCCAGGAAAAGCAAGGGCCCTCCCTCTATGGGAACCGTGTTTATGATATATGACAACGGGGCTGGGGGAGGGACATGTTTCCGTGAAGCAACAAGCAAAATCATGCGGACAAACACACACACACGCCCCAAAGCTATCTCCGAAAGAAGTCCACTTCCCCCCTCAACCCAATGTGGGCGTTCCTAAAACAGACCTCAGCAGGAAATTCCCCATTCTCAGGCACGTTTGAAACGGGCCGTGTTAAAATGCGGTTACAGTAATCCTATTAGTCTAATGGTCTTCCTGCGTCCCCCCAGAGTTCACATCTCGAAGAGAGAAGCTCGCCTTTATCTCGCAAAAACACCACCGCGCCATTTTGTGCTTTTGCAAGAGGACGGATTCCGAAGAAAAGAGGCGTCCTTCAAAACAACCGACAGTGGGAAACTGCTATTCAAAGCGTGCAAAGATAAGAGAATTGTTTGGAAAGGAGATCTGCGTTAAACGAAATTAAATGAACAACATTGATACAGCAATGACGTAAACCTACAAACACCACACGACATGCAATACATACAGTGTACAAGATGACAAAGCACATCTGCGTACGAATCATCTGTATATGAAGTGTAAAGGGGAAGGTGCTTGTGTAAGTTTAGATATACTCGAATGTTGTGTTATTTGCTTTCAACCTCAAGAATGCACAATCGTCACATTGTTTTCCTCATTACGTTCAAGAGATAATGCAGAGAAGCGCTTTATCACGAGGACTCGGCGCTCTGAGTCAGATGATTGACAGCTCCGTCTCTAACCTTCAGCGATGATCCTCTGGGGCTGACACATTTGAAAGGCTTCCTGGCCTCTCCGTCCACCGAATCCTCCACCTTCTGCCTCTTCTCGGCCGCCTCGGCTCTCCGCTTCTCAATCTCCTCTTTCATCCGTCTCTTCTCCTCCTGCGGGATAAAACAAATGGTCACCCGAAACAGTCATCAACCAAGCCACGGGCGTAAAGGCAATCGCCAGACTGATTTGAGATCTGGGTGTCCCAGACAATATCAGCCTTCTTTCAATAAACAAGGACAATAATATAAAAAACGAACAACACAATCTAGGCCGTATCTATCTATGTCTCTCCGTGGATGCATAACATTAGTGAACTGGCAGCCGGCCGCATTCCTCAGCAGCCGGGGATTCGTATAGAAGCCTTTTTACTTACGACGGGGTTTTTGGCACGGCCCGCCGGCATCGGGGGTCTCTAATCTCTAATTAGTCCTTTTTCATTTACTGCCTCTTTTCATTAGCAACAAGGAGCACATTTGCATTACAATGCTAAGCGCAGGACCGGCGGCCGTGTTCCCGCACGGGGGTTCGAAACTCACGCCGTGTGCTGTCGTGGAAGTCTGTTAATGTACGTCATGTGAATGCAGATGAATTTTGACAGCATTTCGTGATTGTGAATACACAGAAGGTATATGTGGGCCAGATAACTGACACCATGGCCACGGGTTTTCTTGAGGGCGGTGATCAATATCACATTACTGTTAAATGGCCACCTTTAGAAAACCGGTATCCTTCAAATCGACACAAAGGAAGAATTTAAATCTAGATGTAAAATGGCTTAGACATCAGGTTCAAGCACAGTGCCGATGAAATTCAGCAAAAGAAATGTTCTGAAAAGAAGCCATTACACCAGTAAAACATTTAGCAGGAAACACACCTCCTCTCTTTCTTTCCTCTCTGCCTCCTCCTGCTTCCTCCTCCGCTCCTCCTCTTCCAGCACCTTCCTCCTCTCCTCCCTCTTCCTCTTCAGCTCCTCCAGCTCGACTTCGGCCTCCTGCTGCTTCTGCCTCATCTTCTCGAACTCCTCGCTCTCCATCTCATCTCGCCGCCTCTTCAGCTCCTCCAGTTTTCTCTCGGCCTCCAGGCGAGCGTCCTCGCCGTCCGCCTCATCCGTCTCGGGTGCCTCGGAAGAACGCAGGCTGCCTCGGCTGTCACGCGCACGGACAAACAAACGAAACGCATGCCATGAAACTTTTGTTTAGGGAAAGGGGAAAGTCATATGCGTGATGTTTGCGTGCAAGGAGAACATAAGCTATTCACACAGAATGTTGGTGAATCAGCACACTCCTGTCTAAGGTAACACGGTCTCCGGTTACAGCCGAGCAAAGCCCGTAGGACTCTGGGATCAGGTG
Organism: Oreonectes daqikongensis; assembly: GCA_026939265.1. Classification (NCBI taxonomy): domain Eukaryota; kingdom Metazoa; phylum Chordata; class Actinopteri; order Cypriniformes; family Nemacheilidae; genus Oreonectes; species Oreonectes daqikongensis. Next base: position 76,469 of record JAOTQM010000449.1, on the reverse strand, counting down.
ACCACGTGTAAATACTTCACAAAACTTTGGCCTGTTTTCTAGATGTCAATAGATGAACTTGTGTACAGTATGATAATTATGTTTTTAAAACGTTTTTTGTTTTATCGCCTTACTTTATTTACTTAATTGACATGTCTTGCTACACTTAAAATGACCTGTCTTTAATAAATCAATGCTTTATATAGATTAAAATATATAAATATAAATAAAATATTTATTACTTCAAGAAATATTGCCTTGTTGATGTTATAAAGAAATTTTGAAATGCCAGTCAGATGTAATAATACATTTGATATTTTATTATATATTTCATACAGCGTAATAAATTGATAAAAAATAAATATAGTAAAGATGAACCAATATATTGGCAAAAAACAGTATTGGTTAATAAAAGCAATAGTTTAAAAAACAGCCGACGATCAGTGAATCACAAGAGGACAGGAAAATGAATGAATAACATTCAGAAATGTAAGAAATATGAATTTAATCTTAGAATTTAGTTAATGCGAGTAAAAAAACCACCAAACTATTGGTATTGGTGGAGAAATTCAGTATCTATCTATCTATCTATCTATCTATCTATCTTCCCAAACATGTTAAAAACAGGCAAACAAAGTTGTGTGAACCATTATTTTGTTCAGTCCGACAGACATTTTGTTCTCAGGCCAAAGAGAGCGTGTTTCTCTTTTAAACAACGTCCTGGACATTCTCATGCTGTGGTTTTCAGACTATTATTTGGAAAAATTATTTGGAAAAAGAAAGCCTAGACAATCTTAACACAATTATTAAGTGTTTACATCGACACTGACCTGAAGGTCCTTTCTGCTTTCTTGTGTTTTGGAGCGCTCTCATCACACACGGCTCCATTCGGCTGTTTGTTCTTCCTCATCACGTCTTCGTCCTCCATCTACACACACACACACACACACACAAACGCGAATGAGTGATGTGCTGTCGTGTGTGTGAGAGAAAATGTGCCCAATAGAAATGGTTTTGGAAGAACATAATGTTCAATAAAGGAACTGCTGGGTGCAACTGGTTCACTCCGTGGATAAATAATAAAAAGAAAGAGTGGGGAGTGTGTCATTCACAGGAAACACAGTGAGAACATTTCAGGAAAACCCTTTTTTATTGGATTTGATTTGAACACTGCTAAAATTTCAAATCCCAATGAACCAGCGCAGTAACCAACATACTAGAAATCCAGTTTCCTGAGAATGACCATCCCACACGCACAAACACACAAACATCAATCCCACACGGTTGTGCAGCAGGCAGTGACACACAATGTGTAACCACACATCAGATCTGATTTTTTTATTTTTTTATTTAATGTGAAATGACACTGTGGACAAAAAACATTGGTGAAACCACAACACGCTGTGCTCAAACCCATGCCTGGATACATTTAAGATTTTGGGCTGAACATATTACACAACTGCATTTTTAGTATGAATTGATAAATGCAATCTTATTTCCCACATTGTCAAATTTCTATCAAAACAGAAACTTGTGGCTTTCTTTTTTACAAAATAGCATAAAAGGCTCGTACACTCCAATAATGAAGGCAAAACCAACAAACTTAGTAACTTAACATTTCGGTGACATATTGACCCTTTTTAATGCCTTTGGTTGTTCTTGCAAATAAACAAAGTCACAAATTATCAATTGTCTCCATTTTCACTATTCACCCAAAATCCAAACCATCCATCCTTACTCACAATTTTAGCCTCTTACCAAAACCTTATCATTCTCGGAAAGCTCTGTCTCTTTTTTCTTAAAGTTTTCTGCCTCTCTCATCTCATCCAATCCATTCTCTGTCAAACCCTCTCTCTCAATCTCTCTCTTTTCCTCTCGTACATCCGCAGCGCCATTTTCCACTTCAGTCTCCAAAACAACCGCAGAATCATCTGCCACTTTATTTAAAATCACCACATTTTCTCGGGAGAAAGACGGCAAGGCGCTCTGCTCGATATCGGCCTATAAATGAAACCGCAGTCACACGTTGCATTGTGCCGAAAGTGAACGACAAAGTTTCACCCATCTCCATACTGTACCTGATCAGCTATTTTAGAAGTTTCCTCGCCGGATTCCTACGTGTGAACAGCAAAATGACATAAACACAAATCCTCAGCACCGAACAGCATTTATCAACTATAAAAAAAAGCCCGAACGTGAACACACCTGTTCCCTCAGGAAAGACCTCCGAGGCTTTTCCACAACCACCTCCTCTCTTTCCTCTCTAGGAACGTCCTCTTCTTTCTCCACCTCCTTGCTATTCACCTCCTCTGCAGCCTCATAGCTCCGGCCACGCCGCAGACTGACGCCGCTCTCCTCCAGGCCGTAGTGAGAGGTCTGGCTGCTCTCGATCTCTTTCTGTCTGTCCAACGCCTCCTTCATTCTCCTCTGCCGGCGCTCCTCTCTCTTAGCCAGACGCTCCAGCAGGGCCTGTTCCTCCTCGTCCTCATCTCCCGGTCTGCTGGAGGTCACCACGGAGGAGGACACGGTCTCTGTCATCGTCATGCTGGAAGAAAGAGAACAAACATATACAGTAGTATACAACAACACAAATACATGCTGCTTGAACTTTAGCATCAATAATAAACAATAAACCACAACAAACCACAAAATCCACATATATGGGTGCAAAATCTTTATGCCAAAACTGAAATGTGGGCACGAGGCTGGTAACGTTAAGGTTGTTAGTTCAAGCTCCACAAAAAATATGTTTTTTTTACTTTTAACCTAATAAACACTGCATTTCTCATTGGTTGAAATCGGCATGAAACGGAAGATGGCATTTTCTTCCAAATAATGACGAGTGTAACGGCTTCTTGAATGAGAAAAATGGGCAGAGCTTGATTTAGATTTTTTGGGAATTGATTGGATTGTTGGAATGTAGAAGCCTGGCCATTGGACAGTCAGTATAGCAAAACTCCCCAACAAACCTGATGGATTTATAAAAAAATATCAACAGAGCACTCTAAAAAGTGCTGGGGTTGTTTTTTGTCCCAAGCATGGGTCAAAAACAAACCAGCTTTTTTAGAGTGAGGTTTCCACCCGACAGCAATGATACGTAACTTAGTGCTCATAACCAGCGGGCACTAGGACGTTGGACGCTCGGCCCGTCTGGCATGCGTCTGACACTGTAGGTTAATGTAGTCTGACCGCATCGCTTGGCAAACGTTTACTCTACATCAGCTCATTTGACAATAGATGGAGCTGTGTCTGCTCACACATCAGGAACAAATCTGCTCTTGTGTGTTCATCTTCTGTGTCCCTTCAGAGCACAAAGACTCAGTGTCTGTGTGTGTCAGAGGAGTCCAGAGCTTCCGCTATAATGACCAGATACAGGAAGTTATTTATCAGTGCCGCCCACCAGAGGAAGACGCACGACTCCTACGAAGGTTCAGTCACTGATGTGAAAGCGAGTGCGAAAGTTTCATGCATCATTTAAAGGTGTTATGAGAATCCAGATTGTGTTTCATATGCACACTGTGATAATGTCGACTTTCAGTGGTCTACAACAGAAATCTATGTTGTGAGGAAGTTGTGTTGCTGTGTCACCTGTGGCTGTTGTTGAGCTCTGTGTTGTCTGGCTGGTACGGCACATCCTCGCTCTCTTTACCGCGGAATCTCTCCTGTCGCGCTCTTCTCCGGCGCTCGCGGGCGGCCTCCTCCTCATCCTCCTCGCTCCTCCGATTCGCCATCCTGAAAACACACACGGACACATGATGTTACTCCAGAGGAGACGGTAAGACTCTGGGCTCATGTCACTTTGGCAGACGGGATGTTTTCAGCTGATACTGCAGGAGATGTGTGTGTGTAGCAGATGATGAAGGCCCTTGACGTTCAGTCTACACGACAGCCAGGAGACTTGTGTGGTTACCAGATCTTTCAGACAGATTTTCTGAGAATCTCTCCAAGTGTCTCCTGGTGAAGCTCCGTCCGCTTTGCCCTACACTTTAACATTAAATATATCCACATGATATAAAAATCTTCACAGCAATCCAACACCAATTATGATAAACAAAATTCACAACAAATACTGATTTATTATCTAAATTGTTTAATAAAAACTCATTGCAACTGGTCAACATGATTCTCATTATTGAATGAGAATCTAATGAGAACCATCGTTGAGAATAATGTGAATCGCAAACTCCGTAAAACATCCAGATGCGTTACAATAATGAGAGCAGGGAGAGGAAATGTATGTAGTTGTTAATCCTGGTTTTTTGGCACAATATCATTTCTTTTGAAATATGACGCGAGCACAATGAACATGTCGTGCAGCTGTACGTGCGATCAGATAGAAGCAGATATTGCTGTATGTACTGCGATCAGGAATGTGTGAACGCCCATGCAAAACCTTGGGGAGAGTGATATCATATAGAGAATTCTGGAGCTCTTGCAAAATCTGATCTTGCGTCCTTAATAAAGCCAATTTAACTTTATATATTTTCTTTGAGGTCCACTTACAACAAGCTCTGTTTTCTTGAGTATTTCCACTTTTCATTATTACCCTTGAGACATCTCTGTGACCACCCTCTTCACATGAGAAGTGAGACGGCGTTTATCTGGCCTCATACACGAGCTGTCGTGTCTAATTCGAGTTCCCACTATAGTCCGCGCCACTTCAACTATCTTTGTGACAGGATCACAAAATAATGTGTTGAAAATGCAACAATTTTATGAACGGTCTGAAATGACTTTCAAAAAAAGTGATATTGGGATCGTTGGGAAAGGTTGTGTACACATTGTGCAAGCGTTCCTTTTTGTCTTCAAGGATTATTGACACACTTTGACGTTCTTAAAATTAGATTATAATATTTTTTAGTATGTTTTCTATCAAAACATTAAGAACAATTCAAGGTTTCGCGATGTGAGACATCAATGTGTGATGATCCTGCCTAAATTCTGCCTTTACATTTCTGCTCCAATTTCTTTGCAGAAAATATAGACTTTTAAGGGTTTAGGAACTCCACTTTGAGGGCTTTGCTGTAATAGCATCCCACCTCCTGGCGTTCTTGATACCTGTAGCCATTCCGGACTTAAATCCAGACCCCAGCCAAACATGTTTCCATATGGAGGCACGTCTAACAGACGAGCATAACATGAATTGTTTTATAGCGTGTGCGGTTAGCGCTGCACAGCGAGCAACACATTTTATTGCGTTCATAAACTCCATAAATAAAGCCATGGTTACATTGTGGGAAATTACACTGATATGGAGTTAATGTTGCAGCTAATTTCCTCTCGCAATAACACAGATGACAAAACGCAGAGCGGACTCCGACACATTCAGCTGACAAACATCCAGACAGTAATGCCGGACGCATCCCAACGATTTCATTTCGTCTAAACATTTAAGAAATGTCAATGAAAACATGGTGCACGGGACCAAAGCTCCAGAGAGCAGTTTGGAGAGAGAAGAAACACAGACGGAGAGACATTCTGCCAAATCACAGTTTTATTCCCACGCTCTTCATCTTAAGCATTTTTTGACCCCACACTTCTCTTCAACTTCCCAGATCTTTACAAATGCTCCAGCGGTTCACCTGTCCGTATGAAAGAGACATCACAGATCAGATCTATATTAAGTTTGCTTGTCTCTACTAGAGATCATTGAGATTGCATGAAAAGCACAGTAGGGCTTTTTGCCACTGTTTTTTTGGGGGAAAAACGTATTTGTATTAAAAATGTCTTCAATTTGCCACATTTTAATATAAATAAGATCTGAACCATTGGTTTAAAATGTCCATATTTGACCCAACCATGGGTTGAATCAACCCAGCATAGGATCATTTAAACAAATTAGTATTTTTTACCCAAACATGACTTGATACAACCTGCCATTTTTATCGTGTAGGCTATGCATTGCACATTCAAGACTCATTGACTTAAATGTATGTCAACAATTGTCTCGTTTATCTCTACTTATTAAAGGCAGAGTAGTCAATCCTGTCCAGAAATGGTTTTTTGTCATGCTGGTTGGAAGTCTCTTAACATCCTGATAGCTGATAATGAAATTTTTCTAATAATATATCGTTTGTGAAAGGCGTAGGAACAAAAAACATTTGCTCGATCATTGCCCTCGGTGGCTTTGGATGTTGATTCGCAAGAGGGAATGAATTTGCACTGCTAGCAGACTAACGTTAGCAGATCTACTCCGCCTTTAAGGAAGTTTAAGAAGAAACATCTGAAACTTTGATGACAACAATGAGAACTCAATGAGTCTCCTTAGCTAGTTACAAAATCCCTTTACATCCCTACATGCAGGAGAGCGAGAGAGAGAGTGTGTTTGGACCAGGCTGTTCATTAAGGATGGGTGTTATTTCCTTAGATCTTCCTGACCTCTCATGGGAACAGCATAGATGTGTGACGCCAAGATGGCCACCGCTCAAGACCCGATGTAAAAACTGTAAGTAGGCTACTAGGGATATTAACCCAAAAGCCGTGAGCTGGATAGAAACTGCAGGTTTTGGCAATCATTACTCAGAGCATTCCTCTCCGAGCCAGCAGTCAAAACATTCCCGTGTGTGCATGTGAAGTAGTGACCTAGCTTTGTGCTGAAACACATGGAGTCGTCTCGAGAAAGGCCACTGCAGTCACACGGAGTGTGTGTGTGTGCGTTTATGCATGCGTAAGTTTCTCTGTGTACCAATATTTCACTAAATGCAAAGCAGATCTGATCTCCATGCAGGCTGGCTTCCCACAGAAGAAGGGTCGAGTCTGGTCAATACCTCAAGCAGGTAGGGAATTTGTATTTTTGGGTGAACTGTCCCTGTAACTACAGGAAAAATATAAAGGAGGCAGCCAATACAAGAAATCTCTCATATTGGACAGTCCAAGAGACGACCTAAAAGCTCTCACACTTCATCATAACTAAAGCCAAACCCTATGATGTCTGTAAGTAATGCAGACTGAAAAAAAATAGAGCACATGGCCATCTCTCTTGCTCACTCGCACATACTCCTTCCTTTTCACTCCTGTCATTTTACCCATTGAAATGTTGGCACTTCCTTTAGAGGAAAGAGCCGGCGCACGTCAAGCCATCATCGCCTGATAGAAATGCAACTTGGCTCGGATGCCGCGTGGGGTTATCAGACTTTCGAGCCCGTTGTTGCCCTGTTCTCGCTCGGCAGATACAGAAGGGAAGTGGAGCTCCTTGAATCTTCACAAGTAAACACTTTTAAAGCACAGCTATTTGGCAGGACGTCAGAGCTTATCGCTCCTACCCGAAAAGCGTGCCTGCGTAGCGTTTCGCCTTTGCTTTGTGATGACGGACGAAGGGACTGGGCCAGCGACACATGCTTTTGACTAGATCAATTACAGGCAAAAAGTAAATATTGATTGTTACAGCATCTTTGCGAAATGGAAGCGATTTAATAGCGTGATTTAATCTTTTATCAATAACATGAGCGGCCAGAGAGAAGCAGGCCAAATTGAAACGACCCGGCAGGAACATAAACACGGGAGTCGAGTTGAACGAGTTGCATTTATAATCTCTTGTTGCATACGTAGCTTTCGGCCAAATGTAATACTTGGCACGAGGCATTCAGTTCCACCCTTACAGAGGTTTACAACGTATAGCCAAAAACAGCATTTGTTTTATGATGTGCTGTAAAATATAATGGGTTCTAATCGATGCATCATCGGCGTTCAGCTTCCGACCTGCGATTGGGTGAAAATATCCCATATATCTTAAATGATGTGAAAGAATTTCATGGAAACATTCATGAAACTGACACTCGGGAGTCGGAACGCACACTGTGTATCACGTAAATATGGCCAAATGTGATAATAGAAATAACTGCTGTTGAAGGGACGTGGATTTATATTGAGCTGACCCAGCTAGGAACAAAAAACTAAAAATGAAAGGTTTTAGAGAAGCTTTGGGCACTTGTGAACAAGCCAGATGGGAAACCATCTAAACCAGCTTAAACCAGCCAAGACCATCAGAGTAATAAGCTGTATTTGCATGTTTGTTAGACATTAACCATAATTTTTTTTGACGGGCCATAAATCTCCATGAAACAGCTGTTAGCAAAATGCACAGAGCTCAAAGGAAATCTGTGCGCTCTGATGCAAAATGGATCTTTGGATCAGCGGTTCAAGTGTTTATGGGAGTGACATGTTTCCTTAAATGGTCAAAAGGCTCACAAATGTGTCAATCCTTGAATGTTAAACATTTGTTACATTAACGTTGTGGTTCGCTTAAACAGCAAATTCCATCATCGTAAAGACGACAAAGGTGGTGATAAAATCAGACTACCAAAGTGTATTTATATAAAATATCAACTAGAGTATCTGTGCACAACATATTTTTCTGACAAATGGAATTAAAGTAACAGTTCACCCCAAAATAAAAATTCTGTCATCACTTACTCAACCTCGAGTTGTTCCAAATCTGTATAAAATGATGAACACCGAGAAAGATATTTGGAAGAATGCTTGTAACCAAACAGTTCTTGGCCACCATTGACTACCATAGTAGGAAGTTGCTTTATACATTTCTTTGTTCTGTCAGTGGTGGCCAAGAACTGTTTGGGTAAGTAAATGATGACAGAATTTTTATTTTGGGGTGAACTGTCCCTTTTTAACAATCCCATTTCAGAAATGTAAAGGTATAATGTACTGTAATTTACAAAATGAGAAACTCGCAAATATTTTCTAAAATGCATTGAAATAACTAAAGCAAGCAGTCATATCTTTGCAAGGGGAATAATCTTCCCAAAAATGTTTGAGCAAATCATTTAAGAATTTTAAGGTTCCACCAAGAACAATAACTATAAACTATATATAAAAAAACAATCAAACAAAACCAGAACAATGATAATACAAAGAAGCAATTTTTTGGATGATGAATGACAAAAATCCATCCAATTTAAAGGGCTCACACATTTAAAATTGTATAAATGTAGCACACAAGTTATAATCTATTGGTGTGAGCGCTTATATCTTTATAGTTATGAACGGTATCCATGAAATGTGATTCAACGTTACCTCTCCGCCTCTAGATGCATCTCCTCGCGCTTCTGTCTCCTGAGCTCCCTGCGCCGTTCAAAATCATCATCCATGCTTCAGTCCTGAGAGCGCGGCCCTGAAAAATACACCGTTTATCTCCTTTATTCACACGCATGAATCTTACACAAACTCACAGAATATTCCCTCTACACGGCATGCTGCATATTACTGAATATGGTTCTGTGCGTCTGGATTTCACAGCAGCTGTGTGTATTTGGTTAACCTTTTCACACACAAAAAAATCACGCATTCCCATATGCAAGACATTTACAGCCATTCTTTTCTCAGCCCGACATCAAACAGATCAGAAGTTTGTTTTCATAATACCACTTAAAATGGAAATTGTGGGGGGGGGAGCGAGAGAGAAGGAGCGAGGATAGGATTTTAACACAGGATGTCCACTCAGTCGAGCAGAAAGAGTCTCACTAAATATACTGCGGCCTACATAGTTGAGAAACAGGGCCCACCCAGGAGATATAGAGCTGTTGTCATTAATCTCTGTGATGCTTCAGACACAGCGTTTGGAGATTGACGTACCTTAACCGTACTCATGATAACCTCTGGAACAGACTAAGTTGTGAACCATGGCAGAATTTTTCTTCTTTTCTCAGTAACATAAACTAGTATTGGGAATCATAAGGAATTGACCAATTCTGGTTTAAAAAAAATTTCAATCTAATTTTATGGCAACTTTCAGTATTTATACTTCCGTCATCTGCAGAATAATGTATAAAGTCACAGAAAACAGTAACAAACTTTAGTCAATGTAGATGGCATGTGCAAGTTTTCATCAATCAGTACCTCAGTATCTTTCCAAATAAATAAAAAGATGTCATATAAGAAATATATAAACAGTCTCATTTCCAATTTCAAAAACAAAAAATAAAACAAACAAAAGTTTGTTTTGCAAAGTTTTACAATGTGTGTAAAGTTACTTTTCAAAAATTAGGTCCGGATTTTGATTCCCAGCACAAAATGTATTTCAGTCTCTTCAGTTTCTCTTTCTGCAGTTGAAGCTACTCTGAACGGCCAAATCCAGCCTTTTCCTTTCTCATTTTTTTCACCCTCCCTCCTTTCCTGTTTCTCTCCCCACCATTATAGTGCAAACTGTCAATCACGGCAGCTCAGCTCCTCCCTCTCTTCTGTTTCTAAACTGTCCCTCTCTTCACCCTTTTCCCGACTCCTAATTATTCTCATTCCAGTGTTTTTCTCCCCACATCATTCCCTGATGTGTCAACATCAGTAATAAAAACAACAACAAATTACATTTTTGAGTTTTGTTTTGTGAGACCATACTGCTACCTGTTTAAAAAAGTTGTTAAGTTAGTGGTGTTGTTACGTTTAAGTTAGCTAATCCTTAATACTAAATGACACAACAAAGTGTGTACTTTAAATACACACACAAACTATGAGAAAGCAGGAGAGAGTAAAAGAGTCTTGGTGCTCTGACACAGAAGAACAGGAAACACCTCCTTAAGCCCTCCTTCATATGAGAGTGAGAGAGTGAGAGAGAGAGTGAGAGAGAGAGAGAGAGAGAGAGAGAGAGAGAGAGAGAGAGAGAGAGAGAGAGAGAGAGAGAGAGAGAGAGAGAGAGAGAGAGAGAGAGAGAGAGAGAGAGAGAGAGATGGACAAAACAAAAACAACTCCAGGAGAGAAAAGAAACCAGGAATGTGAGAGAGAAAAGAGAGGGAGAGATGGAGCTGATCTTCCTTATCGGACACAACCCTGCGCCCGCATTCACAAACCGCAGGAATTCACTCTATCTTTAGTTGGATCTTCTGTTTTCAGGAGCGCGACTTCTTTTCGTTTCTAAGCCCCTGAGCAAATATCACTGACTCAGCTCTATAAAACTGTCACAACTGTGTACAATCAACTGGAACTGTATTGTAATCTCTATTCAGACTTAAACCTAACATATTAGAAAAACAGTTTGCCTAAAAATTAGAAACAAGAAGGAAAGGTGCAATAAAAAGCATCTCAAAAGTTGACTCTGCGATTCTAAGATAATTGCTAGTTTGGTGTTTTGGTGCCATGGTGTATTAGTAACAATAACGTCCTGTCTTGTGAGAAAGAATGCAGAAATGGATTCGTCTCTTCCTCTCGCGGACCACCCGTGTGTTCAGCCCCAGCTAACACATAAGCAACAGGATAAAGACTTCTCTTCCTACAATCACATCTTCCCTCCAGAATGTTTCGTAACGGGGTCTTGGCTGGCTTTCCGGGCCCCCAGCGAGCAGGGAGACGCCTCCTGTCTACAGCGCACGCGTTTTAGTAGCTATAATAACACATTCACCTGGGAAATTACTATGTTCCTGGTAAGTACGCTGCTTAACCCTTCATCAAACCTCATTGCTGCAATGACCCATGGGATTGCAGCGTTACACAGCCTCAGTCTGAAACGCTCTCTAGGTCGCAAATACACATATACAGTGGACGTTTGTGCCAAACCGCAGAAACAATTTAGATTGGGCTCTTTAAGACTCAACGGGGAAGAAAGTGCAGCTAGTCAAGGCTTAGTTTTGATCAAAGTGGAAACTGTTGGTTAAAGGGTTTGAGATGTTAACGTCTACAAAATGTAATAAAACATTAAAGCCAAACACTTTTTCAAACCTTGAGATAATAAAACAATACAACCAAAATTATTTTCTTTTTGAATACATTACAGTCTGTAGAAAAGCATTTAAAGGTGGCTGTGTTGAAGAGGATCTATTGACAGAAATGCAATATAATATACATAACAATGTCTTCAAAGGTGTATAAAGACCTTACATAATGAAGCGTTATGTTTTTATTACCTTACAATTAGATATTTCTGTACATACACCGTGGGTCCCCTTACATGGAATTCATTATGTTGTTTCTACAGTATCCCTAAACGGACAAACTGCTCTACAGAGCGCGTTTCATAAATATATTCTCTCTTTCGGCAAAGAAGCGAAAACATGACGTCATTTTTGTCCTGTGTCGGCCACCGTAGTGCTTTGAAAGTGAGCCGTTTGGAGCAATTCGCAACCTCACCGCTAGATGCAGCTAAAATCTCCACATTGCTCCTTAAAGAAAGTCTGTTCATTGTACTTTGCAAACATGATAATTAATACCTTTGACTTTGAATAACATGCAATGATGAAATTTGCCCGATGAGACAAAAGACCAAGATACACATTTACACTTTTATATTGACTTAATTTTTCACATACGTTTAGTTTCTATTTTTGTATTACTATACTTCTGAAACTAGAATAAAGCGTTTCTCGCAACATATATATTTATATCCACGTCGTATTAACAAAACTCAACACGATTTGCTATTATCGAGACAAATGTTAAGGTAAAGAGCTTGTTCTTACAACCAGAGCCAAAGCTGATGTGATCTACAACCCCACTGCCAAAAGGATTAAATAACTAAATGTTTGGATATACCACCCACCGTCTTTTGGACCTCAGCCTCTCTGGACAACTCGAGCGAGAGACTAAATTTACAGCTCGGGAAGAGAGCGGAACGTTGCCAACATAAACCATCACCCTTATTTGCATGTCTGTCAATATAGGTCCATTAATATCCACTGGCTTCGCTATCAGAGTTTATGTTAACACGCTCTCCACGGCCGCGGCGGGAGTCTGGCGTAGGAGGAAGATTCTGACCGTCTTTTTTCGCCAAGACCTCAACAAATGAAGAAGCCACTCAGACATGTTACATTAAAAAGCATTTTAGTGTAATGGAATGTATATTTCACAGCAATACGGAGCTATTAAGTGCTGTATAAAATGTGTTTTCCTACAGGAATAAGGAGAGCAAATCTATGCGCAGCTATCGACATGTCATTGTCGTACAGTTAACTGCGATATTAGTTTAGAATGAAAGACATTTATATTGTGCTGCCAACATAAACAAACAAGCAGGAAAATTGCACAGATGAATAGTCTGCAAACAGTGAATGAGGCACATTTCAAAAAGATGGGAAGTGTGTATTTTCAGCAAAAAAAAGGACTAGACTTTTACTTTTTTTTTTCAGTGGTGCATGCACAAAACTCGCTACCCCAGTTGTGGGTGGATGCTTACTGGACTCCATAAAACAAAACACCCCCAATATTCCGGTATTGGTTGAGCCAGATGTTGACAAAGCACCACACAGCCACAATGTTTATACACACCAGCAAAGTGAATCTGCAAATGGCTTATAGTATACATTTGTACATCTGGCTTTTAAACTTTTATTAACTCACAGTATATTGGAAGATATACATTACATTGTACACAAAATTCACATGTCAACCTGAGTAAAAAATTAAGTAGATTTTGCACAGTTGTCAATTTTCACTGGTGGAAACAGTGAAAACTAAGCCGATCTCACAGGAATTTGTATGTATTTTACAAGGTGGCTAATTCATACAAAACGTACGATTGCAAAAAAGCAATACTGAAGCTCCTCCCCTAAATCATTGCTGATGTGATAAAAATGTACAAATAAGATCGTACAAATTAACTCGTGATATACATACAAATTCCCATCAGATGTGATGTCTGATTTTTTTTACAGTCCTTGTGGTTCGAACCCTTGACCCTTTGCATTACATTTTGATAAAAGACTAAAGATAACTTAATGCTCCTTAAACTGGGATAGGGGAGAGTGACAAATCAAAAATTAGACGCTCAAGCTATGATTTCACAACAATGTTACCGAAACGCATATATAAAATAAAAAATATAATAAAAACTATCCGCAAACTTTTACAGGACTGATCAAAGCTGAAGATGGTTTTAAATGCCTGTTCCAAGTTTATAAGTTTGTGTGAGCGCAGGTGATCTACAACCAGGTGCAGGTTGGTATCCCAAAAATCTGCAATGTCAGCAGCGCATTATAGCTTCAAACACTCAAACACAAACGCACGCACACCTCCATCACCCACCAGCTCATTAAAAGATGCTGCAGGTATGCCAGCAATGTGAACTCTGGCTTTCCATCTGGATTCAAACCACTGACAAAAAAATCCCATCAAAACCTAAACCTCGTCTTCTCCTTATTGAAAACATGTTCATAAATACAACGCAAGGTTCTAGTCCCTGTGGATCATACATAACGACAAACATATAACAAACGAAATACACATTCGAATGATGAACTATCCCAATAAAATGTGTTGAAACAATTCGGGAAACATTTCCCGACTTCTGGTTTTGGAACATCCTGGAATGCCGCCTGAACCTGGTTAAAAATTCAAAGATTCCAGCCACTTGTCAGTCACTGAACAGACAGGAGGAAACCAGAAGTCCAAGACAAAGAAGAGAGAACTGAATTCCCTCGATGTCTCTCCTGAATGCTGTTCACTCAACAAACTGAGTAGTAAAGAAACCAACACGGATTGAGCAAAGAATGCAGATCTCACTGAACCAAAACTGAAAATTCACACAGTACGTGCACCTGTGTCTCCCAAACCGGACTGTACTTCTGTCTATGTCAGTGAGGAGAAAACTATAGACCTATTACAGAATTATGGTGGGATGTGCAGGAAATTGAGAGCAACAATAAAACAGAACTGTCCCATAAAAGCAGGTGATTGATTGGGCGGCACACGACCGCAGATCTCAGGACAGTGTCGGGACGGTGATGGCAGGGTTCCAGCATCGGGTCTGGTCCATGTACAATATAACAACTGTGTGACAGGCCAACGATTCCCATTAACACACAGCTGTGTTTATGTGCTGGACGTTCAAAGACATGCTGTGTTTCAGAGCTTTTAGAGGGGGATGGATGGGCTGCGGTAGGGTTTCCCAGACCTTTTTAATGCTATGTACCCCAACAGCCCCACCAGTAAGGGATCAAGAACCCCAACATTGACGTAAAAATAAAAACTTTCCCATTAGATTTAAATAATAATGCACCAAATTGTCTCAAAAAGAGAAGTTACAAAGAGAAGTAAATGTTTAACAAAGTATAATTAAAATCCATGTCCTAACTATGCCAATGATGTGGGGGAGGGGCATTCTCATTCTAGAGAGCTTTTAATTGGACAAGTCTTCGCAGTGCAAGATGAGTCATCAATATTTTGGGTCTGTTTTGAGCAGGCTGTAAATTGCAATAAATCTCAATTAATGTTTTGATCAATTTTGGCTTGTCGAGGGCAGGTTCCACGTAACTGAAAGCTCAGCTTGGACATCAGCACGTTTACAGCTCCAGTGTCTTAAGCAAAAAGCAAAGGAATGAGAGAGCGAGAAACAGAATACAGGAGAAGAGCAGGATGTGCTGCTATAAATTCAGAAAAGATCTTGGCAGGAACTGCAGCAACTGCTTTTCATGGCCGTCAGTGGGCAAAGAAGATATGCACGAGGAAGAGAGGAGAAAAATGTGGTTGCTTGGTTATGATGCGTTTTGAAAGTGGTCCTGGATGCAAGATGAATATGCTCAATGTTTTTTCAGGAATACTTGATTTTGGTTGATCAGTCATGGCATTGTAAAGTCGATCTATTGTTTATTTGGTCACACATGTGGGAGGCTTTTGCAAAGTCTGTTGTTGTTTTAACACAAAATAAATCCCTTCAGGGTGACAAGACCCTTGGGCGGTTTTTTTCCATTATTGACCAACTGGCTCTATAATATCCTGTTTTTGACAAATTTATAACAGAAGGAATAAAGCAACTCCAAAATAGGCCTCAACCATTGAATTTCCACTTGGTATTGGAAAAGGAGATTCCTACATTCCCAGACAATAGATCGCATTCCCCGACACGTCTGCATGTCCTGTGAATCATTTTCGGCCTGTTAGTCTACGGTTACCTGGTTAAACACCAAATATGCCTTAATCCACTTTTACCCAGAGTGCAATTGCAGGCTCTTGGATAATATAGATCAATAAATGTAATAGGTGTACAATATAAATACTCACAATAAACCCAACTCTTGATTTTATTGATCTTGTTAGGTATGAGGCTAACACATCAGCTGGGTTAGTGAGACGCAAAATGTGCACAAATCCTAAAATGATGTTTCCAATTTCATATAAAAGTCGAATTTATTTTATATGTATTACTTTTTGTTTTCAAGAGGCATTGGTGTGAAGAGCGAAGCATGGAATTCGCACTAGAAGTCATTTAAGCAAAATGTTCACTCCTCCTTTCCTACACCAAGAAATAAAAAAGAAAAATGCAAGCACAAAGGTTTCGGATGTCGAAAAAACATTTTTGTTTCCGTTTCTGAATGGGCAATTTTCATAGCCATTAACTCATTACACCCAGAGCCATTTATTACTACACAACAGCAGCTGCGCTCCCGAAAATGCATTTCAGATGCACACGTGCTTTCATGCTATGCATTTTCAAACGTCAATTTTAAATGGTCCTCTAATGCACGTCCAAAGATCGCACCACTATCGGCGAGTGTCGGCATGCAAGGTCCTCAAAAGTAAAAAAAAAAAGCAGAGGAAAAAGGCCAAATGGAGATGCTTGTACGGCATCAAACGTCTGCTGCCTATTGGCGTGGCTCCACATGACCAAATATGGTAGGAAAAAGCTCTCTTTCCCGTAAGCAACACTCATAGAAAAAAAGGAAAACCCAAGGCTTTCTAACATACTGCACAGACAGATAAAGCCCCTATATTCAAACACACAGAGCGCTCGTATCTGCACTCCACAGGGTGAATAAAGAGCTAGCACACTAACTGTCCCCAACCACAATCAAACACTCTTCAAATCTGCACTCTAGGAGGATAAAATGGCACATGAGAAAAAGATCTTTTCCCTCCCAGCATGTTTGTCCGAGTGAGCGGTTTTAGCTTTGAGCTATGCCTCTCTTCTTACATAACTGCGAGTGGAAAAAAGATTCTTCCAAATCCAAATATCCAGCCATGAAGATAGCTGTGACAGAAAATGCATTGAAGCCGAGCTTGAGCTTTGGTTGATCTTTGTATTAAAAACAGATATGAAGAAAAGTGTCAAATGACTTTTTGAATTCAAATCACACATGCATGCATGCGCCAGCAATTGTGATGCATTCGTTTATCAAGATCTGGAATGAATGAGCTCACCGCGATGTCATGCGAGATATCATCAACAAAACAATTGTGTACGACGGTCTATCATTTGCATTTAAAGTTTGCTTTTGCATATACCAAATGTGACCCTGTCTGTAAACGTTGGATCAAATTTGCTAAATTTTCTAATGTGATAAGTTCATCACAACAATAAAAATGATGAAAAAATGTAGTGTTTATATCGCCGTTAATGATTTTGATAAAGTACTCAAATTTTCGTTTATGTAATGATAAATACCGAAATTGAAGACGACACATATCATTGTGCAATGACCAGATGTTTTTAAAGATGTCAAGGTTATATTTTCACAGATGTTCTTAATATTATGTAGGATAATTGATTTTATGTAAAAAACAGTAAATCACCAAAAATGACTGGGTTTTCACAATTATTAAAAAAACATTTGCATTTAATTACAATAAACACCCTTCGTGTGCTTTCTCCCATATGTTACAGTCAGAGTTGGACAAGTTATTTTTTAAGAAAAAGTTAAAAAGTTACTATTACATATTCAATAGTGTAATTAAAATACTGTACAAATTACTCTATTCAAAAAGTAATTAAAAAGTATTTAATTACTTATTATTAGCTGGAGCGTTTAATAGGACAGAAAAATGTATTTCTCATAAAGCTAAGAAGTTCCTGTCTTGTAAAAGGCGCCTGTCGAACACCGCTGGATAACCGTGACATGACGCATGAAGCCATCAACTGAGTGATTTAAGACGCACATCAACATGGGAGACATGTCTTCCCGTCGTGCCTTACATGGAAGCGATACAAACCAAAAGCATGACGCGTACACGTAACGTGTGCGACGCGTACACGTAACGTGTGCGACATGTTCTCCCCACCTCATCGCCCTCAAAACCAGCTTCTGTCATGATGTTTGTTTTCATCTTGTACGTTTTTGGACCCTGTGAAAACACTCGCTCCCCGAGGAGAGTTCTTAACATGGCTGTGGCCGTTCATATCTCAGGATTAAATGTTATATTTATGAATTGATGGCAGCTCTACTTCGCATTCCTCACGAGAGTTGTCAGAAATAAGATCATGCATCGGTCTAGATGACCTCATCAGAATACACGAGGAGGTTGCGAGGTGGGATGCATCATTCAGGCGTTCTGGAAACAGAAACATATCCTGTGAGCAAACAACCAGAACACAAGCTGTGACAGTTGAACAAATGGATGCACATAACGTACGTCATCGCTAACACAAAGCAAGAAAGGCTAAAAGCCCTCTGAGATAGAAACATGTCTGGCTCACGGCGGTCAGTAAAAGATCTTCGCTGGCGAGGCACGAAGCTACAACCGCAACAATCGTCTTGATGACAGCCTTAGAGACGCAACAAGAAACAAAAGCCTTTCTACTGCCATTTTGCATCCAAAAGAAAGTACATGCAAACAATACATCCAACTGGAGGCGAAACTCATTTCTTTAATATATTTCCCTAGATGTGTATAATTTACAGCAAATTAATGTACACTTGACACCAATTGCGCTAGAGTCACCTTCATATGTTTATACCAGTAGGATGCATAATTAAATCGAGTCATTTTTAGGCAGCTAGCTATAAACACTGTCTAACAACTTTTGTCAGGACGTTAAAAAGATAACAGACTAGAGAACACGTTCACAATTACGCATCCGCCAGACACTAAGCAACAGTGCATTTAAAGTACTTTGCGATGCCAAACTCTAACACAACTCTTGTGTTTCGCAAATGCGAAGTCTTCGCATTTACATTCATAGCAAACTGCATTCATGTGCAGCTCTGCAGTACTCTGTGACTTTTTCTCACATCACACATTCCTGTGTGAACGCTGAACCCTTTCCCGTGCCCCTCTCTTCCAGCTATGCTACTAGATTTCCCCTCTTCTGTGCATATTTCTGCTGGCTGTTATTATTAGCATGGCTGCAGGCCAGCGTTTTTAAGGGGCCGAGGCCCCCGCGGACACTTAAGAGACGGCAGCTCGAGGTGTAAATCTGGAGACGCAGGTATATCGCGAACGCCCACGTTGATGCGACGGTCCACGTCGTCGTGTCTGGTAAAATCACCAGGCCTATGTTTAGTGCCACAGGGCTGTGCAGCTACTTGTCTTTCAGGAAACCTCAAAATCTTTCTTTCTGCCAGTTCCAGGAAAACTCTCTCTTTTCTTTCCCTCCATCACGCAGTCACATATACTTAGTCGGCGTTGGACGATTTTGCGAGCTTTATGATAAATTCCTCTATTTAAGTCGAGCGAAATATTGCGGCGGTTTAACTACGAGCGCTCTCGGTCATGCAGATCGAATCAGTCCGCTTTCGAAACGGCATTAAACCTTCTTAAAGAAAAAGCTGCATAAATCATTACCTCAGAGTTTGACGTATGCCACGTAATCTTTACATTTACAAGAAAAACACAAATCCCAGACAAGCATGAAATTGTAAATAATTGAATATTGGAGCTATGGGCTGGTTTCGGATTTCTGGCTGGTAACTAATGGCCGAACTGGAAATGAGATTACTCCGAAAACCCCGGTACACGCCAAGACGGCGTGGGCTCCCGTGTGTATTTACCGTCGCTTCCACACACCTGTGCCACACACACACCCATTCAAAGTCTACTGACATTGGCTGTGTTGACATAGATCGTTTATGGCTCGCTATTGCGTTTCAGGAGGGCGACTCAATTCCCGTTCATTAACTCTAACCTGAACTAATGGAGCCCCCATTATTTTCCGCGGTGGTCTCGCAGACGTCTGTCACGGACTTGAGTGGCATTGCAACCACACACACATTGCAAACAGGTTTGTAACAAGTGCCCATTGTTCTAGTTACTCAGGCCGTGTTCATTAAAACAAACCATAATGAGGTCTGCTGGCCTAACATAACCCGACACACACACACCGAGCTCCATCGCATTCATCAAAACCTCTTATAATAAGCCTAAGACACAAAACTGCTTCGCCCACTTTTAAAACATGTTGGAATTCTTTGTGTATCTGTCATTAGCAATAATGGGTCTGTAATTACGTCCGACTCGACGTTCATTTGAATCCCCGTTCTGTTTACCGCATCAAACCAGGATGAAAAAAAAGGTCTTGTTTGCTATTGTTTTGGGCACATCCTCGCCAAGTGCTAAGTTTGCTCCATTTGGCTTCACCCACTAGCTCTGTTGCTTGCTATATGTGACAAATAAATAGACATCTTACTAGGTTTGGAAACAAAGCTCCTGTTCCGCATATCATGCATGTGAGCTACAGCAGACACAATGTACAATTATACGGTTTCCACCTTTCAATCACTTCTTGATTTGATTTATTATGTTCTGATCTTTATCGACAATTGGACACGTACCCAAGTTCCCAGCATGCAATTCCTCCCGCTCACATTCATTAGTCGTACAACAGCCTACAGCTGAAGGGTAATAAAACCTACTTTAAGAAAGCCAGACCTGAGATGTTTATTAATAGCGTGAGCGATTATAACCGGGAATCATTAATAACACATTTCATATGAGGTAAGACTCTCCCGAATGCCAGTTCCTCTTTACACAAAACACTTCAGATTAAAAGTCTCCCTGCCAGCTGTCGGCACGACACAAGCCGATGAAGAAACGGACCGTGGTGCCTCTCAGCTCTCGAGCCGACCCCCTATAACGCACGTTACGTGCAATTTGAGTTACGTGAAGACACGCTCACGTAGAAAGAGAGAGTCCTGAATGACTGCCTTGGTTTCTTTGATCTCGAGCTTTAATTGGCTCTCAAGAACAACGCAACGATGTGAAGTGGAACGAAACGAAGGAGAGGGTGCGTGCGCGCAGCGCCGCCTCGCATTCCTGAGGATCCCTCCGAGGCTAGCATGCTAGCACGTAAATATGCTTCTGATTAGAAGAAAAGAGTTCAGTCCATAAAGGCGCTCTTAAACAATTACCGCTGGCTGCTACCATTACCAGACGCACACACAACAGCTCTATTAAAGCATTAACAGACACACAAACAAGACCGCCGATGGCCACGCTAGGAACTCGACTTTTCAATCCGTGTTACTCGATACCCTCAACATCATGCTAACTGCAACATCGCCTCACCAAACGGCCTTGACCCGGCTTGGCTCGTGATGCGAACGCAATCTCCGCGAATGTGACCATGTAAGGCTTGACAGTGAGAGGAAAAGAAAAGCGTGCATGTTTTCTCAGGTCAGGAGGTCGGAGGAGTTGCGTCTGTTTGAGTAGCAGCTCGCTGGAGCGCTGTTACCTCATCGGTATCGGCATCCATCGAATCATTGCTTGCTGGCTCTCCCTCATCACCTTTACGGGAGCGTTGGCACGCTCGCGACATAATCCTCTGCATCAACATGACCTCATGCTAGAGTCCACGGCAATTTTCATGCGTTTTTGCGGTTGTGCATCATGCTTGACCCTAAATGTGTCCTCTAATTCCTCACAGTGCTTTGGGATGGACATCTCTCGATTAGTTTTGTTTGTTTAGCTTAGGGCCGGAGCAGGGTGAGGTGGAGCGGGGAATTATGGGCCTTCAGTCGGCCGAGGCAGAGGACGGGGAAAATGGGCTCGCTGAAACATTTCCTGTGCATGTTTTTGCAGATGAGAATCAGCCCACGACCAAAAATAAATCACAATTATTTTAAAAACTCAACATTGCACATTTGGAAAATGATATAAGAATTTGAGAATGAGAGCAGGACTTATCTAAAACGTTAGGGGGTGAGATCAAATGTTTAAGTAATATTATTTCCCCCAAAACCTGTTAAAAGACAAATTTTACTTGCATGTTTGTTCATCCCGATTACGGTTTTGGGTTGTCCATGTTCCTCCCAGTAAATCATTTAGATGCTGGGATCGAACATGCTTCTGCCCTGAAGGGAGAAAGTGTTGAAGTGTAAATGTCCGTCACCCATCATCCCCCTAAAATCTCTGCAGATCAGCGGTGTGTTTGTAAGCCGGCTGCGCTCCCATCCACAGAAGCAGCCCCGGGCACATTTGTCGTTCCACCCTCCGACTTTTCCATCGAAACCTGCCGTCTCAATGAAGAACAACAAACACACCGCAAACTCAAATCGCACCAAAGAAAACGCACTCCCGCTGCAGGAGGATTTAATGTAAGAGGAATTTAAGATTTATATATTACTAACAAAACATCTGAGGCACTTATTGTATACTTGCAGGGACCTAAATAAACACAAGCTAAAGTTTCAGGCGGCTCTGACTTCACATTTGAGGAATGCCCCCCGTTTCCCGACGCGTTTCCCGACCGTCACCGTCGGTTTGGAGCTTGTTGGTTCTGAAAGCACTCGTCGCTGCGTTACGCAACTGCGGTTCCTGGACTCAGTGCATTTAAATTACAGGCTATCGGATTCAAAGCAGAGGAGAGAAAAAGCTGAGTGGATGAAGGGGAGGGGCCGCCGGGTTGCGTCTTTTTAAGTTACCTGCGGCTTAGTGGTTTGAGCATGGCACTAGCAATGCCAAGGTCATGGGTTCGATCTCAGGACTTGCACATACTAAAAAACAAATGTGTCAATCGTGCCAACGAGAAATTAATGTTCGTTTCCAAAGAGGTGTCTAAAATAAATATGACTTCAGTTTTGTTATAGCTACATGAATTACTTTGCATTTAAAAAATAAATTAAAAAAAAGTATTACAAGTTGCATCCATGTGATGGTTGTGCATAAATCTTTCCTGTCTGTTTGGGAATGTTTTGTGGTAAAGTGCTAAGAGCCTTGCACATTCAAGAGAAACCTCTAACACGCAAACATGCTAATTCAATTATCAGCTCATCTCGATGCATTTGCATGTTTTGGTGGGGGATTAAAATCAAGCTTTGCTAAGTCAAGGCTGAGAACTAAATAAGAACCAGAAGGGAATTGTGTCTCCGAATGTCTATGAATATGAGGGCAGAAATGCAGGACAGTGCCTCCCAGGCCCAGTTCTTTCCAAAGTCATGTTATCAAAGCATTTAACTCGAAAGCCCATGAGAAACCCTTTAGGAGCAAAAAGGAGAAAAAAGGGCAAAACTGGGCTGTTTAGCATTCCAGAAGCTATTCCAATCATCAGTCACCGTGTTCAATATGTTCCTTTTAAGGCGAGGGCATTCCCCACATATTTTCCAAACACCACACTGTTATCAGATCCAGTTTCATGGCCAATTACTGGCCCTGTCTCGCTCCGCAGTGTTCCGTGCACAACGCCTCACTGTCCGCGCAGATACCGTGACATCTCAGCGCTCCTCTATTCTGCTTTCAGACTTTTTCTCAAGCTCTCGTACAAGCTGAAGATCAGAGCAATAAAAAGCACTGAAATCCCCCACAATTCTCAACAGAGACATTTCCCAAAGCATCCCTCCCTCCCCCATCCCAACAGAAACAATATAAGAATGTTCATGGCCGCAAATGCTCTGAGAAGAGTGTGGAAACACGGGCCGCCAGAGAAAACACCAAATCCACTTTGGACGACACCGCTGAGAGTCTTAATATGTTACAGCATACATCTAGAAGGCACGGGATAACAGTGCGCGCCTTGTTTAGACTATGAGACCTCTGGATGAGGTGCTTACACGAAACCCCCAAAAGTATTGCTAAACAATTTTCAGACTACTTTCAGACTGCCGGTGCAGTGCATCATCTGAAAAATGAACATGAGATGAGAACTTCCTGTTGTTGAGTACAGCTGCATACATGGAATACTGTGGGACGTGTTTTATCAAGTCAGGACAGAAACTGCTAATGCTATTAAAATACTAATAATAGTCAGACAATATTTAGAGAGCTTCAACCAATACAGACACGACTATTTCTAGGGCAGAGGGGAAAAAATCCAGACTGATTCTTAAATGTGATAATGATATCCACAAGGGTGGGTGTGGGAGAAAAGATTTAAAGAAAATAAAAAATGTTAAAAACAAACATCCACAAAACAACATCACATCGCATTTGTTTATAATACACAAACACGTACAAAGCTTTGCCCTAAAGCTATTTATTTTACGCCAGATTTACAGCCCAACTTTTTCAAATGCAATACAACACAAGATAAACACTATATAACATAAATTACACATAATATAATGCAAGATAAGCCACATCAGGACAGACGCCAAATGGTTAATGCTTCGCCAAACGAGGAGGAAGAGTTTATATAAAATGCGTAACGTTTCTAAAGTGTCGCTTCTAAACATCCGGAGACGCGCAAACGTACCTGGGCAATAAGATGAACGAAAGTGCGCGTCCTTTAGAAAGATCTGCAACGAGAAAGTGACAGTAGATCGAACTTCAGATTCTCTTTCACTCCCAAATCTGCAAGTTTCAGTAACAGGACTCGGAGTTTGTGAAGCTCCTCCCCTCCTCCATCAAACCTCCGCCTTTACGCACCGTTCCCACATACTCGGACCCTGCGCGGTATATTCAGACATAAAGAGAATACATAACCAAAAACACCATTCAATTTCCATTATATCCAGTAGATTTTCTGTGACGTTTCTATTGTTGTATTGTCTATATTGTTGACACAAAGCAAGTGTTTTAAGTGTGAACAACACTTTCCATAATTATTTGTATATATTTATAAATGCACAAATTACAGTTCATTTAAGGATTCTGTAATGTTTGTTCATGACTCACTGATAAAACGCCAGCAACTCACTCACCCTGTAGTCTGATGATACGCAAGATGTTTGTCAACCTTCATTTCAGGTAAGAGCATGAATATTATAACATATTATTAAATGTGACCCTAATATATAATTTCACACTAATCCAAGTCAATTTCAAAGGCACGCTGCACACACATGATGCCGTAAGAAGCATGCGAGTCCCTAATTCAATTTTTGTCAACTCAGAGCTGTCAGCCTGCCATGCACTGCAATGATAGACTGACAATGGAGGCAGTGTTTTGTGTTATGATGCATAGGCTGTTGTACCTTCACCATCATTCAAAACAATAGAGATGAGGGGACCCTTCAAACAATGGGCTACAATTTACAGCACTCTGCTGCGGATTTGTCTCTCACAATGCAGAAGGATGTTTTGACTAAAATGTGCATGAATTATTCCAAGAGGTGTGTGTGCAAGCACTCAAAAGGATTGTTGAAGAATTCAATTCTTCTTATTAAAGGACAATGCATTGGTTTTTCATGCGACTTTGAAAGAATAGTACAAAGTGCAAGCAAAATATTTCCCATGAACAGAAAACCGAGAGCAGTCAAATGTCGATGGGTTTGCCTATAATTTGGTTACGAAGGAGAGGCTGCCAAGCTTTTTAGTCTCTTGATCTGAAGGCTCTGTCTGGACTAAATGTAGCTCTAGATTTCAAATGTTTACTTTTCTAATGGGCCTTAGTTATAGCAACTATTTTAGGGAAAGAACATTTAACTTCCCATTAAGAGTTCCTGAAAATGTGTCTTTAATTTCTATTCATTTCTGTATGCTGTCTGAAGAACAATGACACACAAATGTTTATCTCTCTTCTCTTATACGTAGACGTGTGAAATCTGCTACAAATATTTATCAGCTTTTAATAACTATTGTGTAGGTAATGACCTGAGGCCTGCCATACAGAATCCATCAATGCACATAAAGAAAATGTGCATCAACGACAATTCTGGCCATGGAAATCTATTAAATACCTTCTTTCAATTTTTCTAAAATGAGCTATTTTGTAGCAAGTGTATAGCAATATATAAAAAATACAAAATGTGCCTAAAAGACAGCACATGTGTCCATTATAAACAATAGTCGTCTGCTCATCATAAATCTGCATTAATACAACAGTAAAAAAAAACTGCATTCTTTAAGATCATGCATACATTTTAGGTTATAGCCTAGAAAACAGCTAGCATATGCAAATATACACACATTCAGAAATATACCTAATACCACACTGGTGTAGTTTAGCTATATTCACAGATTTGATATTTTCCTTACAGTCTCTTATGACCTTAAGCTTGGCTGTGTTCAAGCGGACGTGCTGACTCGGGTCTTGATGACTGGCGCCGTATCTGTGCCCGTTTGCCATCTGCCTGGTACTTGAGGATACAGTGCCACCCAAATTCCTTCCTCTTACCTCTCTTTACTTCCTTCTGTAAACACCATTACATCTGTCCACGGGCAGAATGGCATTTTAGATGACACCACAGATGTACTTCCCTCTTTTGGGAACATTTTGAATAATTTAATGACATTCACCTAAAATTACAATGCGGTCAACAGTTACTCTACCTCATGTTGTAACAAAAACACAACAGAATAGTCGGATTTTGTTTTTAGGCAGACAGCCCCAGTGTCCAGTCACTTTCATTGTAGTTCAAGTAAATGGTGACTGTCAGTCTTAACATTTTGCCTTATTTGCTCCACATAAGAAACTGCAGCAAACTTTTATACATGAAACAATCTTAAAGCATGCAGGGAATTTGGCTGTGTTACTCTGTCGCCCCCTGCTGTTCATACATCGTCAATACATCAATATAATCAGTATGCTATGGTGGCGTTTCAAATGCAAAGCGCCATCTGTAGGTCAAAAAACAGAAGTGCTGTTACCTGGGTTTTGACAGCATGCAGTGTGGAAGTGACATTAAAGCGTGTTTTAATCAAATGTTTGATCTTTTAATGAAGGTCTCAAGCTTTCAATTCACTCAATACGATTTTATTAAAAATGAAACCCTTTCTGTTTGTACACTACAAAGTGGTAATAAAACAAGCATGCTGAGAGTAAACAGTAACCTTATTTGTTTCAATCAACACGAAATATGAACCAAATATTTACACAGTCGATATGATATGAATTAGTTTATATTATCTAATGCTTCTCTACAGACAGCGCCCACATGTTTTTATTATCGCAGCGATCACAAAATTAATATTGCACGCAAGCCACAGCTGATCGACCAAATAAGTGAATAATTTATCATATAATATTCAAGGTGATTGAAATTCAAACAATCGCTGTTATATGAAGATGCCCTTCATCCTCTCTGTTAAAAATAAACACTAAAACCGTCACAGGCGTGGATTTAATGGGAATTGTAATGGAAACCATTTTTAGCAGGGCTCTTTACAGATGGAGATATTTAACACGGTTTTCATCTACTGCCCGGCGTTAAATAGTTTCTTTCTGCCTTCCATGCCTGACATGGCCTCCACGTTTTTCCTCCAGTCCGTGACCTCTTCTTTCTGCAGCAATGGAGAAATGGCAAAAACACGAGACAGAAATAGTTACACGTGCATGTCTGATAACAGAGGACTGTGACATCACGCATCAAACAGACAGCAGCTCTTTAAACGCCGACATTTCATCACCATTGGGCCTTCAAAGGAATCACTCGGTTTCTAAAATAATCCGTCTCTTCATACATCAGAGTAAATGAAATGAGAGCCAGACAGGTGACTCTCTGAGCACGAGTGCACTTGTTATAAAGCAGCGCTTTACCTTTTCCTCTTCCTTTTTCACTGTTTTGAGGTTGGCTTTGAAGTCGGCTTTCATGACCCTGTTGTCCGTGAGCGCTCCCAGCATTGCATCTGCCGACTTCTTCACCCGTTTCAGGTTCGGTCGCTTCATTTTGCCCTTCAGTTCGTAGATCTTCTGGGTTAGTGACAGAATCTGGTAAAACATGCATTGAGATTTAGTGAATGAATCTGTGTGGTAACGTCGATCAACTTCCCTTACAAAATGAACCCTATTTTTTAAGGTAAAGTGTAGTAACTATGTTTTGTTTTTTGGTGTATTAATTACTATTGGCAAAACTATGGTTTAACTACAGCAATCATAATTTAACACATTTTTTGTGATAACCATACAGAAACCATGGTTTTACTACAGTTAAAACCATGGTTTCTGTATGGTTATCACAAAAAATCTGTTACAATAGTTTTTGTTCTTTAGTTTTTGTAAGGGTTGTGAAATATGACTTATGATCTAACAAAAGGCAATGGAGGAAATAGTCTATATGTCAATATACATATATTTAATAAAATAATAATAATATTATATTATATTTCTTCATTGCAACAACATTTATCCCTGTTGAAATACCTCTGCATCATTTCTGGCAACTTTTATATTAAGGTCATATCGAGCTTCATCCACGATATCGATCTTCTGGTGCAGATCTTTACAAAGGTCCTGCAAAGATCTTAGATTACTAATGCAAAAACAATAATCATACATTCATAAAATAATACAAGGGCATAATAAAAACACTGCGAAATAAATATGTAACATGTGGTCAACTTTTGCACCTGCAGTTCTTGAACCGAAAGGCCGGAGAGTTTGAGGGGTGGCGCTCTCTCCCTGAGGGCGTTTTCTCTTTCGATGCTTTTCTGCTCTTTTTCTTTCACCAGCAAACTTTCTGCTTTTCTCAGCAGTTTGGTCTGAGGGTCAGCCGTGCACAGGGTGAGAGAAGTCATGTTAGTATACAATAAAATCATGGGAAAGAATCCACAATTGGTTTAGCAGCATATTCACTAAACCAAGAATGCAAATTATACGACGGCTAAAAATGATACCCATAGGTTTTTGCATTAGGTCCGAGATGAAATCAATTACGCAATAAATCTACAGAGACAAATTAAAAACATACACCAAACTGATCTCTCTCATCGAGACACTGACCCACCTTTAGCAGAAGCCTGCGTGTCGCTGAATACTTTGACTTTGTCCTTTTCTTCTGTAGGAACGGGAAGAGTTAAGACCAGCTCATTATAATCTGCAGTCATGTTAAACAATCCTGCTGGCGGGTTTAATCCACACACGCTGTGCTGCATGCGTTAACTGTCCGACACGATTGTGGTTTCAATTTCCAAATCGAAGGCTCAGTTGCACAGTGGAGTTTAAGTGGACCAGATGAAACTTACGGCTTCGTTTCGTTTTTAACATGCGCCGAGGAGAAAACTTCTAGGGTCATTACATGCACTGCTATAAGGATTCGGGATTTGTTAGCATGGACACGGTTCACACTCGAAACATGTGAAGTTGCTTACCGGTCTGTGAAGACATCATTGGATGTTTACAAAACAAAGCAAACAAAACAACACATGCATCAGATGTCAAGGAAGAAATTTATTATTTACATGTTCTGAAAAAACAAACAAACAAACAAACAAACAAACAGGTGCGCAAAATGGACAAGTGTTAAGGGTGGTTACAAGGGTGTTGCTATGCTGTTACCTGAAGATATTTCGATTTTTGTGATTAAACATATTTAATGTTTATGGTATATATATTATATTTAGTGCAGAAGTATACAAATTCAGTATTAAACTTAAAGGGAAGTTTTTTCATCATTTCTAACCTGTATGACTTTCTTTCTTCTACAGAACACAAAAGAAGATATTTTGAAGAACGTTGATAATCATTGACTTCCATTGTATGGACCCCAAACCACAAGACATTTCTCAAAATATATTCTTTTGCGCTTTAAACAAGACTAGGATGAATGTCCATTTTAATTTTTGCCTGAACTTATTTTAAGTATACCAATTCAATACGAGCAGTGTTGCTTTTCGTTGCTTCGTGTAAATAAGTTGTTTTGGTTGAATGTGACATTGACAGGGTGAGTATCCAAATAAAGCTAACACTTACCCCTCAGACATGACTCCAACACACTATGTGACCTGAAAGGAAGCCAAAATATTTGTGGTCACCGTTCAGCACTTCACTTCAGGGCAGCTGATTCATTCCTGGCCACATCAGACATTCGCGGTCGAATGCCAAACAACTGTCACGGATTAAAAGTGACGCCGCGATCAAGAGGTCGCACTTAAAAAGGACGTCTAAATGCGTGAAATAAAACCGTCACCTTTGACAAGAAAAATCACTAATGCATTTCTAGTGGCACTCGAAAAACCGGACATCGGGTTTCGCTTTAATAACGGTTTAATACAGAAGAACCTCAATCTTTTCTAACAAACCATCTCCCTGTGCACATTTTTGCCACAGGTTTTACAGATACATTCATTAAAGTCTGCACTCTGTCGAGATCGAGGTCGTGACATTGTGACCTTGAGCGGCTCACGGAAGGCTCCGCAGCTCTAAGCAGGGGTTAATGGGGTCTCTCCTGGAAAATGGTGTTGAGGGATGAAATTCACTGGAGGAAAGCGTGTGAATGGGACGTTCAGAAACTCATGTTTCGTATATGTGAATCAAACCCTGTGACGGGAGGTATTGATGCCACAATGTCTGAAAGGTGACATATGGATTACACAGTGGGAAAATGGCACTCGGTTGCAAATGACACTTTTTTTTGATGGACTATTGGAAAGGCGATCGAGTCATTGATGTCAAAATTACAATACAAAAAGCTATAAAGTAGAAGAAACCACACTTTATAATAGTATAGTTATGTAAATATATATGTTAATATTACTTAAGTATCATTTTAGGGAACTTACACCTCGTATTTTTCCTATTATAGAAATCATTGTTTTGCCAAGTCAAATCACATTCCTGTATTTTATATTTAACGTTTATCTTATAGACAATAGACTTTTTTAGACACTTAGATCAGTTTACTTTGCCCAATGTACTTTCTTTATATAATCTTCTTTATATAATAAACAAACCTGACTGCATTTGTCTTCAAACAAACATTCTCAAGTATTAAACAGCTATAACATCTGCTATATTCGTAACATTAGGCAGACTGTTAAAAAGTTGTACTTCTAGATACTCAAGCACATTTTTGTGAGGAAATGTTTTTTTTTCCACTTTCTCCAAGTTACTTTTTCATTAAGTTTTGCCTTAAGTACATACTTGAAGTTATTTTAAGTTTTTAATTGTCACATTAAGACAAAAACATTTGTAGCACAGACACCCAAAATACTATTTCGTCTTAACTTTTCAGTTATGAGGGCCAAAAATTTGCATAGCTCCATAAATAAATGACAATACTTTTGCATAGCATCCACCAATAAAATGTGTTTTATTATAAAAAGCCTTTACTGTACAAAAGCACGTCTATGATTGCGAATATGTATTCACGTAAAACAGCGCAACACCTGCCTCGCTGTGACAGACAGCCGGAGCGAAATACAGCATCTCACACATTGTACATTTACAACCAACACCACCATCCAGAATGTCATTCCAGCCGTGCCCAAAGACGACCTGCCGTTTCACCTCTATATATCACACACTATTAGATTAAATGCCCCGGTGTTGTCGAAGGCGCACAAAAATGACTAAAGGAAGTGGACATCTCAAATCAAAAAGCACTCTTTACTCTCCGATTTCTAAGCCAGACTGTTGATTCTTACCTTTGAAGAGAGAACCAGGAGACAGAACAGAGCAGTTATGGTAGAGAGAGAGACGGTGTAGCGTGATTTTCAATGTTTGATTCATGCCTCACCTCTCACACGTGAATGGCCGACCAAAATAACCCACTGCTACGCCTCCCGAGAATGTCGCTGGGCACCTTTTGGCGCACCATTGTTCTGGAATTGGAAAAATAATGGACAGAGGTGCACAATACACTCAATTATATCTCATTACTTTTGCATTTGCGCTAGTGCATAAAATGTTAAAGGTTTTTTATCAATAGAGAGTTATAGTTCATGCATTCAGCAGATTAAGACTCCCGAAACACAACAAAGACTTTCGGTGTCCTCTCGGTCAGGTGCCGCACATAATTGTTTAATTGAGCATTTTATAGCATTGCCTGACACCATCATTTCGCAAAGCTCAGAGGACAGAATTTAAAATCAGAGTCCTAATATTCATCCAAGCACAACATTATTACAACGTTCTGAGGCTTTTAAAAACGACACGACATGAGAACGGATCATAAAACAAAGACATACTGTGAACATTTATGCTCATATCGACATCTCAGGCTAAACCCCCCAGATCGACACACGCACGATCCCATAATGCACCCGAGACTTTTGTGGATTCAGCACGCAGAAAGAGCGCACGCAAGCGAGCACGGAGACGCACGAACATTGGAAGGACACGCAGCTTTTGTGGAATTCCGGGTCCGGAGCGGCAGCTGTCGACACGCACTGGGATGTTGGGGGACACAATCGTCCCATGACGCATAGTTCGCGAGCTATTGTCCGCTGAATATATGTGCACCTCGGCACGGAGCTTCTGATCAGGTTTATTTTTAGGGTGGTTTCCACTCATTGCTGTCATACTGTTATACAGATAACAAGACCCTTAAACTCATCACGGATGAAACAGAACTAATACCTGTGGTTTAAAAGGTTGCTATGGAGTTCAGAGTGGTTGCTAGGTGTCCATAAAATATCAGCTATCGAGCGCTTCATCAATACATTTTAGACAAGGTTGCTGCATACTGAAAAATTCATTTCTATATTACTTTTGGAAAGTATTTTTGATTTTTATATTAAGAAATAAAGTCTTGACTTCTGAAAATAAGTAAATACTTAAAATAAAAAAATTGATTCATTTTGTTTACCTTTTTTGGTTGGTTTATTCATTTACATATACATAAACAAATCAATAAACAAACAAAACCAAGTAACTTATTTTACATGTTTACAAGACTTTATATCTTAATATCTAAGCCAAAAATACTTAAACCCAACAGTAATAAAGTTAAAAAAAAAAATTTATAAACATAAATATTTGCCAATGGGGTAAAAATAAACTTGATGATAAGTTGCATTTTGTTAACTTTTCTTGTTTTAAGCACAAAGTCCATTAAACTGTGATACTAAAATATTTAAAATATATTTGATACTTATTTGATACTTAATATCTTAAGTCCCAAAAAGCTGAATAGGATTAAAATATAATAAATGTAATAAGGATTAAAAAGGCAGTGAAAACACACACACTCATTTATCTTTCATGACAAAAAACAATCATGTTTATCTGCACATGATACACTAGAAAAGCCGCAGTACTAAACCGATCTGCTGCAGATAATGTGTATTATGTAATATTGTGCTTCTAAAATGTTATTAAGGCAAATTAAAGTGATTTCTTACCCCTGGATCACGTAATTTCAATAAAAGGCAATTGTGGGATTGTCCCTCTCATTACGCCGCCCATTACGATCATTTTCAACATGGTTTTTAAACCAATGGCATAATAACCCATCCAAACTATCATTAATGCACGAAATAATTCCTTTTTAAGTGACTCCAAAATAAGAGCCCTTTCTGTGCCAAAAATATTGCACAAACAGTGTTCAGACTAAACGTCCTGGAATTATTATGGCTCTGCTTTTTTTTACCCCACTGACACATTATCAAACACGGACCTTAAATAATCAGCTGTTCATTCTGGCTACTGCTAATTTGCCTGCCTAATGATGTAAATGAACACACACACACACACACACACACACACACACACACACACACACACACACACACACACACACACACACACACACACACACACACACACACACACCGGGTTTGAGTCATGTGGCTCTCGTTTTAATTGCATTGGATTTGCATAACGATTTCCCATTACGCCATTCCCCAGCGACCTGACGCAGATAGGGGAAATTGCTCTCGGAAACCCACCCCATTAACAACAAGGCTGACGTCACCCCACGTCCCGCGTAAAATCACTTGTAAGCAACATGTGGCATCGCTGGATGGGATGGGAGCGCTTTCTTGCACTTCGGTGCTCTTAAATGTCAGTAGTTCTCCCAGCATGCAGCATGCTATGATAAATCCACTTCTAATGTATGTGCCATTACAAATCACTGCGAAATCCTGCCCGGCCTGTAAATCATAGCGGGTAAAATACCCTATCAGCGTTGCTCCAGTCTATAGGCATGCATATCAAATACTCCAAGGCGGGCACGCTGCCAAGAAAATGCCACCCAGCGGTGTCGTTTAGCCTGGGAGTGCTTGCTTTTCGCAGCATTGCAGAAAAATGGGTTATGGGTACTGAGATGCATGCAGTTCATTGCATTACGCTTGAGTGATCGGAAAGGATTCGTAAGAGGGGGTAGTTGGGGTAGTCGTGTTCTAGGTTGCTTTGTGGAACAGAGCGAAAGGTTTAGCCAGTGGGGCACATGATCTGTTTCTGTCTTCGTCCTCGCACCCGGGGGTGAGACGACTGTTTAGCACGGATGAAGGCGCCTGTTCCGCGAGCAGAGAAAACATGTTTTTCTTGATAGCAGAGAGAATCACAGAACTTGTTGCTGTGTTTTGGCACGGCCTCATGTTTATCTGAACCGAGGCAATTTGAAACAATCTCGCAAAGCAATCAGGACATACGAGTCACTTTTTGTCCAATATATTTGACCTTAAATAGACCTGACGCACTTAGCGCACTTCAAGACATTTTATCCAAAACGACTTACACATAAGAGGGTATTTCACATTTTGTCAACAAGCAATAAGCACTTTGTGAACTTATACATATTTACGCCTGGAAATCAAATCATTATTTTGGTCGTGTGCAAATATATATAAAATGCGCAAAATGCATAAATAAATGCAAAAACAGCATCAAAAATCTGCTAAGCGCATTCAATAAAATGCATAAAATAAAATTCTCAAAAAGTATAGAATAAAATGCGCAAAACGCATAAATTAGAATGAGGAAAAGTAAAAAAAAAAAAGAGACAAATGCATAAAATAAAATGCACAAAACACATTGAATAAAATAAGCTTTCCTGTAGCTCAGTGGTTAGAGCATGGCGCTAGCAACGGCAAGGACATGGGTTCAATCCCAGGGATTGCATATACTCAGATGTAAGTCGCTTTGGATAAAAGCGTCTGCCAAATGCATAAATGTAAATGTAAACGCATAGAATAAAATGTTAATAAAGCATAGAAACAAAAGCAATAATGGTCATGCAAGCAAGACAATCTTTCTTGTTTAGTCTTAATGCAAGATTCACAGATTCATATTTAAAGCAAGTGCTTTGAGTTACATAACAGTCTGTGTAGTAACAGTGAACATCCCTCTTCATATGCCCCAATCCACCACTAGGAGTCATAGTACAACGCTGCAGAACAGTACTGGAGGTGCACTTGACTCTATAACAACACTTGTAATGAATAACAATTATAAAATTGTCTTCATGTAATCAAGATGCAGCTAAGCAACTGTACAGTGCTTTAAAAAAAACAACATTAGTGCCTTAAAGAACAACATATTGTGAATAAAAACTGAACTGAGCATTTATACTTATTCATTTGAAAACGGCTTATTTAGGGTAGAGATCCCTTTTTTCATCAGTAGTTATGAGGGACTCCTTTGCCTTTACGCAACGCTCTACCAACTGAGCTATAGGATTTAAAAGATAAGACATTGGTTTACAAAGCAAACGGTTGAAAGCAAGTCGTTGCGGGACGAAATTGCACGCAGATTGTTTCATCAGTTCATTTGAGATTTTTTTGAGCCATTAATCCTCAATGCATGTGGTCTAGTAAGATGGGTTTCCATGGCAACAGAATGCAGCATCACTGGTCTATGCAGGGGCTGCTGCAAAATGAGTCCTGTTTTCTACTCTGCTAGGTATTTCATACGATTTCAAAGAATCCACTGAGAAAGAACGTCACGTCCACGGTTGTACAAGAGCATCAACATATTCTGTAAACACATTTTGAATGCAGTCGAGTCTAAAGGCTGGGTTGGCGTATTATGTACCTCTACTCAGTATGCCATTTAATATGCACTTTTATTAAAATGTACTTCTGGTAACAAGTATATACTTCTATAGATTATGCGTTAAAATGCACTTTTAAGTTTGACTTTGAGTTACTTCTGTTTAGTTTTTTAAATATATGTTTTTCAATGTGACCACGTGTATTCAAAGTAGTGCATCTTAAAAAACATTCAGCAATCCGAATGACCCGCAGTGCTGACCTTTGAACCAGTGGGGTCAAGAGTGTCCCCGTGGTGACGCGGATACGACCCAGCGCTGTGTTTTCCGTCACCGGGCCCGATAGAGCGCGAGACGGCCACGAACCGCTCCGTTGATCCGCAGATGCCTCAAACGGACAAGGTCACAGGGGGCAGCCGCATACCTGCCGTCTCCAGCGTCAACATCTCACATCAGGAGGCTGGAGAGCAAGGACCAGAGGGTGAACGGGTACATAGAAAAGAGGTTTTTAATCGCCCGTTTAAACCGAAAGTTATGAACTAGTAGTCTGTTATTACAAGAAATAATAAAGGATAAAAGAGAACAGAAGAATGGTTTTGTTTTTCTTAAAACAATATTATACACAATGCGCTGGGAAAGCTTAATAT
Organism: Oreonectes daqikongensis; assembly: GCA_026939265.1. Taxonomy (NCBI): domain Eukaryota; kingdom Metazoa; phylum Chordata; class Actinopteri; order Cypriniformes; family Nemacheilidae; genus Oreonectes; species Oreonectes daqikongensis. The sequence goes on along the minus strand of JAOTQM010000449.1, from coordinate 40,237 downwards.
CTTCAAATCTGACAAAACATAAATCAGCAAATTGGCACCAATTAGCTTACGACCCGAAACAAACTGCATTCCGCATCGATCATGATGATAAGAAAGCCATACACCGGATCACATCCATCACCAGATGGCCCTTATCACACTACACTCACACAAAAGCACATATTCATAAATAATTGGGTAAAAACAGACACAGCCTTTAGTGAGTCACGATGTTGTGCATACAGAGCGTAACGGAGGTCCCCGCTGTTGTGTGGTTTCTACTCGGGTTGTTTTAAGCTACTGGTGATGTTATAATGGAGGGGTGGGAGGCAGATGTCAGTCATGAAGAGGTCTGATAATTAACAGGGGACCCTGCAGGGCCTCCACTGTCATTCTTCTGGGCTTCAGGTGGGCCGTGAATCTCCTCATTTGTGTGCTTCAAGCTGTCAGAGCTGAAACTAAACTCGGTTTTATTACAGTTCCACATTTACAAAACTCACAGGACAAATTCAGATTTCTGGGGGGATTTTACGATCGACTACAACTTACAAAAGATTTACATCAAAATGTTATTTTTTTGTATTTGACAGTCTGATTTGCATACTTTCGAGTTTGCATTATAATTACATTTATAATTTATGTACATTTATGTATGACTGAAACAAATTCTTAAGAATCTCACGAGGTGGTCATTTCGTATGCTATTTTCATATGATTTTGCATTTTCCCTAGTGAAGACCGGCTTAATGGCCCAACTGTTTCCACTTGCACTTGTAAAATAATGATCAGTTTTTGTACAATTCACATGCAAACTCAACAAATTGCAATGTTGTAAACATTTTAGGTATGTTTAGTATCTTGTCAGTTGTATGTGTTGCCTGGTCTAAAACAGTGGATATCAACATGTCTGACTTCATGCCTCCACTGTTGTCCACAAAATGTTTTATTTAATAATTTGCAATAATAATTACATTTATTCAATGTTTCTGACCTCATGTTTCCACTATTGTCCACAACAATATTTAATTTACAAATGTACTATTATTTATTTATTTAATTCTCACAATTTCAATACATATTATTTAAATGATATAATTAGATTATAATAAATACAATATCATATTATTAATATAATAATATAATTAAAATATAATTAAATAAATCTTGAGGTCTTCTTGGAAGTTTGTTGAGACCTATTATTTATATAATTTAGTAAATACAATATAATAAAATCAAAATATAATACATAATTTTTTTTTTTTTTACATTTTATTTTATTGTAAATGTAAATTTTCAATTTAATTTGTAAAACATTTTCAATGAAATATTCTAGAGCTTGAGATAAATAGCTATATAGAAAAACAAACACTATATTATTTGTTTTAGCTTTTTTAATGCTTCTTTTATTTTAAATCATTTTAAGTCATCTTGAGGCCTCCTTGGAAGTTTGTTGAAGCAAATCCCTATCAAGATCCAGCCCCATTGTTGAAACACTAAATGAATTTTTCATAGATCGATCCTAAATTGAACAATTAACCAATTGCTTACATTATACAACTTTCATATATAAACCTGATAATATAGTCTCGAATCTTGATCTCTACAGATTCCAAAACCCAAACTGATCTCTGATCAGAGAACTGTATTTTTCACTATCAAAGTCAATTTTATCTGCCAATATTGTCCATAGAGCCATGCAGTCTTCTGTGAGCTCCCTCTGGCTCCAATACATCTCATCGAGCATTTCCTTTTATCACCCAATACTTATTTCACCATGGAGTAATACACCTCAAGGGACAAGCGTGACGTAGTGACACTTACGAGCAATTCCAATAAAGTCGGGGCCCTGAACTGGGACAGTTTTTCACCCATAATGACTAGCTCGGCTTCGGCGCCAAAGGAAACATCTGAGAGGAAGACGACTCCAGCGTACATCTTTATCTGTCACCTTTATCTCCCGCTGCTTGTCTTTCTCTAAAAAGGCTATGCTTATCGTGGGCGTGTTGAGCAACAGGAACCGGGGAACGGTGACACGACGTCCCGTTTCTCCTCAGCTCTTCATTAAACTAAATGCAATATTGTGTTCATCTTCATTGACACTCTTTCCAACTTAAAACAGTTTGAAAAAATAGGAGATCTTTGAGACAGGAGGGAGTTTGGAGCATCTCGGGACGTGGCTTCTTTGACACGGCGCGATTGAATTTCAGATCGGCATCATTTGAATGAGCTTGCGTTCTCTCTAAACGCTTTGTGGAGACAGCTTCATGAGGCGTTGTAATAAAGTGTGTGCACCGCAGCAGAACTTCATATGAGATACGGGGCTGACTTTGCCGTGATGGATTTGACTGCTATCTAGTCTGGCTCTCTAGACACTCCCTATTGAAAGGACTCAGATGTATCGAAGGATAAATAGGGTTTTTGGTTGGTCCCTCATGCTATTTGTGCAATGACAATCGTGTAATAATGAAGTTGTACAACTAATAGGCCTTATGGTCGTTTCCACATAAAAAGCTCATTCAAATGACACATCAGATCGAGATAACAGATGTTCAATGAACTGATCTAATATTAATGCCTGTTACAACACATACAAGATGAATATTTTCGAGGGCAGATGTAAAAAAAAGCGGTTGTTTTTGACAGCAGCCATGTGCTCTTTTTAGAAAATCAGATCAGGAGCAAAACCCTGAGGCTCCTGGTGTGAAAATGTTTATTAATTACCATAATTCATGACATTGACTATTGTATTCACTGCATACTTGATCTCATTTACCCATCCTCTCACATCTGTCATCTTATTCATAAGTCTAAGAAAAACTCTCTTATATAACAGATTCTAGTTTTAAAACCTAAGTTAAGAAGTGATGAAATGGAGTTCAATTGTCTGAAATGCAAAAATACTAGATATGTTTGTTAGGAATGGAGTATTTCACATGGTAAGTATGCACTGAGTAAAGAACGCTCATAATCTTAATGCCTAAAATACATGAGTGGCTAGATTGATGTACCATACATCAACAGCACATTGTCCCTTTTTTAGTGTGGCAATAATATGAAATTAAAATTGATTTTTAAAAACGTATTGTGTCAATATTCTTGTTTATTGACTAACAAACGTCCATTTTTTTACATTACGGTACATGATGCCTGCTAAACATTTGGATTTGATGTGTAAACACATATATAAATGTCTTAGAAAAAGCAGTTTTACATAATATTCATAATCATGAACGTCTTTAGATACGTCTCTGGGATGTATGTGTGCTATTAAAGAAGCGTACAGTACACAAAATAATGACGAAACTCATTAATTTATCACAAAACATTAAAACAAATTGCGGGCGGTGTATAAAGTGCAATACACTACCATCCCATTCCTAACATGGCAACTGTCATAGTTTTAATGAAGCTGGGATATTCAAGGATTAATCTGTAAGAAGTCGGATTGAATATTGATCCCGTAAAACCGCGGGATCCATCCTGAATCTACCAGCCATTACTTGTACAAAGAAAACCAGACATGAGATATGAGGTACATGTTTTCAGACCCGTGAGTGTTCTTAACCTTTAATTGCCACATTTTAGTTCTGTGTTTTAACGTCCAAAAGCAAACAGACGTGTTTTTTCTCCACAATAATTACTCGTCTGAACGGCGGTATTAACATTTATGTCATTTTTTAAATTAAACATCTCCCGTATGTCATTTCGAAGCACAAGGAACCAGTACATCGTGTGTATATCTCTGTGACCGAGCCGTGAATAATGAGTAATTATGAAACGCTGATCCGTCAGTTGCGCTCGGCTGTGATGTGATTATAGATAAAGGGGGTGACCTTCGCTTCTCTGCTTTCTTCTGTCCTCAGTTCAACCTTAATCAACACAGATCGCTTCAATTTACTCTGTCTGCCTTCTCGCTGATGCACGTAGGACGAGAGATCGGGCGGGCCGAAGGCGACACTTACACCCACAGCTAGTTTCCAGTTTTGTACCACAGTACACATGGTGCATCGTGTTTTCAGCGCAGTTCGTTTTGTCGAAAGCGCCTCGAGTGAAACGTATAAGGCAAATTTGCTTCGAATCCTCTTTAAGGCGTCCACCCGCAGGAAAGAAAAATCACAGATGAGATTTCTTTAATATTTCAGTAGCTTCTCCTAGACAACGAGATTAAACGGAGAGAAACGCAAGACTTAGCTTAAGCTTCCATCTTCTCTGATTTTTCAGAGGAAAAATGACCCTGGAAATCTCATAAGAAGCTTTTATATTGCGAGAATGTCATAAACTGTGCTGCAATCCAGTCACACATTTTTATATGAACTCAAATATTCCTCATCATATTCATCCAAGACCAAATTATATGCGTTCTGCTATAAGCATTCATCCCAAACAGCAGCACTCTCACTGTATGACAACAATCTTCTTCTTTTATATATTTATCTCCACAAAAGAATGACAGCAGGTGAGACAAAGACCAAAACAAAACATTAAGTACACTTAAAAATAAAGGTTCTTCGCAGCGATGCCGAATGTCATGCCTTGTTCCCCAAAGAGCTATTTCTTACCTCTCTATAGTATTATAATAGTCTTTTACAGTATTCTAGTTTTGCAACCCCCCCCCCAAAAAAAACCTGTAAAGTTTTGTAAAAGCCTGACAAAGAACCCCTTTAGTTTTAAGAGTTTTGGGAGCTCATTAGATCCTCTGAGATATGGAAAAGCAATAAAATTCGACTGTGGTTGCTGATTTTACATCTTGCATTAGTTGCCATTTAAAGTGGGTGTCACATCAGATGATAACTAGTATTGTACCGGAGACAGTCGCAGTTGTTTTAAGCGTAGCCTTGAGGCATTTTCAATAGAAAAGATACAAACGGCACTGATTTTCTAATGAGCACGCCCGCTCTTTAACTTTCGAGAGCCATTCATCCTTAAACACGCTCCATAGATGAGGGATGAATAATTTGTGCATGTGTGTGAGGCTGTAAAGTATAAAGTGACAGAAGTGTGTGAAAACCACCTCGGTCATGTGTCCGCGCACGAGCATGCCTCTGTCGCAGATAAAGTCGAACCATACGTCTGCCGCCACAGCTGTTGATAAGATGCTCGCAAATAACTAGCCTTCCTGAAGCTGTCGGAAGATCTGATATTGCTTTCTTCTCACAATAAAAGAGAAATCTAGCTCATCTGAATGAACAGAACGGGAGAAAAACATACACAGAAGGCAGAACATCGTTCATGACGCCCAGTCCTAATACATGGTTTATTGGGACGCTGCAACGCTTTTAAAAAGGTCACGCGGCATTTACCTGGCATTGATGGCCGCGTGGCCTTTTGAAAGAGCTTATTACTTAAATCAGATTTGATATAAACGCTATGGTCGCCTTAACGCCTCGCCCAAGGCGTGGGGTATTTTCTGCGAACAATCCGCAAGCAATTAGGTTTGTGGCAGGAAAGCTAATTAAAATAAGCATAATTAATCACCGCCGCTGACAACGGACTGCCACCGGTGACGAATGCCGGCGGTTGACGCTATTGACTTTGGCGTGAATCATGGTTACCTTTTAGACTGGACTTTAATGGTGGGATTTAGGGGGTGCGCTCACAGACCTCCCGGACGAGCTTAGTGTTTAAAGCTACTCTTCACACCTGTATAACACTGACGGCGGTGATTTAAAAGCAGAGAGCCGCTGAGCTCGAGTACTCGTCTCTCTTTCTTCGGGTCTTACGAGACGGCAGTAATGCATTAGTGCCAATCGAAAGTGTTTTATTTGTATTCTCGAGCGGCGTCGTACCTGATGGATGGAAACAGGCTTTGCAATTCCAAATCATTTTTCAAAAGTGGTGAATAAAATGTTAAAACATTTTTATTAAATAAACAACCTTTTTAATAAACAGAAATATTTCACGACGGGGCTATTTCTTATGAATTCGTACGATGTGAATCATACAAAAACGCACGATTATTAAAAAAACCCAACAAAAAGTACAGGAAGTTGGCATACTGGGGTTAGTATTATTACGATTTGTCCACCTAAAATGCATTTTGGGTAAAAAAAATTAAAGATAAAAAGATGAAAGTGAAAGGCCATTTTTGAATAATATGAAAGACAAAACGAATAACAGGTTGCAAACGGTTTCGTACTACATTTACATTTGGTCATTTAGCAGACGCTTTTGATACTAATGATTTTTACATTTTAATCTAACATCTGTGACCTCAGAATAACAGGACTGCCAGCAACATACAGTGAAGACTAACATTGCATTAACACATATTTCCGGACCCTTTGTTCAATATTTCTGTGGGTTTGTCATTGCCTGGCACATTTTCAGCACATACAGTATCAAGGGTCCTGTTGATACATTACATTCCCCAAAGCACAATTATTACCGTGACTCTGATAGAACGGGGTGACATATCACCAAAGTAGAAAATCACATTCGTCTAAATGCATGTCACATCCAGAAATGATCGGTCAATCCTGGAGAAAGCCTGGATAAAAGGTATCATATCATGCGTTTCTTGAAGGACTTACTGCACAGAATAACACAACTTACTTGATGATAGATCATATGTGGATCCCCATGATCATGTAAACACGCGTACGGAGAGTAATACAGTCGAACGGCAGAGGTGATACGAGCACAGCTCGCAGGTTTCTAAATTCGCCACATTCCCAACATAACAACTCCTCTTGTCTGTCTACAGACGACTGCACTCGATGAGGCCTAACATCTGTAGTGTTTTCACTTTACAACATGTCACATCTGGCACTTCAGAATAAAGATATGATTAATATTGTAGTGATATGATATAGCTTTAGTCGTGATGCGATGGAGGATGGAAGATGTGAGAGATATTTTGTAGAAATATAAATTGCGTAAAGAAACTCTGTGATGAAAAATGACAGATTATGTCCAGATTTAACTTCATTTTATAATAATTTCAATTCTTGATTTATAGTTGAAATGGTCTATAGATGTTGAAATTCATATCTTCTCTTACAAAGTCACTTTGCACTTCATTTTTAATGCATAATTCAATCAACACTCTCTCTCTCTCTCTCTCTCTCTCTCTCTCTCTCTCTCTCTCTCTCTCTCTCTCTCTCTCTCTCTCTCTCTCTCTCTCTCTCTCTCTCTCTCTCTCTCTCTCTCTCTCTCTCTCTCTCTCTCTCTCTCTCTCTCTCTCTCTCTCTCTCTCTCTCATCTGCACAAAGGAGGAAAAAATGACCAAGTTCGTTTAAGCATCAGTTTTACAACACTATGGTAAACGGCATGTGGGTTATAATTGAGCTCTCATCATATGCAGAATAATATACCAACAGTTAGAACAAGTTGCTGTCAAGTTGTTGCTGTCAAACAGTCATAAGATCAGTCAGTATGCAAGTGTGCAAGGTTGCATTAAAGCCAGAATAATAATATGGTGCATTCAGTGTAAGTACAGTATACAGTAGAGACACACCTTGACATCTATAAGCGCACTGTCATTGCCGAGGGTTTTTAAATATTTATCAGACTTATCTGTTAATTAAAAGTGAGGGAGGCTTCAAATGTTCTTAATGCTTATCCAATTCATTGAACCTCTGCCAGTGTTACAGCATCTGTCAGTCAGATGTAACCTAAAGCATTATGGGTATCCAGAACGACCCTCCAGCTGAGCTTGGCAAGAGTCGGGACTGTTTGTTCTGCCTGTCATCTAATGTGAGTGTGCGTTTGTGTAGTTATCCGAGCATTACAGTAAAAAAAATAATAATAATAATAATCAAAAGTGAAACTTAAAGGGACAGTTCACCCAAAATGTGAAAATTCTGTCTTCATTTACTCTCCCCCCACACCCTACTGTGGTCGACAATGGTGGACAAGAACTGTTTGGTTACAAGCATTCTTCCAAATATCTGTCTCTGTGTTCAGCAGAACAAACCTTTCTAGGTCTGATTTAGATCTAAAAAAAATATGCTTTTTTTAATTCATTTGTGCATTCAGATATCTACTTGAAATTTTAGTAATAAAAATAAATGAATGAGAGATTTCTATTTAAATCAACAAAAATTCATAACAAGTGTTGCAAACCATACAGTAATGAGAATACAAAAGGCTTAAAATAAATTGTTAATAAACTTGCCACATGCAAATGCTTACGGTCACAAAATGTAAAAGCTTTTCTCCTTATAATTTAGGGGTAAAATATGACTCAGACCTACAAATCTGAATAGTTAACAGCATAAAAGTTGATGAATTTAAACATATTCAAGTTGTGCCGTGCCATACAGCCTTGTGTATTAAACCTGCACTTCTTCAGTTTTTCTTCATTCCTGTTAGTTATGCAATTCATAACATTTACTGTCAATGGACCCCACTGCTCCCTGCCCCAGTAACTTCAGAAGAGTGTGGAAAAAAGTAATTATAGATAGAGACAATTCATGAAGAAAAGGTCAACACAAGATTGCAGGTGCAATCGTGTACCAAAACATGTCCCTTGGGAAAAAGACATCTGTAAAGCTCGAGGCAGACAGGAGAGTTTACTTCTGTTTACAATTGCAAAAGAGACAGAATGAGAGCGGACATTTGTATCCTGAAATATCTAAAAAGTCAATCTATGCACGAATCTTTTATGCTTTTTTTAGTCATGCTACTCTGATGGGACGGCGATCAAAAACAATCACACTGTACTTTATCTTTCGAAATTGTGTGCTCAGATAAACGTCCTCAGATTATTGTTCCACCTAGAATTTTCCGTCCAATAAATTACTTGGAGAACCAGTTTAAAGTCGCCCATTGCCCCCGCAGTCGTACCCCGAGGCATCCGGGCACCCGGCGTGACTCACATGGCGAGTCGTAATTACTGCTGTGACATTTCCCATTAATGAGGTCAGCGGCGAGTCCTCGCTAGGAATTCTTTGTAGCAAAGGTCAAGCTGGCAAAAGTCAAAGGCTTGTCATGCTGCACTTTGCAACAGAGGAACCGGGAGAGTAATTGATTTGATTGTCAATAGTGCCGGCGCGCGGAGAGACGGCGGCACGGATACAGTCCGTATTACAAAACCTCTTACGAGTCGCTTCAAAGAAGCCTGAGATTTGCGAGCGAACCGAACCCCTTTGTAGGAACATTATGGCATATATCTAATAAAAACATGAAATAAACAGCAGGCGTAATGTCTGATACACATGATCAACTTTAGGACTTCCTGCTGTTTTCTAATCCAAAAAATGGTACGTGTCGTCGTCTCCGTCGGCGCTGTGATTCCGTCCGACTGATTAATGAATTTATACTTGAAAGCTCCGAGTTTGTCTTTGCGATCGAACACACTGCGCTGATCAACGCACTTCCATCTGGCCGTTAGTTATTCTTGCCATCACGCTGTGATTTAGTCACATTGACGGAGTTAAACTTGGAGCGTGACTATCAGAGATTTTGCAAGCTTTGTTTCCCCGTCTCAGTTCTCTCATTTGCTTTCGACGTGAACAAAGTTGCATGTCTACAGTAACAAAGAGCAGTTGCTATGGAGAGACTCCTCAAGGGAAGAACGCTGCAATACAGACAGGACCTTCTGCAGATGAAATTATGCGAACGGACTGTTGCTGCCACGAGCCGGAAGCGCCTTGGAATAGATAATTAGATTAGATTAGATTAGATTCAACTTTATTGTCATTACACATGTACAAGTACAAGGCAACGAAATGCAGTTTGGGTCTAACCAGAAGTGCAATAGCAGCAAGTGCAGGATATACATTGGTTGCATAAGTTACATAAATAAATATACAGAAGTAATTTACAGATGGAAATGTACTATGACCATGATTTACAGATGTCTCTTACTATAAACAGAAATTTACAGATGGATATATACTATGATCATGATATACAGATGGCTATTACTATAAACAGAAATTAACAGATGGATATATACTATGCACATAATATACAGATGTCTATTGCTATAGACAGAGATTTACAGATGGATATATACTATGAACATGATATACAGATGGCTTTTACTATAAACAGAAATTTACAGATGGATATGTATTATGAACATAATGTACAGATGGCTTTTACTATAAACAGAAATTTGCAGGTGGCTGTATACAGTAAGTTAGGCTATGGTGAGCAGCAGTGCGATAAATATAGAGTAGTGCAAATAAATTATGGACAGAAGCTATCGAAGTAACAGTGCAATGGAAGAAGTTATTGCATATTTCAGTTAAAGTGTAGGAGTGCAAGATGCATAGTAAACAGTAAACAGTCGGTACTGTAATGAACAGTTGGCAGTGCAAATGAGCAGTCTGGTAGTGCAAATGAACATAAATGTTATGTATAGACAGTCCATTAGTGCAAATAACAAGTGAAGACAGGTGTGCAATGAGGGGGGAGAGAAGAGTGTAGTAGTAAATGAGGGGCAGTGGGATCAGTGAGGGGCAGAGTTCAATAAAGAGACAGCTCTGGGAAAAAAGCTGTTCTTTAGTCTGCTGGTCCTGGTCCGGAGGCACCTGAAACGCCTGCCGGAGGGCAGGAGAGAAAACAGTCTGTGAGCGGGATGAGAGGAGTCCTTAAGAATGCTGCGAGCTCGACGCAGACAGCGTTTCCTCTGGATGTCCTCCATGGATGGAAGTGGAGTCCCTGTGATGCGCTGGGCGGTTTTCACCACCCGCTGCAGTGCCTTGCGCTCTGCAACAGAGCAGCTCCCATGCCAGACTGTGACACAGTTGGTCAGGACGCTTTCTATTGCACAGCGATAGAAGTTCACCAGGATAGCCGAGGACAGCCGATTCTTCTTTAGTGTCCTCAGGAAGAAGAGGCGCTGGTGAGCCTTCTTGACCAGGCTGGAGGTGTTGGTAGTCCAGGACAGGTCCTCCGAGATGTGGATCCCCAGGAACTTGAAACTGGAGACACGTTCAACAGCCATCCCATTGATGTGGATGGTGTCATGTGTGCCTCTTGACTCTTTCCTGAAGTCCACAATGAGCTCCTTTGTCTTGGAGGTGTTAAGGAGCAGGTTATTGTTGTTGCACCATGTGGCTAGGTGCTGGATCTCCTTCCTGTAGGCCGTCTCATCGTTGTTGCTGATGAGACCAATCACCGTAGTGTCGTCCGCAAACTTGATGATGGAGTTAGATCCGTTCACAGGCTTGCAGTCGGAGGTGAAGAGGGAGTAGAGGAAGGGGCTTAGCACACAGCCCTGTGGTACACCAGTGTTGAGTGTGATAGTGGTGGAGCAGATGGAGCCTGATCTCACCTGCTGTGGTCTGTTGGTCAGAAAGTCCATAATCCAATTGCATAGGGAGGTGTTAATGCCCAGGTCTTCAAGTTTGGCTATTAACTTGGATGGAATGATAGTGTTGAATGCTGAGCTGAAGTCAACAAACAACATACGTGCATAAGTGTTCTTATTGTCCAGATGTGTGAGCACAGAGTGCAGTGCCATGGAAACTGCATCTTCTGTGCTCCTATTGCTGCGGTAGGCAAACTGGTGTGGGTCCAATGTGGATGGCAGAAAGTCCTTCAGGTGTGCCAGGACCAGCCGCTCAAAGCACTTCATGACAATGGGTGTCAGTGCTACAGGACGGTAGTCGTTCAGGCACTTTGGGCTGGAGTGTTTTGGCACTGGCACAATGGAGGTGCATTTAAAGCATGTTGGCACAGCTGCTTGGGCAAGAGACAGGTTGAAGATGTCAGTGAAAACCCCAGCAAGCTGCTCAGCACATGCCCTGAGTACACGTCCAGGGATGTTGTCTGGTCCAGCGGCTTTGTGCGCACTGATCCGGCTCAGTGCATTACAGACGTCTATGGAGGAGAGTGTGATTGGAGGGTGATCAACTGAGGGTTTGAGCTTGGTGGCAGTTTCTCTATTGTCTCTCTCAAAGCGAGCATAAAAGTCATTGAGCTCGTTCAGGAAGAGGACATCAGTGGCTGCGGGGGTGGAGTGGGTGGGTTTGTAATCACTGATGGCCTGGATGCCTTGCCACATGCGTCGAGGGTCGGAGTTGGAAAAGTGCTCCTCTACCTTTAGCTTGTAGCAGTGCTTGGCCTCTTTGATGCCAAATTTGGGGAGAACTGACTTTAAGTTGGAATGATTAAAATCTCCCGCAACAATAAACGCAGATTCCGGGTGAGCAGTCTGTTGTTTACTGATGGCCGCATGAAGTTCTTTCATAGCAAGCTTGGCATCAGCATCCGGGGGAATGTAGGCTGCAGTTATAATGGTGGAAGTGAACTCCCGTGGCAGATAAAACGGTCTACATTTAACCATGAGAAACTCAAGGTTAGCTGAACAATGTTTTCCGACAATAACAGAGTTCGTGCACCAAGCTTTGTTAATGTAAATGCACAATCCACCACCTCTGGTTTTACCGGAGCCATCTAACGTTCTATCCGCCCGGAGTGTGTGGCGTCCTGCTAAATCAATAGCATTGTCCGGTATGCCGCTGTGTAGCCATGTTTCCGTGAAGATCATAACATTACAGTTAAAAAGTCTCTTGCTGTAAGTGATGCTGAGTCGAATCTCCTCCATTTTGTTCACCAGTGACCGAACATTGGCGAGGAAAATGCTGGGTAAAGAGAGCCGGTGCGGTGTTAGCTTTAGCTTAGCTCTTAGTCCTCCGCGCTTCCCCCGCCTTTGTTTACGATCTCGACGCCGCCTGCGAGCACTTCCGCCCGGCCGGGTAGAGTGAGCGGCCTCGGTTGTTCTGGCGATCTCAGGAAAGAGTTGAAGGTTGTCGATAAAACTGTCAGGAAGTCGCAAACCAATATCCAAGAGCTCATGTCGGGTGTACGATGTAAGGGCACAGCTGTTCTGCACGAACAGACCCGAGATGAGCAAGAAAAATACCACAAAATTGCAGAATCTGGAGAGACCCTGAGCCTCGCGATGTGATCGCGCCGCCATCTTGGATCGTTAGGTCTGTGTAATGTGGATTATATTAGAAATACGATGCTTCTGTCCGGTTAGGAAATGATCTGCGTAGACACAAACTGAATGATAAGGTTCGTCATTTGAGAAAATTGTAGAGATGAGAGCAGGGAGGAAAAATCCCACAAAAACTGCCAAGACGACATATACTTTAAAATCTCGTTATATTTCGTTATCTTTTATGCAACTATTTAGCAACATTATGGCATTCTTTTTAGGGAAATTGAGCACCATTTTGCTTAATAAAAATATTTTCAAGAGACAGTGCACCCAAAACTAAAAACGCACTCATCATTTAATCCATTCAAAAGCTCTATAAGATTATTTCCTCTGTGGAACAAAAGGGGTTTTGTGTTCAAACAATGGAAGTCAATGGGAATCAATGTTGTTTGGTTACCAACATTCTTCAAAATATCTTCATTTGTGTTCTGCAGAAGAAAGTCAAACAGGTGTGGAATGACATGAGTACGAATAAATGACAGAAATTGTTAATTTGTCTGTAAATATTAATAATTTTACCAATACTTTAATGAGAATGACGTATTTTTGGCATTACGGTAATGATTATTTTTGGCATTACGGTAATGATTATTTTCTTTTCAAGAGATTCATAAAAAAAATGTTTTTTAAATAAAGATATTTTACACCAAATCACCTGTAAACGGATAATAAGCAAAAGTGTTTTTGGTAACAGCTGCTACAGTAAACCATTTGGCTTCTGGATGGGAAGAGGTTTGGTGATTTTCCTCAACATTTTGTTTACTTACACAATTAACTAATCAGGACAGCAGCTGTGGGAAGCGACCTCAAGGTGTTGCCTAGCAACATGTGCACTGTGGTCTGCCTTCACGCTTGATGTGCAGGACTTACAGCATCAGTAAAACGCTCTCTCCAACATCTCTAACTCTCCAGGCCTTATCTGTGTTCGTGGTTCATAAGCGCATACGGCTGCAAACATCAACAACATGCTCTTAAACACAAAAGCCCACTACCTCATATCTCTCCAGCCATTCTAGATTCAACTTTGCATTAGGAAACAAAGAGCCTGAGCTGACACGACGTCCTTATAATGCACCGGTGAATCAGTCCAGCAATCATCTCATAATTCTGCATTAAAGAACACACCTATTATTTTGTTCCCTGCAAAGCGTAATTGCGTTTACTTGCCGTGCTTACAATGCTATACCTTCAAAATTAATGACTTTTCCCTAAAGCAACCACAGAATCAAATGATCTGTGGATAGATGAGGTCTCAATGCTCGGCTAAATGGATCTTAATAAATATCAGGTTAACTGAGAATTAAAGGGCCATTTTATTACGTTTGGACATCACGGCTGCTTCTGTCGATAGGAAAAAAGTATTTATTTGATGTACAGCTGACCCTAACACATCTAACTTGGTAGGGTTGATTCAGTATGACTTCTACTAATTGAATTTGGTTCTCTTGAGGAAATTTGTGGTTCCTATTGTGGCCGATTGACTCCAGAAATACACAATGAGAATAAATGATCGAAGGTGATTCATTTAGATGTTCACACTGAGCAACAGAGAAGTGTGTGGATTCAAGTGGCTAAACCCCTTTGCTTCTTATCTAGAAGTTTTCCCTTTTTGACGGACGTCCCTGCGTGCAGAAAGACAAATGGACATCATCCTAGAAATTCCTTCCGCCTCTATTTCGTTGTGTTTCTAAGATCAGTCGATCTTTAATGTCAGAACACAGCATCACACCAACATCCTCTGTCGAAATGGTCCTGTCGAAAGCTCTCCGCTAACCTTAGGTCTCGCACCTTTGACACTGTGTCTAGACTGGACGCGAACGACACGACACGGCTTGTTCTTAACGGGTTTTTTAGTGTTGCATCGCTCGTGTCCAGTGTTGACAAAATTTGACATTATAATGAGATCTATTATATTTTGTAGTGTCATGTCATGTCATGTGTCGCGCCCCGTCCGGTGTAGACATGGTGTTAATCCCTTTCCTCTGTTCTACAAATGGATATCTTTCAAATTCGTTTTCAGAACATTTATGAATGAGCCATTACATTTACAAATGACAACATATGACATGTGAAAAGAAAATTGGCCAATGAATGGCATGATTCACACTCCCACAAGCTAGTGAACAGAAGTAGAGATCTAATGCCAACAACTCAAGTAGTCCAAACCTCCTCCTGCACCCGCACATGAATATCTGCCACAAAAAGACAGGAAAAATGAAAACAAAATAATATAGGACATAAAAAAATCCAAATAGGAATAAGGTTATACTGTATCTGCATTATGAGAAGTTTTAAAAGAAAACAAAATTGTCACAGAATAAGAATATGTGTATACATTAAAAATGCCAAACAGAACCTTATAACTCCAAGGTGATGAAATGGAGATCAAATTGAGATGCCTTGTACTCTTACTGTACAGTGTATGCCGTCTGTTAGTTCATAGATGGTCTCAGCCTCAGACTTCACGCACACGGACCGTTGGCTGAACGTCTGATGCATATGGCACACTTTTCTGGAAACACTTCAGCACGCTCGAAGTCGTCATCTGATTGGTTGAATTCCACAGGATTTCCGCGATACGTGCGTGTCACGTTCTTTAGCGGCCCGTCCGGAAACAACACGAAGCCGTCTGATCGAAGAGGTAAGCTGTTGTTTATATTGGGTACAATAAGAACTCATCACAAATGACTAAATGCTGAATTTTTAAAGTATGCAAGGTTCACGACATAAACTCATAAACGTTGTTGTTGGTGTTAACTTTTGACACGTTCGTGAATGTACACCGGTCTGTTACTGTGGGGACATTTCCACGCCTCTCAACTTGACGCGGCCACAAAACGATATGTGATTGGTTGCTTTACATGTCATTCCTTGACCAAAAAAACGTGGTTAAAGTTCCTATCGAGACTAGTTCACAGATAAATCTTCTAATGTGCCAAAATGTCACAAAATTGTTTTTGGATTACCAGACTCATTGCATTTGTAATGTTTCAGTATGCAGCGTGTCCTCGCCGCAGAATTACAAGATTACACGCCTGTTGATTCTGCATCACTGCTAATTCCAACCAATATATCATACAATCGCTTGTCTGCAATCAGTGAAAACCAAAATCGGTTCATCTTTCTTTGGCCTCATGCACAGATTTGTGGTGTTATAAACAACAATCAAAAGAATTACGGCGTAAAATAATAATTTGACGGCAAATCGGCGAACGCCGACGCTTGTAGCGTGAAATGATTCAGCTCCCTCTGCCCATCTCCGTCTCTCTCTCTCTCTCTCTCTCTCTCTCTCTCTCTCTCTCTCTCTCTCTCTCTCTCTCTCTCTCTCTCTCTCTCTCCTCTCTCTCTCTCTCTCTCTCCGTCTCTCTCTCTCCGTCTCTATCTCTCTCTCTCTCTCTCTCTCTCTCTCTCTCTCCCCGTCTCTCTCTCTCTCCGTCTCTATCTCTCTCTCTCTCTTGACATGTGTCATAGCGGTGCACTCTCCTCGTGTCCATGGCAACCAAGCACATCCTGGAATGTACTGCGAAGCCGACAGCTGATTGGTGACAACGCTCTGATGTTGCTCAGACTCGTCTCTTGATTCAGACCTGAGAATTGATTATCATCAGTGAAGTGGAAAGAAAACCTCACTTGCGTTTTTTTACAGTACAGAAAATAACAAATGAATATTTCACAAGCAAGCCGTCCTAAGAGATTCTAAAAAAATCCATTTACTCTATTTGCTTGAACACGGCACAAAGACGTGAGGTCAGCGCAGGGTTCGGCAAGTGCTGCAGAGCTCATGCTTGTGAAATGCTCAGCGTTATTTTTCAAGCACAAACAGCTTTTTCAAAACGTAGCCCACCCGGCGTAATTAATTATACAGAAATTCAAACGAGAGGCCAAATGCCAGCCAAGCCATCTGAGATATGACCTGTGTCTGCAGCAGACCACTATTTTTACATCATTTTCAATTATCCTCTAAAACAGGCCAGAACCCCTGAGGAAACAGCCCGATTTTCACGCCAGACCCTTTTTTTTGGAGCTACACTGAAGTTTTTCATTTTTCATTTTATTCAGTGAATGACGCAACACAGCAGCGCAGCATTTATGAGTCTGTTTCAATATTTGCACACATTAATCGGGGTCATATTTGTAAGCACTGCTGTTATAAATCGTTATAAACCCAAATATTGAACTTTAGCACAAAACTCATCCTGTATCCTCTACAGACAAGATGGTGTGGTTTGAAATGCTTAGATTCTATTTTTTATTAAAAAAGTATTTATTTTTCCATTTTATAAAAGTATTACTTTATTTGACAAGTGTATTGTTTATTTTAAAAGAGTTATTTATATTTACTTTTATTTTATTTTACAAAAGTATCATTTATTTAATAAAGTACTGTTTATTTTAAAAGGGTTATATATTTAATTTTATTTTAAATTCCTATTGTATCTCCCATTGTAAAGCACTTTGGATGAACTAGTGTTGTGTAAAATTGTGCTTTATAAATATATTTTGAAATATCAGAGAGGTGCGTTCTGACTTCTAAGCAACTGCATGTAACACGCTAAAAAACACGACATATTGGTCTGTCAGCCAGACCAGCAACATAAATCTCTACAATCTATTCTGGTATACGTGTTTACATCTATAAAAATAGATCTAAATGCATATTTTTTAATGTCTATTACATGCATTTGACAGTTGGTGTGTATTAAAAGCATACAGTATATATGCAGCAGAAATAAATGGTGGGCGCAGGCCTTCAAATGACTCCTAAGTGTTTCTGAATGTGTAATTGCACGAAGGCATGATAAAGTGCCAGTGTCCGGGATAATTGCTTTGGAAATGTGGTCTTGTTATGCACTAAATACTGCAAAGTTTAGCGTGACACTGTCTTAATGATCATGGACTCGAGGGCTTCATCAAAAGGCCACGGCTCGCGGAATGACTGACAGCTAAATTAATGTTGTCAAGTCTACGAGATGAATGATACACTCCATTTGAGTCGGCTCAGCAGGGCTGTGGGAGGAGACGGCCCCCTTCTCTGAGGTTCTGGCCTTTCATCCTCTCGACTCGAAAACTGGCTCAAACCTGTTAACAATGCTAAAACACAAACGTGAGAGACTTCTCTACGGTTCTCTGAAACGGTGGTGTCGTGTGACGCCATGAAGACACAAAAAATCCTACATTTAAAAAGAGATCACGTCAACACGCTCCATTAGGCTGTGTACGTTTATTAGTATTCGCCAGCGTTCTCGGATTGAATGCTAAGCAGTAACACATGGGAAATCAGATAGTGAACGCTTCCTTTAAAGAGAATAGCTGTGAAGATAATCCCAGTAGTTTCCCGTACGGATGGAGGAGTTCATCAGCTACGTGCTACATGCTAGTTGTGCTAATCAAAGAGCTTTACAACCTCTCAGATTTCCCACTCCATGATCTTTTGATAGCACACGCACATCTGTCTCATGTGAAGGTGAGGCACGTAATACTAGATTTCATTTTAACAGTAGCGCATGAGCAGTTTTTTGTAGTCCCTGCAGTGAAGACCAGCGCAGAAATACACACAAAATGACCCGAGAGACACTAACTGTGTGTTTATACAATTATGCATTTTAGTTCTATACATGTATTAGTGCACCATTACAAAAAAAGTATTTTTCAAGTGTGTAAAATAGCATACTACTTTTAAACTAAAAATAAAGTATACTCTCCTTTATGTCTGAATAGGCTACTTAAGTAAAATTACACTTAGGTACACTTGATATATACCAGAGGTGGACGGTACTTACTGTAAGTATTTCTCTCAAGTACATTTTAAAGTATCTGTCATTTATGTCACTACATTAAAAAGCATATAATACTTTTTACCTTACTACATTTAATACAAACATTGAGTTGATTGTGGTCATGATTGTGGTCAACAAAAGGTATTTTTTGGTTTTTCGCAATGTCTTATAACAACACATTAGGTTGAGGGTGGAATGGCTTGGAGTAAATAAAACAGGTATGAAACTGAAACTGTACTGATCTGTACACACATAATAAACATTTACTTCGAATCTACTTCAAGTACACCAAGTATAAAAATTAATACCTACATAGGAACATAGCTGTATACTTTGAACATCATGAACTTTTATTTCTGCACTTTAAGAAAACTAAAAAGTGTACATTACTTGCAGTACCAAAATTATTAAACTAGTAGTTTACTGAGCGTATACTTCAAAATGTACTTTCATAAACAAAAAATGGATTACAAGTAGTGAATTAGTAAAGTATACCTACTGTACAAGTTTACTTGTACTACAGTTGCAGTACAAATAAAAATGTGGTTGTAAACTAGTGTACCACAAGTTTAATACTTTTAAGTACGCATACGTGCACTTTTATAAAATGGGGCATTTCAGTACTGAAGTAGTATGCTACTAATACATTATATGTACAACATAAAAAATATTTATATAAATAATTTTTTAATATTTATTAAAAAAACAAGTATACTTAAAATTCATTTTAAGTGAAAGTTATACAGAAAACTAGAATAAAAACGCATAACTACATTTTTGGATGATATGAGTATGCAGGCTTGTTTGTTGGATAAAATTGCCGGTTAACAATCATGTTTTACACCTTCCATAAGATATACAGAAAAAACTGTCAACACTATATTATTAGGTGATTTCCAGCAGGGCATAATATGTTGTAAAAAAAAATAAGAGCTGAAATCTCAGCATTTTCATAAATATGAACTGTGAACGTTTTCTATTTCTGAGTTCACATTCTACTGCACAGAGGTGGATAAGCAACAGTGCATTACTAATGCAATCAAGTAAAAATACAGATAAAATACACATTTCTTGGATCTTCCCTTCAGTTCTAATCCTCTCAAAAAACTTTACACCGAGCGCAAACCTTGCAGTCGGGTCCCAAATGCTCCATTTGTCCCAGATGGCTGAAGAGTTCCCCGGCGAACCCCGTGAGAAATGTGTTATCTTTTTCTAATTACTAGTTTATGTTTAGTAACACTCGAGTCGGTCATGCGGCTTTGCCTCTATGACTTTACACCCAGTCGACGGCGCTTGAGAAACACTCCGCCGTAAATCAGCGCAATTAAACGACGGATATGTGACCGTCATTTGTCTGGGGTTGCTTTCTGATTTACAGCGTGTCAAATTTAATATCGCTCATTGATGATGGCGTGTCAAATGCAATCCGCCGTTCATTACTTCACCATAAACATAATCAGGGGTTGCACAAGAAATTGCCTCTTGATACAGAAACACAAAAATCAGTCATGGATAAATGGGTTTAAGAATCTGTACAGTCGTGTTCTCAACCAGTTATGTGTAGTAAAATGAAAAAAATCATCTGTCAATGGCTAGTGAGTGTTCAGTAAGTGTTGGAGGGATATAGTGCTGTGTTGGAGCCTAGTATTGAAGTCCCATCGGCTCTTGGCAGGCCAAAAAGCTTTTGGCTTTTAAATCCCCCATTGGGTGACATCTGTGTCCTTAGCCTGACCTGAGACGGCATAGCAATAATATCCCTTGTATATCTCATGCAATGGGGAGTCATCCTTTCCATTCATGGTCTTTTTCAATACTGTACTTCAGCAAAATATTTTTAGCCCAACCACACAAACACCCCTCTCACATCAAACAGCCAATATAACAAACAAATCTCCTGCAAACTCTAGACTTTCATGATGATTGACAACTCAATTGTTTGTGTCCAATAGATTTAATATTAGCGGTTTAATTACATGTATGAATAGAGTCACATCTGCTGTAGGGACAGATACCGAAGACGTGAGAATTAAGTAGCTATTTTCGCTGGAATTAAATGAGCGCTGCGATGCCAGCGGAGACCCAATCAAAGCAAAATAAATGACAATTCATTTCTCTCATTGCACAAACTCCAGCAATTTGTCCTGGCCACCCACAACGCTAAACTTCATATTAGCCAGCTAACCCGAGCAGAACAGACAGCCGAGATGAAAGTGACGTGAGATGAAATTGTGTTAAGTGGCCTTTGTAGTTGCATAACTTTTTGGATCTCATCAGCTCCTCGTCGGCAGTGAGCGTAGAGGATAGCTGGAGTCCTGTGAAGTTAAAGCTGATATATTGGGTTCTCTCATCGGACGCCGGTGGATAAATGGCCAATTCTTGCTACCCATGTTTCACGTTCTGTTCTCAGACATGTCACCACCGGTGAAAGTAAAGCAGAGGAACTGAGCTAATAAGATCTTATAAGAGCTTCAACTACAAGATCACCACAAAGATGGAAGAGCATGAAATGTGTCCATATACATAGAGATTTGAGGTAGAAAAACCTCTTTTTTTACTTATTAATTGTATTATTTTTTTGTTTTCTTCAAAACAATTACCCTATATTTAAAAAAAAAAACTATAATAAATACACAAATAAAACAACAAAATATAAATGAAATCAAAACACTTTCAGTTAACCAGTTACCCAGAACATTCTCCACAACACAACATATTTTCTTTAAGATTCAAAACAAATCTATTTATTTTAAAGAGTGTATTTTTTATTTGTTTATTTATTTCGTTCAATTTGCTTTTGCATTAGTAGTCTTGTAAAGATTTCTACCAATTTATACATATTGTTTTTATTTATATTTTATATATTTTAATATCATTATCTATTATAACAGACAACAACAATAGCTATTATTATTATTATATAATGTTGTTATTATTCCTTGCCTTTTGTCACATCTTTTCCCTTTTGAGCACATACAGTACAGCGTATAGATGTTTTGGGAAAATAATTTTAAAAAAATCATTCCCATAAAGTACTTGAATTATTTGAACGAGAGAGAGAGCGAGAGAGAGAGCGAGAGAGAGAGAGAGAGAGAGAATAATCTATTGAAGCATCCTTATCATCATTCTGATTGTCCTTTGGCCATCCTATTTATTAGTTTTAGCATCTCCAGATGGCGACGCGCTCCCGCTACACCCGACCAAAGAGCTTCACCAAGGGCACCTCAAACCCACTTCCACGTAATGCCCGAGAAATCTACCAACTCAAGTGCTCCATCCCATTACTTCTGAAATCCTGATCTCACGTCAATCACGCTCTTGTCATTCAGCAGACACGTCTTTTAATTCTCACCATCTGTTATTTCGGGCCTCGTTAGAACGCCGTTCGATCCGACCGGGATGCCCCGTCTCTCTCATCCGAGGGGGGAGAAAAATCACACGCCGTCAACTTTTGGCCCACTCTCAGGGTTGCGGATATCATATCAAATGATATCCCTTAATTAATGTCTTCGGGACACTCCGAAGGGGGAAACGATTAAACATTATTTCAAAATTGACCTCAGTTGACTTGGCAGGAGAAGCTATAATGCAGCCCGCTGTGTCGTACCCGTACATTTCAATATGCTCTGGCTCAAACACAGATACGAGGTGCAGTTTTGGCTGCTTGTGGAGGTTTTTCTGATGTGACACGCTGCTTTATTATCCCAGAATAGAACACTTGAAGCTAATTATCGCTGTGTGAGCACAGTGGGCCCTAAGGGGGCCGGTTCCTCTACTTTGAATGTGTGAGTAATGTAGAGGAGGGCTACAGCTAATCTCTGAAGTACTGATGCTCACATACAGAACAGCAGTATTTCGTGGAGCTCAGAGCAGCCGAACTGGGCCACAGGGCTGGCACGGGGAAACATTAATGAAATGAGAGGGGTAAATATTTGTTTGCGCTCGTGGTATAATCAATTCCTCATACTACAAGATAAAGCCAATAAAACCAGTTCAACTGCTCTATAAAACTGAGAACTCGCTAATGTGTTGAGGAGACTGCAGTGCAACAAATGTAAAACATACAAATGCTAGTAAATAATTTTGACCTGTAGTATACACTGTATATGTGAGAGAACGAGGCACAACCTTTATATTCTAGAGATGGATATTTTTTGTCCATCTGTTTATAATAGATATCCACACATATATCTATCTCTCATCTAAATACCCTTCTATTACGAATTAATACATATTGATAGATATGAGGAAAGGCTCCACAATTACAACAACTATACTTATTTGGAATTTGAAGCGCAAAATTAAGTTTAGCTTTGGGTGGAATTTAAGGAGATTTGTCAAAAAACACACAACAAAAATCACTACATGAGCTCAACAAATATTAATAACAGATACAATTGCAGTCATTGCATGCTTCATTTCCATATGCAGTGAATGCTTAATGCATTTTGTTTTTCTTCTGTGTGTCTATTATGTTATGTTGTAATTTGTCTTTTTGCCACATAACATGTCTAATAAATACCTTAATGTTTAGCATTTTGTACCATACACCACAATTTCAGATATCACGTTTTGCCCCCTACTACTGTATATACATACAACCACAGAAAAAAAATTAAGAGACCATTTCAAAATCCTTTTTTCTGATTTTACAATTTAAGTTTTGTGTTTAGTTCAAATGAAAATTTTATTTCATTCTGTGAACTAACAATACTTTAATTAGTATTGTTTTAAATATACTTTACAAATATTATTCCTATTTGCATTTATTTGTAGAAAATTAAAACAACAGGTCAAAACAACAGAAATCAAACCACAAATACTGCAAAGAAAACTGTTTGTACATGTATTTAGGAAAATGTCGGTCTTGTCATGCTTTCACATTCCTGTTGGATGACTTTGTCAATCCTAAATTTAGATTTTGTTGAAAATACAAGAAACACTGGACTGGAAATACTTGAAACTCAGAAATTCTGATTAAATTAAACATTTGATGAAGAAATATTGCCACAGCTGTATAAGTGAAAAATGAAACCGGAAGTGCTTTTGGACGGACGGACACACACACACACACACACACACACACACACACACACACACACACACACACACACACACACACACACACACACACACACACACACACACACGTGTCCAGAAGCACTTTCGATACGTATTTATCTATTATTGGTGCTTTTGGTGCATCAAAATAAATGCTTGCTATTCACATCTCCCTTTAAATGCTCTCTCTAAAGAAGACATTTAGGAACCGAGAGAGAGAGAGAGATTGATGCAGTGTTTGACCTCTCTCACCCCTGACACACCTCTAACTGGTAAACATTTTCACGAGCTCCGTCACCAATGCAGAGCTTCCCAGCTGCCCACCACACATCCATTGGGCAGCGAGGACGATATGCTTTTAAGCCTCATTACTCCAAAAGGTGAAGAGCGTTCAGAAAGCAGTGCTGACCCTCAACTCCACTTCCATTAGCATAATTGCATTTCAAACGATCGGCATGTCCAAGAGACGGAACTATCAAAAAGGTTTAGATGTACCAGAAAGCGTCCAGCTCACCTTCACGAATGACATCTGAACATGTGCAGTAAAAGCGGCGAAGGAAAATCTGCGAGCCGTCGAAAGGGTCGAGGTTCACCGCTAATGGCGATACTCTATCGGGACTGATTTCAGGCGTTTCAAAAGAAATTGATAGATTCTGGTTCCTATTAATGAGACTTTTAGTACTTTTGAGGAGGCCAAATTTGCAAAGAAAAGCATCTCAACAAAACTGGTGTATGAAACTGAAATGAATTTACTATATTATACTACTTGCAAAATATAGATTTTAAATTTGGGGAAAAACTGATTAACATTAAATGATATTTCCATAGAGGAACCTGTTTACTGATTGACTAATGACTCACAGTTCAGCGAGTCAGATTAGTTCAGAGGAATCATTCTGATTCATGAATCAGGTTCTTGTTTCCCAACCCTCATCAGCACATAACTCCCAACATCCAGCTCTTCATCTGCCATTTTCCCATCTCTCTATCCATCTGCCCATACGTGTTCCCTGTCCAAACCGTCTCGCCAATGTACCGCTGTCTCCCACCAACTGTCCAATTATCTCCCAGAATTCCTCTGTGATGCACGCCTGCTGACTGGCTGCTGTTTTGTTTGTCTTCAGGTAGAGCGCCGTCTCTCTCTCTCTCTCTCTCTCTCTCTCTCTCTCTCTCTCATATACAGTGATTGTGATAAATGGATACAGAGGTGTGTCTGTGGGTAGGGCAGAATTTTCCCTAGAGCTCTTATCCATCAATCAGACTTGTCCCAAGAGACCAGGTGTCCATAAGCATGCACATAAAACAGGATTTTTCAGCAGGTGGTAGTCCGTCCTTGAGAGAAGTAAGTCAAATTGGCATACAACATGTTCCTTTTGTCTCACCGAATGCTGCATTTACAATTATCCGTCACTTGTTTAAAAGACCGGCACAGATCATCATTCCCTCAAAATTGCTTCGAAGACAAACAGGAAGCAGTTTACAATACAAGCAATATGCATCCACGCTTCATTTCGTACAGAACGTCTAATACACACGGGAGATGTTATTCAAAAGGGTGTCCAAAACGAGCAAGTCATAGTTCAAGTCGATTGCGAGCTGTTGACTTTGACATTTCGGTATCTCTGATTAAAACTGAATTCGTAAACTTTACGGTTTTGTTTTCGGGGAAAGGGCAGCTGGTTTGGAAGCCGCTCATAAACAACATATGCCGGGAACAATCACGGACACCCCGGAGGCAAATTTAACCTTGAGGCTCTGAAGCAGATGTTTGAAGACAAAAATACAAGAGAAACCCTGATTATAGCTTTGGAAATAATGCACATACAGTACAACATGTCATCCGGCGGTAAAATGTTTCAGCGGCAAATTCACGGCGTGAATTTTTAATAAACCTTTCCAGAACGTTTATTGTCGGACACGAATCCCATCTGCACAGAAATGCCATTTAAAATTTCATGTCACGCTATTACTGTTTTGAACTGACAATTTGAACCGAAAACAAATGAATTTTTAATGGAAATCTTTGCAGAAAAATGAACGCAGGCATTCAGGTGTACATGCGACAATCGTGTGCACAGAATAGAGATGATCCTCTAATATAAATGAGATTTGAATTTCATACAGTATGGGTTTGTTTTGGTTATAAGAAACATGGGTTCAAGTGATATTTCAATTCATCTGACTGAAGGTTAGCGAGAAATTCTCTCTAAAGACATTCACAGAGTAAAGCTGTGGTTTATACATCATCTGTTGTGTGCACTATCAAGCTTAAATAGACTCAAGTATATTCACTGTGAAGGTGAAACCTTGCCCCAATGCCAGGGACGTGATAGATGGATAATGACAGATCGGATGCAAAAAACCCTTTCAAAACAACATCGCACAGCTGACTATTATAGAAAGGCACAGGGCCAACTGTCAATACCCGCAATGCCATTATAGTGCAGCATATGTACACAGTTCCCAGAATGTCATTGTGTGTCATACTGAAAAACACATAAAGAATGTTTTATAAAGAAAAATAGGAGAATAAAGTATCCACCATCATTATGCTTCCTGGAAAAACTGTATGCAAAATCTTGAAAAAACGAAACAAAACCGTTTACATTTCTCTGCACAAAATGATGTTCATCCAAGCAGGTGCTTGAAAAAATTCTGCTTAGATCAGTACAAAGACATCAGATGATGTTTAGTGTGATAATACAAAGACTTTTACTCGTTTTGTTTTGTTTTGTTTGCATATCAAACCTAACTTCTTGTGTGCCGCTTGGGCATTCAGAGGCACAAGCTACGTACTACAGCACTTTGTAAAACTTCAACATGTTCAAAACTGTTTGTTGTTCATTTACAGCTATATAAAGAACAACCATTTAAAGGAAAAGATCCCCCAACAAATAACATTTATCATTATATGATGTATATCACGATATGATGTAACGTTGAATAAGTGGATTTTTTTATTTTTGGGTGAACTATTGCTTTAAGCATCACTTTTGTCTACAAACATCTAGTAAGTCTATAGCAAGCACATGACATTACTAAAGTCTAGACAAAAAAGAAACACAAGTCTCCATTTAAATTCACAGCTGTCGAGAGTAAACTATTGACGTACTGAGATCATCTCATCTGTGATTTTTATTTCCTATGGGCCAGGACGTTTGCTTCTACTCCGGCATGATCATTTCTCGGGTGCGTGATGGATGGTAGCCGGCTTTGAACCTCGATTTGCCACGTTGCAGAATCCACCCATGTAGCTGAGAAATAACATCCTCCATCTCGCGCTGTCTGCACGCCAGACTGTTTGGCCTGCGGGCGATGTATTAAATGGTATATTGATAATTGAAATCTTTTCGGCCGACCCCGTTTTGCTGACAAAGCACTTCGGAAGCAGATGGCCTGCATTACTCAAGGGTGTAGGTTGCTGAGTGGGGACGCGGATCCAGTCTGTTCCCCGACTCCGACACTCACTCAGACACGGGTGCGCGGAAAAGAGAATCACACTAATAAAACGTCTGGTTGTGGGAGAAAAAAGTGAGATAAGCAACCATATTACAGTTGATAATTTCAGTTTGTGCTTTGAATGTAATAGGATGGTAAAAAGATTGAAGACGGCATCATTTATTACAAAAAAAATGCAATAAATATCATGATGATATTGTTACCGGAAATTCGCTTGGACACGATAATCGTGTAGTGAAAAATCTGATATCGTGACAGCCCCATACTGAACTCTAAGAAAGATGAATGATTGAAAAAGACGCAACACCTCAAAAAACTGTTTTAAAAGCCATTTCTTTGATTTACGCTCTCTAGTTGGGATGCAGTAAAATTGTGATGTCAGGCAAAGTGCTTCTGAAGGACAAACATCAACAACCTATTTATCAACTGTACCTTCGTGTCCTCAAAGCATCTACAATCCACAATCCCAGAGGCCATTTCACCTCTGCCCCACATCAAAATGCTGGACAAATACATCTGAAGAAAGAGGACGAGCCAGTCTCTCAAAAGCAAAGAAACTAGAAATGAACTCTAGCCCCCAGCAACGTGTGGCCCAAATTATCTCCTCCAAACAATTCACAACATTTCAAGATACGGTTTTACAGAGACGTGAGCCATTCTTCTAGTTATAATAAGCACCTGCTCGCCGTACAAAAACAGAAAATGAAGTTACATCACACACGCGGCTTATCATTACAGTTCACTAAATCTTTTTTTTTTAAAGCATCCTTGGCAAGGTAAACACCTTTGGCACTTTATAATTGCAACGCACATGAGGGTGAAGCAAGCTTTAATTTCCACGACGGCTGAACGGAGATCAATGTTAACGCCCCGTCCTGCACTCCTGACAGCGGCCGACTGGAGAGCCGTGCACAGTTAACATCTCTCCAGCCGCTCTGAAAGACTAAAGTGAAGCATGTGAAGCAAGCGGGGAGGTGTGATGGAGTGGTTAGGGTGGATTGGGTCAGATGTGGCGAGGGACCCTTCAAAATGTCAAAGCCATAAACGTCACGACACTGTAATTAGCTGTTGTTAGAGAGGAAAGCGGGAAAAGTACGTTTGAATGTGCTTTCAGTTTACGCTGTGAAGTCGAGTGATGCAATATACCTTAATGATGAAAGAGTCTTTCTACATTCTCTCAAAACAAAGTTTTCAGTTCATAATTCAAGCCACCGTTATCATTCCTAGGTTGGGCGTCACTTTAACTTCCGAAAGTGTGAGTAAACACAGGGATGAGAACGTTATTAGCCCATTTATTTTAGCGAGGAGGCACAATTCCAATTCCCCATCGCCTACCCTTGAGATATCATGACGCACGATTGTTTATGAGTCCGCCCAATCTCCCGCAAAGTGGCAATGTGAGAGATTCTCGCGAATGGCAATGAACTATGTGCTTTGCTGGTATGAGAGGGGAGAGGGATGCAATCTCTGGAATGATGGCTGCCTTCGACGGTGCCCAATATGCTTCACTTCGGCTAAATTTACAGCCACTGCAGCTTCCGCCGCACGGCTCGGGAAGCGAGGCTCTCCGCAATTTCTCTCTTCTCAGTTTTTCCCCTGCCTCTTCCCTGATGTCCTTGGGAGCCGTACTTTTGTATTTCTCTAGCGATGTTTTTAAATATAATACTGCCATTGTTGCTCTTCCAATAATACCCTTTTTACCCGTTCATCCATCACGAGTGACACAGCAAGTGGAGGATCTACATTTTGTTGTAGAAGCAGACTTTGTCTGTGGAGTCAAATGGGACGTCTGCACTAGGACGGGACCCATGGCATTTATCTACAACCATAACCTAGAAGAAACAATAACGGTGTAAGAGTGATATATAAATGCTACCACATTTACATTAGAAGCCGGTTTGGATATAAGCGTCTGCTAAATGAAAAAATTTAAATTGAGTAAGATTTTGCATCAATGGTTTGCAAAGAAGGATATGTTGGGTAAATTATATGATTTTACCATCATACAGTACCAAAGTATGGGGTGTAACAACACACTTTTCGATACAATACATGATACCATGTATAATTAAATAAATGTATCTTCAAAACAATTATAAAAAATATGCGAATTGAAAGCAAATCTCCGTACTAAAACGTATAAATAGATCGTATCATAGGACACGTGTTGTCAGCTTAACAAACAACAGCCTTACTTTATCGAATAAGATACACTTTTCTCTCTGTGCGAGGGTAGATTCAGTATGTGTCTCACATCGCAGTCACTTTTTTTGCCTACTGGGACAGGATCTCACGGGAAGGATCGTGTTCGGAGCAGCATGTGCTCTCCCAGTCCGCTGCACAGGAAGTACCCAACGAGCAATGTCGACCTTTCATGAAATGCACAATAAAACATCTAAATGGCATTTAAGGAGGCTGAACCCAGAGCAAATGACCCGAAATATCTCTTTCCCTCTGCCACATTCTGTCCTTTGCCACTTAACAATGTTTTGGAAGAAGATTAAGAAAGTGGCCCCCGGAGAGCCCCGCAAGAGTGAGTCACGGCTGCGCTTACGAGAGAAGGTTTCTCAAAGAGCCTGCTTTTACATCTATGTTTCATAAACCTGAGTTACATGACAGCCCGCTGCATATTTCCTCCCCGACTGTTCCGTGCAGTCAATGGCGAACGCCTACGAGCTCTTTTGATGAAAGCGGTCGGCGTTGCTCACTGAACAGCAAATCTCAAGGCTAAACACACATTTTAGTTCAAAAAAACATGTCGTTCAATTAGACTCTCAGCAGAATACTCGAGAAAAATCATTTCATTCTTTCGCATGAAGTTTTCATACAACCTTGCTTTTTCATTATTAATGCACCTTATATGTAGTCTAATTTATATTTTATGACAAAAGGGAATATACTGTGTGTATATATGAAACATGATATATATACACAAAACAATATATAAATCATTGTTGCAATAAAAGATACATACAATATTCTAGAGAGATCATGGCCATCCACTTTTTTCATTACCAGCTAATAAATCTACATTTTAAATACATATTCAATTCGTATTAATACGCTTCACATTTTTTCTTGCTCCAATCTCCGGAATTATATTTGTAAATGCAAAATCTGTTCCTAAACTCTTGTAAAACTGCAACCATGTTTACCCTTGTACACAACGCAGTCATCTTTTAATCATAAACGTTTTCATTACACAAACCATGTAAATCTCAACACACTGCCTTGTTCTGTTGTGAAGGGACACAGAGAAGAGTGACAACTGTCGCTTCCCTCACTATCTGAATAATGCATTGAGTGTGGAGGATGGACATTGTTCATCCAGATTTCTTATTCTAGAGCTGTGATCGCTCCCGCACACGTCACTCAAACTCAAACACTCATAAAACATGAAAGCATGGTACATGGGACCAGAAGAATATTAAAATATTGCTGAACCAAGTAGCTAAACTGCCTGCTAAACAAATAAATATAAAAAGATGATAGGTTGATTTCATTTATGTTTGGGTAGGATATGGACAAACCCAATAGTTGGATCTAAATTGACCTATGCTGGGTTATTTCCATGGTTGGGTCAGATATAGACATTTACTAGGTTTATTTGAGAGAAAGGTTGGGTTTGACCATATTTTTCCCCAAACATGCACTGTAAAAAAAAAAAAACATTTTTCTTTTACAAAATTGTAATGTGGACTTTCACATATTGTTGAAATACGGTCAAAAAATGTCAAATTGCAGGAAATAGATTGCAAATTTACAGGAAAACATTTTACTGGATTTTCAGTCTATTTTTGACATTTATTCAAATTTCAGAAAAACACTGCAAATTTACAGAAACAAATATTTTACTGTATATTCTGGTGTCCCACCTGCCGGAAAATTTCAGTTTTGTTTTTTTTTATTACCAAAGCAACATTTTTAAAGGGTTAGTTTAAGAGGGTGACATGAGGGTGAGCAAATGATGACAGAATTTTCATTTTTGGGTAAACTATCCCTTTAAAAGTGCAAAGACAACTACAGGTAAGCATTTGTAGGTAAACTGTAAACACTGTTGTGCCACAAAAAAACTGCTTATTTGAGCATGTCAACAAGTCTGATTTGGTAACGCGGCTCAACCAATGGCATGAGTTTGTGGCGGGGTTATCCATTTGACCGTCCAATAGTGCTGTTCAGGAAGCCAAAATTCAGTTTGGTGCTACCCGTGCCGCAGAAATTACAGACTTCACCTTTAAGTAACAGAAGATGGAAGGGAAGCAATTTTCTCTGATTAGAATGATGGAAACCACACACTGTCAAATTAATGCAGGAGGAAAAACACAGTAATGTTATTACTTGGCAGCGAGCTCCATGCCACAGATCCCAATCAAAAACACACCCAAAGGAGCGGTTTATAGATAACAGATTTACTTGCTCTGATATTCGGCTAAATAAATGTAGAAAACAAGCCCTCTGTTTAGAAGCATGTTTTAATCTTCCAGTTTGAATTGAAAGCCATTTGGCGACCACCACTAGGTCTGACTCAAACTCATTCTCTCATTTTTCATTATGCCCAAATATAACATACGTTCCATGTCTGACATTTTTTAACACCCCATTCTAGCACTGACAAAGGCTTAGGTTACAGTTTATTCACACAAAAATAAAAATGCATTTGTGTTCTAGTATGCCAATAAAAACACCCGAGTGTGAGTGTAGCACATCCCATGATGCATCAGTCTCCGATTAGCAGCCCACCCGCGAAAACGTGGTCTTACGATCGGTCACCTTGCTTTGATTTTTCATATCTTATCCGAGCGAAGCACCATATGCTCAACAATGCGGAGAGCGGATGAGTAACGCTATGACAAGTCTATGCCACAACCACATTAAACAGTATTAAACAAAGCCATGACTCAATGTATTGTTTTAAAAGGCACACCACCTGAGGCATCAACTAGGTTTATAATAAATAATTACGTTTATGCATCTGGATGATGATTTATCTAAAGCAAATTACAATGTTTTTAATCTTCTTGTTTCCTGTTGGTATGTGTGTTGCATGCAATGCTCTACATGAGCTGCAGAAGGCTATTCAGGTAGAAAGTGACTGTACCTCTGTGTCAATGATGGGTTTGGGTGATGAGTGTTTGGCTCAAAGGTGATATGCAGACCAGTCAAGTTGTTCAACACCAGACTGAATCAAGACAAGAAGGGTCCTGCACAAACTGTTGCTATAAAATTCACGATTCTATCATTACATGCTGTAGCATTAAGATTTGTGCTCACAGAAACAACTTTAGAAATCAAACCTGTTCATTAGAAGGGGCGTCTAAATAATTTTGTCCACATAGTGTATTTTCATACACTATTAATTCTCTGAGGTTTGGCAGTCTCTCCAAAAACACTTCAGTGTAGGAGCCAATTAAAAAAAACCTAAAACAAAACACAATAGCATCAACACCACTCTACAAATCTTTTTGATATTCTGTTATGTAAATGCTTCATGAACTGCCCACTCAGTTAACAATTAGCCTCGGCAGATTCCCCAGCGCCTCACAGCTCAGAGAGAGACTCCAGCCTTAGTCAAACCATTGACCTTGACACAAACACAGCATCAGTGAGAAATTCTGATGTACAAACTCACTCAAATATAAATGAGCCGAACAAATCCTGGTGTCTTATGAAAAATACATCTCGCAACAACGCCCGACTGAATAAATGGAGTCCATTGCAATAATAAATATTACTCGCAGCTTTACATGAATTGATGACAGATTATTCGATGTGTGATTATATAGATGCTTTAAAACAGAGAAACACAATATTACTGAGGCGTGATGGACTGAGTGGAAATAGGGATGGGTGGATCTAAAAGAAAAAGAAATTACATGTGTCTTTTGCTTATCTATAAAATCAATATTATTACATTTATTCCTGTTTTTTGTAAAGCATATTATGAGGTGAGCACTGCAGGTCATGTTTTTAACTCACTGTGTGTCTTGTGGATCTGTAGGTGCAAAAAGGGTCTCAGGAGCTTCCTTCGGCTGTTCTTTTCCTCAATCCCCGTCTGTCACAGCAAACACCCAAAACTGCCGCCTCGACCCGCTTAATCTCCCCGACAGCCCAGGCATGACATCTTCCCTTCAGTTCACGTTCCTGACATTCTGTCAACCCATCCTCCTCACTGCGTTGAACTTCTAGGCGTTAAAAACCCTCTCCTGGTCCCGTTTCTGGAAAAACAACATCTATACCCCTGACCTTATATGGCAGCTGCTGCTGTCCTGTGTACCACCGTGCATCTACAACAGGCTGTGAAAGGGGCTTATTTTGCCAGCAAATAGCCTGCTGTTCCACATTGTTCCACTCAGCGACGTGCAAGCCCTGATCCCAGGCTCTGGCGCTGGGCAGGCAGGTTGGCAACTTGCTGCCCGTTTCCAGAGCCTTTCTGATCAACATTGTCTCTCTGGCCGGAGAACAGAGCCGCTGAGGCCCGTTGCTTTCACGCTCTGTTAGCCGTGAACCCAGAGAATGTCCAGCACTCTTATTCCAGGACTGTCCCCAGAGACTCTTCCGGAGTCATCCGGCCTTGAAAGGTAGTGAGGACGGTTTCAATGGGGCCAAGGCTATATTGTTGAAACCAGTTGATTTATTTACTTTTTTGATCCTGATCCTGTTTTGTCACTACAAACTCATCAAACTAGCAATGCTAATGTTCTGAAACAATGCTGACAGCATTCTGAGTGTAATGAGCATGTTGATATGTAAAACCGAGTGTCAATTATCTTTTATTCATCCTGGTATATTGACATGCGACATTAAAACCAGACACATTTCAAGGATTTGAAAACTGAGGGGCCAATGTTGTCTAGGCATCTATGCATCTGTTTAAGCATCTAATTATATGCATCTATTTTTATGCATGCATCGATTTATATGCATCTATGCATTTGGCTGTAGACAGATACAGTAGCTGCATAGACAGATAGATGCATACTGTATAGATAGATGCATAGACAGATAAGATGAATGCATATATGCATAGCAGATAGATGCATACGCTTATAAATACCAATTTGCTTCTATACATCTATCTACATGCATCTATTTATATGCGTCTATGCAACAATCATTACAGTATGCATCTATCTGTCTATGCAGCTATGCACCTATCTATCTTCTGTCTATGCATCTTTGCATTCATCTATTTGTCTATGCATCTATGCATTTACCTTTCTGTCTATGCATCTATTTATTCATATATATCTGTCTATGAATCTAAGCAACTATATATCTTCTGTCTATGCATCTATGCACCTGTCTGTCTGTATCTACGCATCTATGTATCTATCTGTCTATGGATATACATATGTCTATCTATGCATTTTTCTGTCTATTCATCTATCGGTGTATGAATCTATATCTATATTCATGTCATGCAGCAACTTACTTAAGTTATAGAGGTGCTCTCTCCTATGACGCAGAAGTGCTATTTCCAGATGGAACAGGTGGGTAAGCTCATCCCTGGACATCCTGACTGACAAACAGAAAACCTATAGCTTTGATCGTCCATCAGAACTACCACAAGGACAGACACAGGTGTCTGGCTGGCCGACTAATGGCTTAACATTTCAAAGGGATCCAACCTTAAGAGAACAGCATAAATTAAACGTAGTAGCTGTAAATCTGCTGGTAGCATCTAGAGACCATTATTACAAAACTAAGTAATACATTCTTCTCAAAGAGGGATTTATTGCCTAATATCTGTGATCTGAAATGGTTTCACATTTTGTCATTCATGCTAGTCGTATTTATATTCAATACTTCCCTTCAAGACTACTTTTAAATAGGTAGAAAACCACCAGAGTGTCAAAATTACTGCCAAGAGAAAGGACACGAGAGGATCTTGGAGGAAGGACGGAGGAAAATCAATATTCAAACACAAAATGAATTTGACTGGACTGTGAACTTCTCTTCAAATGGGAAAAGAAATGGAATATGAAAGATGACCCGCCATAAAAACCGATATCCCACAATGCCATCCGTCAGAGCCGAGGAAATAATGACAACGCTTAATGAAAGCAGAAGCCGGATTCAGCAGAGGTTTATATCAGCGAAGAAGAAACCTGACAGCTGACTCATCGGAACAGACGAATGCCGATCAGCTTTGCGCTACTTAAGCTCTGTTGTCCGCGTGAGAACCCATTGATTCTTTCGAGCTGATGTTGAACACAGTTTGAGGGCTGCAGGTAATGAGACAAACCGGAAATCTATTTTTATGTACCGCCAGACCATTTCATCCTCTATGTTCATTTGCAAATGGCTTTTCAACATGCACTGTGAAATAACAGTCTACATTTTTCTAGTCAGACACCATGATTGCACTTAATGATCGACTTCTGAAAAGAGAAGAAATGTCTTGAGGCCGTTTATGTTCAAGAACAAAGGCCACAAGGTAAAAAATTGTTGAATTTGAGACGCCTGTAAATCAAAAAGATTCCATGTGTGTTACTTTTACAGACATTTTTAAACTAGTGTAACAGTTCAAATTAATAGTCTGACTCTTTCAGACCAAAACTTTTAATGCATCTTTTTTTGTAATTTTGACCCATTTGTCTCATTTCAATTTTCAAAAACTGAATCTACTGTCTTGTGCTGTCTTATTTTTTATCGTGGCTATATAGACGGTTTCATTGGACGCACTTGCTGACCTGAAGTTAACTTACAGTCTGTGTTTGGTCATAATATAATATATTTTATATTTAATTTATATGAATATTCATTTATATGAATATAATTTTTTTAATGAATTGTATTAAATTACATCAAAACTACTCGACAGTTATTGATTCTTTACGAAGGTCTACTTAAAATTAGGTTTGGGCCACATAACGTTAAGGTTGTTGCCGCTGAAACAGTCTATATAGTTAAAGGAGCATTTTAGCGGCATCTAGTGGTGAGGTTGTGAATTGAAACCAACGGCTCACTCCATCTTCTCCCTTTAGAAGCACTACGGTGGCTGACACGGGACAAAGATGTCATCACGTTTTCGCTTTTTGGCCGAAGGAGAGAACAAATTTATGAAACGCACTCCGTAGGGCAGTTTTTCCGTGTAGGGATACTGTGAAAACAACATGGCGAAATCCTTGTAAGGGGACCCCTGGTGTATGTAGATTTATTCTAAGGTAATAAAAAAGCATAACGCTTCATTATGTAAGGTCTTTATACACAGATGAAAACATAGTGGCATTGCATTTCTGTCAATAGATCGTGCTAAATATTACACATTGCCACTTTAAAGTTCTTGGTGCGAACAGGCCTTTACACACATCACGTTTAGTGCCTTCATTCCTAATGGTTGACGCCATACTGCATCACAGTATCACTCATTTGCATAAAGGCAACTGGCACTCATGTGGCTGGAATACAAATAATGAAGTACAGTACAAAACACACACCTCTATTAGAAACAAAAACATCATGATCAGATTTTCTCCACTCGAGGCCAACCAAAGTCTCTGACTGCATCTGTACAATGCAAACCCATAAATCCAGCCTGTCACAACAATGCTGAGGTTAATCACCACAGTTTGAGAAAAACACCTTCCTTCAGTCTCTTGTCTGACATTATACAGGTTGAGATAAGGTGATTCTGAGCAACGAGCCTCCAGGGTCTTGTATAAAAGCTCTATATTTCATTTTGGAGCTGTATGTAAAGTCAATGGCCTCTAAAATAAACTGTCAATCCACAACAACCTCCTTCATCACGCTGCAGCGAGCACAAATCTTTTCTCTCTTTTTTTGTTTCTGGGTCTTCCTGCCCCACCCTGCCTTTCCTCAAACGAAACATCAAACACGGCCCTTCACCACCTCGTACACCACCACCCCCCCTCTCCTCCTCAATCCTTTCTACCGCCATCAGAACCTACGCTTTCAAAAAAATTGATCCATGTCGCTCAGACTATTTCCATTTCAATCTATTTTTACACCTCGTGGAAGGAAGGTCATTTGCACCCGGGATTCGTTCGTGTGTTTTGCGGCGAATGATGATAAATTGAAAGTCCGCGGTGAATAACGATAAAACGGATTTGATAAGTTACCATTCTATTCGCATTGGCTCTGTACAGCTGTCGGGATGGATCACGGCTGAGTGTTTTCCACGCAGTCAGATGTGGCACAAGCTTGATTTAATCTGCGCTTAAAAATAAGCATTTGTGAATCAAAATCAGCTTCTACATCGAGAGTTGAATGCAAATTTTAAATCACTTTGGATGCCTATGCAGGAAATAATATCATCAGTGTGTACACCAAGGTCAATGGTATT
This sequence comes from Oreonectes daqikongensis, assembly GCA_026939265.1. Lineage (NCBI taxonomy): Eukaryota > Metazoa > Chordata > Actinopteri > Cypriniformes > Nemacheilidae > Oreonectes > Oreonectes daqikongensis. The sequence goes on along the minus strand of JAOTQM010000449.1, from coordinate 2,757 downwards.
TTTAAACACAATATAAACAAACGAGTTTAAAAAAATGATGGATGGGTGTTTGTACGGAGCGGGTATGTGCACAAAGACCTGTAAAAAAAAAGACCTTTACGCAGACCCGAATGTATGAATTTGAATTGCTTGGGAGATAAATATTCATCAAACTTTCCTTTTTTTACTCAGGAATAATCTTAAAACTAATCAATTTTGTAAAGGTAATGAATAATTTATATAACATTATAATATATACGCTAGTGTCTCATAGGGAGACTTGGTAACTATGTTGACTACCATAAAAAAGAATTTTTAGACTCAAGGAGTATGTCGATTTCAAGAGATGAAAAATCATTCATTATTTATTCACCCTCATATTATTCCAAACCTGTATGAGTTTCTTCTGCAGAACACAAAAGATGATATTTTGAAGAACGCTGGTAACCAAATAGCATTGGACCCCATTGACTAACAATGGGACATTTCTCAAAATATCCAGTCATACATGTGAGCATCCCATCAAACAAATAAACATTAAGATAAACATTTTACATGGTAGGCAAAAATAAATAAATACGTAACACTGCCTAAAACAATGTTGCATCTGCACACAAAAGATGCTGAAAACACATGTTGCTTTTCTTTGAACTAATTTTTCATCATCATTTTTGTGATGACTTTTAACCAAAGGATTCATTTTGGTAGTCCCTGACATTTTCTTTTTATTTAATGCCACACGGTTTTGATACATTGTGATCTCATGCAATGAAATACTTACAATAAATAGAAAAAAAGACTTGTAAGAGATGCTAGTATCCCACAACAGTCACTTATTAAACATCACATCAACAGACATCAAAAACCATGTTTTAATTAAAGATGCATGTACAAATTATAAACCCCCCCAAAGAATTCAGATTCCAAAGCAGCGTTCCACAAACAGCTGAAGTAGATGATAATTGAAACACAGATGATGTAAGGGGAATTTTTGGACAACAATCTCGTACTATTCAGCCTTAAAGCAATTTTGCTGTGTGTTCTCTATCAGAAGTGGAATTAACAAGAGAAGATAGAGAAAACTTTCATGGAAGTTTTGCCTGCCCGACAAAAAAAACCTGTGCCAGCAAGGGGGTCATCCTAAAAAGCTCACCTCGTTCGAAACGGACCACCTATCAAATGTTTAACATAACAGCCTGCCAGAGAGGTAGTATATCCCACCCTATAGCCAAAACCCTACAATGCAAATCAGCCTTTATGCTGAGTGTTTGCAGAACCGTGCCAGGTTTAACTGCATAGATATGAAAGCTTTGCCAACATACTCTTGTCTGTTTGGTAGCATTCAGAGAAAATGTTTGAACTTTTTTCCCTTTGCATTACAAAGCAAACACTGTCATTTGTTCAAATTGACAAGAATCTACATTGGTGCATTTATTGGAGGCAGTGACTTTGAGTGCACTCTGCATAGTTGATGTAAAGTTAAAAGGAATAATGAAAACATCAAGGCATAAATAAAATAGGTGGGGGTTATTGATTTGCTCCACATGTCCAGTTTTTTCAGCAAGATTAACTCGGTCGTAATTCTGTAGTCTAAACATATGAGGTACCACTGAAGTACAAGGTCAAACGTTTTCAATCACAGAACGACAGTTCTAGTGAAGCAGTCTGTGTCGAACTAAGATTCAAACTTATTAAATCTACATAGTTGTTACATAACTTTACACCATTTTTGCACCATCTTGCGGTGAGGTTGCGAATTACAACCAACTCCCCCGCTCGCCCCTCCCTTTCGAAGCACTGCGGTGACTGACACAGGACAAAGATGGCGTCACGTTTTCGCTTCTCTGCTAAAGGAGATAACGCATTTACGTCTCTTTAGGGCTACTGTAGAAACAACATGACAAATTCCATGTATGTAGATAAAAATAGTTAATTCTGAAAATATATACTAATACTAATACTAATTATGTAAGATCTTTATATGTTTCTGAAGACATAGTTATGTATATTATATTGCATTTCTGTCAACAGATCCTCCTTAAAATTACACATTGCACCTTTAAAATTCACATTTACTTTAAACAATACATATATTTTTGCATTAGCCAGACAGTTTCATCCAACAGTGCAATATCTTGATAAAAGACATCAAGAACAATTTTGTGCTAAAATTCCACTTTGTCTTTTTTTATAGCAGCAGGTCTTAAAGAAACATTACGCTTTAGAAAGAGAACGCAGTCTAAAACAATAGCTTTATGAATAAAAACAAAACATGGCTCTGTGTTGGATGGCAGTTTAGTAACAATTAGTCTGACACAGTCAATGTCAGATTAATTAAAGCTTGCTAAAAAAAAAATCATAATCAAAAGACATAATACAATCATAAAAGCAATATTTTGTTCATTTATTCATCATTTAAAATCCTGACCTGATGTTATCATCCACAGTACGCTACTTGTCGTGATGGCAGATTGCTTTGTGTTTGTGTCGCGTATTTGAAATCAGGACGTGGGCTTTTAAAAGACCGTCTGAACAACAGAAACCTAATAAAAGTGCGACATTTATTCTGCCTGTGTGGGAAAGTTAGCGACTAATGAATCTGGGACTGAAGCCTCTCTGGACTGTGAACACCTTTTTTACATTACTGAGAGCATCTTCTAATCTTAACTTATTTAATGAGCAACTACACACCGCACTGGTAATTAGCCTCTTTTCTCCGTCTAACTCCTTGAACATGAAATCACAGAGCAGGGGCCACACTCAGTGCTGAAGGGAGGA